>CM019692.1:5908826-6596326 GCA_009760885.1 Achatina immaculata
TCACAGCAGAGTGTTATCTATTCTTCTCTGCGACACAAGACAGCTATTTGATGTGGCTCCAGAATTTGGAAACTTTGAACCTTTGCTGTTTCGGCTGTAGAGTAGGCACAAAACATTGCTATGGCTACTATCATCATCATCATCATCATCATCGTCGTCGTCGTCGTCGTCGTCATTATCATCATCATCATCATCATCATCATCATGTCGAATAAGTCATTACATAATAATGCCCAGTACTTTGGCCCTGATTTTTCGCACATCTCGTGTCCTCTAGTCTCCTATGACAGTTCCTTATGAAAGATTCTCTTTCGATTTAGCACGGTCATTTACCTGCTCTTCACAGATCCAGTGTTTGACGGGAAAATTGTGTTATGGATATCATTGTATCTTGGTTGGCATCTAGTCTTCTTTTCTCTAGAATCTGGCCATACATGCCACATCTGTCTTCCTCGTCTTCTTCTTCTGGTGCTTATTGTCGTCATCATTGACAGAAGCTCAACAGGCTGCAGAAGCTCAACAGGCTGTAGAAGCTCAACAACAAGTTGTAGATTTTCAACAACATGCTGTAGAAGAACAACAACAAGCCGTAGATGCTCAAAAACAGGCTGTAGAAGCTAAACAACAGGATGTAGAAGTTCAACAACAGGATGTAGAAGCTCAACAACAGGATGTAGAAGTTCAACAACAGGATGTAGAAGCTCAACAACAGGATGTAGAAGTTCAACAACAGGATGTAGAAGCTAAACAACAGGATGTAGAAGTTCAACAACAGGATGTAGAAGCTAAACAACAGGATGTAGAAGCTCAACAACAGGATGTAGAAGCTCAACAACAGGATGTAGAAGTTCAACAACAGGATGTAGAAGTTCAACAACAGGATGTAGAAGTTCAACAACAGGATGTAGAAGCTCAACAACAGGATGTAGAAGTTCAACAACAGGATGTAGAAGTTCAACAACAGGATGTAGAAGTTCAACAACAGGATGTAGAAGTTCAACAACAGGATGTAGAAGTTCAACAACAAGCTGTAGAGGCTCAAGAACAAGCTGCAGAAGCTAAATAACATGCTGTAGAAGCTCAACAAGCTGTAGAAGCTCAACAACATCCTGTAGAAGCTCAACAACATGCTGTAGAAGCTCAACAACATGCTGTAGAAGCTCAACAACATCCTGTAGAAGCTCAACAACATGCTGTAGAAGCTCAACAACATCCTGTAGAAGCTCAACAACATCCTGTAGAAGCTCAACAAGCTGCAGAAGCTCAATAACATCCTGTAGAAGCTCAACAAGCTGCAGAAGCTCAATAACATGCTGTAGAAGCTCAACAAGCTGTAGAAGCTCAACAACATCCTGTAGAAGCTCAAGAGGCTGTAGTACCTCAACAACAGGCTGTAGAAGCTTTACAGGCTCTAGAAGTTCACCAGGCTGTAATAGCTCAACAACAGGCTGTTGTAGCTCAACAGCTGGCTGTAGAAGTTAAATGGTAGGCTGTAGAAGCTCAACAACATGCTGTAGATGCTCAACATGCTGTAGAAGATTAACAAGCTAAACAGGCTGCAGAAGCTCACAGCTTGTGACATTATCTTGCCACTTCATGTTCATTATCTTGTGAATATAAAGAAGATGACAATTATTATGGTCTTTTTTCCCTGTTGTAGATATATTTCTGTATCACTTCAAATAACGATATCATTAATTTATTAATCAATTAATAATTAATTAATAATAATAGCAAATAATAACAGCAATAATAATAGTCGTAACATTGACCTAGACTGACATGAACCAAGAGATGAAAGTGGACATTTGCGCTGGTAGAGAGTGAAAATATGAAGAGACCTGGTTTTATAACAAAAATCTTCCACACAAGGCGCCCTGTCTATGTGTCCTGTGACAAGCTGGAGAAGAAGGATGGAGAGAAGGTGTGATACAGGGAGAGAGAGAGGTATACTGGATTGGGGGGGGGGAGTGTTCCTAGAACAGTGATTCCCCGGTTTTCTCAGTTTACCGCCTCCTTGCCTCCCAGGTCATATGCCTAACTCCCTACTCCCCCCATTCCTACCCCCCCCCCCCCCAACCAGTTGCTTCCTTGCTTTGCAGGTCACATACCTAACATTTCCCTATCCTCAACCGAGGCAGATCACATACCTAGCATTTCCCTATCCTCAACCGAGGCAGGTCACATCCCTATCGCCCCAAGCCGTCACATTGTCTCCTAGGTCACATCTCTAGCGCCCCTAAGCCGTCACATTGTCTCCTAGATCACATCTCTAGCGCCCCAAGCCGTCATTTTGTCTCAGAGATCACATCCCTAGCGCCCAAAGCCGTCACATTGTCTCCTAGATCACATCTCTAGCGCCCCCAAGCCGTCACATTGTCTCCTAGATCACATCTCTAGCGCCCCCAAGCCGTCACCTTGTCTCCTAGATCACATCTCTAGCGCCCCCAAGCCGTTACATTGTCTCCTAGATCACATCTCTAGCGCCCCAAGCCGTCACATTGTCTCCTAGATCACATCTCTAGTGCCCCCAAGCCGTCACATTATCTCCTAGATCACATCTCTAGCGCCCCCAAGCCGTCACATTGTCTCCTTGATCACATCTCTAGCGTCCCCAAGCCGTCACATTGTCTCCTAGATCACATCTCTAGCGCCCCAAGCCGTCACATTGTCTCCTAGATCACATCCCTAGCGCCCCCAAGCCGTCACCTTGTCTCCTAGATCAAATCCCTAGCGCCCCCAAGCCGTCACTTTGTCTCCTAGATCACATCCCTAGCGCCCCCAAGCCGTCACCTTGTCTCCTAGATCACATCCCTAGCGCCCCTAGCCGTCACCTTGTCTCCTTGATCACATCTCTAGCGCCCTGTACAACTTTTTTTCCCCTCAGTTAGTTGTGCTGTTATCTACCACTCCCTTTTCCCTCACATCACACCCCTCACTTTTCTCACATTTCCCTCAACCCTGAAAGTTCCCTGTACCCCTCAGTTTGAGAAACATTGTCTTAGAAGATAGTGTAGGGGAAAAAATAGTATTTGTGTGAGATTGTGAGTTTGTTGTAAGGAACATTAAACAAGGTTGCTGTTATCTCTGTTATTTATTGCTGTTGTTGTTACTGTTGTTGCTATTACTGTTGTTGCTGTTATTGATGTTGAATGAGCTCCCAATAGCCACAAATCTGAATCTTTGGTTGCCGTTTCCATGAAAAGATCTTGAAAGCAAAATCTTGGCTATTTTCCCCTAACATTCTCCTGCACAGCTAAGAGGCAGACTGCTTCTCACTAGGCTCCATAACCACGGGAGCACATCGACGTCTGTTCAGTTTGATGTATTCAGAAAGCTGTTTTGTTTTTTTTTTTTTTAAGAACCACATACAAAGTGGTTATGTCATCTTTTTTTTTAAAGCAGGTTCTGTTAAAAATGGAATGATACAAATTCTTTCATGAACACATACTCGTATATATACGGGACTAACGAATAGATTTTATTTTCTAACATTCTGCCCTTTATCATACAACTTTCATTCTGTCACAAACATTCAGCACTTATAATGAACATAATAAGCAGGAATTAAAAACATATAAACAAATAAATAATCTCTTTTAAATTTGCTCCAAAATCTGATAACATTTTTCTGTGTTGGGTGGACATCATGTTTCTGTGGCAGATGAATATCATGTTTCTGGGGATGATGGATATCATGTTTCTGGGGTAGATGAATGTCATGTTTCTGGCGTTGATGGATGTCATGTTTCTGTGGCAGATGAAAATCATGTTTCTGGCGGTGATGGATATCATGTTTCTGGTGGTGATAGATATCATGTTTCTGGCGGTGATGAATATAATATTTCTGGCGGTGATGGATATAATATTTCTGGCGATGATGGATATAATGTTTCTGGCGGTGATGGATATCATGTCTCTAGGCTAGATGAAAATCATTATTCTGGCGGTGATGGATATCATGTTTCTGGGGTAGGTGAATATCATGTTTCTGGCGGTGGTGGATATGTTTCTGTGGTAAATGAGAGTCAGGTTTCTGGGCTAGATGAAAATCATGTTTCTGGCAGTGATGGATATCATGTTTCTGGGGTAGGTGAATATCATCATGTTTCTGGCGGTGGTGGATATCATGTTACTGGGGTAGATGGACATCATGTTTCTGTGGTAGATAAATGTCATGTTTTCTTGGGTAGGTGAAAATCATATTTCTGGTTTAGGTAAGAACTATGTATGAAGGGTAGATGAAAATGATGTTTATGGGATAAGTCAGAATCATGCTTCTGGGGTATGTGAGAATCATGTTTCTGGGGGAAGTTCACAATCACGTTACTGGGGCATACAAGAATCATGTTTCTGGGGAAAGTCACAATCACGTTACTGGGGGATACGAGAATCATGTTTCTGGGGTAGTCACAATCATGTTTCTGGGATAAATCACAATCATGTTTTTGGGGTATGCAGGAATCGCATTTCTGAAGTAGTCACAATCACGTTTCTGGGGTTAATTACAATTATGTTTATGGGGTAGATGAAGATGATGCTTTTGAGGTAGATGAAGATGGTGTTTCTGGGATAGATGAAAATGATGTTTCTAGAGTAATTGAAGATGATGTTTGTGGGGTAGATGAAGATGATGCTTGTGAGGTAGATGAAGATAGTGTTTCTGGGATAGATGAAAATGATGTTTTTGGAGTAATTGAAGATGATGTTTGCGGGGTAGATGAAGATGATGTTTCTATGGTAGCTGAAGATGCTGTTTCTGGGGTAGTTGAAGATGATGTTTCTGGGATAAATGAAGATGATGTTTCTGACGTAGTTGAAGATGATGTTTCTGGAGTAGTTGAAGATGACGTTTGTGGGGTAGTTGAAGATGATGTTTCCAGAGTAGCTGAAGATGATGTTTCTGGGGTAGATGAAGATGATGTTTCTGGAGTAGTTGAAGGTGGTGTTTTGGGGTAATTGAAGATGATGTTTCTGGAGCAGTTGAAGGTGGTGTTTCTGGGGTAATTGAAGATGATGTTTCTGGAGTAGCTGAAGATGATGTTTCTGGAGTAGTTGAAGATGATGTTTCTGGAGTAGATGAAGATGATGTTCCTGGGGTAGATGAAGATGATGTTTCTGAGGTAGATGAAGATGATGTTTCTGGGGTAGATGAAAATGATGTTTCTGGAGTAGTTGAAGATGATGCTTCTGTGGTGGAAGGTATGAAATGATACACGTGTTTTTGCCCGCTTCTTGTTGGAGATGTTCTTTTTTTTAGAAGAACAATTTCACATAAGTTATTCTTTTTCAAACTTTTCTTAATCAGTTTTTCGTCTTTCCTATCGTTAATATTTTCATGCATCCTTTCTCTCTATCATCGTGTTCATTACTCTTTGTTCCCTTCTTGCGTCTTCCTCTATGATTATATTATTTTATCATTATGATGATGATTATTATTACTCTTCTATTCTCCAGTTTCCTGTTTACAGTAATGTATATGTTTTCCTTTTTTTGTTTTGTTCTTTCTTTCAGTATATTAATCATTTTTGAACAAAAAAAATCTTCTCCTCTTGTCTGTATATTCCCTATATTTTATCATTCTGCCCCTCCCCCTACCCACGTCGGTGTCCTCTGTGTCACAGTTTGGTAACCGTTCATAACTCTCTGTCTGTCTGTCTGTGTGTGTGTGTGTTTGTTTTATTATTATTTCATACAATCTTGTAAATGATCTATACTCTTTATTATTTAAAAGATTACTCCTTGTTATATTTTATATGTTATTGTTCTCCTCTGATGTGTCATTATCTGATTTTTTTTTCGCGTTCTTTCTTTCCACCAGACCTCTCCTCCACTTTCAGTCTCTGAATTACTTTTCCAAATGTTCTGTTCTTCAAATATTCTTTTATTTGTCTACCTTCTGTCATTACACGCATTATGTCTCTGCTTACCTGGGTCCACGTGCGACAATTGTAGCTTTTTCTTTACAGCAGGAAATACGGTACTAATAGGTGTTAAATATACCGAACTTTATAGCAGGAAATACGGTACTAATAGGTGTTAAATATACCGAACTTTATAGCAGGAAATACGGTACTAACAGGTGTAAATATACCGAACTTTATAGCAGGAAATACGGTACTAATAGGTGTAAATATACCGAACTTTATAGCAGGAAAGATAGCACAACTAAGTGTTAAATATCCTTAACTAATAACTGTTAAAATATCCCTAACAGAAGACAAGAAAAAGATTATTGCGCTGTCATACAAATATAAGGGAGAGAATCGTAAAGTCATTAAATTCTTCCAATGCTACAAACCTACTGTGACACCCCCCCCCCCCCAAACCCTAATTTTAAAGAATATCTGACCCCAGCCTTCCAGGTTCTTGGATCCTTGTTAGCCAACAGCTCAACCTACAGATATCATGTCTACTCTACTTTCTCATCATCTCTCATACCAACCTACAGATATCATGTCTACTATACTTTCTCATGTTCTCTCATGCCAACCTACAGATATCATGTCTACTCTACTTTCTCATCTTCTCTCATACCAACCTACAGATATCATGTCTACTCTACTTTCTCATCTTCTCTCATACCAACCTACAGATATCATGTCTACTCTACTTTCTCATCATCTCTCATACCAACCTACAGATATCATGTCTACTCTACTTTCTCATCATCTCTCATGCCAAATACAGTGATGTTGAGGTAACTTATAACCATGTCAGTGTGTGAATTATATTCTTGATGACTGATAGTAGAAGTGTTCTTTGGTTCTCTGATCATAACACATCGATGGTTCACAAATATTACACTTCACTAAATCAAGTCCGATGATGTTCTCGATATATTTCATTTAATTCTGACAAATAAGATATTCGACTTAGAATTCACAACATCACTTGTACTAAGATGCAATAGGACATAATCTTCGTTAGTTTCGTCGTTGAAGCACATCAATATCAAACTATCATTCTCTACATGCAACACTTCTCAATGTTCCCCTAATTCACAATATTCTACACATTTGATACGAGGAGAATTCTAAACTCTGTACTATATTCCGTCTGAAACACGTGGTCGATCAGTTACACGACTAAATCACTGTACTCGAAGTTTCAAAGTATCAACTATTCCTATCACTTGAATCACTTGAATCACAGCTTCAGTCTGTCCTAGAACTACTTCTGCAAGACTGCTTTTCCTGAGTATCTATTGCTCTAATTGTCCATCTATTCCAACTGTCGTTACTTAGGTCTTCTTTATCTCTCGTGTCTTCTCTGATTGTCTGTCCTTCTCTTCTTCTCTTGTCTGGACCGGTCTCAGTTCACTGACCATCCTTCTTCCTCCGTCTTCGGGGCTCCGTCCTCTGTATCCTCTCCTCTACTTCTTCTTCCTTCTTCCTTGTTCTTATTGTCTGTTCTTCCATCTTCGAGCTCCCTCCTCTGTCTCTTCTTCTTCCTCGTTCCCTTTCTTGGTTATTTCTTGGTTTTTTTTTCTCTCCGCTCTCCTTTTTATCCTCAAGTGTAGCTTGGTGGATTAACCAATAAGTATTTTGGCTCCACCCTTCAGATGTCCACTGGTTCCCATGAGTGTTCTGATTGTCCGTCATTCAAACTGCCCCGTTATTTATTTGTCGTAAGTCAATTGTCCAAATGGCCACGCCTCTAAATATTTAATTGGTCAGCTGGCCGAGTTGGTCACTCCTTTATTTAAAACCCGTGTGCAATCGCGTCATAACGCGTGTCAAGTGTCAACTTCGTCTATACAATTGTTATTTACTTAAGTCATTATCTTTCTATTTCATGTCGAAGGTTTATTGTGTCCTCGCTTTTCATTGTGTCTACCTTTTCTATTCGTCTTTTCTATTTTGTTTACTCGTGTCAACGTCCAGTCACTGCTTTGTTATCACTACTTTCTGGCGTCCTTCCTTTGATGTGTCAAGGTCACTGAGTCTCGTCTTTTTCTATTCACTGTTTCCACTGTTTACTTTTGTCCGCGTCTTGTTCTAGTGTCAAGGATGTTTAATACCTTTTTCTTCCTTTCCTCTCCATTTTTCTCTGTCGCTCTTCGATGTTACTATTTTCTTTACAGTATTTTTTCATAATGATATTCATTAATAATAATAATAATAATCACAATAATCATTACTTACAAGGCCATGCTACAAACTGTCCTAAATGTTAATGATGTTGGGGTAACTGTTCTAAATTTTAATAATGTTGAGATAACTGTCATAAATGTTAATGATGTTGAGGTAACTGTCCTAAATGTTAATGATGTTCGCTTTAAAAAAAAAGTGAAGATCATTTTGACTAATGGCAGTTCTCTGTCTCTCTGTGTCTCTCTGTGTCACTGTCTCTGTATATGTGCGTGCGTCCGTGTGTGTGCGTGCGTCCGTGTGCGTGTGTGTGTTCATAAAAGTTTTAGAACGTAGATTCACTACACTTAACCCAACTATTGAGATGTACTTTCTTCTAGAAAAATCTACAGAAGAGACAGAAGTTCTGAAGGCAGTTTTTTATATGGTTTAACTTGTCTATAATAAAGACAGGTTTGATAGAAAACTTGTTTCTAATTTATATATAAAAATAAACGAAATATAGGTTTTTGTTTGGTCTTGGGTTTGTGTAAAGTGCATGGAGCAATCTGTGCGTCACTAGATTAACATAACACAAACGACAGCCTAAAATAATAAGACTAAAATAATACGGCACAACTGACTGTAACAATAAGTTATTGGCTATTGTTAATCTTAGCCAGCTGACGGTGACTGGTTATCATTGAACAAACGTACGCCATTCGATCGCAGCAGGGTTCTCTGCCATCAGTGAACATATTCTATAGTGATCTATGCTAGTGTGGAGGCTCTACAAATCAAATCAATGACGAATCTTATCTAGGGCAATTATTCAGAGCATGGAAGCACCACACTGTACATTCACAAGGACGAAGCGAGCATAAAACTGTATGATCATCAATAGGTTACACCTAGCACCCCGCAGGCAATCGCTGAAACGATTAAACTTTAAACTTTTTGAACAGATGACCTGGGTCATAAAGACAAGGCGTGTAAAAGAACTGTTTAATCTTTTAACTAGTGACAAGGGCTGAACACAGTAAATTTAAAACTCGTGAAGCTTCTAGCCTTCTTCCTTATGACTCGACTTGCTGGTGAACATTACGAAGTCTAAAATCACCAGTCTTCTCTGTTCCTATATCCATCATCTTTAGAAACCTTACTCCATGGCCTCTATAGCCGCAACAACATATTTATCTTTGATACAATAAAAAAAATTGTAAAGTTTCCATGTAATGTTTTGAATTTTTTTTCTTACAGAATTAAATGTTCAGTATGGAGTTTCGTACTTTCTTTCGTGAAGTTTGTCTATAGCGATCTATAGAACAGATAATTGTCTCTAATACTTCTAAGAAAGAATCTTTTTTTCTTGTTCTATAAATTCTTGTATTTTATCTGTGTTTCCAGAACCGCTGCAAACTAGCAGTTGTGCTATTCACACGCAGAATGAGCTTTTAAATCCATAACAGGAACAGCTGTGGAGATGATTGCTAGCCGCACGGTAGGGCGGACAGTCGCTTGTGATGGTCATTTGTCCGTGAAGGCTAGCATCCGTCCTTTAGATGACGCGCCGTCCCCTACAAGAAGCTCATGAATATGCAAATAGGAAAAAACAACATTACCCGGAGAGAGCTGGTTCCGCTAGGACTTGCCAACAAGTGCCGGGGATTAAAGGTCCCTATCTGGACTGGAGCTGGCAATTCATGATGGGTCTACGTTGCTCACAAGGTATCATGGGTCTACAGAAAGCATTTGAATTCAGGGACCCATACTCTTCAGCCCATATTTTTGGATCATATTGTGCTCTGTGACTCCACTGTTCGACAGAGATATTAATCAAACTAGAATTCACAGTTTCAACATTTTGCAGTAGAATTCAACCGTGTCAAGACTATACATCAAAATTCAAAATGTGAAGACTATACATCAAAATTTAGAGTGTGAAGACTATACACCAAAATTTAGAGTGTGAAGACTATACATCAAAATTTAGATTGTAAAGACTGTACATCAAAATTCAGAACGTGAACACTATACATCAAAATTTAGAGTGTGAAGACTATACATCAAAATTCAGAGTTTGAACAGAACGCACCAGATTTCACAATTTGAAAACTGCATAACATAATTCATAGTTTACACTCTAGAATTCAGTTTGAATATTACATACTTGCTTTCACAATTTTGAAGCCGCTGAACTAGAATTTACAGTTTGAAAAATGCACATTAGAATTCAGATATTTAGCATTGCACACACTAGAATTCAGATCTTTAACACTGCACACTAAAATTCCAAACATGGACTTTGAAATAGACACATCAGTCTAAACGTTTGTTTTTTTTTTGTCTTTATTGCCGTCATGTTCATTTTGTTTCCGCTACTACTACTACTTCTACTACTGCTACTACTACTTCTACTACTACTACTTTTACTACTACTATTACTTCTACTACTACTATTACTTCTACTACTACTACTTTTACTACTACTACTACTTCTACTACTACTATTACTTCTACTACTACTATTACTACTACTACTACTACTACTACTTTTACTACTACTACTACTACTACTACTTCTACTACTGCTACTACTACTTCTACTACTACTACTTTTACTACTTCTACTACTAATACTTATACTACTACTACTATTACTACTACTACTACTACTGCTGCTGCTGCTAATGACATTAATATAATTACCTTCACCAGCAGCAACTTACCTAGGATGGCGTAATCATTCATTTTTTCTGTTTGTTCAAAATCACATCACAAAAGTGATGTTTGAGTATCACGCAGTGTAAATAGCCTGCTGCCATCGGTCGGGACATTAGGCTGTGATCAGTATTTATTATACAAGTTGTTGCAAAGATACTTTCCAGTTAGTTCGGGATATGTCTCGGCGGGCGAGCCATTGTGTGGTTATGTGGATGTGGTTAGTTCTTGATATTGAAGTATATAGTGCTATTGTGTCCTGCATTGTTATGTTGTAAGTATATGTGATATGTTGTTGTTGACTATGACCCCACCGACCGCCCCGAACTTGGTTGGTTGTGTATGAGTTTGGTTGGTAGAGAGTGAAGGAACGAGCAGACTTTATTTTCGAAGAGTTAAGAATAGGGCACGCAGGCCCGTCTACTATTCTCCCCCCTCATCATACAACTTTCATTCAGTCACAGATATTCAGCATTTGTTATTGAACATAATATGCATGAGAAAGCAAAAAATGAATAAGTAAAATTAATAAGCCCTTTCTTTCATACACTCCACACTCTGCTGTATGTAACAAATAAACTTTATTACGTGCTCACATTCATTTAAACTCACACATTTTTGGATCGGCAATATACTGGATACAAAACACTCAGGTCATAATTTAGATTAATTTAATTTAGACTTTGATAGTGCATATGCCAATACCTTTCTTAAAGTAAATACATACAGATGCATTTATTCACACATACGCATACCACATATATACAAACAATTCCACACATGTACATATATACACATACATTCACATGTATATGCATTCAATGTATATACATAGACATCTGGATACAAACATGTATGTATGTACACATAAAGACATGTGCACATACACACATACATACATACCGATATACATGTATACACATACACACAGGCACATATACGTGTATATACGCACATACATATACAGACCTACACCTATTCATACGTGTATATAAAGTGTGCACAAACACATGTACATATTAGGGAGGCATATAATCCATCTCAAACAGATACTGACAAAGTCTGAAGTTATAAGAGTGAATATTACTTATAAGATTTACATGAGTTTAGTTAGTAGAGATGATTTCGTAAGGATTATAGTGCACGTGCTAGGTGCACCCATAGGTATGTATAGCAAGGCTGTAGCATGAGTTTTGTGCTAGGTGCACCCATAGGTATGTATGGCAAGGTTGTAGCATGAGTTATGTGCTAGGTGCACTCATAGGAATGTATAGCAGGGTTGTAGCATGAGTTTTGTGCTAGGTGCACCCATAGGTATGTATGGCAAGGTTGTAGCATGAGTTTTATGCTAGGTGCACCCATAGGAATGTATGGCAAGGTTGTAGCATGAGTTTTGTGCTAGGTGCACCCATAGGAATGTATGGCAAGGTTGTAGCATGAGTTATGTGCTAGGTGCACTCACAGGAATATATGGCAAGGTTGTAGTATGAGTTATGTGCTGGGCCCACCTTAGGTATGTGTGGCAAGGTTGTAGCATGAGTTATGTGCTAGATCCACCCATAGGTATGTATGACAAGGCTGTAGCATAAGTTGGCATGGTGCTAATATATATTATATACAGCTGCTATGGGCTGTTACATAATAATGCTTGTGGTCTACGCTGACATTTGGTTATGTAAGAGACATTGAACGATGGTTCTGTTTTGCATATTTCTTGCCATAAGTTTTGATGTCGTTGCCATGCACATATCATCATCGTCATCATCATGATCATCAGGTGCCGTACCGACTGGCGTTGGCTATTATGCTTCTACAGAGTAATGATCTTTCATGCAGGTCATTACATCAGTTTACATTAGATCATGCACATATCTTACGTCTTACATCCTTCCCGTGCCATTAAACGTCACATAAGGCTCACATAGTTGTTTGTCAAGTTTTCCTATTCTCGGCGAGTCTTTCAACTTTATCAAGGGATGTTATGCCCACTAAATTAGTTTCTCTTAGCAATGTCCTCTTTAGAGTTTCACGTGGTCGATTTCTTTTTCTTCGGCCTGTTGTGTTCCACTTGATAGCTTGTTTTGGGATTCTCTGATTGTTTCTTCTCATCACATGGTCTACATATGTCTATCTTCTTTTTCTGATCACTCATGAGATATGTTATTATTTGCTCATCTGTCTTATCTCTGCATTATTTTTAAATTCGTTCCACTTGATGCCGAGTATTTTCCTTAGGCATTTGTTTTCAAAAGAGTCTAATTTCTTGTCTATTCCTTTAGTTGTTTTCCAGCTTTCACAGCATAAATGAGAGTGGATATCACATTTAAATTGAATAATCTTAACTTGGTTTTTGTGCTTATAACTTTTGAATTCCATATGTTCTCAAGATTTTTGAAGGACAATGCTGCTTTTTCAGTTCGAATTCTAACTTCCTTCTTGGTGTACGTAGCTGCCAAGATATGCAAATTGGTTTACTTCATCAACAGCTGTTCCTTCTACGTACATTTTTCCTTCTTGATTAATGATAAGTTTCATTATTTTTGTTTTGTCTTTGTTAATTTCAAGACCTATTTTGCTAGCCAAGGAAGACAGGGAATATGTTTCTTCCTGCATCGATTTCACATTGTCACTTCTTCTTCTTCTTCTTCGTTCGCAGACATTGTCACTGATAAGAGTTATGTCATCTGCAAAATTAAGATCTTCCAGTTGGGTCCCATGTATCCAGTCAATGCTGGTTTTGCTTGTACAGCATCTTTTCATTATGAAAATCCTCTACAATGAATCTCTGTGTATGCTATCAAATGCCTTTTTAAAGTCTATGAAGTTCAGGATTAATGGTTTCCTCTTTTCAGTATGTTCTTCAAGTATTATACTTTTTGGTCGAGACAGCTTCTCCCTTTTCGAAATCCTGCCTGTTCTTCTCTCATTGCAGTATACACTACATCCTTAATTCTATTCAGAATCACTTTACAAAACACCTTTGACGCAACATATGCACATATAGTATACATGTAGTGTTGAGCTTTGATATGATGCTTATTACAGCTGTTCTGAGGGACAGCTTTATGTATTCTAGTGTTCATAATAAATGCTGTTCTGAGGGACAGCTTTATATGTTCTAGTGGTCATGATAAATGCTGTTCTGAAGGACAGCTTTATATGTTCTAATGTTCATGATAAATGCTGATCTGAAGGACAGCTTTATATGTTCTAGTGTTCATGATAAATGCTGTTCTGAGGGACAGCTTTATATGTTCTAGTGTTCATGATAAATGCTGTTCTGATGGCTCTCACTCTTTTGACAACTCTTTACTTGTCTGTTGTGTTAATATTCCATGCATTGCTGAATATATGTATGCATATGTATTGGTTGTATTGATTGCCAAGGCTTCTTATGACAACGAAGGTTGATATGAATGAAGATTACTGACTTGCAATATTTTCGTTCAGTGATGCATTGCCATGCTATTGTTTTCTAAGTTATATATCTATATGTTTTGTGGTCCTTTTGCGTGGAATGTGGTATGAACTGTTATTGGTGTTGTGTGTGTTCGTGACGAGTGTCTTGATGTTCTCGTAATAAACTTATTTTGTTATTTTTTTCACACATTGAGATATTTGTGCTGTATTTGGCATGAGAGATGATGAGAAAGTAGAGTAGACATGATATCTATAGGTTGGCATGAGAGATGATGAGAAAGTAGAGTAAACATGATATCTGTGGTTTGGCATGAGAGATGATGAGAAAGTAGAGTAGACATGATATCTGTAGGTTGGTATGAGAGATGATGAGAAAGTAGAGTAGACATGATATCTGTAGGTTGGTATGAGAGAAGATGAGAAAGTAGAGTAAACATGATATCTGTAGGTTGGCATGAGAGATGTTGAGAAAGTATAATAGACATGATATCTGTAGTTTGGCATGAGAGATGATGAGAAAGTAGAGTAGACATGATATCTGTAGTTTGGCATGAGAGATGATGAGAAAGTAGAGTAGACATGATATCTGTAGGTTGAGCTGTTGGCTAACAAGGACCCAGGAGCCGGGATGACTGTGATCGAGTGGAAGAATTTGATTACTTAACTACCACTCTCACTACCCCCTACTCCCCTCGCTCTCTCTCTTACAGCAGCGCCAGGTAGTGTTTCAAGGAAGCCACTTTCATGTAGTGTTTCAAGTAACCCACTTTCATGTAGTGTTTCAAGTAACCCACTTTCATGTAGTGTTTCAAGGAAGCCACTTTCATGTAGCGTTTCAATGAAAATACTTTCATGTAGTGTTTCAATGAACCCACTTTCATGTAGTGTTTCAATGAAGCCACTTTCATGTAGTGTTTCAATGAAGCCACTTTCATGTAGTGTTTCAATGAAGCCACTTTCATGTAGTGTTTCAATGAAAATACTTTCATGTAGTGTTTCAATGAAGCCACTTTCATGTAGTGTTTCAATGAAGCCACTTTCATGTAGCGTTTCAATGAAAATACTTTCATGTAGTGTTTCAATGAAGCCACTTTCATGTAGTGTTTCAATGAAGCCACTTTCATGTAGCGTTTCAATGAAAATACTTTCATGTAGTGTTTCAATGAAGCCACTTTCATGTAGTGTTTCAATGAAGCCACTTTCATGTAGCGTTTCAATGAAAATACTTTCATGTAGTGTTTCAATGAAGCCACTTTCATGTAGTGTTTCAATGAAGCCACTTTCATGTAGCCTTTCAATGAAGCCACTTTCATGTAGTGTTTGAAGTAACCCACTTTCATGTAGTGTTTCAAGGAAGCTACTTTCTGGTCATGTAGTGGTTCAAGTAAGCCACTTTCTGGTCATGTAGTGGTTCAAGGAAGCCACTTTCTGGTCATGTATTAGTGTAAGAAAGCTACTTTCTAGTCACGATAAGATTAATATCATGCAACAGCGCATTAAAACAAGACCTTCAGCAAAATGTATAAGTCGAAATATTACATACTACAACACACAGATCCGTCACATTCTGTAAGTCATAGGTTCCCATTCATTTATTCGTTATGCTCAGTGAAGGTTAGCGTTGGCGAACAAGATTCTTTACTCGTGTGTACCTCTGTATCTTTAATAAGTTATGATGTAAGTGTTCTCTCTTTCTCTCTCTCTCCCTTATTCTCTCTGTATCTTTAATAAGTTATGATGTGAGTGTTCTCTCTTTCTCTCTCTCCCTTATTCTCTCTGTATCTTTAATAAGTTATGATGTGAGTGTTCTCTCTTTCTCTCTCTCTCCCTTATTCTCTCTGTATCTTTAATAAGTTATGATGTGAGTGTTCTCTCTTTCTGTCTCTCCCTTGTTCTCTCTGTATCTTTAATAAGTTATGATGGCGACTTTTTTCCAAACCATTCACTCCGCCTGTGTGTGTGTGAGTGTGTGTGTTCTCTCTCTCTCTCTCTCTCTCTCTCTCTCTTGTTCTCTCTGTATCGTTCTTGATTTCTCTCAGTTTTTCTATTTTCAGTGCCTCTTTTCTATGTCCAAACATGGCCGAACAATAAACAAACACAGAAATACTTGCCTATCATTCTAATCAAATAGATCTCTGGCCATGTCTGTCTTTATTTGTTGCTTCGTTATTTTAATCGTCCTGGCAAGAGCATATAGCCAAAATATTGGTGTTTTGCTGTTTAATGTTGCTTTCTGGTTGCTCGCCTCATTGCCTCTATTAACGTTTCTTTTTACATTTGCCTCTATTCTCCTCTACTCTGCTAGAAGCAGTCTCACTGAACTCATCTATCTGAAAATATCGAGACAGCCATTTTTATATTTTTTGTTGTGAACTGATTTACTTTTCTTCGAAGTTAGTAACGAAATGCTACAATGACGGAACTTTAGTTTCCCGTATTTGCAGCGTTATTTTTGTCGACTCTCTTGCCAACAGATTTATATTTTCTCTTCTTTCCTCGACATATTAAATAATCAATATGGCAGCAGTAAGTACACAGAGCTGTACCATGTGAGAGTAAGTACACAGAGTAGTACCATGTGAGAGTAAGTACACAGAGTAGTACCATGTGAGAGTAAGTACACAGAGCTGTACCATGTGAGAGTAAGTACACAGAGCTGTACCATGTGAGAGTAAGTACACAGAGCTGTACCATGTGAGAGTAAGTACACAGAGCTGTACCATGTGAAAGTAAGTACACAGAGCTGTACCATGTGAGAGTAAGTACACAGAGCTGTACCATGTGAGAGTAAGTACACAGAGCTGTACCATGTGAGAGTAAGTACACAGAGCTGTACCATGTGAGAGTAAGTACACAGAGCTGTACCATGTGAGAGTAAGTACACAGAGTAGTACCATGTGAGAGTAAGTACACAGAGTAGTACCATGTGAGAGTAAGTACACAGAGTAGTACCATGTGAGAGTAAGTACACAGAGCTGTACCATGTGAGAGTAAGTACACAGAGTAGTACCATGTGAGAGTAAGTACACAGAGTAGTACCATGTGAGAGTAAGTACACAGAGTAGTACCATGTGAGAGTAAGTACACAGAGTTGTACCATGTGAGAGTAAGTACACAGAGTAGTACCATGTGAGAGTAAGTACACAGAGTTGTACCATGTGAGAGTAAGTACACAGAGTTGTACCATGTGAGAGTAAGTACAAGGAAGCCACTTTCTGGTCATGTATTAGTGTAAGAAAGCTACTTTCTAGTCACGATAAGATTAATATCATGCAACAGCGCATTAAAACAAGACCTTCAGCAAAATGTATAAGTCGAAATATTACATACTACAACACACAGATCCGTCACATTCTGTAAGTCATAGGTTCCCATTCATTTATTCGTTATGCTCAGTGAAGGTTAGCGTTGGCGAACAAGATTCTTTACTCGTGTGTACCTCTGTATCTTTAATAAGTTATGATGTAAGTGTTCTCTCTTTCTCTCTCTCCCTTGTTCTCTCTGTATCTTTAATAAGTTATGATGTAAGTGTTCTCTCTTTCTCTCTCTCCCTTGTTCTCTCTGTATCTTTAATAAGTTATGATGTAAGTGTTCTCTCTTTCTCTCTCTCTCCCTTATTCTCTCTGTATCTTTAATAAGTTATGATGTGAGTGTTCTCTCTTTCTCTCTCTCCCTTATTCTCTCTGTATCTTTAATAAGTTATGATGTGAGTGTTCTCTCTTTCTCTCTCTCCCTTATTCTCTCTGTATCTTTAATAAGTTATGATGTGAGTGTTCTCTCTTTCTCTCTCTCCCTTATTCTCTCTGTATCTTTAATAAGTTATGATGTGAGTGTTCTCTCTTTCTCTCTCTCTCCCTTATTCTCTCTGTATCTTTAATAAGTTATGATGGCGACTTTTTTCCAAACCATTCACTCCGCCTGTGTGTGTGTGAGTGTGTGTGTGTTCTCTCTCTCTCTCTCCTCTCTTGTTCTCTCTGTATCGTTCTTGATTTCTCTCAGTTTTTCTATTTTCCGTGCCTCTTTTCTATGTCCAAACATGGCCGAACAATAAACAAACACAGAAATACTTGCCTATCATTCTAATCAAATGGATCTCTGGCCATGCCTGTCTTTATTTGTTGCTTCGTTATTTTAATCGTCCCTGGCAAGAGCATATAGCCAAAATATTGGTGTTTTGCTGTTTAATGTTGCTTTCTGGTTGCTCGCCTCATTGCCTCTATTAACGTTTCTTTTTACATTTGCCTCTATTCTCCTCTACTCTGCTAGAAGCAGTCTTACTGAACTCATCTATCTGAAAATATCGAGACAGCCATTTTTATATTTTTTGTTGTGAACTGATTTACTTTTCTTCCAAGTTAGTAACGAAATGCTACAATGACGGAACTTTAGTTTCCCGTATTTGCAGCGTTATTTTTGTCGACTCTCTTGCCAACAGATTTATATTTTCTCTTCTTTCCTCGACATATTAAATAATCAATATGGCAGCAGTAAGTACACAGAGCTGTACCATGTGAGAGTAAGTACACAGAGTAGTACCATGTGAGAGTAAGTACACAGAGTGTACCATGTGAGAGTAAGTACACAGAGCTGTACCATGTGAGAGTAAGTACACAGAGCTGTACCATGTGAGAGTAAGTACACAGAGCTGTACCATGTGAGAGTAAGTACACAGAGCTGTACCATGTGAAAGTAAGTACACAGAGCTGTACCATGTGAGAGTAAGTACACAGAGCTGTACCATGTGAGAGTAAGTACACAGAGCTGTACCATGTGAGAGTAAGTACACAGAGCTGTACCATGTGAGAGTAAGTACACAGAGCTGTACCATGTGAGAGTAAGTACACAGAGTAGTACCATGTGAGAGTAAGTACACAGAGTAGTACCATGTGAGAGTAAGTACACAGAGTGTACCATGTGAGAGTAAGTACACAGAGCTGTACCATGTGAGAGTAAGTACACAGAGTAGTACCATGTGAGAGTAAGTACACAGAGTAGTACCATGTGAGAGTAAGTACACAGAGTAGTACCATGTGAGAGTAAGTACACAGAGTTGTACCATGTGAGAGTAAGTACACAGAGTTGTACCATGTGAGAGTAAGTACACAGAGTTGTACCATGTGAGAGTAAGTACACAGAGTTGTACCATGTGAGAGTAAGTACACAGAGCTGTACCATGTGAGAGTAAGTACACAGAGCTGTACCATGTGAGAGTAAGTACACAGAGTAGTACCATGTGAGAGTAAGTACACAGAGTAGTACCATGTGAGAGTAAGTACACAGAGCTGTACCATGTGAGAGTAAGTACACAGAGCTGTACCATGTGAGAGTAAGTACACAGAGTAGTACCATGTGAGAGTAAGTACACAGAGTAGTACCATGTGAGAGTAAGTACACAGAGTTGTACCATGTGAGAGTAAGTACACAGAGTTGTACCATGTGAGAGTAAGTACACAGAGTTGTACCATGTGAGAGTAAGTACACAGAGTTGTACCATGTGAGAGTAAGTACACAGAGTTGTACCATGTGAGAGTAAGTACACAGAGTAGTACCATGTGAGAGTAAGTACACAGAGTTGTACCATGTGAGAGTAAGTACACAGAGTAGTACCATGTGAGAGTAAGTACACAGAGTAGTACCATGTGAGAGTAAGTACACAGAGTTGTACCATGTGAGAGTAAGTACACAGAGTTGTACCATGTGAGAGTAAGTAAAACATGTGAAAGTACACAGAGTAGTACCATGTGAGAGTAAGTACACAGAGTAGTACCATGTGAGAGTAAGTACACAGAGTTGTACCATGTGAGAGTAAGTACACAGAGCTGTACCATGTGAGAGTAAGTAAAACATGTGAGAGTAAGTACACAGAGTAGTACCATGTGAAAGTAAGTACACAGAGTTGTACAATGTGAGAGTAAGTATACAGAATATTACCATGTGAGAGTAAGTACATAGAGCTGTACCATGTGAGAGTAAGTACACAGAGCTGTACCATGTGAGAGTAAGTACACAGAGCTGTACCATGTGAGAGTAAGTACACAGAGCTGTACCATGTGAGAGTAAGTACACAGAGCTGTACCATGTGAGAGTAAGTACACAGAGCTGTACCATGTGAGAGTAGGTACCTATTTTTAAGGACAAAACCTGTATTCTGAATCGAAATGCAAGTCAACATCAGTAGTACAAAAAGGACGCAGAATAATTGTTGTCAGCTGTGCCCGTTTTTGGTCGAAGAATTCTCAATCCATGTCAGTAGTTGACTGGATCACAGCGATGATATCTTTTCTATTCTCGCGACATATTATTGTGGATCAGACACTTCTTCGCTACTGCAGGCGGGACGGTTTTTCTTGGCATTTAATTTGTTCGTTTAATATTATGAATCAGAAGCAAAAGTCCGTTCATGAATTGTATTTATTCACCTCAAAATTTCTTTGCAGCATTAAAGTTTTTTCACGGATTGTATTTATTAAAGTGCTAAAGTTACGGTTTATGCTTTTTATTGTTTCTTTATTGTTGTAGACTGGATATAGTGCCTTGCATTTCATTTGTTCTCGTAGTATTACAAACCGGATGTGATAACTGGCTCATGGGCTTTTAATTCTGGGTATTTTCAATTTAAGAACTTTCTTTGTAACATTGTACGTTATATATCTTATATCTTATATCCTTCCCGTGCCGTTAAACGTCACATAGGGCTCGCAAAGTAGTTCACCAATTTTTCCTGTCTTCGGCGAGTCTTTCAACCTCATCAAAGGATTTTATGCCTGTTAATTTGGCCTCTCTTAATAATGTCCTCTTCAGAGTTTCACACGGTCTGCCTCTTTTTCTTCGGCCTGTTGTGTTCAGTCATCTGTCTTATCTCTGCATTGTTCTTGAATTCATTCCACTTGATGCCGAGTATTTTCCTTAGGCATTTGTTTTCAAAAGAGTCTAATTTATTTTCTATTTCTTTAGTTGTTTTCCAGCTTTCGCATGCATAAATGAGGGTGGATATTACATTTGAATTGAATAGTCTTAACTTGGTTTTTGTGCTTATAACTTTTGAATTCCATATGTTCTCAAGATTCTTGAAGATTGATGCTGCTTTTGCAATTCTGATCCTAACTTCCTTTCTAGTGTCACCATCGTACGTTATATACTATCCATTTTTATTTACTACTGTTTATCGGATTGTGATTTCTTTGAATTTAATATGTTCACTTAAGTTGATGTGAAAATTGATCTACGGATTTTGAATACCGGGAATTCGTTCAATTTTTAAAAAAATTATGTGATGTTGAAGTTATTCTTTCGGAAAATATGGACACTAACACCATATCCCTATGTGCCTCTAAGGCATGACAGGATTACTTTTACCTTTTTTTTTTTTCTTGCACGATTATAAGTGTCCTTGCTGTCTGTTTATTCGTACAACGCAGGGTACGTCTGCTAGTATACAGGTAAGTTTGTTTCAAGTACTTGATGCATTCATATGTATGCAAGAAGCTAGTGTGTACAAGAAGCTAGTGTGTACAAGAAGCTAGTGTGTACAATAAGATAGTGTGTACATTAAGCTAGTGTGTACAATAAGCTAGCGTGCACAAGAAGCTAGTGTGTACAAGAAGATAGTGTGTACAAGAAGCTAGTGTGCACAGTAAGCTAGTGTGTACAGTAAGCTAGTGTGTACAAGAAGCTAGTGTGTACAGTAAGCTAGTGTGTACAGTAAGCTAGTGTGTACAAAAAGCTAGTGTGTACAGTAAGTTAGTGTGTACAAGAAGCTAGTGTGTACAGTAAGCTAGTGTGTACAAGAAGCTAGTGTGTACAGCAAGCTAGTGTGTACAAGAAGCTAGTGTGTACAGTAAGCTAGTGTGTACAAAAGCTAGGCATAAAACGATATCATCCAAAGCCTGGAGAAGAACAGAAAGATATATTTGTACTTTTTAATAGTCATCATTCTAAAGCTTGAAACATAACTTTAATGAAATGTTACAGAAATAGTAGTAAATAACACACAGAGAGATGAGGAGAGGGGAGAAGAGAAAAGGAAAGAAGAGAAGAGGAAAGGAGAGGAAAGAAGAGAGAGGAGAGTAGAGAGGCGGTTAGAAGATGAGAGGAGAAGGGAGAGGATGAGGGTAGGAAAGGAGAAAAGAAGAGAAAAGGAAAGAAGAGAAGAGGAAAGGAGAGGAAAGAAGAGAGAGGAGAGTAGAGAGGGGGAAAGAAGAAGAGAGGAGAAGGGAGAGGATGAGGGTAGGAAAGGAGAAGAGAAGAGAAAAGGAAAGAAGAGGAGAGGAGGGGAGAGAAGAGAGAGGAGAAGAGAAGAGAAGAGGAGGAGAGAAGAGAAGAGGAGAGGAGGAGAGAAGAGAAAAGGAAAGAAGAGTAAAGGAATGTAGAGAAGAGGAGAAGAGAGAAGGAGAGGAGAGGAGGAGAGAAGAGAAAAGGAAAGAAGAGAAGAGTAAAGAAGAGGAGAAGAGGAGATGAGAGAAGTGAGAGGAGAGGAGGTGAGAAGAGAAGAGGAGAGGAAAGGAGAAGAGAAGAGAAGAGGAGAGGAGAGGAGAAGAGAAGAGAAAAGGAAAGAAGAGAAGAATAAAGGAGAGGAGAAGAGAAGAGAAGAGGAAGAAAAGAGAAGAGAAAAGAACTGAAGATAAACATTGTCATGGACTCCTATACTTAGAGAACAGCAAGGATCAGCTGTGACATTCATTCTTTCACCAAATAAAATAGACAAAGAAATCTTAGAATTCAAACACACTTTTACAAACAATGGATTCGTCTCGTGACTCTGTGAATTCTGCTGTGAATCCATGATAAGTTTGTACTTGCTAAAACACTGAATAAAGCAGCCTTGTTCTCTTGTATTCTTCCCTGTTTGGTATTAAACTTATCCTCCTAGATCCGTCAGTCTCTCACAACCAGGAACTGTACATCCCCTGTTTAGGGCTGATCTGAGCTGATAAACACACGAACCTTGTTTTAGTAGCACGTATATTAACCTCCTTAATTCGGGTTTAATGGCACTATATTCGTGGGATTAGCCGAGTACACAACCTGATATATTGTACCCGATATACAGCAGGGAAAGATTTGGTCACCGAATCTCAGATTTATGCATACAGCTCATTTTGTTGCCCACAAGAGAAAGGGCAATCAATGGTAAATATTTGCAAACAGTTATACTATTTGCGACTGTCATGTGGTACTCCACTGTTTCTCTTGCTTGTCTGAAATATTCTCATTTTAAGAAGACTTCAACAGTTTTAGGGTATAATTATATATATATATATATATATATATATATATATATATATATATATAACACAAATCTACTGCAGTAAAGGCAGGATAACAAATATTAACTCTATTTGAAGATTTTAACTGCGAGCTGGTTAATTAATAAAGCTCTTCCTACTTTTGTTTTAAAATTATCTCAACATTCACTTTCCAACCAGACGATTCCAGCGTTTCCCATGCTATAACTGCAGAGTTTGTGATTTCTACCAGCGTTTCCCATGCTATAACTGCAGAGTTTGTGACATTCTCCTCAGGATTTGCTGGAACGAGGAATGTCGTCTCAGAAAAAAATTTACTTGAATTAAATTCAAGAGTAAAGATAAACTGAAAGAGAGGTAAAATATGGAGAATTTTTCATCTGCCTGGACGGCAGGAGAGAACTGGTGAAAGATCGTAGTACGCGGTGAGAGCTGCAGGGCGAGGTGAAACGCCAATATAGAGAAGCACAACGAGACTCAACTACGCATTACAAACGTTGCTGTTTTTAATGCTGCTATTGCTAGTTTTGTTGCTATTTCTGTTGTTATTGCTGTTATTGTTGTTTTTGGTCCTGCTGTTGTTGCTGTTATTGTTGTTTTTGGTCCTGTTGTTGTTGCTGTTGTTGTCCCTATTGTTGTTTCTGTTGCTGTCACTATTCTTGTTATTGTTGCTGTAATTATTGCTGTTGTTGTCGCCGCTCTTGTTGTTATTACTGCTGCTGTTGTTGTTAATATGGTCGATTATGCTGAACAACTTCTATAAGAAATGTAATGCACACTTCTTAGGTAATTTGAGTTTTATTATTACTATTATTATTATTACTATTATTATTTTTACTATTATTCTTATTATTATTTACAAATATTTTACGGTCAAAAAGAGTTTTGAACGCATTTGTGAAAACTGACTGTGCTATATCTTTAATAAGTTTAGTTTTAATACCCCAGTAATACCCCAGTAATACCCCAGTAATACCCCAGTGACACACATGAGCATCCACGGTCATCTCCCTGTACAACAGGAAAAAAACGGTCCTGGAACTCAAGAAACCAGATGTCTTCATGCTGTTGTTTTATGATGAAACTTTTTTTTAGGTAATAGAACAGATACAGTATTGGACGTGTCATGAAAGAAAAGAGAACGTAATGAAACAAAAACTGGAAATCACGTAAAAATGCAAAGGAAAAAAAGATTGGATGGTCAGTCAGTCAGTCAGTCATTTCCATGTCCCTTGCGGAACTTTGCCTCCCTAACAGCACTCCTGTAGGCCTCTCGATTGTGAGCAAGATGGCCTGCTGCTGATGCATCCATTTGCAGATCATCAACGATGTCTTGCAGCCATCTTTGTTTCGGTCTTTCTCTTTTTCTTTTTCCCATTATGTACCCTTCCAATATGGTCTTCTCTAAATTATCATGACGTTTAATGTGTCCAAAATATTTAAGTTTTCTCTCTTTAATCCTCTTTACTAGCCAGCCTTCTTCAATATTAAGTTCTTGTAGTATAGATATATTTGTTCTTTTTTGTGTCCACGATATTTGGAGAACTCTTCTGTAGCATGTAAAGGCATTTATGTGTTTCTCAGCTGTTTTGTTAAGTGACAGGTCTCACAGGCATATGTTGCGATGGGAAAGATGCATGCCCTTAAAAATCTTATTTTTGTAGTTCTGTCTGCTCCTCTCCACAGATTCTTTATTTGTTTTACTTTCTGAAGAGCGATAGATGTCCTCCTTTTAATTTCCCTCATTGTATCTCCATTATTAGTTAGTAGTGATGCAAGATATTCAATACTCTCCACTTCCAGTTTTTCTTCACTGATACATATTTCAGTTGCCTTGTTTGTTTTGTCAGTTGTCATTAATTTAGTTTTCTTCGCATTAAGATAGAGGTTTTGCTTTTCGCTGTTCCTACGGACTGACATAATTAGTTTTTCCATTCCTTTTTGTGTTGTGGACAGTAACACTGTGTCATCAGCATATCTAATCTCTGGTATTTCATAACCTCCAACTGTTATGGCATCGTAATATTCTTTGTCTACATCTCCTCTAACATTCCTCATTATATTTTCTGTATACAAGTTAAATAAGTAAGGTGACAATATGCACTCTGACGGACCCCTTGTTTTATGTCAAACCAAGTTGATGTTTCACCATTTATTCTTACTGCTGCTTGTTGGTCTAGATACAGCAGTGATGTTAATTGTATCAAATGTGTTGGAAATCCCATTTTTTCCCATTATTTCTCAAAGTTTCTGGTACTGTACACAATCAAATGCCTTTGAGTAGTCTATAAAAGATAAATATAGATTCACATTAAACTCTCTGCATTTCTCTGTTATTAATCTTAGATTGAATATATGATCTCCTGATACTCTTCCTTGCCTGAAACCAGCTGGGACCATATTGACTTTTTCTTCTATTTTCTTACAATGTCTACCTATTATGATCTTTAACAGAATTTTACTGGCATGACTAATCAGGGAGTTTGGATAGATATGTCTGATTAGGTTGACCAGGTGGTAGAGGCAGGTAAACACGTCTGATTATATATATCAAAGGCAGCAAACGTTTCGGGAGATGTGATGGCAAAAGCGTACCTCGCCCGACCTACTACGTGAATAAATGCAGATGTCTGAGCCTAGTACCTTCAATTAATTTCTTCCTGAAAGAAATCTCATTACCCCCACCCCATCACGAAAATCCTGAACCCCCTAAAATCTATCCATGAACTCCTGGCACATATCTCCATTTATGATAATCCATGAAATCTATCCATGAACTCCTGGCACATATCTTCATTTATGATAATCCATGAAATCTATCCATGAACTCCTGGCACATATCTTCATTTATGATAATCCATGAAATCTATCCATGAACTCCTGGCACATATCTTCATTTATGATAATCCATGAAATCTATCCATGAACTCCTGGCACATATCTTCATTTATGATAATCCATGAAATCTATCCATGAACTCCTGATATATATCTCCATTTATGATAATCCATGAAATCTATCCATGAACTCCTGATATATATCTCCATTTATGATAATCCATGAAATCTATCCATGAACTCCTGATATATATCTCCATTTATGATAATCCATGAAATCTATCCATGAACTCCTGATATATATATCTCCATTTATGATAATCCATGAAATCTATCCATGAACTCCTGATATATATCTCCATTTATGATAATCCATGAAATCTATCCACACACCTTGGATACATGTCCTTCATTAAATAAAACTACTCATATTTATCCACATGCCTTGGATACATGTTCCTCATTAATGAAAACTCCTAAAGTCTATCCACAAAACTTGGATACTAGAATCCATCATCTCGATTTCAAACTAATTCTTGTGAGTGAGTGAGTGAGTGAGTGAGTGAGTGAGTGAGTGAGTGAGTGAGTGAGTGAGTGAGTGAGTGAGTGACCCTCTTCGCAACTTGAAGCCCATATTGTATAACTAATGACTTCAGTTTTGTCCATAATCTGTTTATGAAGATTTAGATTTTTTTATTGTTCTCTACCAAATAATCTGTTTATGAAAATGTGGACTTTTTATTGTTCTCTACCAAATAATATGTTTAGAAAGATCTAGACTTTTTATTGTTCTCTACCAAATAATCTATTTATGAACATTTTGGCTTTTTATTGTTCTCTACCAAATAATCTGTTTATGAAAATGTGGACTTTTTATTGTTCTCTGCCAAATAACCTTTGTAACGGCGCTGCAGGTGTGTCTCAGTCTTCATAGACAGTCGTGACGCAGGTGTGTCTCAGTCTTCATAGACCACCGTGACGCAGGTGTGTCTCGGTCTTCATAGACAGCCGTGACGCAGGTGTGTCTCGGTCTTCATAGACAGCCGTGACACAGGCATGTCTCGGTCTTCATAGACCGCCGTGACGCAGGCGTGTCTCGGTCTTCAAAGACCGCCGTGACGCAGGTGTGTCTCAGTCTTCATAGACTGCCGTGACGCATGGATGTCTCGGTCTTCATAGACTGCCGTGACGCATGGATGTCTCGGTCTTCATAGACTGCCCTGACGCAGGCGTGTCTCTGTCTTCATAGACTGATAATGTTGGGATCTAGTGGGAACATCAGTTCATTTGTGGGGACGGTCTTTCCTTTGCTCTTTGTGGGCTGTTCAATGAGCCAGTGTCTCTACAAGTTCCACCATGTACTCACTCAAAGTGTACACCCAAGGCCTGACTCGACTTAGTTTTCCAACAGTCTCAAGAAATTATTGCTGCTAAAACCAAACTCAGTCTCTCTCGCTAAGCAAACATCTCATGCACAAATCACGCGGCCATCTGTTGTCTGAGATGAGGGACAAAGGAACGATATATCTACGACTTGCGCCAAACCAAAAAAAACCAACTTCCGCCTCACTGAACCTATATACATTTTTCATAATAGAATTATTAGTTCAGATAAGGCTGTCTTTCTTTCTTTGTATATTCCTAACCATAACTTGCTTCATTTCATATGAATGTGATAGAATAATACGCTTGCAGAACAATATACTCATATGTCGTATATGTGCACGTATTCGTTGAGTACGTATAAGTGACATCACAGATGCATGAGTATATGAATATAGTTTAGGTAAAAACTAACGTATCCAGTAAAAGGTGAGTTAGAAGTTTGTATGAGTTGATCGACTGCTGGGTTTTTGGGTTAGTGGATGTCTGAAGTATTTAAAGACAACTTTTCTGAGGTGTGCATAGAGAACTTTTAGTATAAATCGTGCATGGATTATGTAGAAGTAATGTAAATACAAACAAACAAACAAAAACTGAAAGATGAAAGATTGAGAACGAACTGTCATTAAGACAAAACCTGACGAGAACTCCCTCCACAACCAGTGGCTGCTTAGCCATAAACCAGGCCCCAAGGTCAAATGGATGGATGTTTGAAATGTTAGTGAATGACTGAGTCTATATACTAAGTGTAAGCAAGTGATTTAGTGATGGAAGTTTGAAATGTTAGTGAATGACTGAGTCTATATACTAAGTGTAAGCAAGTGATTTAGCTGATTCTTAAGGAAAATAAATGTTATTTTGCCACTCTAGAAGTGAAAAATGTTAAAGAGTAATCTAAAAGTAAAAGAGTAATCTAGAAGTAAAAGAGTAATCTAGAAGTAAAAGAGTAATCTAGAAGTAAAAGAGTAATCTAAAAGTAAAAGAGTAATCTAAATGTAAAAGAGTAATCTAGAATTAAAAGAGTAATCTAGAAGTAAAAGAATAATCTAGAAGTAAAAGAGTAATCTGGGAGTCAAAGATAATCCAAAAGTTACTTGGTAATTTGCAACTGAAGGAGTAATCTAAGTGTGAGTGAGTGAGTGAGTGAGTGAGTGGGTGAGTGAGTGAGTGAGTGAGTGAGTGATAGAATAGATAAAATAAAGAACAAATGCTGTTAATAAATGATCTATCATCCTTGATGATTCAAATGTATCTCCATTCTTTCTTTTTATTATCTCCCTATGGTTTGTACATTTATGTAAATTTGACTTGAGGCCCAGCAGCTGTCGGGGACCTAACGTGAGCAGAGCTGGGCTCACCAGCTGCTACAACCAGCATCTCTAGCACGTGCTCTAGCCGGTTTTTTTATAGCTGCGGTGTAATGCCTATCTCGGTCTTCATAGACTGCCGTGACGCATGGATGTCTCGGTCTTCATAGACTGCCGTGACGCATGGATGTCTCGGTCTTCATAGACTGCCCTGACGCAGGCGTGTCTCGGTCTTCATAGACTGATAATGTTGGGATCTAGTGGGAACATCAGTTCATTTGTGGGGACGGTCTTTCCTTTGCTCTTTGTGGGCTGTTCAATGAGCCAGTGTCTCTACAAGTTCCACCATGTACTCACTCAAAGTGTACACCCAAGGCCTGACTCGACTTAGTTTTCCAACAGTCTCAAGAAATTATTGCTGCTAAAACCAAACTCAGTCTCTCTCGCTAAGCAAACATCTCATGCACAAATCACGCGGCCATCTGTTGTCTGAGATGAGGGACAAAGGAACGATATATCTACGACTTGCGCCAAACCAAAAAAAACCAACTTCCGCCTCACTGAACCTATATACATTTTTCATAATAGAATTATTAGTTCAGATAAGGCTGTCTTTCTTTCTTTGTATATTCCTAACCATAACTTGCTTCATTTCATATGAATGTGATAGAATAATACGCTTGCAGAACAATATACTCATATGTCGTATATGTGCACGTATTCGTTGAGTACGTATAAGTGACATCACAGATGCATGAGTATATGAATATAGTTTAGGTAAAAACTAACGTATCCAGTAAAAGGTGAGTTAGAAGTTTGTATGAGTTGATCGACTGCTGGGTTTTTGGGTTAGTGGATGTCTGAAGTATTTAAAGACAACTTTTCTGAGGTGTGCATAGAGAACTTTTAGTATAAATCGTGCATGGATTATGTAGAAGTAATGTAAATACAAACAAACAAACAAAAACTGAAAGATGAAAGATTGAGAACGAACTGTCATTAAGACAAAACCTGACGAGAACTCCCTCCACAACCAGTGGCTGCTTAGCCATCAACCAGGCCCCAAGGTCAAATGGATGGATGTTTGAAATGTTAGTGAATGACTGAGTCTATATACTAAGTGTAAGCAAGTGATTTAGTGATGGAAGTTTGAAATGTTAGTGAATGACTGAGTCTATATACTAAGTGTAAGCAAGTGATTTAGCTGATTCTTAAGGAAAATAAATGTTATTTTGCCACTCTAGAAGTGAAAAATGTTAAAGAGTAATCTAAAAGTAAAAGAGTAATCTAGAAGTAAAAGAGTAATCTAGAAGTAAAAGAGTAATCTAGAAGTAAAAGAGTAATCTAGAAGTAAAAGAGTAATCTAAATGTAAAAGAGTAATCTAGAATTAAAAGAGTAATCTAGAAGTAAAAGAATAATCTAGAAGTAAAAGAGTAATCTGGGAGTCAAAGATAATCCAAAAGTTACTTGGTAATTTGCAACTGAAGGAGTAATTTAAGTGTGAGTGAGTGAGTGAGTGAGTGAGTGAGTGAGTGGGTGAGTGAGTGAGTGAGTGAGTGAGTGAGTGAGTGAGTGAGTGATAGAATAGATAAAATAAAGAACAAATGCTGTTAATAAATGATCTATCATCCTTGATGATTCAAATGTATCTCCATTCTTTCTTTTTATTATCTCCCTATGGTTTGTACATTTATGTAAATTTGACTTGAGGCCCAGCAGCTGTCGGGGACCTAACGTGAGCAGAGCTGGGCTCACCAGCTGCTACAACCAGCATCTCTAGCACGTGCTCTAGCCGGTTTTTTTATAGCTGCGGTGTAATGCCTATCTCTTTTAACATTTATGAGTAACCTACCAGGTATCGGGGATGAGCAAATGACTGATACACTCCCAAGTTTAAGATACCCCTGCAACATGTTGGCCCAGCGTTTTCAACAGCACGGACTTTTCCCAGCCAGGAGTTGGCAATTTTAACAGTTTTTTTTTTTTAAAAGGGGTCAAGAACTCATCAGGAGAAATTTGTCGTCACGCATGAGGAGGTGTAGGATTATCCTGGAGATTTTGCTTGGTGGCAACAAAAGGCAGCTTCTGGTGAAGCGTTCAGACAAGACCAGCAACTGCAGGACCTGGAACTGTTGGGGTTATTGTCCTTACCTTGGTTGACCTTTCGTCCTTAAAATAGAGAGCACGGGGCTAGCAGTCTCTATCAGGAAAATCACTAAGATATCAGGAAAATTACTATCAGGAAAATTACTAAGATATCAGGAAAATTACTAAAATATCAGGAAAATCACTAAGATATCAGAAAAATTACTAAAATATCAGGAAAATCACTAAGATATCAGGAAAATTACTAAAATATCAGGAAAATTACTAAGATATCAGAAAAATTACTATCAGGAAAATTGATATCAGGAAAATTACTAAAATATCAGGAAAATCACTAAGATATCAGGAAAATTACTATCAGGAAAATTACTAAAATATCAGGAAAATTACTAAGATATCAGGAAAATTACTATCAGGAAAATTACTAAAATATCAGGAAAATCACTAAGATATAAGAAAAAATACTATCAGGAAAATTACTAAGATATCAGGAAAATCACTAAGATATCAGGAAAATTACTATCAGGAAAATTACTAAGATATCAGGAAAATTACTAAGATATCAGGAAAATTACTAAGATATCAGGAAAATTACTATCAGGAAAATTACTAAGATATCAGGAAAATTACTAAGATATCAGGAAAATTACTAAGATATCAGGAAAATTACTATCAGGAAAATTACAAAGATATCAGGAAAATTACTATCAGGAAAATTACTATCAGGAAAATTACAAAGATATCAGTAAAATTACTAAGATATCAGGAAAATTACTATCAGGAAAATTACTAAGATATCAGGAAAATTACTATCAGGAAAATTACTAAGATATCAGGAAAATTACTAAGATATAAGGAAAATTACTATCAGGAAAATTACTAAGATATCAGGAAAATTACTAAGATATCAGGAAAATTACTAAGATATCAGGGAAATTACTATCAGGAAAATTACAAAGATATCAGGAAAATTACTATCAGGAAAATTACTAAGATATCAGGAAAATTACTAAGATATCAGGAAAATTACTAAGATATCAGGAAAATTACTAAGATATCAGGAAAATCACTATCAGGAAAATTACTAAGATATCAGGAAAATCACTAAGATATCAGGAAAATTACTAAGATATCAGAAAAATCACTAAGATATCAGGAAAATCACTATCAGGAAAATTACTAAGATATCAGGAAAATCACTAAGATATCAGGAAAATCACTAAGATATCAATAAAATCACTATCAGGAAAATTACTAAGATATCAGGAAAATCACTATCAGGAAAATTACTAAGATATCAGGAAAATTACTAAGATATCAGGAAAATTACTATCAGGAAAATTACTAAGATATCAGGAAAATCACTATCAGGAAAATTACTAAGATATCAGGAAAATCACTATCAGGAAAATTACTAAGATATCAGGAAAATTACTAAGATATCAGGAAAATTACTAAAATATCAGGAAAATTACTAAGATATCAGGAAAATTATTAAGATATCAGGAAAATTACTAAGATATCAGGAAAATTACTAAAATATCAGGAAAATTACTAAATTATCAGGAAAATTACTAAGATATCAGGAAAATTACTATCATGAACATCACTGAGATAGAAAAAACACTAAGATATCAGGAAAATCACTAAGTTATCAAGGAAGTCACTATCAGGAAAATAAAAAGATAACAATTTTGTTAAGAGAGACGGACAAGTCGGAAGACTGGACAGAAAAGCGCATCAACTGGTCATCAAAAACCAGGAAACTTCAGATAAATCAGTAACCATCATAACTACTAACCAGAAGATTCAAGATGAGCTAGTAACCATCATAACTACTAACCAGAAGATTCAAGATAAGCTAGTAACCATCATAACTACTAACCAGAAGATTCAAGATAAGCTAGTAACCATCATAACTACTAACCAGAAGATTCAAGATAAGCTAGTAACCATCATAACTACTAACCAGAAGATTCAAGATAAGCTAGTAACCATCATAACTACTAACCAGAAGATTCAAGATAAGCTAGTAACCATCAGAAATACTAACCAGAAGATTCAAGATAAGCTAGTAACCATCAGAAATACTAACCAGAGAACTTAGATAAGCTAGTAACCATCTCATCACCAAGAAGTAGATCAACCACTGACGGGAGCTGTAGAAAAATCAACAGATGATAGAAAGATCAAGTTTATAGATATATAATCTGACAACCAAAATCAACAGATGGTAGAAAGATCAAGTTTATAGATATATAATCTGACAACCAAAATCAACAGATGGTACAAAGATCAAGTTTATAGATATATAATCTGACAACCAAAATCAACAGATGGTACAAAGATCAAGTTTATAGATATATAATCTGACAACCAAAATCAACAGATGGTACAAAGATCAAGTTTATAGATATATAATTTGATAACCAAAATCAACAGATGGTACAAAGATCAAGTTTATAGATATATAATTTGATAACCAACTAATACAAAGAAAGCAACCGTCTGGGGGTGATTATAACTACGTTTCTTCTTCGGTTCTAGCAAACAGCCGGCACGTGACCATGAGACCTTCTTGTGATACTGTCATTATGATACTGTCATTGTGGTACTGTCATTGTGATACTGTCATTGTGATACTGTCATTGTGGTACTGTCATTGTGATACTGTCATTGTGGTACTGTCATTGTGATACTGTCATTGTGATACTGTCATTGTGGTACTATCATTGTGATACTGTCATTGTGATACTGTCATTGTGGTACTGTCATTGTGATACTGTCATTGTGATACTCTTGTCGAGTGACAGTGGTATTTCACTTTTGAGTTTCCCATAGATGGTTTAGACTTGATTAGCATGTCCCACGATCAGTTCTTGTCTAGATCGATGATTTCATAAGTTTCTTCTCGTTTGTTTGTTTTTTTTTTCTGAAAACTAAACTGGCTAATTCTGCAGGCCATCATCAGGTTCTGGCTGTTAATTCCAGTTTGTATGATCTCCCAGCGTGTGTCCTCTCTAGCACATTCACGGGGGTCATTTAATGAGGACAAATTTATGTCTTGTCACATTTTGCATAGTTTATCCAGATCTAGTCACGCCTTCGTCGTAAGTCACCCACAGATAAATTTACGGCCGTTTTTATCTTCTCCCTCCCTCTCTCTCTCTCTCAGTCTCTCTCTTTCACTCTCTCTCAGTCTCTCTCAGTCTCTCTCTCTTTCACCTCTCAGTCTCCCTCTCTCCCTCTCTCTCAGTCTCTCTCTCCCTCTCTCTTTCTCTCAGTATCACTCTTTCTCTCTCAGTCTCTCTCCCTCTCTCTCTCAGTTTCTCTCTCCCTCTCTCTCTTTCACTCTCTTTCTCCCTCTTTCTCTCTCTAAGTTTCTTGTCTTTGTTTTTAATCGTCGGATATTCTTTAACGGTTATAACAATAGTAATAATAATAATAATAACAATAATAATAATAATAAGAAGAAGAAGAAAGAAGAAGAAGAAGAAGAATCCACTGAGGTTGCTTATTAGTGCTGTTAAAAGAATTCTTTTTTAAAAGTCATTTTAACCCACTCCACATCCGGTTTTAGTTGTTCCAGATCTCAGTCGCCATGTCAGCTACAGAGAACTCAAGTTCTTGGGCGCAAAAATCATCAGTCAGGTACAGATATCATCAGTCAGATACAGCTATCATCAGTCAGGTACAGCTATCATCAGTCAGATACAGATATCATCAGTCAGGTACAGATATCACAAGTCAGGTTCAACTATCATCAGTCAGGTTCAGCAATCATCAGTCAGGTACAGCTATCATCAGTCAGATACAGATATCATCAGTCAGGTACAGATATCACGAGTCAGGTTCAACTATCATCAGTCAGGTTCAGCAATCATCAGTCAGGTACAGCTATCATCAGTCAGATACAAATATTATCACTCACGTTCAGATATCATCAGTCAGGTTCAGCTATCATCAGTCAGGTTCAGCTATCATCAGTCAGGTTCAGATATCGTCAGTCAGGTTCAGCTATCATCAGTCAGGTACAGCTATCATCAGTCAGGTACAGCTATCATCAGTCAGGTACAGCTATCATCAGTCACGTTCAGATATCATCAGTCAGGTTCAGCTATCATCAGTCAGGTACAGCTATCATCAGTCAGGTACAGCTATCATCAGTCAGGTACAAATATTATCACTCACGTTCAGATATCATCAGTCAGGTTCAGCTATCATCAGTCAGGTACAGCTATCATCAGTCAGGTACAGCTGTCATCAGTCAGGTACAAATATTATCAGTAAATTACAGAATCATCAGTCAGGCACAAATATCGTCATTTAACTACAGATATCATCAGACAGGTACAAATATCATCAGCGTTTATAAATATCATTAATCACGTATAAATAATCATCATCTTTTCCTGCACTGATTTCTTGTCTGTCTACCAGGTTTTCCGCATTGTTGTGAAAGTTCGGTCTTGTCAGAATCCTGCTTTCCTCCAAGCTGGCTTGGGACCAGGCAATGCGAAGTTATGTAAGCAAGTGTGTTTTATGTAAGCAAGTGTGTTTTATGTAAGCAAGTGTGTTTTATGTAAGCAAGTGTATTTTATGTAAGCAACTTTGTTTTATATAAGCAAGTGTGTTTTATGTAAGCAAGTGTGTTTTATGTATGCAAGTGTGTTTTATGTAAGCAAGTGTGTTTTATGTAAGCAAGTGTGTTTTATGTAAGCAAGTGTATTTTATGTAAGCAACTTTGTTTTATATAAGCAAGTGTGTTTTATGTATGCAAGTGTGTTTTATGTAAGCAAGTGTGTTTTATGTATGCAAGTGTGTTTTATGTATGCAAGTGTGTTTTATGTAAGGAAGTGTGTTTTGTGTAAGCAAGTGTATTTTATGTAAGCAACTTTGTTTTATATAAGCAAGTGTGTTTTATGTATGCAAGTGTGTTTTATGTAAGCAAGTGTGTTTTATGTATGCAAGTGTGTTTTATGTATGCAAGTGTGTTTTATGTAAGGAAGTGTGTTTTGTGTAAGCAAGTGTATTTTATGTAAGCAACTTTGTTTTATATAAGCAAGTGTGTTTTATGTATGCAAGTGTGTTTTATGTAAGCAAGTGTGTTTTATGTATGCAAGTGTGTTTTATGTAAGCAAGTGTGTTTTATGTATGCAAGTGTGTTTTATGTATGCAAGTGTGTTTTATGTAAGGAAGTGTGTTTTGTGTAAGCAAGTGTGTTTTATGTAAGCAAGTGTGTTTTATGTAAGCAAGTATGTTTTATGTAAGCAAGTGTGTTTTATGTAAGCAAGTGTGTTTTATGTAAGCAAGTGTGTTTTATGTAAGCAAGTGTGTTTTACGTAAGCAAGTGTGTTTTATGTAAGGAAGTGTGTTTTATGTAAGTAAGTGTGTTAGAGTCGTAGAAGTGGTAAAGTGGCGTGAGAGGTCGCTAGATTTAAACTTTCCTTATATCACGTGACTTTTTCTGGATGAAGTGACAGATTGTGAACCCAGGCACGAACCGTGACAAATTATCTTTAAACATACTTGACATTATGATACAAATGTACAGTGTCAAACAGGGACGAGTTTCACTCTCTGTGACTTGACTTAAGTCAGGCTTTTCTCTCTGTGACTTGACTTAAGTCATGCTTCACTCTCCGTGATTTGATTTAAGTCATGTTTCAACTCTCCGTGATTTGATTTAAGTCATGTTTCACTCTCTTTGACTTGACTTAATTCATACTTCACTCTCCGTGCCTTGAATTAAGTCATGATTCACTCTCTTTGACTTGATTTAACTCATCTTCACTCTCTATGCCTTGATTTAAGTCATGCTTCACTCTCTTTGACTTAATTTAAGTCATACTTCACTCTCTTTGACTTGACTTAAGTCGTGATTCATTCTCTTTGACTTGACTTAAGTCGTGATTCACTCTATTTGACTTGATTTAAGTCATGCTTCACTCTCTTTGACTTGATTTAAGTCGTGATTCATTCTCTTTGACCTGACTTGCGTTATGATTCATTCTCTTTGACTTGACTTAAGTCGTGATTCATTCTCTTTGACTTGACTTAAGTCGTGATTCACTCTATTTGACTTGATTTAAGTCATGCTTTACTCTATTTGACTTGACTTAAGTCATGCTTAACTCTTTTTGACTTGATTTAAGTCATGATTCATTCTCTATGATTTGACTTACGTCATGCTTCACTCTCTGTGATTTGACTTAAGTCTTGCTTCACTCTCTGTGATTTGGCTTAAGTCATGCTTCACTCTCAGTGACTTGACTTAAGCTATTCTTCACTTTCTGTGACAGAGCTTGTTTAACTCATGCTTCATTTTGTGACTTGATTTAAGTCATGCTTCATTTTCTTTGATTTGGATTAAGTCATTCTTTATTCTTTACTTTCTGTGACTGAACTTATTTACGTCATTCTTTCACTCTCTGCGAGTGAACTTATTTAAGCCAAAATTCACTCTCTGGGACTTGATTTAACTCATCTTCACTCTCTATGCCTTGATTTAAGTCATGCTTCACTCTCTTTGACTTAATTTAAGTCATACTTCACTCTCTTTGACTTGACTTAAGTCGTGATTCATTCTCTTTGACTTGACTTAAGTCGTGATTCACTCTATTTGACTTGATTTAAGTCATGCTTCACTCTCTTTGACTTGATTTAAGTCGTGATTCATTCTCTTTGACCTGACTTGCGTTATGATTCATTCTCTTTGACTTGACTTAAGTCGTGATTCATTCTCTTTGACTTGACTTAAGTCGTGATTCACTCTATTTGACTTGATTTAAGTCATGCTTTACTCTATTTGACTTGACTTAAGTCATGCTTAACTCTTTTTGACTTGATTTAAGTCATGATTCATTCTCTATGATTTGACTTACGTCATGCTTCACTCTCTGTGATTTGGCTTAAGTCATGCTTCACTCTCTGTAATTTGATTTAAGTCATACTTACCTCTCAGTGACTTGACTTAAGCTATTCTTCACTTTCTGTGACAGAGCTTGTTTAACTCATGCTTCATTTTGTGACTTGATTTAAGTCATGCTTCATTTTCTTTGATTTGGATTAAGTCATTCTTTATTCTTTACTTTCTGTGACTGAACTTATTTACGTCATTCTTTCACTCTCTGCGAGTGAACTTATTTAAGCCAAAATTCACTCTCTGGGACTTAAATAAGTATGACTTTAAGTCATTCTTACCTCTTTGTGACTGAAATTGTTTAAATCATGCTTCACTCTCTGTCACTGACTTTATTTTCGGCCCAAAAAACAAGCTGATAATAAACGTAATATTCATCCTTTGTAATAATATGCACTCATAAATATTTAACTGCGATTATATATATATATATATATACACTATTATTAAAGCGCTTGTTTACAAGAAAATCTGTTCGCTACAACTCATCACAGGAAAATAAGTCTCAGAGTTGTGATGTGAGATTGTCTTTACACTCTCTTTATCATGTCATACTTTGTCCCTACACTCTCTTTATCATGTCATACTTTGTCCCTACACTCTCTTTATCATGTCATACTTTGTTCCTACACTCTCTTTATCATATGAGACTGTCCCTACACTCTCTTTATCATGTGAGACTTTCCCTAACTCTCTTTATCACGTGAGACTGTCCCTACACTCTCTTTATTATGTGAGACTGTCCCTACACTCTCTTTATCATGTCATACTTTGTCCCTACACTCTCTTTATCATGTGAGACTGTCCCTACACTCTCTTTATCATGTCATACTTTGTCCCTACACTCTCTTTATCATGTCATACTTTGTCCCTACACTCTCTTTATCATATGAGACTGTCCCTACACACTCTTTATCATGCGAGACTTTGTCCCTACATTCTCTTTATGATGTGAGACTTTGTCCCTACACCCTCTTTATGATGTGAGACTTTGTCCCTTCACTCTCTTTATGACGTGAGACTTTGTCCCTACAATCTCTTTATCATTTGAAACTTTGTCCCTACACTCTCTTTATCATGTGATACTTTCCCTACACTCTCTTTATCATGTGAGACTTCCCTACACTCTCTTTATCATGTGAGACTTTGTCCCTACACTTTTTTTATCATGTGAGACTTTGTCCTTAAACTCTCTTTATGATGTGAGACATTGTCCTTACACTCTTCGTTACGATGTGACAGAGAAGGAAGATAGATGATACTTTGAAGTGTATGCTATTACTCTTCAGATGTTATAAATGTTGCCACATGGTGTTCACAAACTGTAGTGATGTGAAGTGTTAGTGCATTCACATTTCTAAGCTAGTGCATTGTGAACTATTCCATTCACATTTCTACGTTGCTGCATTGTGAAGCAGAGACCATCCATCTCTGTCTTTGCTTTCCAAGAGAAACCTTGGGATCTGTTTCTTTAGACAGAGTCGACTCTAATACCTACTTCTTTAGACAGAGTCGACTCTAATACCTATTTCTTTATGCAGAGTCGACTCTAATACCTATTTCTTTAAGCAGAGTCGGCATTAGTACCTAATTCTTTAAGCAGAGTCGACTCTAATACCTATTTCTTTAGGTAGAGTCAAACCTAGTACTATTTCTTTAGGCAGAATCGACTCTAGCACCTATATCGTTAAGCAGAGTCAACTCTATTACCTATTTCTTGAGGCAGAATCGACTCTTTTACCTATTTCTTGAGGCATAGTCGCCCCCAACACCTATTTCGACCCCTGTACAATCTTGAGGCAGAGTTGTTGGCCTGAAGCAAAATTTCGTCCTCTTGAAGGAGGAAAGATGGCGATAAGTATGAATGTGTTTGTACAGTCCGCGCTGACTTAAGCACCAAGACACATTCAAGTTTCCTGTGTTTGTACAGTTTGTACTGACTTAAGCAGCGAGACACATTCAAGTTTCTTGTGTTTGTACAGTCTGTACTGACTTAAGCAGCGAGACGCATTCAAGTTTCGTGTGTTTGTACAGTCTGTACTGACTTAAGCAACGAGACACATTCAAGTTTCCTGTGTTTGTACAGTTTGTGCTGACATAAGCACCGAGACAAATTCAAGTTTCCTGTGTTTGCTTACTGTCTTCTCACCACACACACGCTCAAACACACACACAAACACGCACACGTGCTGGCACTCTGTTAGACATTTTGACGCCCATGCAAAGTTCAACTGCTCCGCTGCTCTGTTTTCATCCATTATGGGGGCCTCGAAACTTTCTGGGCCCACTCTTAAAACATAGAAAAACCATATGGGCCTCAGAGCTATGCACCAGGTGAATTCACTTCCCATCCCCCAAACATACATGCATACATACATGCGTACGTACATACATACATACATACATGCGTACATACATACATACATACATACATGCGTACATACATACATACATACATACATACATGCGTACATACATACATACATAATACATACATACATACATACATGCGTACATACATACATACATAATACATACATACATACATGCGTACATACATACATACATACATACATACATACATACATACATACAAACATAATTTTCCATGAACGTTTTAAGAGGAAATTGTTGTGAAAGCCTATGGCCAAGTCTGACAGCCATGAGTTCACCAAAGCCCTGGGCAGGACGAATCTGACTTGCAAATATATGTAATATACAAGTATTTTGTACGTTTGCGTGTTTGTGCATGTATGCGTGGACGTGTGTGTATGTGGCGCATACAGACGTATCTTTCTGTGTCGCTACAAGGATTGCTCGCTTTACGAACTTAATTTGGCGGAGATGAAGGCCGGGACAGGTCTTGTCGCCTCACAAACTCAAGTCCCAGCAATTATCTGGAACCCTTTACCACCTGCGGATCTATTACCATAATGAACTAACATGTAAACTACCTGTTATATCCTTGTTATCATTATCTTGATTAGTGAATGATAGCGTAAAGCTGATGATGGGGCTATGTTAATGATAATTGTAAAACCCATATGATGGAGAAATCTAGTAACGATGTGTATGATCTTGTAGCAAATTATCTGCAGGTAAAACTGACAGGCAAGTGACAGAGTGACTTTTGATTGATGTATTTTTCTTTTTTAAAAGTAAAAGGTGGGAGGGGGAGACTGTTCGATCTAACAATCAGCGAACCATAGCGGATATGCTAGCGTCAGAGTTGATGAACCATCGCTGATCAAGACCCTGTCTCACTTCTCAGTAAAGGGCCAAGCCTGGCTAAAGAGCAGGGATCGCAATAATCCTCATAGTGGTGGAGTCTGTTAAAGAAGTATTGCACACCCACTGATATGTTTTTTTCTTTGTTCGACTGTTCGACATTACTAACAGCAATACTCAGCTGTCAGTCACCCGTACCTGGTTGCTTAAAGTTAAGTTAGTGAAAAAAAGATAACCTGTGTTCGCCTCTCCCCCCCCCCTCCCAACACACACAAGCGGTGCCCTGGGTCACAGGACAAATCTAACCAAGTAAATAGAGATCTAATAACTCTGACCAAGTAAATAGAGATCTAATAACTCTGACCAAGTAAATAGAGATGTAATAACTCTAGGCAAGTAAATAGAGATCTAATAAATCTGACCAAGTAAATACAGATTTAATAACTCTGACCAAGTAAATATTGATTTAACAACTCTGACAAGTAAATAGATATTTAATAACTCTGACCAAGTAAATAGAGATCTAATAACTCTGACCAAGTAAATAGATATCTAATAACTCTGACCAAGTAAATAGAGATCTAATAACTCTAGGCAAGTAAACAGAGATCTAATAACTCTAGCCAAGTAAGTAGAGATCTAATAACTCTGACTAAGTAAATAGAGATCTAATAACTCTGACCAAATAAATAGAGATCTAATAACTCTGACCAAGTAAATAGAGATCTAATAACGCTGACCAAGTAAATAGAGATCTAAAAACTCTGACCAAGTAAATAGAGCTTTAATAACTATGACCAAGTAAATAGAGATGTAATAACTCTAGGCAAGTAAATAGAGATCTAATAAATCTGACCAAGTAAATACAGATTTAATAACTCTGACCAAGTAAATATTGATTTAACAACTCTGACAAGTAAATAGATATTTAATAACTCTGACCAAGTAAATAGAGATCTAATAACTCTGACCAAGTAAATAGATATCTAATAACTCTGACCAAGTAAATAGATATCTAATAACTCTGACCAAGTAAATAGAGATCTAATAACTCTAGGCAAGTAAATAGAGATTTAATAACTCTGACGAAGTAAATAGAGATCTAATAACTCTAGCCAAGTAAGTAGAGATCTAATAACTCTGACTAAGTAAATAGAGATCTAATAACTCTGACCAAATAAATAGAGATCTAATAACTCTGACCAAGTAAATAGAGATCTAATAACGCTGACCAAGTAAATAGAGATCTAAAAACTCTGACCAAGTAAATAGAGATCTAATAACTCTGACCAAGTATATAGAGATTTAATAACTCTGACCAAGTAAATAGAGATCTAATAACTCTGACCAAGTAAATAAAGATCTAATAACTCTGACCAAGTAAATAAAGATCTAATAACTCTAGCCAAGTAAATAGAGATCTAATAAATCTAGCCAAGTAAATAGAGATCTGATAACTCTAGTCAAGTAAATAGATATCTAATAACTCTAACCAAATAAATAGAGATCTAATAACTCTAGCCAAATAAACAGAGATCTAATAACTCTAGACATGTAAATATAGATCTAATAATTCTAGCCAAGTAAACAGAGGTCTAATAACTAGCGAAGTGAACAGAGATCTAATAACTATCGAAGTGAACAGAGATCTAATAACTAGCGAAGTGAACAGAGATCTAATAACTAGCGAAGTGAACAGAGATCTAATAACTAGCGAAGTGAACAGAGATCTAGTAACAAAACTTTCCCGACTTTAGAAGCAATGACCTCCAGGAGGAATGTGTCGGAGCGAAAGGCCAGATATCACAGCCTAGCTACAACGCGAGGATCTTCTGATGACCAAGGCGTGAAATAAGATACTAATATCTGGCCTTGAATCTTTGTACAGAAAAGAAAACAGCAAAGGTGTGAAATAAGATACTAATATCTGTCCTTGAATCTTTGTACAAAAAAGAAAACAGCAAAGGTGTGAAAGCAGAGTACAGCAGATAGATTAGTCTGGATGTATTGTTGACATGGGTGTCTGAGTGGCGAAGTGGCTAGTGCACTGGTCTCTCATGGCGAAGGTCGGGGGTTCGAATCCGGCCGGCGGCACCCCAGTCACCCAGCTGTAGAAATGGGTATCCGACTTCTTCTGGAGTTGGGGAAGGAAAGGCAGCCAGGCGTGATACTGACCATATCACCCTCTAGTGTGCTGACAGGTCAAGAAAAATATGGCCACTAACACCATATCCCTATGTGCCTCTAAGGCATGACAGGGTCACCTTTACTTTTTTTTTTACTTTTTATTGTTGACATAATCTAGAAACATATTGTAGATTAAACCCTTTACAAGTGTCAGAAAGAAAAATAGAAGAGGCTAAGGTATAATTGTCTGTCCTGTCCGCCTACTTCCCCCTGCATATGCGGTTTCAGTTACTTGCGATTTGAAAATAGGAAATAAAAGAAATAATAGAGATAATAATAACGAAAGTTAGAAATATCAACAACTTGAATTCATAAATTTGGCGATCGCCCACCTCCCAGTGTCCCAGTCACAATTACACACCAACAACCATGGTATAAACAATATCCAGGCTGCCAGTATCACTATAACTACTGTACAATGTTTTATATAATCTAACTACTGTACAGTGTTTTATATAATCTAACTACTGTACAATGTTTTATATAATCTAACTACTGTACAGTGTTTTATATAATCTAACTACTGTACAATGTTTTATATAATCTAACTACTGTACAGTGTTTTATATAATCTAACTACTGTACAATGTTTTATATAATCTAACTACTGTACAGTGTTTTATATAATCTAACTACTGTACAATGTTTTATATAATCCAACTACTGTACAGTGTTTTATATAATCTAACTACTATACAATGTTTTATATAATCTAACTACTGTACAGTGTTTTATATAATCTAACTACTGTACAATGTTTTATATAATCTAACTACTATACAATGTTTTATATAATCTAACTACTGTACAGTGTTTTATATAATCTAACTACTGTACAATGTTTTATATAATCCAACTACTGTACAGTGTTTTATATAATCTAACTACTGTACAGTGCTTTATATAATCTAACTACTGTACAGTGCTTTATATAATCTAACTACTGTACAGTGTTTTATATAATCTAACTACTGTACAGTGCTTTATATAATCTGACGACTGTACAGTGCTTTATATAATCTAACTACTGTACAGTGCTTTATATAATCTATCTAACTACTGTACAGTATTTTATATTATCTATCTAACTACTGTACAGTGTTTTATATATTATCTATCTAACTACTGTACAGTGTTTTATATAATCTATCTAACTACTGTACAGTGTTTTATATTATCTATCTGACTACTGTACAGTGTTTTATATTATCTATCTAACTACTGTACAGGATTTTATATAATCAATCTAACTACTGTACAGTGTTTTATATAATCTATCTAACTACTGTACAGTGTTTTATATTACCTATCTAACTACTGTACAGTGTTTTATATTATCTATCTAACTACTGTACAGTGTTTTATATTACCTATCTAACTACTGTACAGTGCTTTAATAATCTCAGTAAAGTAAGCGAACAAATATTGTAGGATTAAACCTCGAAAAAATCGTAGACAAAGCACTTTAGTGAGACGTGAGAGAAAGAAAATCACAAGAGAATTACCTGGGATTCGAATACGGACTCCGGTAGGACGAGCAGCCGTCTAGACACGAGAGAACAGCGTACTATCATCGTGACTTAGCCAACTAGTCGATAGTACGCTGTTCTCTCGTGGCTAAACGGCTGCTCGTCCTACCGGAGTCCGTGTTCGAATCCCAGGTAATTCTCTTGTGATTTTTCTTCCTCTCACGTCTCACTAAAGTGCTTTGTCTACGATTTTTTCGAGGTTTAATCCTACAATGGGCCGGCTAGCGTAGTGGTTAGAGCACTCGTCTAGCAACCAAATGGTTTTACTTTACCGTACCAAAACCTCGTAGTTTCCTATTTATAAAAAATTGTTCTTTAATAATCTCAGTACTGTACAGTGCTTTATATAATCTATTTAAGTACTGTAGAGTGCTTTATATAATCTAGGTACTATACAGCGCTTTACATAATTTATCTAAGTATTTTGTATATATATGTATATATATATATATATATATATATATATATATATAAAGATATATATTGTGTACATGTTTTTCTTAAAGTGTTCTGTGCACAACTTTCTGAGAAGAAATTGTCCTGTGTGCTGTCATGTATTGATGTAAACACAGGATTTTTAAAAATACAAAACAAAACAGAAAACAATAAAAATTCTGTGTCCTTGATACACCCAAAAAAGAAACAATTTGGTAAATCACTAAACATCCGCATACATTCATAAAACACAAAATACCCGCATACATCCATAAAACACCAAACATCCACATACATCCATAAAACACCAAACACCCGCATACGCCCATAAAATACCAAACACCCGCGTGCATCCATTGTTAAGTTAACGATAATGTTAAGATCGAGATATTGTTAAAATGAAGATATTGTTAAGATGAAGATGCTGTTAAGATGGGGATATTGATAATATTGCTAAGATGAAGATATTGATAAGATGGCGATATTGTTAAGATGGAGATATTGTTAAGATGGAAAAATTGTTAAGATGGAAAAATTGTTAAGATGACGATATTGATAAGATGGAGATATTGTTAAGATATAGATATTTTTAAGATGGAGACATTGTTAAGATACTGATAAGATTGAAATATTGTTAGGATGGAGATATTGTTAGATTACGATTTTGATAAGATGGAGATATTGTTAAGATGGAGATATTGTTAAGATGAAGATATTGTTAAGATGACGATATTGATCAAATATAGATATTGTTAAGATGGAGATACTGTTAAGACGAGGATATTGTTAAAATGGCGATATTGTTAAAACAGAGATATTGTTAAGATGGAGGTATTTTTAAGATGTCGATCTTGTTATGATGACGATATTCTTAGGATTAAGAAATTATTAAGATGACTATATTGATAAGATGGAGATATTGTTAATATGGGGATATTGCTAAGGTGAAGATATTGATAAAATGGCGATATTGTTAAGATAGAGAAATTGTTAAGATAGAGAAATTGTTAAGATTACGATACTGATAAGATGAAGATATTGTTAAGATTTAGATATTGTAAAGATGAAAATATTTTTAAAACGAAGATATTGTTAAAATGGAGTAATTGTTATTGTAAAATTATCAAATCAAAGTTATCAAATATATATTTGTGAAGCTGGATACAAGCCTTGTCTAGGCTGTGAAGCCAGGTGCTGTTCCAGTAGATTCTTGTTAGTGACGCTCATGTAGGTAAGTTGCTGTATGTCGGATGATGGGTTGTGTAAGAAGTAAGTTGTTTTATGTCGGATGTAGGGTTGTGTAAGAAGTAAGTTGTTTTATGTCGGATGTAGGCTTGTGTAAGAAGTAAGTTGTTTTATGTCGGATGTAGGGTTGTGTAAGAAGTAAGTTGTTGTATGTCGGATGTAGGGTTGTGTAAGACGTAAGTTGTTGTATGTCGGATGTAGGGTTGTGTAAGACGTAAGTTGTTGTATGTCGGATGTAGGGTTGTGTAAGAAGTAAGTTGTTGTATGTCGGATGTAGGGTTGTGTAAGAAGTAAGTTGTTGTATGTCGGATGTAGGCTTGTGTAAGAAGTAAGTTGTTGTATGTCGGATGTAGGGTTGTGTAAGAATGTGATGTGAGAAGTGTTCAGTGTTAAGTGTTTAATGATGTGTTTTTTTGATTGATTGATTGATTGATCTTTATTTCAAAAGGGTTAAGAATTTGGCACGCAGGCCCGTCTGACATTCTGCCCTTTATCATACATCTTTCACTCTATTTCAGGCATTCTACAAATATGCTGTTCATATAACAAACATAACTAACATTGAAGCTGAGAGACATAACATAAAATATAACATTTACGTTTCGCTCTTATTCATTCACTCAGTACAGAAGTAACTACATACATTATAAATGACTATCTACTATACAAAATGTTCGGGAATATTCACAATAAACAGTTAACTGTATTCGGTGTCTGTAAGAGCAGTTTAAGATAATTTTTTATTTAAGATAACTGTTTTGTTTAAGATAACTGTTTTGTTTAAGATAACTGTTTTGTTTAAGATAACTGTTTTGTGAGTTAAGATGTTGAAATGCATAATTTTTCATTATTGTAACTGTTCATTATCATGTTTGATAAATGAACAAGTTAACTTTTGATTTATAGACACTGGAATGTGATGTCTATGTGTGTATGTGTCTTTTGATTTATAGACACTGGAATATGATGTCTATGTGTGCCTGTGTCTTTTGATTTATAGACACTGGAATGTGATGTCTATGTGTGTCTGTGTCTGGCTCAGGCAGATGTGCTGCTTGGTGTCTGATGCACTTGATTTATAATGACATGCTACGTTCATCTTTCATTATCATCATTGGGTCATCATGGTTTAATTTATGTGTCATCGAACCATTTCATATTTGACTCTGTCTTTTATATGCTGGGCGCTGGCAGTGTCTCAATGTGTGATATGAGAGAAGTGGCAGGTTAGCTCCTATGTTGTATTAAGGGAGTGGATAACTCTTGATTAGCAATGAATATGCATTAATGTTAAAGAAAAGACTAGAGATTGTAAGAGATTTTCAATAAGTAGTGGCGGCACTTGGAGTGACGTCTTTTGGATGTGTCATGCTGATGTGTCATGCTGATATGTCATGGCGTGCTTGTGGTTGTTTCATGCTGACGTGTCATGGCATGCTTGTGGATGTGTCTTGCCGATGTGTCATGGCATGCTTGTGGTTATTTCATGCTGATGTGTCATACTGATGTGTCATGCTGATGTGTCATACTGATGTGTCATGCTGATGTGTCATAGCATGTTTGTGGTTGTTTCATTCTGATGTTTCATGACGTGCTTGTAGTTGTTTCATTCTGATATTTCATGACGTGCTTGTGGTTGTTTCATGCTGATGTGTCATGCTGATGTGTCATGTTGATGTGCCATGGCATGCTTGTGGTTATTTCATGCTGATGTGTCATACTGATGTGTCATGCTGATGTGTCATAGCATGTTTGTGGTTGTTTCATTGTGATGTTTCATGACGTGCTTGTAGTTGTTTCATTCTGATGTTTCATGATGTGCTTGTGGTTGTTTCATTCTGATGTTTCATGACGTGCTTGTGGTTGTTTCATTCTGATGTTTCATGACGTGCTTGTGGTTGTTTCATGCTGATGTGTCATGGCGTGCTTGTAGATGTGTCAATTTTCGTGCTTGTCGTTGTTTCATGCTGATGTGTCATATTGATGTGTCATGCTGATGTGTCATGATATACTCAAATTTCACATGCTGGTATTTACCTGCTGTAGAGAGACCTGTTGTGTGTTATCTGGTGTAAACGTGTGTGGTATCTGGTGTCAATAAACTAATCCTTTATTTTTCCTGGATCAAATTTATTCCTTTTGAGTATTTGTATATTGTTGGAGGAGCTAGAGAATGACTGAGATGATAAATTCATTTTCCAGCCAAAAAAGGCTATTTAGGGGAGCTTCTATGGACATCAGCTGACAGATGCAATTGTTCCAGGCACAGCTGTAGTTCGTTGGGCACCATCTCGTAACATTAGGATAGCGATTTAAGCCATGAACGCCTGAGAGAAGGCACCACCTCGTAACATTAGGCTAGCGATTTAAGCCATGAACGCCTGAGAGAAGGCACCATCTCGTAACATTAGGCTAGCGATTTAAGCCATGAACGCCTGAGAGAAGGCACCATCTCGTAACATTAGGCTAGCGATTTAAGCCATGAACGCCTGAGAGAAGGCACCATCTCGTAACATTAGGCTAGCTATTTAAGCCATGAACACCTGAGAGAAGGCACCATCTCGTAACATTAGGCTAGCGATTTAAGCCATGAACGCCTGAGAGAAGGCACCATCTCGTAACATTAGGCTAGCTATTTAAGCCATGAACGCCTGAGAGAAGGCACCATCTCGTAACATTAGGCTAGCGATTTAAGCCATGAACGCCTGAGAGAAGGCACCATCTCGTAACATTAGGCTAGCGATTTAAGCCATGAACGCCTGAGAGAAGGCACCATCTCGTAACATTAGGCTAGCGATTTAAGCCCTGAACGCCTGAGAGAAGGCACCATCTCGTAACATTAGGCTAGCGATTTAAGCCATGAACGCCTGAGAGAAGGCACCATCTCGTAACATTAGGCTAGCGATTTAAGCCATGAACGCCTGAGAGAAGGCACCATCTCGTAACATTAGGCTAGCGATTTAAGCCATGAACGCCTGAGAGAAGGCACCATTTAACGACCTCTGAGGTCGATAAAGAATGACTTAAAAGATGAAGAAGCGAGATTGAGGTGAGAAGCGAATTGAGGGAGCGAAGTAAAGAAATTGTAAGTGAAGAAGTTAAAAGGGAGATTTTAAAAATTAGCACTAAAAGCAATAAGTGATAAGTAACAACAATCATCCCCAAATCAAATTCAGTCAATTAAATCATATAATTTTACACTCTACTCCTCCTCCAGGTAACCTGTTTTCATAGTTTATGCTTATAGGTGGAGTAGTTCGGTCTAGCGGGCGCTGACGGCAGACAATTTCACTAGCGTTTTCAGTCTGTCTACAAAAAGACACGCAGAATTTAGCTGTCTGGTTGCTATCGGCCATCTGTGAAATCAGATCCGGTTAACTTCATTTTTGAAACGCGAAAGGGCCGTAATTCTTTCGGATAAGATCGAACGTTTAATAGTGGATTAATGATCTTCGGAACCGGAGCCCCATATTAGAAGGACGTCATGGTAAACTGGCTTGAATGTTGCCAAGTACGGCTACCTTCCGTGCAAGAACTTGCATAAATTGCTTGGTTGTGTCTTCTGTTGAAGGGTTCTTTGTGTAGCGGTGTTGGCTGTGTAGTATGTGTCTCTGTCTTTCCTTTGATAGCAATCTTAAATGTTTGAAAGAAGTTGCGCTGTAGTTGCGTGCTAGCATTTAAAGTGCGTGCGCGCGCGCTAGTGTGGGATGTGCGGCACAAGCCAAGATGAATGTCTGACGCTCATGTTGCGATCAAGCGCGAGTGAGGTCCAAGAGGTGGAAAGGAAATCTACAGAAACATCTTCTCAGAATCGGAACACGAAGACCAGGCAATCAACTCTGAGATCTTGCACATGAGTGGAAGCGCTGGAAGCCATCAACAGGCAGGTGACTGGGATGACGGAGGTCCACTGTGGCGATGTTTATACACACGTAAACAGTTTGTTCTAGCAGTTTGTTTTATCTGTTTGAAGATAAAGGGAATGTGGTCGACAGCGTTATAGATAGATGTACAACAATACAGGTGTGTGAGCAACAATACATGTGTGTGAGTAATGATACAGGTGTGTGAGCAACAATACATGTGTGTGAGTAATGATACAGGTGTGTGAGCAACAATACATGTGTGTGAGTAATGATACAGGTGTGTGAGCAATGATACAGGTGTGTGGGAAATGATACAGGTGTGTGGGCAATGATACAGGTGTGTGGGCAATGATACAGGTGTGTGAGCAACAATACATGTGTGTGAGTAATGATACAGGTGTGTGGGCAATGATACAGGTGTGTGGGCAATGATACAGGTGTGTGGGCAATGATACAGTTGTGTGAGCAACAATACATGTGTGTGAGGGGCAATGATACAGGTGTGTGGGTAATGATACAGGTGTGTGAACAATGATACAGGTGTGTGGGCAATGATACAGGTGTGTGGGCAATGATACAGGTGTGTGGGCAATGATACAGGTGTGTGGGCAATGATACAGGTGTGTGAACAATGATACAGGTGTGTGAACAATGATACAGGTGTGTGAACAATAATACAGGTGTGTGGGCAATGATACAGGTGTGTGGGCAATGATACAGGTGTGTGAACAATGATACAGGTGTGTGAACAACGATATTAATACGTAACCAGTATTAGCAATAGTGTCTACTGATATCAGACAACAGGTAACAGTCTTGGCAAGTGGACAAAGACAGGTAAACACAGACAAAAGTGCAGACAAAACATTGGTAAATGAATACCCTTACATTGACGGACAAGGTAGAAGTAAGTAAACAAAATACAGACAGGAATTAGTTTGTTGAAGCTGTACACAGTGAGCAAAAGTCAGAACAAATGAGAAATAGACTGAAGCAAACCTTCCATGTACTGTGCCACGTTCAGACAGGCAGGCAGGCAGGTAGGCAGGCAGGCAGGCAGGAGGTAGGCAGGCAGGCAGGAGGTAGGCAGGCAGGCAGGCAGGCAGGTAGGCAGGCAGGTAGGCAGGCAGGCAGGTAGGCAGGTAGACAGGCAGGCAGGCAGGAGGTAGGCAGGCAGGCAGGCAGGTTGGCAGGCAGGTAGAGATAAACAGACAGACAGGCAGGCCGGTAGGCTGCAAGATAGATAGATAGATAGATAGATAGATAGATAGATAGATAGATAGATAGATAGATAGATAGATAGATAGATAGATAGATAGATAGATAGACAGACAACGCCGGGTACTCCTAATATTTAACATTTCTGGTGCAGTGTGTACGAGAGTTGTACATAAAAGTACCGGCACTGGCAGAGACTAGCAGTGATGATGAGACAACAATTTCTTTCTCTGGAGAATTACAACTTTACATAAAAAAGCCACATACAATATCCATCCTACACTAGTCTCGTATACTCACAGTATCCACCCTACACTAGTCTCGTATACTCCCAGTATCTACCCTACATTAGTCCCGTATACTCCCAGTATCCACCCTACACTAGTCTCGTATACTCACAGTATCCACCCTACACTAGTCCCGTATACTGCAAGTATCCGCCCTACACTAGTCTCGTATACTCCCAGTATCCACCCTACATTAGTCTCGTATACTCACAGTATCCACCCTACACTAGTCCCGTATACTCCCAGTATCCGCCCTACACTAGTCCCGTATACTCCCAGTATCCACCCTACATTAGTCCCGTATACTCAAAGTATCCACCCTACACTAGTCCCGTATACTCAAAGTATCCACCCTACATTAGTCTCGTATACTCACAGTATCCACCCTACACTAGTCCCGTATACTCCCAGTATCCACCCTACAGTAGTCCCGTATACTCCCAGTATTCACCTTACACTAGTCCCGTATACTCAAAGTATCCACCCGACACTAGTCCCGTATACTCCCAGTATCAACCCTACATTAGTCCCGTATACTCCCAGTATCAACCCTACATTAGTCCCGTATACTCCCAGTATCCACCCTATATTAGTCTCGTATACTCCCAGTATTCACCCTACACTAGTCTCGTATACTCCCAGTATTCACCCTACACTAGTCCCGTATACTCCCAGTATCCACCCTACACTAGTCCCGTATAAAGTATCCACCCTACACTAGTCCCGTATACTCCCAGTATCCACCCTACCACTAGTCCCGTATACTCCTAGTATCCGCCCTACACTAGTCCCGTATACTGCAAGTATCCGCCCTACACTAGTCTCGTATACTCCCAGTATCCACCCTACATTAGTCTCGTATACTCACAGTATCCGGTGTCTGAGTGGCGAAGTGGTTAGTGCACTGGTCTCTCATGGCGAAGGTCGGGGGTTCGAATCCGGCCGGCGGCACCCCAGTCACCCAGCTGTAGAAATGGGTACCCGACTTCTTCTGGAGTTGGGGAAGGAAAGGCGGCCAGGCGTGATACTGACCATACCACCCTCTAGTGTGCTGACAGGTCAAGGAAAATATGGGCACTAACACCATATCCCTATGTGCCTCTAAGGCATGACAGGGTTACCTTTACTTTTACTTACTCACAGTATCCACCCTACACTAGTCCCGTATACTCCCAGTATCCGCCCTACACTAGTCCCGTATACTCCCAGTATCCACCCTACATTAGTCCTGAATACTCAAAGTATCCACCCTACACTAGTCCCGTATACTCAAAGTATCCACCCTACATTAGTCTCGTATACTCCCAGTATCCACCCTACACTAGTCCCGTATACTCCCAGTATCCACCCTACACTAGTCCCGTATACTCCCAGTATTAACCCTACATTAGTCCCGTATACTCCCAGTATCCACCCTACAGTAGTCCCGTATACTCTCAGTATTCACCCTACACTAGTCCCGTATACTCCCAGTATCCACCCTACACTAGTCCCGTATACTCCCAGTATCCACCCTACACTAGTCCCGTATACTCCCAGTATCCACCCTACCACTAGTCCCGTATACTCCCAGTATCCACCCTACAGTAGTCCCGTATACTCCCAGTATCCACCCTACACTAGTCCTGTATACCCCAGTGCTTGTTGTTTGTTCTGTCCAGGGGACACCCAGCAAGAAGACGGTTAAAATAACCAGCAAGTAAACCATATTTATCCAGTAGTGTCGGATCCTGCTAACAACCATTTTAAAAAATCTATATGATGTACGCCCCCTCCGAGTATTACATTACAAAGGAATACTTTACAACTTGTTAGTGACTCGTCAGTTATTACATATTCACAACTAATATGAAGTACAATTTTTACGATATTCATGAATATAGTAGTTGTAAATATTTAATGAACAGTTTAAAAATAGTTGTACCGCATGTTTCTAACTTCACTTAAACCAGACATTTACATTGCCACTTGGTAGATCTATCTACTGCCCACAACGAATAATTTTAATGTTAATTTATTTGCTATACAAGTAAAATTTTAATTCTGTAATGTTCTAGATTAACTCCTTTAGATAATTATTTCTTGTATCTTGATTACCCTCTTTTTAATTAATGCCCTTGATTCTTGTACACAGATTAAGTGGCCTTTCATTTATTATCTTGCTCTCGTATGCTTTGTCTCCTTGCTTCTCTTTTCGCCTGTGTTTCATAGAACATCAACACTCCTTGTGCCTCTGTTGTACAAGACTATCCTGAACTTGGTAGATCCTGAACTTGGTAGATCCTGAACTTGGCAGGTCCTGAACTTGGTAGGTCCCGAACTTAGCAGATCCTGAACTTGGTAGATCCTGAACTTGGTAGGTCCCGAACTTGGTAGATCCTGAACTTGATAGGTGTTTGTTGTTTGAAGGATCAGCCGAGTAGCATTTTGTTCTTGTGGCTAGTTCGGGGATGATTTACTTGTACAGATGGCCCAGGAGCTACAAACTAATTTTATATTACATAATTTAATCTTTTTTTAACTTGTACGGCTTGTCTTTTAGTTAGTTTCTCATCAAATGAAGCAGCATGCGCATATAGTCTACCCGTAGCACGATCTTTCGCCAGATCTTACCAGTCCTCGTGGCTACAGCTTCCATTCTTCACAATCTATCTAGTACTAGTCTGGAGAGTACTTCTACTATTGCAAACCCATGAGGCACTGAGACAATGTTCCCTCTAAGATGCGCTAACGTGCACTGGCGCACAGATTTTTTTTCGATATAACGAGGAAATTTGTTATTGATTCAGGCACAACTTTAATGCTAGTAGTTTATTTTGGCTCTTTGAGTAGTTTTTCACCACACAATTTTAATGTTTGTAGTTCCTTTGGTTCCTTTCTGCTCACCATTTTAATACTAATAGTTCTCTTGGGTCTTGAAGTAGAACTTTTGCTCATAACTTTAGTGCTAGTAGTTCTTTTGTCTGTAGAAGTAGAATTTTTACTGACAACATTTCACACTAGAGGATACATTAAAGGTTGGAATATAGAGTTCGTAATGAAACTTCCCTTATCATGTCAACTTTTGATCATTATTGTATCTCCGGTTCCAAGAGGAGCCAGGTACCTATTTTAAAGCCGGGACGACAAAGACTGTTTGTTGATGTTGTTGTTGTGGCTTATGCTGTGTCATAACTCTGATCAGTACCAAGTGACTGATCACTGCCATGAGAAACAGAAGCTCTACTTAAGCTCACAGAACTTGCAGGAGAAACAGAAGCTCTACTTAAGCTCACAGAACTTGCAGGAGAAACAGAAGCTCTACTTAAGCTCACAGAACTTGCAGGAGAAACAGAAGCTTTACTTAAGCTCACAGAACTTGCCGGAGAAACGGAAGCTCTACTTAAGCTCACAGAACTTGCAGGAGAAACGGAAGCTCTACTTAAGCTCACAGAACTTGCGGGAGAGAAATAAGCTGCTATGATTCTGTTTACTATAAAACAGTCAATGGAAGACTTAGAGGAAAAAAGCAAATCAGGAAGACGGAAACACAATGTGTCTGTTCTATTCAAGGAAGTGATTTAGACCTTAGGAATGAAGAAACATGACCTTCTACCAATGGCAGCAGTTTGGAAGCTCGTTCCCTCAATCAGCCGATGTCAGCATACACGTAGAACTGTACAGCAACCGTTGTCACATCAGTGTGCCAAAATAGCAGGGGGGGGGGGAATTATAGCAACCGTTGTCACATCAGTGTGCTAAAATAGCAGGGGGGGGAATTATAGCAACTGTTATCACTTCGGTGTGCCAAAATAGCAGGGGCAGGAATTATAGCAACCGTTATCACTTTGTGTGTGTCAGAATAGCAGGGGTGGGAATTATAGCAACCCTTGTCACTTTGATGTGTCAGAATAGCAGGGGTGGGAATTATAGCAACTGTTATCACTTCGGTGTTTCAGAATAGCAAGGGTGGGAATTATAGCAACCATTGTCACTCTGGTGTGTCAGAATAGCAGGGGTGGGAATTATAGCAACCGTTGTCACTTTGGTGTGTCAGAATAGCAGGGGCGGGAATTATAGCAACCGTTGTCACTTTGGTGTGTCAGAATAGCAGGGGTGGGAATTATAGCAACCGTTGTCACTTTGGTGTGTCAGAATAGCAGGGGTGGGAATTATAGCAATCATTGTCACTTTGGTGTGTCAGAATAGCAGGGGTGGGAATTATAGCAACCGTTGTCACTTTAGTGTGTCAGAATAGCAGGGGTGGGAATTATAGCAATCATTGTCACTTTGGTGTGTCAGAATAGCAGGGGTGGGAATTATAGCAACCGTTGTCACTTCGGTGTGTCAGAATAGCAGGCACGGGAATTATAGCAACCAATGTCACTTCGGTGTGCCAGAATAGCAGGCGCTGGAATTATCTTACAATGCTAAGCAATCATGGCAGGGCCTAACATTTCTCCATTCTCTTTTACTTTCTGTCATAGACGAACGTCAACCTTTCCTCTTTCATCATCACCATCACCATTATCATCATCATCATCATCATCATCATCATCACCATCACCATCACCATCATCATCACCATCGCCATTATCAATGCTCGCATCAAACGCCCAATTCCAAGCACAACTGCTATGGCCTCCAAGTTCTGACCGCCAGATAACAACGACAACAACAAGATAAGTACAGACATAGATAACATAACAAAGTTCTAGTTATTGTAATATTGTATATCAGTCACTTTTCAGGCCGTTTCGTAACCTCTGATATATCAATCTTTCATAAACATTGCAGTCAGTAGTTTAACCTAATAAATATACAATTTTTAACACGGTCATGTTAATTATACTGTATAGTTTATAATCACTGTGTATATTTCATATCGCATTTAACTCCGCAGTCCACACATATCAGTCTGACAGCCAACTTCAGAACAAACTAACATTTCTTGCATCTAAATTATAGGCTGAATGAACATATCCAGTATATTTGTTTCTTTTTCTAAATTAATGATTTACTTTGAGTGTGACAAGTAATACCCGATATTTTCACATCTAAATTATGTCCTTATTTGGTCATGTGATTAAAACTTATCATTCGAAATCTGTAATTTTGGTCACTCTAAAGAGAAGCGGTCAAGTCTACGGTGCTGTAAGATTGTAGGAAAATCAAAACTGCAATGTGAAACTAAGTGCAATGATGGAAAGAAAAGCAAATATCAAAATTAGACTACATTAGATCATTAATTTTGTTGGAGAGAAAAGCTGGTTCCACGTTGTTCAGAGAAGTATTTGCCATTTCTGTGCCATTTTGATGGTCTGTCACATCAAGATATCAGGCCTGTCACATCAAGATATCAGGTCTGTCATAACACGATATCAGGTCTGTCACATCAAGATATCAGATCTGTCACATCACGAATTCAGATCTGTCACATCACGAATTCAGATCTGTCACATCAAGATATCAGGTCTGTCACAACACGATATCAGGTCTGTCACATCAAGATATCAGATCTGTCACATCACGAATTCAGATCTGTCACATCACGAATTCAGATCTGTCACATCAAGATATCAGGTCTGTCACAACAAGATATCAGGTCTGTCACAACAAGATATCAGGTCTGTCACATCAAGATATCAGGTCTGTCACAACAAGATATCAGATCTGTCACATCACGAATTCAGATCTGTCACATCACGAATTCAGATCTGTCACATCAAGATATCAGGTCTGTCACAACAAGATATCAGGTCTGTCACATCAAGATATCAGGTCTGTCACAACAAGATATCAAGTCTGTCACATCACGATATCAGGTCTGTCACATCAAGATATCAGGTCTGTCATACCACGATATCAGGTCTGTCACATCAAGATATCAGGCCTGTCACACCAAAATATCAGGTCTGTCACATCAAGATATCAGGCCTGTCACAACAAGATATCAGGTCTGTCATACCACGATATCAGGTCTGTCACATCAAGATATCAGGTCTGTCATACCACGATATCAGGTCTGTCACATCAAGATATCAGGCCTGTCACACCAAAATATCAGGTCTGTCGCATCAAGATGTCAGGTCTGCTGAATCAAGATGTTAGGTCTGTCGCATCAAGATAATCAGGTCTGTCGCATCAAGATAATCAGGTCTGGCACATGAAGATATGTGCTTATGTCGTTTATGTCAGGTCTGTGGTTCAAGATGTCAGGTTTGCCGTATCAAGATATTTGGTCTATCACGTCAAGATATCAGGTATTTTGGTAGGTTTATGTTGATGTTGTTGTTATGATTTATGTTGATGTTGCTACTGTAATTTGTTTTGATTTTGTTGCTCTGGTTTATGTTGATGTTGTTGATTTGGCTTATGTCGATGTTGTTGCTGTGGTTAATACTGATGTTGTTCTTGTGATTTATATTGATGTTGTTGCTGTAGTTTATGTTGATGTAGTTGCTGTGGTTTATGCTAATGTTGTTGCTGTAATTTATTTTGATGTTGTTGCTGTGGTTAATGTTGATGTTGTTGCTGTGGTTAATGTTGATGTTGTTGCTGTGGTTAATGTTGATGTTGTTGCTGTAATTTATTTTAATGTTGTTTATGTGGTTTATATTGATGTTATTGCTGTAATTTATTTGGAGCGTTGTCTGTAGTTTATTGATGTCATAGTCACTATTATAGACAGTACAGTCGTCAGCGAAAAGATCACATGAAGAGTGCTTTAGTGGTAGGTCGTTAATATAGGTAGCAAAGAGAAGAGGACCAAGAATGGAGCCTTGAGGAATACCGGTATCAACCACAGACGAGCCAGATATTTTGTTTCTAAAGCAAACTACTTGTTTTCTACCTGAGAGAAAAGATGTAATAAGTTTCGTTAGGTCAGGGTGTAATCTATAGCCTTCCAGCTTTTTTGCAAGAATTTCATGATCAATCATATCGAAGGCTTTCTTGAAATCAACAAAGACAGCACCACACAATTTGTCATCATTTATATTAGACAGCCAGCTTTCTGTCATTTTAGTTAATGCTGTGTGGCAGGAGTAATTTGGTCTAAAACCTGACTGACTGTCTATTAGTAGATTGTTTTCTTGCATGTGTAGCAGTGTTAACTTTTGTATATGCTTTTTAAGAGGTTTAGATAGTGATGACAGCATGGATATGGGTCTATAGTTTGAGAGGTCACTAGTCTGTCCAGATTTAAAAAGAGGAAAAACTTTGGCCAGTTTAAAAGCATCAGGGAAATATTGTTTGTCAATGCACAAATTGTATAAGTATGTTAGTGTGTCTGTGATAACTGGTGCAGCGTAGCGTAGTATCTTGTTACTAATGTCATCACATCCTGCTGAGTTAGTGTTCTTTAAGGACCGGATGTAGTTATAAACCTCACCAACTGTGAGGAAAGGAATATTAATTTGTTTTAGCTTTAAACATTTACTGTCGCTCAGGTCGCAATTAGGGGTCGGTAATGAAGATTTTAGAATACTAATTTCTTCCCAAAATGTTCACTGAAGTATGTTCACCGTTAAGTGTTTGTGGGTCAGTTTGCTTCCTTTTATTTACAAGAGTATTAATCGCTTTCCAGATTGATTTACTATCAGTTTTGTCTTTCACTAAATTTCTGAAGTAATGTTTCTTTTCCTGCCTAATTAAATACTGCACCTTATTCCTAAGTGAACGATAGCTACTGAAATTTCTGCTTTTGTGAGCTTCATCCCGTTTCCTCATGAGTTGCAAGATATCAGGAGTTATCCACGGGGATTTTGTTACGTGTTTTACTCTCATTTATATTGATGTTGTTGCTGTGGTTTATGTTGATGTTGTTGCTGTGGTTAATGTTGATGTTGTTGCTGTGGTTAATGTTGATGTTGTTGCTGTAATTTATTTTAATGTTGTTTATGTGGTTTATATTGATGTTATTGCTGTAATTTATTTGGAGCGTTGTCTGTAGTTTACTGATGTCATAGTCACTATTATAAACAGTACAGTCGTCAGCGAAAAGATCACATGAAGAGTGCTTTAGTGGTAGGTCGTTAATATAGGTAGCAAAGAGAAGAGGACCAAGAATGGAGCCTTGAGGAATACCGGTATCAACCACAGACGAGCCAGATATTTTGTTTCTAAAGCAAACTACTTGTTTTCTACCTGAGAGAAAAGATGTAATAAGTTTCGTTAGGTCAGGGTGTAATCTATAGCCTTCCAGCTTTTTTGCAAGAATTTCATGATCAATCATATCGAAGGCTTTCTTGAAATCAACAAAGACAGCACCACACAATTTGTCATCATTTATATTAGACAGCCAGCTTTCTGTCATTTTAGTTAATGCTGTGTGGCAGGAGTAATTTGGTCTAAAACCTGACTGACTGTCTATTAGTAGATTGTTTTCTTGCATGTGTAGCAGTGTTAACTTTTGTATATGCTTTTTAAGAGGTTTAGATAGTGATGACAGCATGGATATGGGTCTATAGTTTGAGAGGTCACTAGTCTGTCCAGATTTAAAAAGAGGAAAAACTTTGGCCAGTTTAAAAGCATCAGGGAAATATTGTTTGTCAATGCACAAATTGTATAAGTATGTTAGTGTGTCTGTGATAACTGGTGCAGCGTAGCGTAGTATCTTGTTACTAATGTCATCACATCCTGCTGAGTTAGTGTTCTTTAAGGACCGGATGTAGTTATAAACCTCACCAACTGTGAGGAAAGGAATATTAATTTGTTTTAGCTTTAAACATTTACTGTCGCTCAGGTCGCAATTAGGGGTCGGTAATGAAGATTTTAGAATACTAATTTCTTCCCTAAAATGTTCACTGAAGTATGTTCACCGTTAAGTGTTTGTGGGTCAGTTTGCTTCCTTTTATTTACAAGAGTATTAATCGCTTTCCAGATTGATTTACTATCAGTTTTGTCTTTCACTAAATTTCTGAAGTAATGTTTCTTTTCCTGCCTAATTAAATACTGCACCTTATTCCTAAGTGAACGATAGCTACTGAAATTTCTGCTTTTGTGAGCTTCATCCCGTTTCCTCATGAGTTGCAAGATATCAGGAGTTATCCACGGGGATTTTGTTACGTGTTTTACTCTCATTTCTTTGATGGGGACATGCTTGTCAAAAATATTTCGAAATATCTTGATCCAGTATTCCATAGCCTCATCTGGATTTGTTAACTGGAAAACGTACGTAAGAGGTGAAGCTTTTAGATCAGTTAAAAATAATTCCAAGTTAAAGTTTTTAGAGTTTCTATATTTGATGCTGGTATGTTTGTGTTTAGGCATTTTATACCCCTTATGTGACCACGTACAGCAGACCGGGTAGTGATCACTCAGCGACACATGAGGGACAGTACATTCAGTAATGTTTCCTGGATCAGCTACATAAATATGATCTATTAGTGTTGATGATGATTCAGTTACTCTAGTAGAGTAACATCAGTAAAACAGCCATGAGACGGACATCAGAGGAAAAAAGGAGGGGACGACAAAGGGCCAGAACTGTAGAAGAGGAAATGAGAAGCACGCAGCACAGCTGGGGCACAATTCAAAAACTGGCCACAGACCGTGAGAGGTGAAGAGAATATGTTGCTGCCATGCAAGATGTAACAAGGCGTACTGAGCGATGAAGGTTAGCCGATCGCCGACTAAGGGCATAGATGAATGGATGCATTATCTTGCCTTGTTTTGCCATATCTTGTTTCTCTTATCTTTTTTGTTGTCTTATTTTGTCTTCTATTATCCTGTCTTGTCTTTTCTTGTCTAGTTTTGTATATTCTTGTCTTGCTTTGCTTTGCTTTTATCTTTTTTTTTTCTTTTTTGCCTTTTCTTGTCTTGTCCCATCTTGGTTTTATTTTACATACCTTATCTTATCTTGTCTTGTCGTATTTTGTATTATCTTGTCTTATCTTGTCTCGTCTTGTCGTAATTTGTATTATCTTGTGTCTTGTCTTGTCTTGTCGTTTTTTATGTGTCTTGTCTCTTCTTCTTTTGCCTAGTTTTATTTTGTCTTGTCTCTCCTGGCATTATCTTGTTTTGTTTAAATCTTCCTACCTTGTTTTGTCTTCTCTTATCATGTCTTATCTTCTTCCTCCTCATTTGCCTCTGGGAACTACGGGGTAAACTAATTTCTTCACAGAGCTCGACGATTTACGTCAGATAATACAAAGTTTATGGTTTCACACCGGAAGAACGCTTTCCAGCCAGCTCCACTACTGCTGGGAAATCATCACTCCCGCCCCAGGTATTAGTGACACAACAGGTGTTAGTTTTTACCTGAATATATCAATATCAAATTACCGGTAATTTGCACAATCCTTCAAGCAAAGCGACAACTGTGATGCACGATACTGGCACCTTTGACCCTCCGTATTAAACTGTCGTCATCTGATCTTGTTCAGAGCATCGTTTTTACATATGAATATTTGATGTCTATCAAGCGTACAATAAGTGAACGTGCATGACTGATGAATCCATTTCATGCATGCCTCGTCAAGGGGTCCTACCTCGTTCCGGTAATTTAGGCCAAGCCTCACAATTGAATGTTCCAGGATTAAATTTATGCTAAATGCTATTATTTGTTTCAAAAACTGTAAATATGAGGCAAAAAATACATTATAAGATCTTTTTTTCTTCATACGTACAAGGGGCGTAATCACATGTGGTCAGAATAGATATGACAGAAAATTGGGTCAAATGATACGAAAGACTGAACAAAAATGGTGTTTCATTGAATTCTCAGTCAAATGTATTAATGTCAAGGCCTATTTTAAGAAAACAACTGGTCTAGGGGAGATAAATAACTGTCCCCAACAGAGAGATACAAAACAGATAAGTTAAATATGCAGGTTTTGTTAGCCCTTCCATCTCGTTTATGTCAAAGCAGATGTTGGAGGTGACATTATGCTCGCCAGTGAGACATGACAGAAGAAATTATGCAGATAATATGCGAGAAATGATTTTAGTGATCTGTACCTAACTTTTTCAATCATTAATTTGTCTTTTTTTTATTGCATATATAATTTGTATTACAGTCTTGAAAAGCCGTAGTTTAATTTTTTTAATTATAAGACAGACATACAAACATACAGACAGGCAAGCAGCCAGTCAGACAGACAGACATGCGGACGGATGAACGGATGGATGGACAGACATAAAGACAGACAGACGGACGGACGGACGGATGAATAGACAGATAGATAGATAGATAGATAGATAGATAGATAGATAGATAGATAGATAGATAGATAGATAGATAGATAGATAGATAGATAGATAGATAGATAGATAGATGTCACATCAAGACATAATGTCTGTCACATCAGCACAACATGTCTGTCATATCAAAACATCATGTCTGCTACATAAAAAAACGTGTTTGTTACATCACGACAACATGTCTGTTATATCAAGACATAATGTCTGCCACATCACGACAACATGTCTGTTATATCAAGACATAATGTCTGTCACATCAAGACATAATGTCTGTCACATCACGACAACGTGTCTGTTATATCAAGATATAATGTCTGTCACATCAAGACATAATGTCTGTCACATCACGACAACATGTCTGTTATATCAAGACATAATGTCTGTCACATCAAGACATAATGTCTGTCACATCAAGACATAATGTCTGCCACATCACGACAACTTGTCTGTTATATCAAGACGTATAACACAAAAATGAAAACCATAACGGACAGGAAAATAACAGTGTCATGTGACGTGTCCATTCCAGAACCTTGTCCTTTTCGCCGTCTCCCAGAATGCAATACGTCTTACCCAAGCTGACCAGCTTCTCGCAAGGACATAGCCAGACTTTCTTTGATGTCCTGGGTCCACCTTCAGCTATGTCGTCCCTTTTCTCTTGTGCCAGGCTCTGTGCCTTCTACTAAAACCGTTATGTTTCTTGATGTGGCAGAGGTGTCTCAACTTTACAACTTTGATAGTGCTTAGAGATGTCTCAACTTTACAACTTTTATAGAGGTGTCTCAACTTTACAACTTTGATAGTGCTTAGAGGTGTCTCAACTTTACAACTTTGATAGTGCTTAGAGGTGTCTCAACTTTACAACTTTTATAGAGGTGTCTCAACTTTACAACTTTGATAGTGCTTAGAGATGTCTCAACTTTACAACTTTTATAGAGGTGTCTCAACTTTACAACTTTTATAGAGGTGTCTCAACTTTACAACTTTGATAGTGCTTAGAGATGTCTCAACTTTACAACTTTTATAGAGGTGTCTCAACTTTACAACTTTGATAGTGCTTAGAGGTGTCTCAACTTTACAACTTTGATAGTGCTTAGAGGTGTCTCAACTTTACAACTTTTATAGAGGTGTCTCAACTTTACAACTTTGATAGTGCTTAGAGATGTCTCAACTTTACAACTTTTATAGAGGTGTCTCAACTTTACAACTTTTATAGAGGTGTCTCAACTTTACAACTTTGATAGTGCTTAGAGATGTCTCAACTTTACAACTTTTATAGAGGTGTCTCAACTTTACAACTTTGATAGTGCTTAGAGGTGTCTCAACTTTACAACTTTGATGGTGCTTAGAGGTGTCTCAACTTTACAACTTTGTTAGTGCTTAGAGGTGTCTCAACTTTACAATTTTGATGGTGCTTAGAGGTGTCTCAACTTTCCAACTTTGATAGTGCTTAGAGGTGTCTCAACTTTACAACTTTGATGGTGCTTAGAGGTGTCTCAACTTTACAACTTTGATGGTGCTTACAAGCCAGTTTTCTCCCACTCCTAATCCTAGTACTATCTCCTTATTTGATTTTCCTTCTATCCATGATATTCTAAATGCCCTTCTGTAACATTGCACTTCACATGCTGTGAATTTCTTTTCTTGTGATTTGTTAAGTGACCGTGTTTCTCATCCTTACGTTGTCGCCAGGAGCGCATGTTCTCAGTAAACACAGCTTTGTTTTCTTGTTGGTACCTTGCCATATATTCTTCTTTTCTGCTAGTTCCTGTGCTGCAACCTCTAGTCTTCTTCTAATTTCTACTGCGCAGTCGTCGTTGGTGGTGGTGATGACTGAATCTAGATATTCTAATTTATTCACATTCTCCATCTCTTCCTGATCCTGTGCCGACTGGTGGACAACGTAAAAACCTAAGGTGGATTTATCTTGACCTGGTGCATTTTGAAGATGAATGAAGTTGGAAGACCACTGTAGCCAACTTTCCTTGGAGAGGAGGGCATCAAGATGATGATTACTCCCCCACCTGTCTGAAATAAACATTACCCACCCACGTTCCTGTCTAAGCACGGGTCCCAGACCAGAGTTTTAAAATCCGATCAGGTCGAAGTTCAGCTCGCCCGAGTTTCAGACCTCCAGGCGTCCGACAGGATATCTGGTCACACTGTTGGGTCGAGACACTTAATGAAGAACTGGAGCTGCTGCTGTGGTTTGGAGTAACCTTAATCCAAGCAGCGCCCATGTTAGAAAGTGCATCATAACTTGAGAAGACATTTGTCACAGATGCAATAAAGGAATTCTGTAATCCGTTTAGAACGACATTCATTCATCTCCATCTTTCTGTGCTTTTCTTCCAGCTCATTTCTGATTGGGTTTCCCATTGGGCGAGCCAGCTTCCGCCGCGAGAAACCAAAAAGAGGCAGATCTTCAGTATTTCAGAGGTCAGAGGTCAGGAAAGAGCGGGGTGGGAGCTACATCCATTAGATCTGGTTTTGATGAGTGTACGAGACAAGAGGCAAAATCTCCTTCATAGACACGAAGTCTGGGACTTGATGGCCTTCTGGGGACATGATTGCGAGCACAAGAAAATAATGATGAGTTCAAGCTGGGCAGATCTGACCTCCTCTTCAGAGTAACTGGGAACAAATTTGAATGAGGATAAGAACGGTTTATCTTGATCTAACCCAAACCTTGTCAGCGAGGGCTGCTCTAATTTGCCCCCGAACTTCCATCCCGGGCCAGTTCTTAAGTTCGGGCCCTGGCCACGTGGACCCCGTCATATGCAAATGACGTCAGAGTAATTGGCGCCATGAGCGCTGTTTAGTATGCGGCACAGGACGAGGATACATGAAAATGATGAGGTAAAGCCCATCAGAGGCGCTGTACACAGCGGAAATTGTGTTCTGGAATTTGATTTAAAATTAAAACATCGCAGAGCGTCCGCACGATTAGGACAGATGAAGGTGGTCTGTGCCGGGTCACCGGAAGCGGAAATTGACTCATATTTTCTCTAATTCACATTTTTCTCCTCGTGTCACCTGACCCTTCCCCCCCCCCCCCCTTGCTGTTTTCTTTCCTTTTTACATCCTTGTCTCTAAAGCACGTTAGTCTTTTTTATACATCATTTCTTTTTCTTTCTTCCTCACTCTTTTCTGCTATACATTTCTACTCTCTCTGTCTCTCTGTCTCTCTGTCTCTCTGTCTCTCTCTCTCTCTCTCTCTCTCCCGCAGAAAACAATTAGACGCATATTAAACGCTTGGAAGTTTAATTTTGTCACATTCTTACGTAAATACGCTCTAGATCCTTTGAAATTACTTTTAGATTTAGAAAGAAAACTGACAAACTTGTTATCAAAGACAGCACAGAAAGATACAGAAAGAAAACTGACAAACTTGTTATCAAAGACAGCACAGAAAGATACAGAAAGAAAACTGACAAACTTGCTATCAAAGACAGCACAGAAAGATACAGAAAGAAAACTGACAAACTTGCTAGTGAGGATAGCACACAAAGATACAGAAAGAAAACTGACAAACCTGCTAGCAGGTCGCTCAGATGAGGACGACGTATGTGGCCATGTACTCCCCCGCCTGCCCCATGTCTCTGGAACACAGAAAATCTCAGGTTCTCATTAGAAGCACACTTTAAAACTTAAAAGGGCACATCACGCTGCCCAAGCAAGGACCGTAGCTGTGTGTATGTCAGACTATCAGCAGGAGCAGGTCAGGTATCAAAGACTCCAGCACGCAGCTGAAACATGGTAACATTGAACGATAAACCAGCCGTAGAAAACTGCTCTTTCTCCTCCTGTTATGAACTGGGAGTCGCGTACAAACCGTCGGTCGTCTTCCAATTTCTGTCTTATTATTGTTCTTTCCTGTATTATGTCTCGCACAGAGTATTGTCTACTTGTTAAGTAATAAATACATTTTCTGAAGTTTAGCAATTTCTTTTTACGTTAAAAAAAATGAAAGAAAAACTAAACAATTTCATTTTAAAGAGTAAACAGGGAAGTTCCATTTTCAGGGAAGCTTTTTTGTAGGAAGAGCATCAACTCTTTTATTAGAGGGACCTTAACCCCTTTGTTAGAAGAACATCAACTCTTGTATTAGAGGGACATCAACTCTTTTATTAGAGGGACATCAACTCTTTTGTTAGAGAGACCATAACCCTTTTGTTAGAATGATATTAATTATTATATTAGAGCGACATTAACCTTTTTATTAGAAGGGCATTAACATTTTTCTTGGAATGACATTAATTCTTTTATAAGAGAAACATCAACACTTTAACCCTTTATTTGGGGGAGGGGGGGGGGCATTAACCATTTTGATAGAGGGCCATTAGCTCTTTTGTTAGATGGACATAACTTTTGTTAGATGGACATAACTTTTGTTAGAGAGACATTAACCCTTTAGGCAATTGCTACTAAGACTGGAGTTAACAGGGAAGTATCAAATAGCATAGAAATATCTGGCTGTATACAAGTAAAACTTACAAAAACTAAAAGTAGTCTATTCAGTTCTCTCATATTTTTCTGTATTATAAATGGAAATCGGAATATGAAGAAAGCATGGAAAAATGTAAAAAATAAGCACTTTCTAGTTATAGAATTCTAAGAAATATGCAATTTCTAGTTATAGAATTCTAAGAAATACTACATGCTGTCAGTAAAGTGTTCAGCACGTTACATGCTGACAGTAAAGTTTTCACACGCTACATGCTGACAGTAAAGTGTTTCACACACTACATGCTGACAGTAAAGTTTTCAGCACGTTACATGCTGACAGTAAGTTTTCACACTACATGCTGACAGTAAAGTTTTCACATACTACATGCTGACAGTAAAGTTTTCAGGACGTTACATGCTGACAGTAAAGTTTTCACACGCTACATGCTGACAGTAAAGTTTTCACACACTACATGCTGACAGTAAAGTTTTCAGGACGTTACATGCTGACAGTAAAGTTTTCACACGTTACATGCTGACAGTAAAGTTTTCAACACGCTACATGCTGACAGTAAAGTTTTCACACACTACATGCTGACAGTAAAGTTTTCACACACTACATGCTGACAGTAAAGTTTTCAGGACGTTACATGCTATTAATTAAATATAAAATTAATATAAAAAACATTGAAGTGAGTGTCACTCTAACGTTTACCTTCTTGGCGAATTAAGAACTCACTCTCAAGTTTCGTGTGTGTACTTGTCGTGATCTCACAAGTATGAGGCTCACTTTGACGTGAATATGTCTTATTTATTTAATGCACTAACATCCGCGTGTACCGTGTACTCTGGTGTGTACCCGTCTTGCATTACTAGATTTCAGATAAGCTGTTTCGTAACATCATCACATTAGCTATCAAGTTTTAACAGACCGGTTAACTGGAGTTTGACAGGAGCCGGTCTACTTCCCACTCATTATTCATGAAAGTGTCGTACACTCTTGCTGCACTGCTTCTGTCATCTTAGATCAAGGCAAACAATTTCCTAATGGAAAAATTCGGTAGATTTTATACAGGATCACACACATACACACATACACACATACACACATACACACATACACACATACACACATACACACATACATTCCTACGAAAGAACACCGTCCATACCTGGAACAAAAGAAAGTTTGAAGAAAAAAGAATACCTGTCCTACAGGTGAGAGTTTGAACCTTAGAGGTCTTAAATCTGTGCTTTAACCAGGTACAGTCTTGGCCTGGTTGCCCTACCTGTGATAGATGTCAGTGTGGGCTGCGCTGGGGCAGACTTGGAGATTTGTAATTAAATTTTTAATTGAGAAAGTGAGAAACTCGATTACAGCCCCCCCCCCCTCTCTCTCTCTCTCCCTCCGCTTGTAAACAGGAACTTAAAGCGTGTACGTGGCTGGTTTTGTGGGGCTGACTTGGTGAGCTGGGCTTGGTACCTGTCGCTGGCTCTACTTTTTCTTAAAATATCTTGCCTCTCAGACACAATAAACTGACATAATTTTCAGATTAAAAACCAGACATAACAACATATTTTGTATCTTCACAATGACACAATCTTTGTTTCCCTCTCACAAAATTAAACTGCCAAAAGTTGGGAACATTTTGAAAGTAACTTAAAAGCTCATTTGGACCGTGCTGGTAGATGTTGGTGATCAGGCTTGCTATTTTGTTCGGTCTGGTGTTCTGCTTTAGTTCGGTTGCTTTACTTGTCCTGTGCTACTTGGTAACTCCGATAAGACACTTTCCGTCGCTCTTGAGTTTTCCACAGACATACGTTAACAACACACAGTTAAGTCAACAACATTTAATTAAGCCAAAAACATATAACTATGTCAACAACTTGTAATTATGCCAACAACATATAACTATATCATCAACATGTAATTTAGCAAACACCATGTAATTATGCCAGCAGTATATAATTATGCCAAGCACATGTAACTATATCAACAACATACAACTATGTCAACAACATACAACTATCTCACCAACATAAGCTATGTCAGAAACATACAGGTATGGCAACAACATACAACTATGTCAACAATATTCAACTATGTCAGCAACATACAACTATGTCAACAATATTCAATTATGTCAACAACATACAGCTATGTCAACAACATACTACTATATCAAAAACATAAGCCATGTCAAAAACATATAGCTATGTCAACAACGTACAGCTATGTCAACAACGTACAGCTATGTCAACAACGTACAGCTATGGCAGTCTGCTAACGAATGCAAGTAAACGCAATACATTTTTTTCTGACAGAACTCAATAAAGTTTGAAGAAAAAAGAATACCTGTCCTACAGGTGAGAGTTTGAACCTTAGAGGTCTTAAATCTGTGCTTTAACCAGGTACAGTCTTGGCCTGGTTGCCCTACCTGTGATAGATGTCAGTGTGGGCTGCGCTGGGGCAGACTTGGAGATTTGTAATTAAATTTTTAATTGAGAAAGTGAGAAACTCGATTACAGCCCCCCCCCCCTCTCTCTCTCTCTCCCTCCGCTTGTAAACAGGAACTTAAAGCGTGTACGTGGCTGGTTTTGTGGGGCTGACTTGGTGAGCTGGGCTTGGTACCTGTCGCTGGCTCTACTTTTTCTTAAAATATCTTGCCTCTCAGACACAATAAACTGACATAATTTTCAGATTAAAAACCAGACATAACAACATATTTTGTATCTTCACAATGACACAATCTTTGTTTCCCTCTCACAAAATTAAACTGCCAAATGTTGGGAACATTTTGAAAGTAACTTAAAAGCTCATTTGGACCGTGCTGGTAGATGTTGGTGATCAGGCTTGCTATTTTGTTCGGTCTGGTGTTCTGCTTTAGTTCGGTTGCTTTACTTGTCCTGTGCTACTTGGTAACTCCGATAAGACACTTTCCGTCGCTCTTGAGTTTTCCACAGACATACGTTAACAACACACAGTTATGTCAACAACATTTAATTAAGCCAAAAACATATAACTATGTCAACAACTTGTAATTATGCCAACAACATATAACTATATCATCAACATGTAATTTAGCAAACACCATGTAATTATGCCAGCAGTATATAATTATGCCAAGCACATGTAACTATATCAACAACATACAACTATGTCAAGAACATACAACTATCTCACCAACATAAGCTATGTCAGAAACATACAGGTATGGCAACAACATACAACTATGTCAGCAATATTCAACTATGTCAGCAACATACAACTATGTCAACAATATTCAATTATGTCAACAACATACAGCTATGTCAACAACATACTACTATATCAAAAACATAAGCCATGTCAAAAACATATAGCTATGTCAACAACGTACAGCTATGTCAACAACGTACAGCTATGTCAACAACGTACAGCTATGTCAACAACGTACAGCTATGGCAGTCTGCTAACGAATGCAAGTAAACGCAATACATTTTTTTCTGACAGAACTCAATAAAGTTTGAAAACAATGTTCAAACTTCTTCTACCGATGACACGAAAAGATGTTTGACGATAAAAGCAATAAAAACATTGTCATATTCATGCATGTAACATACACTGTAGAAAAACAAGAGACAGAAAAACAAGAGACAGAAAAACAAGAGACAGAATAACATGAGACAAAAAAACAAGAGACAGAAAAAAGAGACAAAAAAACAAGAGACAGAAAAACAAGAGACAGAAAACTATCTTACACTTTTACTATAAAAAGAAAAAAAAAGCTAAATTAGCAATAGAAGATTGTCTTATCTTGTCTTGTCTTGACTTGTCTCCTCTTCAATCTCCTTGGAACTGCGAGCTGATTTGCAGCCGATGCTGTGGAGATGTTGAGGCACCGCATCGTGTCGGCTTGGGAACGTGTTATGGCAGCTCTTTTTACAGTCCCTGGGTAGAACTAAAAAGAAATTAGTATGCAATACTTCTTTAGCAGACTCCACCACCATGGAGACTGTGGCGATCCCCCCCCCCCCCGTTAGCCACGTTAGGCCTGTTGCTATGGAAACCAACGGAGAGGTGGGACAGGGTCTTGGTCAATTATGATTCGCCAACCCTGACACTAGCAATGTCTTGACAGCACAGACTGCATCTTCCTCACGGCAACAGCAGATAAGAACAACTGCCACATACATCTCCTCCTTACTCTACCAGAACAGACAGCATCTTTGTTCACACTAACAGAAGATAAGAACAATAAAAAAAAACAACAACTGCCACATAATCTCCTCCTTACTCTACCAGAACAGACAGCATCTTTGCTCACAGCAACAGCAGATAAGAACAACTGCCACATACATCTCCTCCTTACTCTACCAGAACAGACAGCATCTTTGCTCACAGCAACAGCAGATAACAACAACTGCCACATACATCTCCTCCTTACTCTACCAGAACAGACAGCATCTTTGCTCACAGCAACAGCAGATAACAACAACTGCCACATAATCTCCTCCTTACTCTACCAGAACAGACATCATCTTCGCTCACAGCAACAGAAGATAAGAACAATAAAAAAAAAACAACTGCCACATAATCTCCTCCTTACTCTACCAGAAGTTTTTGTGTCTGCAGGCGTCAGCCCATTGATACTGCAGATTTGATGGGCAGTTTGAGTAACTAAAAGAGAAGAACATATACATACTACATTCCTTTAAAAAAATATTATTTGTTATATATTATCATAATTTTTGCACAGCTTACTACATTTTTTACAACATCCTCACAATATATCTTTTTTTTCTAGCCTGTATATCAGTTTATCCTGGGTGCTTTACGATGGCAAACAATGCTAGCACTACAGGGTCTAATATTGTGTTTAGTATTGTGTTCTAGCACTAGTTCGACTAATATTATGTTTTAGTATTGTATGCTAGCACTAGTTCGACTAATCAACTAATAAATAGACAAGAAATTAGACTCTTTTGAAAACTAATGCCTAAGGAAAATAAGAAATTAGACTCTTTTGAAAACAAATGCCTAAGGAAAATACTCGGTATAAAGTTGAACGAATTCAAGAACAACGCAGAGATAAGACAGATAAGCAAACAACATGTCTCATGGGTGATCAGAAAAAAGAAGATAGACATATGTAGGCCATGTGATGAGAAGAAACAACCAGATAATCTCAAAACAAGCTATCAAGTGGAACACAACAAGCCGAAGAGAAATAGGTCGACTACATGAAACTCTAAAGAGGACACTGTTGAGAGAGGCCAAATTAGTAGGCGTAACATCCCTTGATGAGGTTGAAAAGCTCGCCGAGGTCAGGGAAATTTGGCGAACTACCATGCGGGCCTTTGTGACGTTCAGCAGCACGGGAAGGATGTAAGATGTAAGAATTTATCTAATATTGTATCCTAGCATTATATCCTAATAGTGTATCTAATATTGTATCCTAGCATTGTATCCTGGTAGTGTATCTAGCATTGTATCATATACTGTATTTTACTAGCGTGTCCTAGTTGCATGTCCTGGTAACATGTCCCAGTCTAGTAGCATGTCCTAGCAGTGTATCATAAGACGATAAAGAGCTAATAACAGATTTTTAAAATGGGTGTTCCCCTCCCCCCTCATATGAGATAGTGTGAGAACCACTGATGTGAATGGTGCTCTTGAAGTAACTAAAAAACAACACATAATTTTGTCTATATATATATATATATATATATATATATATATATAAAACAATGGATGCATGTGTGTGTGTATATTCCAGCATAACTCTGGAACGCCTGGAGAAATTTCAACCAAACTGGTACACATATGACTTACAATCTGGAGAAACGTACTGTGGGGTGTATGACAACTATAGCACCCTTATGGATCGGATGGGAAGGGGTGATCTATTGTCCACTAAATTCAAGGAATAGAAAGGAGTGGCATAAAGGAAATAATCGTGAAATAGAGCAGTGCTGATCTAAGAGCAGCATTTGTAGCCTCACATGACAACTCCAAATAATTGTGATGGTCTTTTTTTGTTTTAATTATATTTGTTTACTCTTCAAATTGGGTATGGTCCAGCATAAATCTGGAACGCCTGGAGCAATTTCAAACAAACCTGGTACACACATGACTTACAATTTGGAAAAAATACTGTGGGGGAACGACACCCCTAGCGCCGCTCGGGATAGGGTTGGGAAGGGGGTGACATTTAAAAATAATCGACAACGACCGATATTAGTGTCTAATCCATAGTTTTTTAGATCGCTGAGATGAATAGTGACACTCCAGATGCCGTTTATGTCTAAGTTCAGCTCCCATCGGCATGGGAGTGAAAGGGGATGAAAATTAGGGTGGGATCTCCAATTATTTTACAACGCCACAAAGCTGTGTATAAAGAGGATGCTGGGCAATCTAGTTGAAGCGACTATATTAACAGGACAGGGAGAGGGTGAAGCAGCTTTTTCCTACGGATACCACTCATTCCGATGGATCTCCCTTTTAACTTTAAGAGACTACACTTTCCAGTGAGACGCGTTCTCGACCACGATCAACAAGTCACAGGGACAGTCTACACATTATAGAGTAAAGTCTTTTACAAATTCACTATAATATTAATTTAACTCAAAACTTGATTATAAACAACATATTCCACCTCCAGGAGCAAGAATAAATAATTTCTTGGGTGACTTGAGCGAGCAACATATGGCTGTCCCTGGGAGAAACATGGCGTCTCAAATTAATAATTAATAAATTCCCGAGCAACGGCGAGTAATCAGTTAGGTATGTAATGCACTTTGTTATGCAATAAACTTTGTTATGTAAAAAAAAACTTAACAGAAATGACAAGCCTTCAGCGTGTCAGGGGAAGACAGAAGTTAGAAAACATATCAATTACTGGAAAACTTAAGGGGGAAGGACGATGAGACAGAGAGAACGGGAAATAACTATTTTAACTTTGCTCATTAATATGAAGACGATAAGGGGGGGGGGGGGCGGGGAAATCTCATCGGAAATAGCGAGGACAGCACAATTCCCACATCTGCAGCTCCTTTCCTCGGCCAATCAGTGCGGCACATGATGATAATAATGATGATGATGATCTTTTCTTCGCCACGTCAAGTCTTCGACTGCTGTAACTCGATGTGAAAAATTCCCAGTTCGTGTATAAAGTTACGTGTCAGGGGAGGTAACAAGATTATCTAGTGTCACAGCCAAGTCTTGTCTGTCATCTGCACTTCTAACTTTCATCAACTTAAGTTTACGCGTTCAACAAAGATTGGGGGGGGGGGGGGGGGTCATGATTCTAATGAGCGGACAACAATATGACAACATTCGGACAACAACCGGACATTCTGTTAGAGCCTACAATTGATTTCCTTGTATAAAAAAGAATTGCATTAACTCTTCTAGCAACAGCCCTAGACGCCTCCAATCAACTAGGCTTTGATGTTGACCTCTGAGGGTTAAAGTTCACTCACCTGCCCGCGCGTAGGTTGATAACATTGTTCACAGAGGGAAGGGGAGGGGTGAAATAACGGTGGCCTTCATTTTCTCACAGGTCTGGGAATCCACTTTTCGATTTAAACTTTGATTAAGACAGCAATTTTTTGGGCTAGAAATGTGTTTCCTCTCGACTGGCTTCCCCAACCTGGCAGACGTTAAATCTGACAGTAACGATCTCAGCATACAGGCCGCCGGTCCTAGACCAGTCCAGGCAATCTGACCTCGCTTTGATGAGGTGGGGGGGGGGGGGGGGGGTTGTGGCAAAACTTCACAAATGGCCTGATTTCATGGGTCTTGTACTCCAGTCTCGAGCTAACAACAAATGTAAACCTTCACATAAGTGTAGCACAGGGCATGTGGCACATATCCTTCTCAAAAAATGTTAACAAAGTGATGTACTGTGTATGTGTGTTTTTGTGTATGTGTGTTCTTGTGTGTGTGTTCTTATATGTGTGTTCTTATATGTGTGTGTTTGTGATGTAACGTGCAGCAAGGTAGTAATTGAATGGGAAGGAATGAGGTAGTATCTAAATAAAAGTATACCCTCTGATATTTCTCAACTTTCAATATCGTTGCGGACACTTCCACGCCAACCCCCCAACCCCCAACCTCACCCCACCCCCAACCTCACCCCACCCCAACCTCACCTCACCCCACCCTCCACCTCACCCCCAACCTCACCCCACCCTCCAACCTCACCCCGCCCCCAACCTCACCCCCAACCTCACCCCGCCCCCAACCTCACCCCATCCCCAACCTCACCCTAACCCTCAACCTTACCCTAACCCCCAACCCTACCGCCACCGCAACAAACAAAAACAATTTAACGATCAGAAATGTAGATCACAAAGCAAACAAATAATATTTCGACTTCCACCTTCATCTAACACAAATATTTACACAGAAAGTGGTCACCAACACGCAAACATCGCATTTCTGCTTCAACCAAAAATTATAAAATTTTTTTTTAATAAAACACTGGTTTTTTTTGGGGGGGAGGGGGGGGATGTAAAGCACGGTCCATGAATAAGAGAGTACAGCGAGAAATGGAGGCCATGGAAATGTGGTTCATAAGAAGGATGTTGAAGGTACCATGGACAGCTAAGAAAACCAATGAAGAAGTCTTAAGAGAGGCCGGAGTTAAAAGGCAAATTACAGCAAAGATCAGAGGCATACAAGCGAGACTTGTAGTAGATTTTCTGAGAAGAGGAAAACTGGAACACACTGTGGCAGCTGGAAAAAAACTGAGGGAAGAAGAAACAGAGGAAGACAGAGAGAGAAGATACTGGATGGCCTGTCAGTGTGGCTAGGAAGAAAGTCACCGGCGGATCTCATAATCAAGACTAAAGACAGGGAATTGTGGACAGAAATGATCGCCTACGCCACGTGACACTGCACTTGATTGATATTCAACAATGATAATGAAAGTAGAGCTGTGTGGTAGAGTTTTACAAGCAGATAGAAAGATTGAGGAGAGCGGGCACAAACAAGAATACATTTTTCATATTTGTATCTGTTGTGTTGTTTTTGTATGTGATCCTTGAAAAAAAGCTTTTGCTGAAATATTGGATTGCTGTATGTCCTTTATTTATATGTACTCATCTTACTTTCTGCCATTCTTGTCTCTGTCAACTTTCCCCACTCTTATTATCTTTCTTGTAAAACCGAACCATACATCTTTATCTACTTTCATTACTAGAACCATACACCTTTATCTACTTTCATTACTAGAACCATGCTTGTATGTCTTAGAGAAGCATGCTTGTATGTCTTAGAGAAGCATGCTTGTATGTCTTAGAGAAGCATGCTTGTATGTCATAGTTTACAGGTCAAATGAGACAGTTCCTAGGAATTCGTGTAACTATACAAGTTTAACATTAGTTCTTCCACCAAACTATAAAGAACTTATATATATATATATATATATATATATATATGTATGTATGTATTAGAAGGGAAGAACTAATATCTGAACTAGGTAACAACTAAAACGTAGACATAAGCAAGAAAATAAACTACATAAACACAGGCACATCCAAACTTGGCAGAAGAACATTCATGCTATTCTCACATTTCTTCTGAAGCTGTAGTGAATATTTGGGCATGAATTTCAAAAACTGTTTCTAGGGAATACTTCTAGGACAGCAAGTGAGGAAGAATCGGAAATTACTGGCCCACCACAGGAAAGGCAGAGCCCTGCAAGTGAGACGCCCCTCTGCCCTGTGGGAATGCGATCTGAGCCCCCAGCTATGTCTCTCGTGCCCTCATTAGAATTTCGAAGTTTTGAATTAATGCGCTAGACACAGCCAAACAGGTTGTGAAGCCACGGCAAAGGTGTCGGTGATTTGTTTCTGAATGCGATTAGCTCCGTCTTTATGGCGAGTTTCTCGGACGTTGAAATATTTCCTGGCTGGTGCTGCGCCGGAAGTGTAATGATACGGTTGCTATGAGACCTAGCTGGCAAACACGCAATAGTTTCCAGTTTTCTGTGACATCCAAACATCAGAGAAAACATCATCAACAATCAAACATGGCGGATGTCTTCACAAGTTTCTTGACAAATGTTTCCAAGTGACTGATAAGTAACTTCTACAACAGTTTGTTTTTTTTTTAAAGAAATTATTATTATTCTGCTGCTATCTCGCTGACACTACCATGCAGGGAAGGTTGTGAAGGTCGGATTGGTTACCCGGGCACTTACAGATGTGAAGTGGGGCTAACACCAGGAAAACTGAAATGCTTTACAGCAGGCTCCACCTTGCCACACCACCAGAGAGGCGGGATAGTTTCTAGGTCAGATCATGTTTGCCGTTATCTGGCCCGACTTAACTTTCTACAAGGAATTTTTACACGTATCAAACTGCAGGCAGATCATGCGCTGAAATACTTGCTTACATCAAAATGCTCCCACAGACCCGTGTAACATTCACTAACATGCTTGCTTACATCAAATGTTCCCATAGACCCATGTAACATTCATTCATATGCTTGCTTACATCAAATGTTCCCAAAGACTCCTGTAACATTCACTAACATGCTTGCTTACATCAAATGTTCCCACAGACTCTTGTAACATTCACTCATACACTTGCTTACATCAACTGTTCCCACAGACTCTTGTAACATTCACTCATACACTTGCTTACATCAAATGTTCCCACAGACTCTTGTAACATTCACTCATACACTTGCTTACATCAAATATTCACGAAAACTCGTGTAACATTTGCCTACGTCAAGCTCTGCCAGGGGCGTATGTAGGCACATTTTCTCGGCAACTGAGAAGTTATAATTTTATTTTTGGAATTTGAAACTCTTGCCCAGGGGCGGATCTAGGATGAGGCAGGTTGAGAACTTGTCCTGGGAGACAATAAAAGTTGTTTTCTGGGGGGAGGGGGAGGGGGGGTTAGGAGGCAAAAATTCCGCTACTCGTTTATCTCATTTCCAATATTCTCATTTGAAACATTTCATATTCATCATTTGTATTTGCCCCGGCAGCCGTCAACACAGCTGCAGCTGCAGATTTCCTGCTGCCACGTTTACTTCTGAACTATCGCCCAGGGCCCACCATTTTGTTTTCTTTTTGAAGATGGCAAATTTGAAAATATAAACAAGAATTTTTTTTTTCTACTTGTAGGAAAAATTGACAAGAGATGGCCACGTTCGTAACATCAGGAAAAGTGTGTAGAAATTATTTTACCAAATGTGGCAACGTTCATGACATCACTAAAAAATCAAACGTGTTTTAGTGTTCACAACGGCACAACAAATTATTTTAAAACGTGAAACGTAATAAGTTGTAGGTGCAGAAATATTAGCTGAATGTGAGGTTCATCTCAGATGAACCAAATCTTTGGAATCTGTACGTCAGCTGCACTACAGTGCAGATAGTATCCACAAAACAAACTCCAATATCTGCAAAACAAAGAGATGTCTACAGTGTAACAGGTCTGTCGTCTTTGTAGGCCACAAGAGGAAAGGAGACACTGTTTGTAGATTTTTAACTTGTTTCAAACTCAAGCAACACTTCATTTGCTTTTAATGCGTTTGTCGGCAGATTATCTGCTAATAATCATACACTACAATATGAAGCATTTTTGGATTTCAGTTTTAGTTTTTTGGTGGGTTTTTCCCCAGTGGTAACTAGGACCTGCTGTCATAAAAAGTTATAAAACTTTTCTTTCTTTGGCCTAAATATTGAAATATGGCAGCGGGTTGTCTAACTTTGTTTTATAGCACGCATAAGTCAGTGACTGCAGAAACTGGTTGTCTAACTTTGTCTTATAGCACGCATAAGTCAGTGACTGCAGAAACTGGTTGTCTAACTTTGTCTTATAGCACACATAAGTCAGTGACTGCAGAAACTGGTTGTCTAACTTTGTCTTATAGCACGCATAAGTCAGTGACTGCAGAAACTGGTTGCTCATAGAACCTGGAAGTGAAAGAAGAGGATCAAGTCATCCTACAGAGCCATGGAACCTGGAAGTGAAAGAAGAGGATCAAGTCATCCTACAGAGCCATGGAACCTGGAAGTGAAAGAAGAGGATCAAGTCATCCTACAGAGCCATAGAACCTGGAAGTGAAAGAAGAGGATCAAGTCATCCTACAGAGCCATAGAACCTGGAAGTGAAAGAAGAGGATCAAGTCATCCTGCAGATCCATGGAGCCTGAAAGTGAAAGAAGATGATCAAGTCATCTTGCAGATCCATGGAACCTGGAAGTGAAAGAAGAGGATCAAGTCATCCTACAGAGCCATAGAACCTGGAAGTGAAAGAAGAGGATCAAGTCATCCTACAGAGCCATAGAACCTGGAAGTGAAAGAAGAGAAACAAGTCATCCAACAGAGCCATAGAACTTGGAAGTGAAAGAAGAGGATCAAGTCATCCTACAGAGCCATAGAACCTGGAAGTGAAAGAAGAGGAACAAGTCATCCTACAGATCCATGGAACCTGGAAGTGAAAGAAGAGGATCAAGTCATCTTACAGATCCATAGAACCTGGAAGTGAAAGAAGAGAAACAAGTCATCCTACAGAGCCATAGAACCTGGAAGTGAAAGAAGAGGAACAAGTCATCCTACAGAGCCATAGAACCTGGAAGTGAAAGAAGAGGATCAAGTCATCCTACAGATCCATGGAAACTGGAAGTGAAAGAAGAGGAACAAGTCATCCTACAGAGCCATAGAACCTAGAAGTGAAAGAAGAGGAACAAGTCATCCTACAGAGCCATAGAACCTAGAAGTGAAAGAAGAGGAACAAGTCATCCTACAGAGCCATAGAACCTAGAAGTAAAAGAAGAGGAAAAAGTCATCCTACAGAGCCATAGAACCTGGAAGTGAAAGAAGAGGAACAAGTCATCCTACAGAGCCATAGAACTGGAAGTGAAAGAAGAGGAAAAAGTCATCCTACAGAGCCATAGAACCTAGAAGTAAAAGAAGAGGAACAAGTCATCCTACAGAGCCATAGAACCTAGAAGTAAAAGAAGAGGAACAAGTCATCCTACAGAGCCATAGAACCTAGAAGTAAAAGAAGAGGAACAAGTCATCCTACAGAGCCATAGAACCTAGAAGTAAAAGAAGAGGAACAAGTCATCCTACAGAGCCATAGAACCTGGAAGTGAAAGAAGAGGAACAAGTCATCCTACAGAGCCATAGAACCTGGAAGTGAAAGAAGAGGAACAAGTCATCCTACAGAGCCATAGAACCTGGAAGTGAAAGAAGAGGAACAAGTCATCCTACAGAGCCATAGAACCTGGAAGTGAAAGAAGAGGAACAAGTCATCCTACAGAGCCATAGAACCTGGAAGTGAAAGAAGAGGAACAAGTCATCCTACAGAGCCATAGAACCTGGAAGTGAAAGAAGAGGAACAAGTCATCCTACAGAGCCATAGAACCTGGAAGTGAAAGAAGAGGAACAAGTCATCCTGCAGATCCATGGAACCTAGAAGTAAAAGAAGAGGAACAAGTCATCCTACAGAGCCATAGAACCTAGAAGTAAAAGAAGAGGAACAAGTCATCCTACAGAGCCATAGAACCTAGAAGTAAAAGAAGAGGAACAAGTCATCCTACAGAGCCATAGAACCTAGAAGTAAAAGAAGAGGAACAAGTCATCCTACAGAGCCATAGAACCTAGAAGTAAAAGAAGAGGAACAAGTCATCCTACAGAGCCATAGAACCTGGAAGTGAAAGAAGAGGAACAAGTCATCCTACAGAGCCATAGAACCTGGAAGTGAAAGAAGAGGAACAATTCATCCTGCAGATCCATAGAACCTGGAAGTGAAAGAAGAGGATCAAGTCGTCCTACAGAGCCATAGAACCTGGAAGTGAAAGAAGAGGAACAAGTCATCCTACAGAGCCATAGAACCTGGAAGTGAAAGAAGAGGAACAAGTCATCCTACAGAGCCATAGAACCTGGAAGTGAAAGAAGAGGAACAAGTCATCCTACAGAGCCATAGAACCTGGAAGTGAAAGAAGAGGAACAAGTCATCCTGCAGATCCATGGAACCTGGAAGTGAAAGAAGAGGATCAAGTCGTCCTGAAGGAGCTGGCAACATCCACCCACCCCACCCCCTTATTCATATTTTAACCGACCTAACTGTTAAGTTGCTACTTTTATTAAAAGTTTACACCAAGTAAGATGTTACTTGAAGGTCACCTGGAATGAGAAAAACAACTCCGTAGTGCAAAAGGAATTAATACAGCCACCCCTACCCCACCCACCGAGTGTATCAGAGTATAAAAAGTTTTCTTTTTTTTTTTAAGACGACGAAAACAAACAGGCCGTGACCCGGTGGTACTGCAAACCGCGTCCACCCGTAACAAGATGTGGACCATACCACCCGGCATTCAATGTACAGGGCAGGCCTCGAGCATCTCGTTTGTTCCAAAATAACGATCAAAGTCTAGAACTACAAGGCGCAGAACTACACTTTGATCTTAGCCAAAAGGCCGAGTGATGGATACATCTTACAACACAGGGAGATGTAAGATTACTACACTTACTTTCTCACAAAGTTTCATGTTTAGTAATATTTAAGAAGACGAAACAAAGACCGAGATACATAAATAAATAGTGTATTTATTAAGTGAGTATTTCATAATAAGTGCACATTTCAACCAGTTCTTTTATATTAGCAAAATCTTATATATTTTTTTTTCCAGAAATAGTTATATTTTGTACAGAAGGACGATCACGTGATTAAAATTTGGTTTTAGAAAACTGAATATTCTCTCCCTGTCGCGTAGTTACTTCCATTTCCTCACGGCAAGCCAATGAGTTCTCTGCCACTGCCACACCCCAGATTGCTATATCTGCGTATATCTATCACTTAGACCGTACCTCTAATTAAGATATCACAATACGCAGATCATAGATCACGTGATCGCACAAAACATTGCCTGACTTGGTATGTTATTCTGTAGAAATTTTCATATTTTATTGGTCCATCAGCTGCTGTTTTGTTCACAGTCCGCGGTCTCAGCTGTTATCTCCCTTCCTTTTTATATCGATGGTTTACATCCCCTCACTAAATGACGTTTTCAGTTCTGTATCTTAGTTCTCACACACTGGAGCAGAGTCAGGTAGGAACAGTCTCAGTCAGTCAGTCATTTGCCAGTCAGTCAGTCATTTCCAGTTAGTCAGTCATTTGCCTCTCTAACAGCTCTTCTGTAGGCCTTCCGGCTTCAAGTAAGATGCCCTGCTGATGATGCAACAGCCTGCTAGATAGTAAGTACATTTGATGTCCAAGCCATGTCTTTTCTTGAGGTATTTCAAGGATATTTTTCTGTCCGAATTTTCTGTCTAGTTTTCTTGGTTTATATTTTCTGTTTAATTGTTTTTCTGCTTTATATTTTCTGTTTACTTTTTTGTTTTCTTCTGTGTCTATATTTTCTGTTTACTTCTCTGTTTTGGTATATATTTTCTGTTTACTTTTCTGTTTTGTTGTATATTTTCTGTTTACTTCTCTGTTTTGCTGTATATTTTCTGTTTACTTTTCTGTTTACCTTTATATTTTCTGTCTACTTTTCAGTTTACCTTTATTTTATATTTTCTGTTTACTTTTCTGTTTATCTTTATATTTTCTGTTTCTTATGTGGTTAGTTTTTTTTCCTTTTGTTTAATCTTTCTGTTTAGTTTTTTTTTTCTTTACTTTTTTCCGTTTATCTGCTGAACTTTCTAGTGAACTCTCAAATTTACTATCATAATATTCATGTAGCATTCATATTTCTCTTTGTCAAGAATGCTGCTGTTATTACTGATGTTGCTCCAAGTGCTAGAGAGTCAAGATGTCTGATGTAGCTGATGCCTTTCCATAGCAAGACTGCGGGGTTTTCTTACACGCATCAGCTTCGTAAGACTTGAGTTCTACTTTCAGTATAGAGACAATAAACTGCATGCCATACCTACCCCTTAAATATCAAAATATTGTCACATTAATTTTTTTTCTTATGGTCTTTGTGTACTTATTACCCTTTCTATTGAACTGAATGTGACAGAATGAAAGTTGAAGGGCAGAAGTCAGCGATTTCTGTGATAGTTCACAGGGTGGTGCAGCTGCTAAAGAAGCATTGCACATCCCATGCTTTTCAGCTCCAATAAGGGTCTGAAAACAATATCCCGGGTGACCCGCTCCTAATCCGACGCGATGATGTCTCAACATCTTCGTCGCATCGTCTGCAAAGATCATCATCTCTCAGATCCATATGTTCCCGTGAATTGTTCTAAGGGAGACAAATGATAGAAATATGATCGGCAGTAACTAAACATCATTATGTCCCCTAATTCATATATGCGTCACCGTCACATGATTGCTAGAAATCACGTGACCCACACCGAGTCACATCCTCCTGAGCTTGGTTTCCCCAGTTCTATAAACTAGACAAACAAGTTCTACTGTCACACACACCGGCCAGGTTATAGGCGAGATAGATTCATTCGTTTCTTGTACTTGCTTGCTGTTTAACTGACACAATGCCGCTTTGTGGAGGAACATCTGAGCAGAAGGAAGCTACAGATGAGATCCAGAGCATTATTGAGGAGGTAAGTTCCACGATCTTACAACAGGAAGATTGTGTAAGTGTAAGGGGAATCTTACATGTGAAGATTTGTAAACGTAAGGTGATACTACAGCAGGAAGATTGTGTAAGTAGAATCTTACATGGGAAGATTTGTAAACGTAAGGTGATACTACAGCAGGAAGATTCTGTAAGTGTAAGGGGAATCTTACATTGGAAGATTTGTAAATGTAAGGTGATACTACAGCAGGAAGATTGTGTAAGTAGAATCCTACATGGGAAGATTTGTGTAAGTTGAATCATACATGGGAAGGTTTGTAAGCACAAGAATATTCATAATTGTTGTGTGAGAGCATCTTTACCACACATAAATAAATGGAGACTGTGTGTGAGAGAGCGAGTGTTGCTACTTGTTCAGTTTTAATAAACACTGTCGCAGTACAGAATGTGAACATTTTCTTCAAATTTTGAGCACAGAACAGATTGTTGGAAAAGTCTAAGTTTTGTTAGTTTATATCCCAGTTGCAACCATGTTTCCATCCTCTTACTTACAAAATATGAACAGAAGATTGGAGTCACAAGAGGCAGAGAACAGAAGGGATTTACATACAGAATTTATGTAAGAGGGTGGGGCGGGGGTGGTGCCATCACTGCGGAACCCCAAGAGCAAAGAAGGTTCCGAGAACTCCAGGGACAAAACCTGGAACAGGGGCTTGCACGCTCTTACAAAATTCCTGCCAGAAAACATGGCTGTGCATGTCACAAAACCAACTTGACATTGGACAGGAAACTTCTCGGAAGACACTTAAGACGCTGAAGTAAATGCTGTTTAAGTACAAGGAATTTTAAGTCGTTTGTCATCTGAGGTGGTTTCTGCCTTCAGTCACATTGTTTTTGTTGTTATAAAAGCGTATCCCTTCGTATGTTTTGTTCAAGTTATGTTCCACAGCTGTATGGTGTACGCTCTTTCACCCTAGTGGACACATGAGCATCATATCAGAACAGTTTTCTGGCCCCGTCTTATATGAAATTTCCTGTACCACTGCAGTAAAAACTGTCACTTGATTGCAGTTGCGGCAGTCTTTTTTTCCGTTAAGATTTATTATTATTTTGACAACGCTATGTGGTCAGGTTGACTTGTTACATTTTAGCAGCAAGTGGTACTACCAGCCCGTGTCAGCAATTGGTACTACCAGCCCGTGTCAGCAAGTGGTACTACCAGCCCGTGTCAGCAATTGGTACTACCAGCCTGTGTCAGCAAGTGGTACTACCAGCCTGTGTCAGCAAGTGGTACTACCAGCCCGTGTCAGCAATTGGTACTACCAGCCCATGTCAGCAATTGGTACTACCAGCCCGTGTCAGCAATTGGTACTACCAGCCCGTGTCAGCAAGTGGTACTAGCAGTCTGTATTAAACCTAGTGCCTTGTGTGTGGCTTAGGAAGATCAAAGGCTGTAGGAGTGAAATGTGAGGAAAACAATTCAAGAAGAAGGGAACCAAAGTGAAATGTGAGGAAAACAATTCAAGAAGAAGGGAACCAAAGTAAAATGTGAGGAAAACAATTCAAGAAGAAGGGAACCAAAGTAAAATGTGAGGAAAACAATTCAAGAAGAAGGGAACCAAAGTGAAATGTGAGGAAAACAATTCAAGAAGAAGGGAACCAAAGTAAAATGTGAGGAAAACAATTCAAGAAGAAGGGAACCAAAGTAAAATGTGAGGAAAACAATTCAAGAAGAAGGGAACCAAAGTAAAATGTGAGGAAAACAATTCAAGAATTGACCTAAAGTCACTGGCAAGCTTCTCTAGCCTGCCCACCTTCTGACACCTCCTACAACTGCTGCATTTTCAGACACTTCAACTTTGTCCTCACACTGGAACTGACTGATTTTGTCCTTCCATAAAGCCAACTGACTTGTCCTTCCATGAAGCCAACTGACTTGTCCTTCCATGAAACCAACTGACTTGTCCTTCCATGAAGCCAACTGACTTGTCCTTCCCTGAAGCCAACTGACTTGTCCTTCCATGAAGCCAACTGACTTGTCCTTCCGTGAGAGCTGAAGGACAGTCAAGAAGGACTACATGGGCAGTCCCATTTGCCAGAGTAGCAGGATAAGATCTCCATGGAGACATCAACTCCATCTTTAAGTGTAGCTCACACCCAACACAGAATCTGCATTTCCAACACGGATGACAGTCCTATCCTAAAATGTAGCAAGCTTGTAGAGAAAAGGAGACCACATGGTGGACCAGAACTAAGGTACAGTCATCAGTGAGAAATTTGTTGATCAGCATCGAGGACTCTATAGAAATGACAAAAGATCATACAATATGGAAAGAGATTCAGCATAAAGATGCACCATTATTTGAGAAGAAAATGTGGGCCAAATTTGAAGACAAAATAAGCAAGCACAAAGAGGCTGGTCCTTGCAACTCTAACATTGTTTGCTGTCAGTGTGGTCTAATATGTATAGAATCAGCCATGAGTGGAGCTCTTCAGCAAGATGAGTTGGTAAAATCTACAGTTAGCATTTACCTACTTAAAGCCATCTTCTACGATGAAGAGTGCCATTATTATTGTGATAGGGCACTGAGTTTTATGATTAGCCTTCGAAAAATAACAAAGCACATTAGATATGACAGAAAGAAAAATGACAAGAAAACAACCATGACTCAAGCCAGGGACTCTGGTAAAATCAGCAGCTGCTTCATCCATGAGAGGATGGCACATTTTCCACTCAACCATCTCACGTCCCTGAGAAAAGATGTTTGATAACCTAGTCTTTAATGTGTGTCTAAAAATCGTCTGAAATCATGATGCCCAGAAAGGATTCAAGGTTACAACACAGAAATTCCATTTCTTAAATTCAGTCTTCTGCAGGTACACAGCCTGAGACACAAACATACACACATGGTCTCTTGCAGGTACACAGTATGAAACACAAATATACACACATGTTCTCCTGCAGGTACACAGTATGAAACACAAATATACACATGTTCTCCTACAGGTACACAGTCTGAGACACAAACATACACACATGGTCTCCTACAGGTACACAGTCTGAGACACAAACATACACACATGGTCTCCTACAGGTACACAGTCTGAGACACAAACATACACACATGGTCTCTTACAGGTACACAGTCTGAGACACAAACATACACACATGGTCTCCTACAGGTACACAGTCTGAGACACAAACATACAGTCTCCTACAAATGTCCGGTGAATACTAGATAATAATAACAAGTAAATAATTTCTTACATAAAGCTAGCTTCATAACGTGGTTTCAGGTACAAAAGTGACAAATTTTATTATCACTAAATTGTATTTCTCTCTATGTTGCAGGTTCGTGCTGAGTTAGAAGAAAAAGTTGGACAAACTTTTCCCCAGTACAAAGCTATCTCATACAAAAGTCAAATTGTTGCAGGCACAAACTACTTTGTGAAGGTTATTTCTTGCATGCACTTACCATATGTTATATTCATTATTAATTTTGTGTTATTTACTTTAAACAAATACAGTGATGCTTATTTCAGCCAAATACCACATGACTTACTTACGTAAGCTGAACATCACACTTGTTGTGTAACTGTTGCCTGTTTTAGCCAAATACGATAATACATGTTAATTACTTTAAATAAATATAATCATAAGAGTTACTTACAAAATGTCACTTTAGTCAGACATTATTATTTACTTTATCCAAATACTTCATTCATGGCAAAATATGATTATTCAGCATGATGATTTTTTTCTTCTCATTCTCAGATCCAAGTGGATGATCAGGATTATGTCCATGTCCGTATCTACCGGTCACTCCCACATGCAGGAAGTAAATTAGAGGTCAGCAACTTTCAGTTGGGAAAGACCAAAGATGATCATGTAGAGTATTTCTAAGAATCTCCGAATACAATAGCAGAAGAGCCTTTGTGTAATGATATACTCATATTTGTGTAAGATTCATGTTTTCCTATCCATGCCATTCCAATTTTATTTATGAATGCAAAACTCAGAGCCTGAAATATTTCATTGTGGATATTTTAATTTGAAAATCATGAAAATTCATATATTCAGGTTTCTTGTTAATCATTTACACGTTAATCAGACATTTTTTTCTGTCATTTTAGAATTATAATTTCAGATGTGGAACGTCTGGAAACCCATGGACTCCGGGACCAGGAAAATTTGAGCAAAGTTCTGTCAGTTTTGGGGTTAATGATTATATTTGGCTGAAATAACTACCCTTTAATATTCTGTGTTGTTATTTTTGTCTAATGAGGTAAATTGTAAAGTTTGCCCACAAAAGAAAATGGCCAGCAAACACCATGGCATCAGTGGACTTCGTAGTCCTGCGAGGATGACAAACAAATGAACGGTGGAGTTCATCGTTGATGTATTAGAGTGAAACATAACAAACAAATCAGTAACAGACTGTGAATTTTAAAAATAACCCGAGTTCATATTGGAGTGCCAGGAACATACAAGTAATGAACTCTCTTTGTCTTCCAACTCTAACAAAGTCATAATTTCATCAGCAGAGTTCAGCGTGTCTGTTGTTACAGTGAACATGTTAACTGCACAAATGTTTACTTCAGCATATTACAGTGTTTTTCTCATGGTGTCTTTTGTTTTCTGTTAATTTTCAGTAACGCATTACTTGGTTTGTTTGGGTTTTTTTTTTCCTAAACATTTTACTGTTGGAAAAAAAAAAAAGTGAGATTTGTCAGATTATTTGATCAAAATTGTGAAAGACATCTGTGTTCTGGGTATGTACAAAGTGAAGTAAGTCTAGAATACTACATCAAACTAGACTTATTTTATGAAACTTGCATTACTAAAAATAATACATGAGATGTTCATTTTAAAAAATAAATTTTTTTCATTAGAATTGTTACTGAAAAAATAGTTGACGGTTACAAGATTACAAAAAAACGTCAAAGTTATCTTGTTCAGCTTGACATTTCTTTAAATTTGGGGGTTTAAAGTGTGTCAAGGGAAGTAATTACGAGAAAAAAGGCATGGAATCAAATGAGTTATCAACCTTATCATGTAAACTATTCTGTTTATTTTGTGGGATTTTGCATTTTTCTTCTGCTGCTTTTTTTTTTTTTCTTGCTGCTTCCACCATCTTTGCTTAACTAACAGTGGTCTAAACCAGTTGTTTCCAACGTGTGATCCACGAACCACAAGTGGTTCTTACAGCATGTAAGTCCCATGTATTGAAGAAAATAATGAAGGGTTTGTGGCATTGTTATATTACATATCACATCAAGGTCCACGTGGTATATGTACTTATTGCTCCTTGGAAAATCTGGGAACCACTGATCTAAATTACAGCATCCAAATTTATAATAAAATGTTAAAATGGTTGCTTACTCAAAGTGTTATGTGACTTTTTTTTGTTTGTGTCCTTATTGCTTTGGAAAGGGGGGGGGGGGGTTGTTAAAGGGGGCACATAATTGTTACTTGTTATCATTTGTGAGCAAGAAGCAAGACTTACTTCCCTCCCTTGATTTGTCTTGTTACTCGTTATCATTCGTGAGCAACTTACTTCCCTCCCTTGATTTGTCTTGTTACTTGTTATCATTCGTGAGCAAGAAGCAAGTCTTACTTCCCTCCCTTGATTTGTCTTGTTACTTGTTATCATTTGTGAGCAAGAAGCAAGTCTTACTTGTTATCATTTGTGAGCAAGAAGCAAGTCTTACTTCCCTCCCTTGATTTGTCTTGTTACTTGTTATCATTTGTGAGCAAGAAGCAAGTCTTACTTCCCTCCCTTGATTTGTCTTGTTACTTGTTATCATTTGTGAGCAACTTACTTCCCTCCCTTGATTTGTCATCTATGTATGGCCACTTTTCTTTTGTCTCAGTTGATGATTTTGATCCTAGCAGATTTTTATCAACTGTTGTGCTTCTTTTTTTTTTTTTGGCCAGGCATCATCTTGCTGAGCAACTGCTCTCATGGCTGACTCTGCCAGTTGTTTCCTCTCATGGCTGACTCTGCCAGTTGTTTCCTCTCATGGCTGACTCTGCCAGTTGTTTCCTCTCATGGCTGACTCTACCAATTGTTCAAGAGGTTCAGAGTATCGCAGGGCTTGGGCCTGTATTCTTGGTGGGTCGCAGAAGCAGGATTGCGTGACACTGTGATTTTCATTGCACCAGAAAAAAAAGGCGAAGGACAGGCATTTGTGGAAAACCCTTGCGGAAGCCCCATGTGCCCCGGGCACTTAAGGTTCAGTGAGAGAGAGAGTTTAATCTAGAGTTGGACTTTCTCACCCGAAAATCTTGACGCGTTTTGGATATCCGTATATCCCTGCCGGGTGAGAGGTGGTTGCCCATCCAGTCCAGCATTGGACTTTCTCACCGGAAAACCTCAGCGTGATTAGGATATACATACATTCCTGTCGGGTGAGAGATGGTTGCCTATCTAGACCGCGCTGGTCCAGTGTCTCCGACTTCAGCATTTTGTGGTCGTGGCTGCTACCTTTCCTAGTTGTGACCAGGACGGAGCTTTTGTCCAGGAGGACGAATCCTCGCCACTAGTAGGCTTCACCCCTGGGTTAAGCCGGTTTAGGCATATTATCCCAGTATGGGCCCGTTCAGGACGTGACCGACCTCTAGAGCGGAGGTACCGTGACATGAGTAGTCATCAAGTTTCACCCCTCGGTTATGCCAGTTTAGGCATATTTCACCAGTATATGTGTATATCAGATGTGGCCGGCCTCTAGAGCAGAGGTGCCATGGTATGAGTAGCTCTTACCGCGAGCCTACTGGACATACCGACACTTTATCCTTTCCATCACCTTTTCGCAGCAGCGCCGCATGGCAACCTTAATAGCATTTTCTTCATTGGCTGGGAGGAGTTTCATCCCCCATGCGGCAGCCGAAGAATCTCGCAAGCAGTGTCTTAGTTTAACCCCTGGGTTAAGCCGGTCTAGGCAGTCTGCCCCAGTATGGGTGTATATAGGACGTGGCCAACCTCTAGAGCAGAGGTGCCATGATTTGAGTAGTCCTGACCTCGAAACTACTGGTTACTTCATTTAATCCTTTCTTCACTTACTCCTTTCTTTCACCTTTTCCACTGCAGCGCTGTGCAGCAACCCTAATCGCATTTTTCTTCATTGGCCGGGAGGAGTTTCACCCCATGCACAGCAGCTGAAAAATCTCACCAGCTGCTGGTTGTAAATCAGAGTTTTCCCTCTCTCAGATAAGCTGCCAAGCAAGACTCTCATCTACCCGAAGTGTCCGGTTTTCGGACGCCCCTTCGCCTGTCAGTTTGAACAGTTCTGCCACAAGAAGGCCAGGAGCTGGACTTGACTGTCGGAGGCTATTTGAGACGCACTCCTTGGAGACATTTAATTGGAGTGGAGAAAACCGTTTGTATGGTTAGAAATTGAGAAAAGTGATCTAAGCTTGTCTATCAGTATTTAAGTTTATCAGCAGATGTTGTGTTATCCCATATCTTTAAGCTAATCAGTGAGCATCTATCTTTTCTTTTGCCATTTATTAGTTTTACATAAAGTTTGTAAATTTTACATAAAGTTTATTCATTTTACATAAAATGTATTAGTTTTACATAACATATATTAGTTTTACATAAAGAATATAACTGGGGTTTGTATATGCATCCTTCAGATGAAAATGATGAGCATCATAGTTTAGGCTGAATGTACATGCTCAAATACTGAAGTGCTCTTTCTGACCAGATCATAGGCTTGGGCATGGCTAAATGGAGGAAGATAGTGCTGTTCATGCGATGTACTTCCTTTCTTCAAACAGTAAACAATATCAAACGGTGTTTACAAAGGAACACCGAAGTTAATAACCAAAACAAAATAGGAGTTACTTATTAAACTGTGCTGGACACAACAGTAGAATCACAACCATTGGTTGATTGGTTGGCTGGCTGGCTGACTTATCTTCCTCCCTTGATTTCTGTATATATTGACATTTTTCAGCAAAGTGACGGGTTTTAAGCTGGCAGTCCACAGATGCCTTGATTCCCCTGACTGTACAGCAGCAGATGATGATGATTACTGAAGTTGCATTTTGATTTCCAGTTATCTCATCGTCATGGTTGTTCATGTTAGACAACACAATGTTTTGCCCCTAGTTTTCTCATCCTGTCACAGACGCTATCTCCTTCTTTTGGACTACAGAAGAGCTTAACTCTTCCCGTGCCCAGAAAAAAAACGCGGACGTTCCCGTCCGTGCCACACAAAAACCGCGGGTCTTGATATGTTAGGAGGTATAGTTGTAAAATGAATGGAAAACAGTATTTCCATGTACTTCCGTGTACTTATTATGTTTCAAAATATAACTAAATGTATGAAAATGTCATAAATGCAGAGTTTTTTTTAGGAAAAAAAGAAGTAATGTGTTGTTTTTATACAATGATTGTGCCCAGCTCACCATCGGCTAGGTCTAGATATGCACTACTTACCATCTGAGATGTCTAGATCTACTTGTCGATCTCGTATTGTGATTCTGTGTTGCATTCTCGCTAAATTAATGTCTGAAATAACCTCCTAACTACTTCTCCAGTCGTCTGATATGTCTAGATCTACTTGGGATACATTCAAGAGTAGTGGAGTGGTCACAGGCCATGTCCATACCCCATATCTACATCATCAAAAAATTGAAAATTTTCGATGTTTCTCCTCCTTTTTATCGCTCGTAACTAAGGACTCTTTCGCCATTTTGAAAAGTGTCACCGGAAACGCGGAGGAAATATGTATAATCTAAATGTTACACCGGTTGTTTTAAACAGTGTCTATACGTAATGGTTACCACTCCCTCCCCCTTTCCCCCGCAAACATCCTCTCCTCCTTTGTTTTTGCTCTTTCAGTTCAGAAACACGTGCATCTTTTCAAAATAGGGGGGGGAGATGCAGTACGAAGCTTTAGAACCGAGGGGAAAAAATGTATGAAGGGAGGGGGCGGGCAGACTTGGGTTGTGAGGGTGCTGGAAAGAAAGGCAATGGCAGCTCGAAAATTTGAAGACCAGTGGCTTAGGTTCGATAAAAGCGATAGGCCAGCGTGTTACAAATCTTCTGTATTTGACACTCACTCTTTACATGAAAACCCAGAGAATTCATTGCAGAATAAGGATTGACACAATATGTCAGGATTTTAGAACCTTCACCCCAACACTTTCTCTAAAGCTTGATAGACATAAATGATTTGAAAACACAATTCGCCAGTTTCAACGTTTCCAGTTTCTGACTGCTTGAACTGCTACTCTCTCAGCTCAATACAACGGTCTGATGAGTGTGCGTGTTTATAGCAGTGGATCTAAAACTGGGGTCCGCGATGGACCACTGAGTCCGTGTAAATTATATCACGACTCACTTCGGAGTTTCGGAAACTATTTTCGTGTACTTTTTGCTGGTTAGGCGCCAAGTGTGTGTGGTGAAAATAACTAACTGCTACTTTCACTTCATTTTACGTTATTTATTACTGATTTAAGATGAAATCGGAGATAAATAACTTATGATAAGAAGACAATAAATGAGTCACTGGTAAACTTACAACTGTTTTTGTCTAGTCTAAAGCAAAACATATTACTAATCTATATTTTGCCGTTGTGATGCAAAATTTGACACGAGTGTTTCCAAGTTCAGCATTCACTGGATACACATCATCATCATGTTGCGTGGTTTTTCCATTACTTCAGTTCAAATCTTTATTTAACGTCTCACCATGTCAGACTGTCATAATCTCTCCCTCGACTTTTTCTCCATCACTCTTCACATTTATGTTTCCTGCTGATAACGGAATGTTTTCATTAAATTGCACTCTTTCTTAATCATTTTCAACGTTTGTTTTCTGAGATATTTCTCATTAATCATGATATCTGCTCAGGAACATCTAACATAGTCTCTACTGCCTCTATAGAAGAAGAAAACAAGCAGGATTCACTTGAGCTGAACGTACTGGGCAGAGTCTGCAGTGTGTGACGTGCCTCAAAGTGTTGCCGTCTCCTTGTTGCACAGAAATGCCACATTAATTTTCAAATTCCACAGACTGTGGCACATTAATTTTCAAATTCCACAGATTGTGGTAACCATTTCACTGATTGTAGGAACTGTTTCACTGATTGTACGAGCTGTTCCACTGATTTTGGTTGCTAATGCATATATCGTGATAGCTGTGTCACTGATTTGGTAGGTATTTCACTGATTTGGTAGCTATTTCACTGATTTGGTAGCTATTTCACAGATCCTGGCAACTGTTTTACAGAATGCTGTAGCTATTTTTCATATTTTTCTTCTTAGAATAAAATGCTTTTTTGTCCTAATGTTTGTTCACAGTTGTACGCTTTGCTTTTGTCCTCGGTGCCATCAGATGCCGGTAAGCTTAAAGAGTGATGGTTCTCAGGCCGTGTGTGACATGAACATAAACATATAAGTTTAATAACATAAGTTCTCAGGCCGTGTGTGACATATGAGTTTAATAGCATACAGTTCTCAGGTATTATATAGCAAACGATTTGTTAAGTTAAATGTCACTCAAAGGACCCCGAGGACCAGAATTCTGAAAAATATATACCAGCAAAAACAAACAAAACATGCGCTTTATATCACGAGTGGGTCGTTTCATCTTTCAGATGGGTCTTGCTGGAACCTCAACCAATCATTGTAAGTATCTCAGATTTTGAAAGGACAAAAAAAAAAAAAAAGCCTGGGGTACGTGATAACTCTGCTTGTCGGAGATATGTAAGAATCTGTTTCTTTCTGTTTATTTTAGGTTGTCTTTAGGGGTGGGTGAGAATCTGTTTCTTTCTGTTTATTTTAGGTTGTATTTTGGGTTATTTTATGTTGTCTTTTGGGGTAGGTGTGAATCTGTTTCTTTCTGTTTATTTAGGTTGTCTTTTAGGGTGAGTGAGAATCTGTTTTTTTCTGTTTATTTTAGGTTGTCTTTTGGGGTAGGTGAAAATCTGTTTCTTTCTGTTTATTTTAGGTTGTCTTTTGGAGTGGGTGAGAATCTGTTTCTTTATGTTTATTTTAGGTTGTCTTTTTGGGGTAAGTGAGAGTCTGTTTCTTTCTGTTTGTTTTAAGTTGTCTTTTGGGGTAGGTGAAAATCTGCTTCTTTCTGTTTATTTTACGTTGTCTTTTGGGTTATTTTATATTGTCTTTTGGGGTAGGTGAGAATCTGTTTCTTTCTGTTTATTTGAGGTTGTCTTTTGGGAAGGCAGAGAATGTTGGCGAGCGTGGTGTGTGGTTTTTGTTTTTCTTTATTTTTTTCCTCGTTTATCTATTTCACGATAGGAAATAGTGGCCCAGTTATGCTGCCAGTTTAGTTCTGAAATACCTGGTTTCTCTGTGGGTTTGTTTGAATATGACTATACCCAATCACCCACAGTGGGTTTGACTGGGACGGGTAACACTACCTACAATAAAGGCAGGAAAACACAGCTCCTCAGATCATCAGGGAAGTACTCCCCTCCCCTCAGACAAGCGTTCCAGCCCTTAAACTTCTGACACTCTAAAGGGGGGATGGGTGGGGCCCTCTAGGTCATTACTCCCAGAGGCCTGTGAGTTGGTTATAAAGGCTCCACGAAGCTGAAGATACTGTTGGAATGTTCACGTCTGTAGCGTGCCAACGATCCTAGTTGTTTATTTGGTGGATTCCGTTAAGTTGTCTTATATTGCTTAGATCAAGTCTTTGACCACACTTCGCGTTGTCGCCCTTGCTTGTCCACCACGTCACGCTTGGCTATTTGTAGGGAAGCGGAAACAACCGACACTCTTGGTGCCTAAGACGGTACAATATGTTATCTTCCATTATACTGCCTTCATCATTGCTACTGTGTTATATAGGGTCATCACGAACTTATAACAATCTTCACGGGTCAGTGATCCATTGTTATCCACGTCTGTGCCATATCCAGCACAACGCTGTTTCTGATAGCCTTTTCAGTGCACGTATTCTTGCTTGTCCCTTTATGTCCAGTTCTTTACACATAGCGTACTCTGATGTCGCCACGAAACCTCTTGCCCCCACATCAACAGCAGTCACTTTAGGCCTTACCTTGTTTGACCAGATCACGGTAGCTCTTATCTGTTTGACCAGATCACTGTATCTCTTACCTGTTTGACCAGATCACTGTATCCCTTACCTGTTTGACCAGATCACTGTATCTCTTACCTGTTTGACCAGATCACTGTGTCTTTTACCTGCTTGACCAGATCATTGTATCTCTTACCTGTTTGACCAGATCACGGTAGCTCTTACCTGTTTGACCTGATCACGGTAGCTCTTACCTGTTTGACCATATCACTGTATCTCTTACCTGTTTGACCAGATCACTGTATCTCTTACCTGTTTGACCAGATCACTGTATCTCTTACCTGTTTGACCAGATCACTGTGTCTTTTACCTGCTTAACCAGATCACTGTATTTCGCACTTTTGAACATGCTGTTCTTCTATTTTGGACCCACATGGGACGTAAGTTCGAATAAAATTGAGTCGTTTCAAGGGCGGGTACACTACAATGTCTGGTGGCAGTCCTGTCTCTTTAACGAATGCGAGATATTCTCTTAGCCCTGGTAGGTCAGCGCAGTCTCCCAGTCATTCGCTCCATCTAGGAGTAAGAGTGAGAGAGTGTTAAGAGCTTTGATGCTGGATAGTTTTCCAGCACATATGAAGTACTTGGGAAAGGTTTTGATTTACTTCCTGGTGTTTGCCGCATATGTCGCTCTGTCAACAACACCGATTAGTTCTTGCAACACTCTCTTGTGTCGCCATATGTAGCGGTCATGTGCCAGGATCCACCATTTCACCCCAACAGGCTTTATACCTGTCGGCAGAAGGTCATGCAGATCTGATGATGACACTAAGTCGCGGGTCACCATGTTCCACATATCGTTCCATGTTAGCCATCGTTGCAAAGTGCCTTCCCAGGTTATCCATTGGCCTTATTGGGCCTGTTGTACTGCTGTCCGGCCCCGTTTTCCATCCTCTGTACTTCTTATTTCATTGATGACCATGTCTCTTCGCTGTTTGTTGGAGGCCTTCGACCACCACGATATTGACATTACCAAACCCCTTCTATTGGTCTGGGTGTGACCTATCACTTCCTTCGAGTGTCTCCATCGCTGTAGCCACTTCCTCGTGTACTCGCCATTTTCTTTCAGTCTTTAGTGCTGGCTGGACTTCTCGTACTATCCTGTCTGTGGACTCTGACAACGTCATTGCAAGTCTTGCTTTTCCTGTTTTAAGCTCCTCTACCACAGACTTGAGTGGTAAGCACAGCTTGCTCGACTTGCAATACAGTGCCACGTCTGTCAGCCCCGCTGGCAAGCCCAGCCACTTCCTGGTCTACTTGTTGATTTTCCTCTCAGCACTCTCGACTGTACTCGTGCCTATCTCGTATACGAGTAGCTCCCACAGCAGTTTAGGTACCAGCATGAACTGGAGGCATCATGCCTTGAATTTACCCTGCATTTTGGTTTTATCTATGATTTCCAACCCACTTTCAGTCATTTCGCAAGTCATGTGGCTTGACTGTCACTGAGTCCTTCATTGAAACATGACATCTTCTTCCTAGACTTTTTAACAGGCTCTTCCTCAACTGTTGGAATTTGTTGGTTCAGTCAGTCAGTCATTTGCATGTCGCTTGTGAAACTTTGCCTCCCTAACGTCTCTCCTGTACCCCTCTCGGCTGTAAGCAAGATGCCCTGCTGCTGATGCATCCATTTGCAAATTATCATCGATGTGTTGCAGTCATCTTCGCTTTGGTCTTCCTCTCTTTCTTTTTCCCCATTATGTACCCTTCCAAGACGGTCTTCTCTAAATTCTCATGACGTTTAATGTGGCCAAAATATTTAAGTTTTCTCTGTTTAATCCTCTTTACTAGCCAGCCTTCTTCAATATTAAGCTCTTGTAGTTAACTCTTGTGGTTCTTGTAGTATGGATATATTTATTCTTTTTTGTGCACGTGATATTTGAAGAACTCTTCTGTAGCATTTACATTCAAAGGCATTTATGTGTTTCTCAGATGTGATAGGCTTCTGGATTTCTTTGGCTTAAAGCTCATGCGACACCGGATGACAAACTTGTCCAGTCTTACTAGTATCCCTTTCAGCGGTGGCATATAGCATTCTTCTTCCAGGCGAGGACCTTCTCCTGTGTCTTCCACTGCCTTAAGGATTACTTGCATGGCCAGTACAAACAGAATTATTGATATTGTACATCCTATTGCAATTTCCATCTGCAGTTTAATCCACTTCGTCGTGTATTCTGACGTCATGAATCTCATAAGGAAACCAGAGAAGTACAACTTCAGCATGTTAATAATTCCTTCTGGCACGTGATACATTTAAAAGGAGAGCCATATCATCTGATGTGGCACTGAACCGTAGGCATTTGCTAGACCAAGCCATACCACACGCAGATCTTTCTTACCACTTCCCGCCTGCCGATAGCGTCCCAGATCATTCATGCATGTTCTAAGCATCCTAGGTAACACATAATTTCTCCCTTTTGTATGCTCCGTTGATATACCTATGTTCCAGGAGCTATGATGGACCTCCTGGCCATTACAGAGAAGAACATCCTGCCTTCTGTGTTAAGAAGAGAGATTGATCTAAACTGAGTGATGTCAGTCAGTGGAGATTTGCTCTTTAGGAATGAAACTCCATTTGCTTTCTTCCGCTTCTTGCTAATACACCATTTGGAGCATGCAGATCTTAGTAGTTATTGGACTTCTTTTTTAGCACTCCAGGGCATCTTTACTATTTGGACCAGGTGCTGATTTTCCCCTGGCCTTCTGTACGACATTAGATACCTCCTGCAGACTTGGGGGGTGGGGGTGGTGTTACTTTGAACTCTGCTCCTGGAGCTCTGGACCACACCAGTCCAGAATATGTCTCACATAAGTGCTGTTCAAGAACTTCTCTACCTACTTTTAGAGACCCTGACTTTGGTTGTTCGAACAGCTGTGTAGCGAACATCGAAGAACTTTTGTCTGTCTGTTTTATCTCCCTTCTCTTTTTCCATAATCTTTTCGCTCTGCACAGAACATTGTGGTGAGATATGAGATGTTGCTAAATTTGCTTCATCCACTCTTTTTCTGCTTTCGTGCAAAATTTCCGGACTTGATTCTTTTGGTTTGTGATGGTTTCTCTCTCTCTCTCTCTCTCTCTCTCTCTCTCTCTCTCTCTTACTTCTTCTTCTTCGTTTGCATCTCCAGACACTTTAATTGACCTATGACATCGCGAACCTAAAGGTCATGACCTGATATTGAAAGGTCATTTCCCGTTGAGACATTATTGTGACGTCATGTCTATAGAAAATGGCGGATAGTGCGGACACAGATGGAGTAGCAAAAAGAGGTAATTTGTTAATCGTTACATTTATCTGAGTCTTTTATCGTGTTTTTGTCGTATGATGTCAGATATATGTACATCTGTTTGAAGTCGAGAGCTACAATTTTGGCATTAGTTGAGGCTTAAAGACAGAATAAGTTAACCCGGTATGCCGTGAGTCAAGCTTTTCTGTTTAATCATCTATTTCGTTTTATTTATAACTTAAAGCAAGCCTCTTGGAGGAAACAAAAGAAGCGTCGGTTTGCCATACAGCAGACGATTTGATTCATACACTTTAACTTGTGCACATTATTTGTGCATATATTTGTTAAACTGATTCAAATGGCGGGCCGTGACTTCGCTGCTAGTTGTGTATTTTGGTGTGTATTGTATGGAAGTCATTGCAGAGAAATCAACGATTCGCAGTCACCTTCGTCTATGTTCCTGGGCACGTGGGCATCCAGGGAAATGAGAGAGCTGATAGACTGGCTGGCTCTGCCATCATTGCAGATGGACAACCATTGGATCGAGCTGATATTGTTAACGCGCTCAGAGAAATAGAGTGAAGGACTTAGTGAATCTACATCACTGCTCAGACTGAGAGCTATGAGTACAGATCGGCACGGCCAGGGACAAGAGGCATACTGCGAGACAACTAGTCAGCCAACACAGGACAAGCTCTATCAGTCGCTGGATGCTGATGGATATGTTGGGAAGGGGGGGGGTCTGAGCACCTATGGACATGTTCAGTGATGATGGCCTATTGATCCACACCATAAACCTGTATGCAGCCAATATTCCTGCATCCAGAAAAGTGTGTGTGTGGGGCTGGGAATTAGCATGACCTCTAGCATGTCAGTTTCTTGAATATTTCAACAGCAGCTTTCTTTTTTTTTCCAGTGACTTTTTGAAGAAAATAATCCATATTTACACATGACTATTAATCATTCAATCAAGCTGATTGATTTGATAGAGCACTCTTAATCATGTCACACATATCTGATGTTATTGACCTCTGACTGGTAAGAGATGCCATACTTCATATGGTGTTAGAAAACATGAGTTCAGCTTGTGTCCCATGTCCCAGTCAAGATGTTCCACTTTTCTGACCCAGGCTATTTAACACATACAGTTGTTTGAGGCAGTCATTGGGTCCATGTGTGTGAGTGGACATCACATTGAGAGGGAGTGAGGAGATGTGGGTCAGTGTATGTAAATTATTACATTCCATTGCTCCGTGCATAAATCAATTGGTTGTATCTGGTTATCAGGATTTGGAATAGATTGTGTTGTAAAATTCACTCAGCCAATTAAGATTGCTTTCTTGAGCCAGTATCTTTAGGCAAAGATGCTATCTCTACTGCATTGCCCATGACAGTGGCATCTTGGCTGCTTTTTCATTGGCATTGCTATTTTTACAATCATGACCATTTTTCCAGTGATCCTGCTATTCTGACAGCTTTGTTGATGACCCTGCAATCTTGGCAGCTTTGTCAGTGTCCCTACCATCTTGGCTGCTTTTTCAGTCATCCTGTTATTGTGATTGTTTCAGTGTCCCAAGTATCATGATGTCTCTGTCAGTAACTCTGCTGTATGAACACACTAGACTGTCTTATATTCATTTTGCCAGGGACAGTTTGATGATTGGGCAGATGAGAAATGGAGTAGGTGTGGGTATGTCCTTAAATGCTATGATGCTCATTCCTGTTACAGATATTGTTTTCATGGCCAAGTTAGTAAAAAAATTTGTTTTGAGTGGGCAAGTTTTTTATAGCCTGCCTCAGAAAGATTTGAAGTATTTACTGGGTACAGAGAACAAATAACAGTCCTACTTGCCCAGTGTGACCTTTAAGATATGCATGCCATAACAGCTAAAAAACACTGGAAATGGATTGGTCATGTGCCTGGAAGAGATCCCAGCTCTCTCTAAAGCAGCTTTGAGATGGACACCCGAAGGAAAAAAGAAAGAGAAGCTGATCAAAGGCTGCCTGGCAGTGAACTGTAGAAGTGTAAAAGAGTAGTGTGCAGCACAGCTGGTGCAGAATACAAAAGCTGGCTGCAGACCGTGAACGGTGGAGAGAATTTGTAGCTGTCCTGCAAGATGCCCCGGGGCATAATGGGCAGTGACTGATTGCTTAGCCCATCGCTGGCCAAGCTGGTGGGTGGGTGGGTGTTTTTTATGGCCGTCACTGGTGGGTGGGTGTTTTTTTTATGTTTCTTTATAATGGTTTTTGAGATTAGAGTAAAATTTGGAATTATCTAGTAACTGTTGGAATAGAGGGCACAAGTCATGATTAGTGAGAGGAAATAGAACATTATAAAACAAGACTATGCTATTCACTGTGAAGCAGAAATCTGTCATCTATATATATAGAAATGTATGTGTGTGTGTATGTTCCAGCATAACTCTGAAATGTCTGGAGCAATTTAAACCAAACTTGGTGCACATGACTTACAGTGGGGATAAAAGTACTGTTGGGGTATGACACTGCTAGCACCCTTGGGGTGGGGGTGGGAATGGGGTGACATACTATCCACTAAATACAAGGAGGAAAGAAAGGAGATAATCGTGAAATAGAGCAGTGCTGGTCTAAGAGCAGTATTTGTCACCTCCCATGGCAGGTCCAAATAATTTTGATGGTACCTCTGGAACACCTGGTGCAATTTCAACCAGACTTGGTATACATATGACTTACAATCTGGAAAAAAATACTGTGGGGTAAGAGACCACTAGAACCCCTGGGGTTGGGGTGGGAAGGGGGTGACATGTAAAAATAATCAACAGTGACTGATATTAGTGTTGAGTCTATAGTTTTAAGGGTCGCTGAGATGAATAGTGACACTCCTGATGCCATTTACGTCCAAGTTCAGCCCCCATCTGCAATTGGGAGATGAGAGGGGTGGGAGTGGGATGGGGGTGACATGTAAAACTAATAGAAAACAACCAACATTAGTGTCTGTTCCATAGATTTCAGGGTCACTGAGATGAGTAGTGACACTCCTAATACCGTTTATGTCCAAGTTCAGTCCCCATTGACATGGAGTGTAAGAGAGGGATGGGGGTGACATGTAAAAGTAATTGAAAACGACAGATATTAGTGTCGATTCCATAGTTTTTGGGGTTGCTGAGTTGAATAGTGACACTCCCGATGCCATTTAAGTCCAAGTTCAGCCGCCATCGGCATGGGAGTGAAAAAGGGGTGTGGTGGTGGTGGGATTTGGGTGACATGTAAAAGTAATTGAAAACGACAGATGTTAGTGTCAATTCCATAGTTTTTGGGGTTGCTGAGATGAGTAGTGACACTCCAGATACTGTTTACATCCAAGTTCAGCTCTATTGGTGGGGGGGGGGGGGGGGTGATAATTTAGGATGGGATCTCTAATTATTTTATTATGGAACATTGACCCACCAAAACTTTGCAATGGCACACGGCTGTGTGTAAAGAGGATGCTGGGCAATGTAGTTGAAGCGATTGTCTTAATAGGACAGGGAGAAGGTGAAGCAGTTTCTATCCTATGGATACCACTCATGGATTTCCCTTTTAACTGTAAGAGATTGGAATTTCCAGTGAGACTTGCATTCTTGATCACAGTCAACAAGTCACAGGGGCAGTCTACATATTATAGAGTAAAGTCTTTTACAAATTCACTATAATATTAATTTAACTCAAAACTTGATTATAAACAACATTTTGAGTTTCACCCCCAGGAGCAAGAATAAATAATTTCTTGGGTGAACCCACCCTTGCGCTAACAACATATGGTTGTCCATGAGAGAAGCATGGCGATCTCAAATCCCCTCCACAGTATTAATAATTAATAAATTCCTGAGCAATGCCGGGTAATCAGCTAGTTATATAAAGCAGACCTTGATTGACAGAACTTTGTAGTCTGAGTTCTTTTTTTTTTTTCTTTGTAGTTTTCTCAAATCTTGCTGATCAAATATCAAATCTTGCTGATCAGATATCAAATCTTGCTGATCAAATATCAAATCATGTTAGTTTATAGAAAGATCTTTGAATTCTCAAAATACCTTCCCAGTTTGTTTTTCTTTGAAAATGTGAAATAGATTGAAGTGTCTGTGATGTGACTTGGGTGATTATACAGTATAGAGTTTTGATGTTTTATGCATCAGTCAACGTGAAATATTCTTGATCATCCTGTTGTAGTGAAAGTATTTGACTTGCTACAAAATGATGTCATGTTAATTTTGTAAGGAACACCTTAACTAAGCACTAGAACAGAAAAAAGCCAGCTTGTGGACATGTTGTTCTTGTGTGAGCTTGTCATTTTGGGTTTCACATGTTTGTTTTGTTGTTGTTTTCTCTTTTGTTTAACATTGTTTTATTAGCTCCCTGTCAGGCAAGCAGTGGGGTCATGCATTCTTGAGGCCAGGCCAGTTTTCTTGACCTTGGGCTTGACATTTACGTCAGTCCCTGTCCTGTACCAATTTCTCCTCATTTCTCCTGCATCTTTTCTCAGCTTTGTGTTTATGTGGTGCATGAAGAGCCATGGTGGAGTCCCTGTAGTGTTGTAATGGAAGGTTTTATATTAGAGTAAAAATGTCAGAGGAATTCCAGAGGAACATGGAATCTCATTTAGACCACACATCTTGAGCTGAAGAGTAAATGTTTGCCTCCTTGAGATGGCTTAGTTCCTGTGTACAGTGAAAAGCCAATGAGGCTGATGGTCTTGTTATAATTACATGGACATTAGAAGTCCAAAGATTTTGGCATACATTGCTACATGGAAGAATATAACAAGAGATGTTTAACTTTGTTTAGTTTCTGTGCTTATTCAATAGATTTTCATTTTGTCTGTTGGTGTATTGAAGGCTGGTTGTTGTTTTAATAAGACACTTCAAAGGAAAGGATTGTTGTTTTATTTTGTCTGTTGGAGTATTGAAGGTTGTTTGTTGTTTTAATAAGACACTTTAAAGGAAAGGATTATTGTTTTATTTTGTCTGTTGGAGTATTGAAGGCTGTTTGTTGTTTTAATAAGACACTTCAAAGGAAAGGATTATTATTTCATTTTGTCTGTTGGAGTATTGAAGGTTGTTTGTTGTTTTAATAAGACACTTTAAAGGATTATTGAAGTTTTACAGCATACTCATAATTGTTAATAATTGTTTCCAAATTTCTTAAGAAATCTGTGCAGCCAATAAAAACAAAAAATTGAGCGACTAGGAACCCAGTTTGAGAAACTCTGACTTTTAACATGTCTTTGTTTGATTGTCATACATTATCTTTAACATGTCTTTGTTTTGTTTTGTGATTGTCATATATTATCTTTAACATATCTTTCATTGTTTACATATTGTCATACATTATCTTTAAAATGTCTTTGTTTGTTTTCTGATTGTCATACATTAACATGTCTTCACTTTCTGATTGTCATGAATTATTTTTACAGAATCGTGGGATGTCAGAACAGAACGTTTATGAACTTTCCGCTTGAAATGTGCTTAGTTTGTGACTTCTTGTGCAGAATAAATTATGCACATCTTAGAAGGCTTGTCATGCTTAGTTTGTGACTTCTTGTGCAGAATAAATAATGCACATCTTAGAAGGCTTGTCATGCTTGGTTTGTGACTTCTTGTGCAGAATAAATTATGCACATCTTAGAAGGCTTGTCATGCTTAGTTTGTGACTTCTTGTGCAGAATAAATTATGCACATCTTAGAAGGCTTGTCATGACAAATCTGGCCTCATTCAACAAAAAATAGCTCAATGCTACTCCAGAGCCAAACTCACACTTTTGTAGAAAGTTTTAGTTTAAACAAAGCTTTGAGCATGTTATAAGATATCATGAAATATCTGAACAAAATGTAGGAACTCATCAGTTCATTAATTAGATGAGATCTGAAATCGAGATGAAAGAACAAGATGAAGTAAGTAGCGTGTACTAGAATGAACAAGATGAAGTGACAGGGATACACCAGAATGAACAAAACAAAATAACAGATACACAAGAATGGATGAAACAAAATAAAATAACAGATACACAAGAATGGATGAAACAAAATAAAATAACAGATACACAAGAATGGATGAAACAAAATAAAATAACAGATACACAAGAATGGATGAAACAAAATAAAATAACATACACAAGAATGGATGAAACAAAATAAAATAACAGATACACAAGAATGGATGAAACAAAATAAAATAACAGATACACAAGAATGGATGAAACAAAATAAAATAACAGATACACAAGAATGGATGAAACAAAATAAAATAACAGATACACAAGAATGGATGAAACAAAATAAAATAACAGATACACAAGAATGGATGAAACAAAACAAAATAACAGATACACAAGAATGGATGAAACAAAACAAAATAACAGATACACAAGAATGGATGAAACAAAACAAAATAACAGATACACAAGAATGGATGAAACAAAACAAAATAACAGATACACAAGAATGGATGAAACAAAACAAAATAACAGATACACAAGAATGGATGAAACAAAACAAAATAACAGATACACAAGAATGGATGAAACAAAACAAAATAACAGATACACAAGATGGATGAAACAAAACAAAATAACAGATACACAAGAATGGATGAAACAAAACAAAATAACAGATACACAAGAATGGATGAAACAAAATAACAGAGGTACACAAGAATGGATGAAACAAAATAAAATAACAGATACACAAGAATGGATGAAACAAAATAACAGAGATACACAAGAATGGATGAAACAAAATAAAATAACAGATACACAAGAATGGATGAAACAAAATAACAGAGATACACAAGAATGGATGAAACAAAATAAAATAACAGATACACAAGAATGGATGAAACAAAATAACAGAGATACACAATAGTGAACAAAATAAAATGACAGGGATACATCAAAATGAAGAAAACAAAGTAAAAGGTGCATCAGAATGAACAAAACAAAATGACAGGAATATAGCAGACTGAACAAAATAAAATTACAGCGATATAGCAGTGTTAGAGTAAAAGTGGGATTTGGCATGAGGCAGTTGCCAGTGTGAAATCTGCTTTCAGAACAATGATATCGTGGAAATTTATGTTAAGAAATCATATGAAAAGCAAAGTAATACAAGGGGTGATTGATATGTTCTCGGACTATGGTACAACGGATTATTTGTGGACAACTTTTTTTGTTTTTCTCAGCATAGTCCTCTTGCAAGTTTATACACTTAGTCCAGCGATTCTGGAGCATATGGATCCCTTCTTTGTAGAAGTCAGCATCTTGTGCCAGTAGAAAGTGGTCTACAGCATGGATGACATCATCTGAAGCAAATTTGCGACCACTTAGCTCCTTTTTGAGTTTGGTAAACAGGTAATAGTCCGAATTGGCCAAATCTGGGGGAATAAGGAGATGTTCACGAAGCTGGAAGTTGCATTCATGAATGGCAGCCATTGCCACAGCTGACTTGTGAACAGGAGCACTGTCTTGATGAAAGATGACTCCCCTCGTCATTTTCCCTCAAAGCTTTTTCTTCAGTTTGACCCACAGTTGCTTCATAAGATTAGTGTGCCCCGGTGACCGTTCTGCCCTTTTGAAGATAGTCTACCAATAGCACAACCTTCTGAATCCCAAAAGATGGAAGCCATCACTTTGCTTGCAGACAGAACCACCCTTGCTTTCTTTGGAGATGGGGATCCATGATGTTTCCACAGCTTTGACTGTTCTTTGGTTTCTGGTTGAAAATGATGAACCCAAGTCTCATCCATAGTCACAAATTGCTGAAGAAATTTTTCAGGATCTGCAGAAAAATGACCAAGCTTGTCTCTTGACATTTGAGATGCTGTCGTTTATGATCAGCTCCAAGAAGTTTCAGGACCCATCGAGCAGACCTTTGTCATTTGAAGATCGTTGTGAATAATGGCATGAACACATTCTTGGGAGATGCCCAATTCAGTAGCAGTATACCGCTCATTTAATTGTCGATCCTCCATTATCATGTCATGGATTCTGCGTGTGGTTTCATTGGTGGTTACCGTTCTTGGTCTTCCTGGATGGAGATCATCTTCCAGACTCTCCCTTCCATGTTTGAATTGAGCTGCCCATTTCTTCACTGTGCTGTAAGAAGGGGCACTCTCTCCTAGAGTCTGTACCATATCCTCATGGATCTCCTTCGATGATAAGCCTTTGATGCAAAGGTAGGTAGGAGTGACTGCTCGATGAGAAATTTTATACATTTTCTCACTTTCTGCCACCCCTTACCACTTCAGTAGCCTGTAAAAAAAAATTGATTGCAGTTAATTTCTTGAAACTTGGCGTTTAATCTTACATTAACCTGATCTACAAAAGCACCTAATATCAACTGTGTGTTTCAAGTATTTGTACCTTAGGCCGAGAACTTATCAGTCACCTCTCATATCTTCAGGTGTGTCTTCTTCCATTTATCAAATCCTACCATGAAACATTTCAGTTTGTGAGGATTTTCTCTCTGATCTAATGCAAGCAACACTGCCCCAAACTCTTATCATGTTTGATCGCTGCACCTACCAGCATATCGACCAGACTTCATCCTTTCTTAACTCTGGGCTGTGATGAAATTTATGCTGACTGAGTGAAGGCAGAGATGAGAAGAGAGGAAGTTTAGCCTTATCAGATTTCATGGAATATTTCATGTTTCCTCAGGTGTGCATAGCACCAGGTAAACCTTACCCCTCCTACCTCCCCTCCCGGCTTCTGTCAGAGAAGAGGTTTAAAAGTTTGTGCAGAGTCGAAAGTGGACGAGGTGAAGTTGGGTGGGGCTGTAGATGAGGTAAAGGTGGGTGGGGTCATGGATGAGGTAAAGTTGGGTGGGGGTTGTGGATGAGGTAAATTGGGTGGAGCTGTAGATGAGGTAAAGTTGGGTGGGTCCATAGATGAAGTAAAGTTGGTTGGGACAATAGATGAGGTAAAGTTGGGTGGTGCTGTAGATGAGATTTGGGTGGGACTGTAGATGAGGTAAAGTTGAGTGGAGCTGTAGATGAGGTAAAGTTGGGTGGGGCCGTAAAAGAGGTAAAGTTGGTTGGGGCCTAGATTAAAGTTGGGTGGAGCCGTAGATGAGGTAAAGTTGGTGGATCCATAGATGAGATAAAGTTAGTTGGGCCCATAGATGAGGTAATGTTGGTTGGAGCTGCAGATGAGATAAAGTTTGGTGGATCCATAGATGATACAAAGTTAGTTGGGCCCGTAGATGAGGTAAAGTTGGGTGGAGCTGTAGATGAGGTAAAGTTGGGTGGTGCTGTAGATGAAGTAAATTGGGTAGAGCTGTAGATGAGGTAAAGTTGGGTGGAGCTTTGGGTGGAGCTGTAGATGAAGTAAATTGGGTAGATCTGTAGATGAGGTAAAGTTGGGTGGAGCTGTAGATGAGATAAAATTGGTTGGGGCCGTAGATGAGATAAAGTTGGGTGGTGCTGTAGATGAGGTTAAGTTGGGTGGAGCCATAGGTGAGGTAAAGTTGGTTGGGGGCCATAGATGAGGTAAATTTGGTGAGTCCGTAGATGAGGTAAAGTTGGTTGGGGGCCGTAGATGAGGTAAAGTTGGGTGGAGCCGTAGATGAGGTAAAGTTGGTTGGGGCTGTAGATGAGGTAAAGATGGTGGGGCCGTAGATGAGGTAAAGATGGTAGGGCCGTAGATGAGGTAAAGATGGTTGGGGCCGTAGATGAGGTAAAGATGGTGGGGCCGTAGATGCTAACAGAAACAAACAATGTGTGGCACTTACAAGTGATCACGACTCGTTGTTCTAACTGCTAGCCTTCTCAGGGATAGCAGTAATCATGGATGGTTGATGTTGTCCCGGATAAAATGTAGTCAAGTATTCTCATATACTTTCATCATCATTCTAAGTGTACCACAGACCTAGATTTTGTTATTACGAGTACATCTATTTGTATTGTCATCTTTTTACATCTATTTGTATCTTTTTTACATCTATTTGTATTGTCATCTTTTTACATCTGTTTGTATTGTCATCTTTTTACATCTATTTGTATTGTCATATTTGGCTGCCTTGTGTTTCTTACCCCCCCCCCCCCTTTTTTTTTCTTCTCGCATGGGTTTTCCTCTCATGACGGAATTACCCTTTCATATCTGCATTATACAGCCTGTTCAGAAATCTCCCTGCAAGTCTGCATTATACAGCCTGTTCAGAAATCTCCCTACAAGTCTGCATTATACAGCCTGTTCGGAAATCTCCCTGGAAATCTGCATTATATACAGCCTGTTCCAAAATCTCCATGCAAGTCTGCATTATACAGCCTGTTCGAAAATCTCCCAGCAAGTCTGCATTATACAGCCTGTTTGGAAATCTCCCTGCAAGTCTGCATTATACAGCCTGTTCGGAAATCTCCCAGCAAGTCTGCATTATACAGCTTGTTCGGAAATCTCCCTGCTAGTCTCTATTATATAGCCTGTACGGAAACATCCCTGCAAACAAAAATCATTGGAAGCAGCAGAATTGTGGTTTATTAGAAGAATGTTGCGAATCCCCTGAACAGCAAAAATAACTAATGAAGAGTGTATGAGAAGAGCTGGAGAGAAACAAAAATCTTGTCAAAAAATAATAGAGAGACAATGTACTTTCATAGGACATGCAATGAGAAGAGGGGCCATTGAAAATATTATAACAACAGGAAAAATAGGAGGAAGAAGATCAAGAGGAAGACCAAGAGAAATGATACTGGACAGTCTGACGGGATGGTGTGAGAGGAGATCACCAACTGAGCTGATGGCCTGCATGAAGAATCGTGTACTCTGGAGAAGCATAATAGCCAACGCCACGGCACCTGATGATAGTGAGATTTATAAGAGATGTGGTGATGTGATACTTAATTGTCATAATGTTGGGTACACACTATACAACTTAGGTATACTTGATTGTTCTTTGTGTCCCCAGTCTTACCTCGCTCATACTTTGCTGAATGATTGTTCTTTGTGTCCCCAGTCTTACCTCGCTCATACTTTGCTGAATGATTGTTTATTGTGTCACCAGTCTTACCTCGCTCATACTTTGCTGAAAGATTGTTTCTTGTGTCACCAGTCTTGCCTCGCTCATACACAGCTGAAAGATTGTTTCTTGTGTCACCAGTCTTACCTCGCTCATACTTTGCTGAAAGATTGTTTCTTGTGTCACCAGTCTTGCCTTGCTCATACACAGCTGAAAGATTGTTTCTTGTGTTACCAATCTTGCCTCACTCATACATAGCTGAATGATTGTTTCTTGTGTTACCAGTCTTGCCTCACTCATACACAGCTGAAAGATTGTTTCTTGTGTTACCAATCTTGCCTCACTCATACATAGCAGAATGATTGTTTCTTGCGTCATCAGTCTTACCTCGCTCACCTAGCTGAATGATTGTTTCTTCTGTCACCAGATACAACCAACATGCAACGTTTTGATTTATGAATGAGATCATGTTGGCTGTGTTAGGTCTTGTGAATCTTGTCTCGGCTGTGTGGGTCTGTGTGGGTGTGTGTGTGTGGCGCGCGCGCGTGTGTGAGAGAGATTAACAAGAATTCATTAACATAATTACCATAACATCAAGTTGTCTGTTTCAGCTGTGACAGTTGGAAGCCATTTTTACATGTAACCTAATGTACAATGAACAGTAATGAAATATGGCCGGCAGAGGCGAGTATGTGTGTATTAACGAATATGGTAGCGATGATTAAGAGGAAGTGTCTGAATATTTTATTTCTGTTGTGTTGTGCTGGCGGCCTGGTTAGCTGAGTGGTTGGGCGCTTGGTTCACTAATACGGTGGGCTGAGTTCAAATCCCAGCAGTGTTTTTTTTTTTTCTTCTGGTACATACTAAAAAGACCCCGGGGTCCACCTAGCCTCTAAAAACGGGTAACAGAGAAATCTGAGAAGGTAAATGCGGCCCGACGTGATACTGACCACATCATACTTTCATGTGCCGAAGGTCATGGAAATATGGAACCGGCGTTTTTTGTTTTTTTTTATGCTCCACTTATGCAAAAGCAGCATCGATCTTCAAGAAACTTGAGAACACATGGAATTCAAAAGTTGTAAGCACAAAAACCAAGTTAAGACTATTCAATTCAAATGTAATATCCACCCTCATTTATTCATGCGAAAGCTGGAAAACAACTAAAGAAATAGACAAGAAATTAGACTTTTTTTAAAACAAATGCATAAGGAAAATACTCGGCATCAAGTGGAACGAATTCAAGAACAATGCAGAGATATGATAGATGACTGAACAACAACCAGTCTCATGGGTGATCAGGAAAAGGAGATGGACATATGTTGGTCACGTGATGAGAAGACACGATCAGAGAATACCAAAACAAGCTCTCAAGTTGAACACAACAGACCAAAGAAAAAGAGGCAGACCGCGTGAAACTCTAAAGAGGACATTATTAAGAGAGGCCAAATTAACAGGCATAAAATTCCTTGATGAGGTTGAAAGACTCGCCGAAGACAGGAAAAATTGGCGAACTACCTTGCGAGTCCTATGTGACGTTTAACGGCACGGGAAGGATATAAGATACTTATTTGTCCAGCTCTCTCTCAAAAAAAAAGTGTGATGAATGTTTAGCCCGCGGGTTCTGGCCAGTCTCCTGCTTTGTTAAGATGCAGGTGAGTCCGCTCTGTTTCCTGCTCTTATGCTCTAGTATGTTTGTGTGTGAGCATTTTGTGTTTTCAGTGTCGGGGCAGGGGGAAGTCTTTCTAAAAACAGGAGTGTTACAGGAGCAGCACATCTGCTTCTTAAAGTTGTGGCCTAACAGACAGGCCAGATGACATGTCGCTGTCCGACTGGCAGGTCAGATGACATGTCGCTGCCCGACTGACAGGTCAGATGACATGTCATGGCGTAATCTTCCTGTTATATATAGATGAAGCTGTAGCGCCTGTGATCCAGGTCTTGCCAGCAGTTAAAACATTTGTACTAGCACACAGAAAACGTACACAAACAAGTGTTTTTAACCTGTTAACATTCTTAGTGTGAAATAACAGGCGCTGACAGTTGGGCACATAGAATACGCTGGATTCAGAGTTGAACAACAGAGAGAGATAAGAGATCAGTATCATCTTGGGGGAGGGGGGGAGGGGACTTTTCATCGCTATACACACACGCACACACACCAGACACAGAGAGACACACACAGACACAAACCCGCGGACACACACACACACAGTGTCTCTTGTATAATGACAGTTTTTGTCCTAGTCCGCTAGAAAGTTTGGTGTGGGGGAAGGATGTAGTTAGTACGGATAGTTACAGTCAGGTCACATGGTGACTGTCCTGCTGGTAGTGTGTTGTTTATGCAAAGTTGATTGCTTTAGGCAGGATGTCATATATTGTTTTGTTTAGCATTTATAATGTATTTAGTCCGGCCAGTGAGGAGAGAAGTGTTACTGGGAGTGTCAAGCTGAAATCAAAGTTATTTGACCGGCGTTTAGAGAAGCATCGTGTCCGCCTTTCCGTCACGGCTGTAGATCTAGCACGGCTGCAGAGAGAGCAAGCGCGAGAGCACAGCTGCGGTTCACACATCAGACTAGCAGCAGTTCACAAACTCTCACCTCACCAAACAACTTTCTCTGTTCTCTCAGGCCAAGGATAAGGCCCACATTATGTGGCCTGTTCAATATTCTCTGACTCATCCTTTGTGTGAGCTGATAAAGTATAGCCTGTTGGAGGCTGTTATTGTGAAACTAGTGGAGGATACGTGTAAGAAGTGAGCATGAAGTTTTTCCCCTGATTTGAGACATTTATTACATACTAGCTACAGACACGTGGGGTTTATTTTATTTTATTTTTAAAGTTTCTTGAAATGAAAACATTTTTGATCGTGGAATGCAAGCGTATACAGTCCGTTGCCCGAAGAACGCCCAAGTAGTAGTTGATTTCTTGTCATGTGTTCTCCAGCATCTCTCCAGTCCGTATCGCTAAAGTGTCCTTTATCTTTGTCCCCAGAGTATCAGTATCATGAGCTGGTGAACTCAACACTTTGTCCTTAGTGTACCCCCATTCAAAAGTCAAGAGGTGTAGAGTCTGGCGTCCATGACATCCCTCCCAGTCCATCGATTTATGAAGTTTGCATTCAAGACCTACGAACTACTAAACCCCAGTGTAGATATTATAATCGTTTATTGTGCATGGAAATCATGCTAGCTAATGTTGTACAAGAACAAAACTGTACACAAGTCTAGATATTATGATTTCTAATTCTCTGATAGAGGACGGTCACTACTTTCTCTCACTCATTCTCTCTTCTCCTCTGATAGAACACAATCACTACTTTCTCCCATTCATTCTCTCTTCTCCTGTGATAGAACACAATCACTACTTTCTCCCATTCATTCTCTCTTCTCCTCTGATAAACACGATTACTACTTTCTCCCACTCATTCTGTCTTCTGCTGTGATAGAACACGATCACTACTTCTTGTCTGTCTCTCACTCATTCTCACCGTCCTCCTTATCATTTCTTTACGTAAAGAAACGCTGCTGCGGATGGCATGTATTATTATAATCGTGTAATCTTATGTGAGATAAAGAAAGGTACTTTAATCTCAAGTTTTAACATCTTTCACCTAGCACGCCGACATATGTGAGATAAAGAAAGGTACTTTAATCTTAAATTTTAACATCTTTCACCTAGCACGCCGACATATGTGAGATAAAGAAAGGTACTTTAATCTTAAATTTTAACATCTTTCACCTAGCACGCCGACATATGTGAGATAAAGAAAGGTACTTTAATCTTAAATTTTAACATCTTTCACCTAGCACGCCGACATATTAACGAATGCGTGTGGGTTATTATTTTATGTTGTTCTATGGTTGCATTTGTTTTGATTCTTCTGTTCTGTTGTTGTATTTGTTTGGATTCTTCTGTTCTGTGGTTGTATTTGTTTGAATTCTGGTGTTCTGTGGTTGTATTTGTTTGAATTCTGCAGTTCTGTGGTTGTATTTGTTTGAATTCTGCAGTTCTGCTGTTGTATTTGTTTGAATTCTGGTGTTCTGCTGTTGTATTTGTTTGGATTCTTCTGTTCTGTGGTTGTATGTTTGAATTCTGGTGTTCTGCTGTTGTATTTGTTTGGATTCTTCTGTTCTGTGGTTGTATTTGTTTGAATTCTGCAGTTCTGTGGTTGTATTTGTTTGAATTCTTCTGTTCTTTGGCTAGTGTCGGAACATTCTTTCTCCATGACCATCATCTGATAACCCAACTTTTGTGATAATACATTTCGGTTATTATTGTCGCTGACATTTGATTATTGTAGAACGATTCTGTTGCTGTATGATTGTTTTCCGTACTTCTGCTGTGTGATGTGTGTGTGTGTGTGTATGCATACATTTAGTTGACTGTTGTATGATCTTTAATCTTTACAAGATGTATTATGATATATTATGAATTGTGAAATCATCGCTTACATTTGTTTGAAATATTCAAATTTGTGCTGACTGACAGCGCAGAACTATCTCCTGTTTGTTATTTATGAAGCCGTGGATATAAAGTTGTGGAAAGAGTGTAGTAACATGGTGTGTGTGTGTGGCGTGCGGTGAGGTCGTGTGTTACAGCTGTACGCTTATCTTAGGCTGGCCGACGTGACTGTTTGTCTGTAGCCCACCTTCATCGTCAATATTCCGGCCTTATTTAACACTTTTTGTTTTAGTGTGAGGACGTGCACTCCAGATTTACATATGAATTTTATTATTATTTTTTTTTTATGATGTTTCTGTCCTTGTGACTGTCGTGCTTTGTTCCCTTCTCCCACCCCCCCCCCCCAAAAAAAAAAATGAACACTTTCCAGCAAACAGAACTGCTCTTCAGTAGCAAAGTACGACGAAAGAGATTTGTCTCTGATGTTCTGGTCAGTGCTACAGACCCGACTGAGACAAGGTGTGCAAAGTCAGCTATGGGGAAATAACTTCCTGCAGAATTCCGTACTTGAATAGGAAACTCAGTGGCCTAGGAGCTACTGTGTTCATGACGGCAGTCAGACTCATGTCTAAGGTTCGATTCACATTCATGCTTTTGTACTTTCTCTCACTGTGTGTATGAATGCAGTGTTTGGCTGAGTTGATACTGGCGCTGTTTCTTAGCATGGGACTGAAAACTGAGGTCAGCTTTCAGCACGAATAGAGATACTAGCTACGTTGTGTTCAAGAAAGATTAGCCTGCAAAGATAGAGAATACCAGCATACACAGTGAGGCATACTGGCTTGCGCTGCACACCATCCGCATTCTGTGAATGAAAAACAAAATGACATCGCGCACAACATTTACAGTAAAATATAAGGTTGTCTCAGTCCGGGCTGAACCGGAAGACAGTGTTTATCTTGTATTGTCGAAGTCACCTCAATAAGTCTGCTTTCACGCCTGATCCTTCTGAAGCAGCCATGTTTCTTACATTGTTCCAGAGTTTTCCATGTCCGATGTGACAGTGTTTTACTGGTTCGTTTGTTGTGTCTGGGCCAGGGATTGACTGTCTGAGGTATCTCAGACTTAGTCATCTCCCCCGAGGAAAGCTGCCTGGACAAGCTCCACGGCTGTGTTACATGTATAACATTTGTATTTTACCAGCATTTGTTGGAAAACGCTTGTGACCAGGCAGTTAAATGTTGTAACAAATCAGCGATAATCTCATATTATTTCAGTCGACAGGCTGCGAACTGAAACATGTGATTAGAACATGTGATATGTGTGTGTGTGTGGGGGGGGCCTTTACCAGCAGCTTGAGAAGTGCTGGTTTAGTGGCCGCATCCTCCTGCACAGATAGCCAGCCCAGTTGTATGGGGAAGATTCTGGGAAACTGCAAGAATGTGTTCTATTTGTGGCCACATTATAACACACGCCAGCCCTAGCTATACCTTCACTCTTATCTTAGCAGGCGCATATCTCTTGTTACTTTCCTTCTTGCTTTCGTCTATCATGTCTTTGCCCCCCCCCTTTTTTTTTTAAAAAATTTTGCGTTTGGCGCCTCTCACATGTCATTCTGCATTCTGTTTTTGACTTTTTTTTTTAATAACCAGCACTTACAACTCTTATGTCATTGATCCTTCACTTTTTGCATTCATTTTTATTGTATTTTTTTCTTTCTTACATTCTGTCTTCCGGGTTTTCCGAAGTTATTGCGTGGTAGCATGTTCCCCTTTTTCTACCTCCCCTTCTCTCTCTCTCTCTCTCTCACCCTACCCTGAAGTGCTTGCAACTTTTCTCTCATATTAGGCACTGTTAAGTCTCCACCATCTTACACTTTCATGACATCTCACACAAAGCTCTATCTGTCTCAGTTCATATCATTTCACCCCCCCCCCCCCCAGTTTTCAGTAAACGCTGAGAGCAGAAAACACAGGAAGTAGAGTTGGAAAGATTCAGCTAAAACCTGCACTCACAAAGTATCTGAAGGCACTGCTAAATGTAGCAACGTTGTGTCTGTCTGTCTGTCGGTTTGTTTGCTTTTCCAGGTAACGTTGTGCGTTTCTTTCTTATAGATGGAAGAGATCAGCGTTCGCAGGCAGTTTCTGTCTCAGAGAGCAGTTATCTGATTCCCTCATGCTGGTGTATAGATCCTGGTGCTGCGCTGTTTGATATTAAAATGATTATTTGTTGCCTGGTTCATGACCTTAAGTTGCGCTTTGATGCTGTTGCTAAAATAACATCCAGTAGCGTTAAAGTTTTGCTTGAAATCGTGGTATATAGCAGTGTTTTAGCTGTATTCTGACACGTGATCATTAGCTGTATTGTGACTTTACTCGGCCCAGCCGTGCCACGGTTGTGTTATTACAAACCTAAAGCATAAGTAAAGACTAGACATATTGGCTTGTTTGATTGGTGGTCTCTGCTGAGTTCTTCGTGGGCGGCGCCATGCTGACATTCGTCAGACACATGTCGAGTCGGATCTAGAGCTGGCTGTGCTGGCTTTCTTTAACTCCAGAGTGAATCAAGCAAGCCAGACTTCTCAGCGGTCTCAGAAATGGATCCATCTCCACAACTGATATGAGCAGACCCGATCTACTCCTGGATCACAACAGTATATGGTCTTGACCCATGTCTCTCTCTGCTGGGAAGTTCTGCACGGGTAGGGGTCAGACGAAACTTGCACCTTGGTCCTCCAGGTTGGGGGTTGGAGCATGGGGCCAACGACCCTATCTCCGTTAAAAAAGATGAGTGTTATGGAACAGATAGAGAATCTAGAAGTAGACAGGTACGTGGATGAATCATCAGTAAACATGCCAGGTCCGGGTACACGTGCCGTACACACGCCGTACACACTTATCACAACTGTCCCATGTCTTATCTTATCCATATATTGACTTTTTTGGGTTTTTTGTTAGACAGCTCGTATAATTTGTTACCTGTGCTTGTTCACAAGATCTGTGTAAGCTGCATACAGGTATTTTCCTTGTAATCAGACACTAGTAGCCATGTTGTAGGATTTTAAACATTGTTCTGAAAACCTGCATCGTTATATGCATGTTGTGTGTGGAAGATAGGGAACACAAGATGACTGGGTATCAGAGCCAACACAGCAACATTTTCAGCCCTCTGATGTTTCATGGTAACTTGCTGGTATGTTGTTTAAGCTTGTGTAGCGCGGGTAATGTTTCATGGTAACTTGCTGGTATGTTGTTTAAGCTTGTGTAGCGCGGGTAATGTTTCATGGTAACTTGCTGGTATGTTGTTTAAGCTTGTGTAGCGCGGGTAATGTTTCATGGTAACTTGCTGGTATGTTGTTTAAGCTTGTGTAGCGCGGGTAATGTTTCATGGTAACTTGCTGGTATGTTGTTTAAGCTTGTGTAGCGCGGGTAATGTTTCATGGTAACTTGCTGGTATGTTGTTTAAGCTTGTGTAGCGCGGGTAATGTTTCATGGTAACTTGCTGGTATGTTGTTTAAGCTTGTGTAGCGCGGGTAATGTTTGATGGTAACTTGCTGGTATGTTGTTTAAGCTTGTGTAGCGCGGGTAATGTTTGATGGTAACTTGCTGGTATGTTGTTTAAGCTTGTGTAGCGCGGGTAATGTTTCATGGTAACTTGCTGGTATGTTGTTTAAGCTTGTGTAGCACGGGTAGTGTTTCATGGTAACTTGCTGGTATGTTGTTTAAGCTTGTGTAGCGCGGGTAATGTTTCATGGTAACTTGCTGGTATGTTGTTTAAGCTTGTGTAGCTCGGGTAATGTTTGATGGTAACTTGCTGGTATGTTGTTTAAGCTTGTGTAGCGCGGGTAATGTTTCATGGTAACTTGCTGGTATGTTGTTTAAGCTTGTGTAGCTCGGGTAATGTTTGATGGTAACTTGCTGGTATGTTGTTTAAGCTTGTGTAGCTCGGGTAATGTTTGATGGTAACTTGCTGGTATGTTGTTTAAGCTTGTGTAGCTCGGGTAATGTTTGATGGTAACTTGCTGGTATGTTGTTTAAGCTTGTGTAGCTCGGGTAATGTTTGATGGTAACTTGCTGGTATGTTGTTTAAGCTTGTGTAGCTCGGGTAATGTTTGATGGTAACTTGCTGGTATGTTGTTTAAGCTTGTGTAGCGCGGGTAATGTTTCATGGTAACTTGCTGGTATGTTGTTTAAGCTTGTGTAGCTCGGGTAATGTTTGATGGTAACTTGCTGGTATGTTGTTTAAGCTTGTGTAGCGCGGGTAATGTTTCATGGTATCGTACGGTACGTTATTTCAGCTTATATAGCACGGGTAGGAAGCGATCTGTTCAGTTGTAGACTGGAAGACTTTGACATCTTTGTTTAGTTGAGGCTGAAGGCGTGGCCATCCCAGTTGCCATTATTGTACAGTAAGATTGTGACATAGTTGTCTCTAACCCTGACCATTACGTCACCCCAGTTGCCATTATTGTACAGTAAGATTGTGACATAATGGTCTCTAACCCTGACCATTACGTCATCCCAGTTGCCATTATTGTACAGTAAGATTGTGACATAATGGTCTCTAACCCTGACCATTACGTCATCCCAGTTGCCATTATTGTACAGTAAGATTGTGACATAGTTGTCTCTAACCCTGACCATTACGTCATCCCAGTTGCCATTATTGTACAGTAAGATTGTGACATAATGGTCTCTAACCCTGACCATTACGTCATCCCAGTTGCCATTATTGTACAGTAAGATTGTGACATATTTGTATCCACTTCCACTGGCATTGGTCCAGTCTGTGTTACCTGAATACAAGTTCAGTGATAGAAGACCAAACTCGCTGAAAGAAAAACACTATTATGGAGAGATACAGGTTTTATAATGGCAGAAGCTGTCTAGTCAGTGACAGGTCACATATGACGCTTCTACTTGGCACATATTGCCTTGCTGACGGGCCTTGGCGGCCATGCATTCCCACAGTTCTTTGTTCCGGGTGTTAATTATGAGCTGGACGGTGTTCTTTCTGCAAGCCACTTCGTCAGTCCATCTGTCATCTTCTCTCTTTGTCTGTCTCGGTCGCTTTTGCCCTCTACCATCCCTGTTGTTATGAGATGTTCCAGTTCACCTGCTCTCATGAGGCGTCTTATGAATTTTATGTTGTCTTTTCCTAAACTTCTTTGTCTTCTTCTACCTGTTTCAGGATCTCTTCTTTTGATCTGTTCGCTATCCATAGTATTTTTAACGTTATTCCAAGGGATCATATTTCCATGGCCTCTAGGCGGCGCTGGATTTTCCTGGTCATTGTCCATGTTTCACATCCACGAAACAGGCTTGGTTCAATAAATCATTGTAGCGCTGTTTTCTGCACTTTCAGTGTTGCTGATTCATTACATGAATATCCGCACTTTCAGTGTTGCTGATTCATTACATGAATATCCGCACTTTCAGTGTTGGTGATTGATTACATGAATTTCCGCACTTTCAGTGTTGCTGATTGATTACATGAATTTCCGCACTTTCAGTGTTACTGATTGATTATTTGAATTGCGTGATTTAATTTTAGGGAGGGAAGACAAATATTATGATATATAAGAAAAAAAAATCTCTCTGAGTTTACTAGTATCAGTGACGGAAAGAATGTTCAAGCGGAATGTATGTTTTTATACATAGGTATACACAAGTATAGAAACAAGTTTGATATGACTGTTGTATCTGGTATGAGACCTAGTACTCTACGTTCTGGGACGAACTGATAAGCTGAAGTCGGTTTCTATGTAGGAAGAGCGAGGTGGCGAGCGAGGGTACGATCTGCGAGTTTTGTTTGTAGTATGTTCATATGCTTCCCAGCGGAAGCCAGTTTGCTGTTGTGTTTGTCTTTTTTGCTGTAGTGTAGCACATTGATAGATTAGAAACATCTAAAGCAACTTTGCTCTTTGGTAAGACATGAACACCTTTGGCGAGCAGCTGGTGGTACAGGTGTATTCTGTCTAGAAGAGTTGAGTGCACCGGGGATGCTCGTGTTGGTTTATCTGGGATTAGGAAACAGGTGGAGTTCTGCCGCTTCAGGTACAGCTTGTGTTTGATATTATTTTTAGTTGCTCACACTCTACCCGGGATAAGGTGTGGGCTACCTGCCTCTCCGACCTGCTTGAGCCTCTTTGCAAGATGGCGGTAGCGAATTCTGACTCTTTGTATGTTTGTGTGTGTGTGTGTGTGTGCTTATAGTAGCATGTTTGTATGGTAGGCTTCTAATAGCTTTGTGTGTTATAACCAGGAGCCTCAAATAATGCTTTATGCAGGTTTGTGTATACATACATAAAGGATATATACATTTGTTATTTCAGAATAAGAGCTTTTGTCATAATACTGGCTGTTTATTCATTGTGTCCTTTTCGTCTGATATAATAAAACCGCGTCATGCACGTGTCTTCATCTGTACTTACATTAAATACACTGGAACAAACGTTCATACACCTGCACATGCAGGCAGCTTTTTAAGAGATTTACAATAAACACATACACCCTAGGACTTAGGTACACACACATTTCCACAGAAAATGACAACACACAGTAAGCTGTGACATTGATTTGAATTGCTTCTTTCTTGCACGTACGTCTTAGTACAAGAAATCTAGGTGTTCTGGGATTAAGTGGGATATAAGCTTTCCCTTTATATTATTGTATGCTTTGTGCAGGGGCAGAAACTTGGCAGCTCTTGTGTGTAGAGCTTCAGCCGCAGTCCGAGGCATACAGCAACGCGAGGCTGATGTAATCAATATTGCCATAGCCATTTCTTCATGGCTCATCTCACCCCTGGACCAGACACACCGCGGGAATACACGCCGGCTGTGTGACGACGGATCGATCCTCATCTGCAATATTGTTAAATCTCCAGCGACTTCAGTAGCACAGTTGTCTTGGAATAGCCTGTTTGTCCTTTCATCTTGACTATTATGTTAAGTGTAAGAAGAGATAACGGTTTTCGTCAGTCATCTCATTAGCTTGGTCGTACATGACCTGCAGACGACGTTGTGTACCTAGCTCGGTTGCTCGTGGATGTACACCAAATTTGAATTTAACAGATGCAACAGCTGGAGGTTGTATGCGCGGCCAGTGACAATTTTCTGACAGGTTAATAATATATGTAGCAGAACACGTAGCCTCTGCTGGTCGTGTTGACCTGATTAGAAAGAAGCCACTATCAGGTGTGTCATATATCGTGTGTGTTTTTGGCAGCAGGGAGTTGGCAACAAGTCAAGTCTACTAGTAGCGGAGCTGTGAGTACAAGGTACCTGCTTAGTGTGGCGTATGTTCCTCTCATTCTGAGAACACTCGACTTCATAGGTGCTGTCTCCCAGAAGTCAGGTGTTAGTGTGGCGTATGTTCCTCTCATTCTGAGAACACTCGACTTCATAGGTGCTGTCTCCCAGAAGTCAGGTGTTAGTGTGGCGTATGTTCCTCTCATTCTGAGAACACTCGACTTCATAAGTGCTGTCTCCCAGAAGTCAGGTGTTAGTGTGGCGTATGTTCCTCTCATTCTGAGAACACTCGACTTCATAAGTGCTGTCTCCCAGAAGTCAGGTGTTAGTGTGGCGTATGTTCCTCTCATTCTGAGAACACTCGACTTCATAGGTGCTGTCTACCAGAAGTCGGGTGTTAGTGTGGCGTATGTTCCTCTCATTCTGAGAACACTCGACTTCATAGGTGCTGTCTACCAGAAGTCGGGTGTCTCTCACACCTTCCATTCTTTGTACACAACCACACGATGTGGAATATAGTTTGAGACATAGCCTGCTTTCATTGTGTACTTCTTTATTTGATAGTCTCTTCATGCCTAGGATTAAGAAGCTACAGAAGATGGGTGGGATTTGTTAGTCCAGTCCACGTATTAGCATCATTACAATAGACTGTTATTCATTTCTGACGTGTCGTCCATGATTCTTTCTTTCTTTCCAACATTTCAGCACGGTACGGTACACATGTTTTATAAATTGTGTAGAGTTTTCTCCTGAAAGACTATCATCCCCGTATTGAAATAGATTTTGCTATTTGGCTGATGATGAGCTCGCTGTGGTTGCTACCGTCAGATGTTAGAAGCTCATACCGATAATGGGTATCTTGAATGTGGGCATGAAGTCTCATTTAGAGTGACCTAAGATGACTTTCATTCTCCGAAAGGACCACCACAAGCACAGGGAAGGTGCTGGAAGTGCTACAGACAGAAAACATGTAAGCCAGTCTGTTCATCTAGATAACCACAATCAAGATTTGGGTCAAGAGTTGTGGGCTAAAGGTCAGAAGGTCACAGAATACTGTATAACTGGATTATGTTATGTGCAAGTAGAGCAGATTTCATGTATGATGTTTTTGTGATGACTGTTCCAGACAAGGTGGATAGAACTTGGAACGTCTTTTCAGAAGCTAGTACGAGCATGAACGTGTGTAGTTTCCTTAGTGTATTAGTTGTATACGGCACAGTGTTGGCCATAAAACTGTGTTGTCAGCGACCTGCTTTCAGCTGTTTTCACATACCAGTTCCTTGTTTGACATTCATCTCATCCAGTTTCTCCCTTGACTGCCAGAAGCAGTGAAGAGCGCGTACACATGTATGTATGTATGTTATGTTTGTTACATTCTCTCCTCCGCCATCCAGACCTTCTGATGTTTCAGGTGTTAACTAAATTGTTAACAAGTCACGCCAGCTCTTCCCTGAAATCTTCCTCGGGTCATCCGCAAAACTTTTGTGTCCTTGATCTCTCTCTCTCCCTCTCTCTCTCTCTTGTCTCTCTCTCTCTCTCTCTCTGTCTTCTCTCTCTCTCCTCTCTCTCTCTCTCTCTCTCTCTCTCTCTGTGTTGGATGTGCCATTGATTCTCTGCCAGTTCTGTATATCGGATCTGTCATGAACTCTGCATTAAATTTTGTATGTCGGATATGCCATTGACTCTTCATTGAATTTTGTTTGTTTGTTTATTAGATCAAACATGGACTCTTTGTTGAACTTTGGTACTAGTATTTACGTTTCCCAACATGCTGGGATCAATCGGCCTTGTAGATATCATGGTTCAGGGCCGAAGACCCTGGAAGCGGGTGTAGCTAGATAGAAGAAATACATTGATAGTTAACCTTAAATATAGAGCGTATGAGCTAGGGCGCTTGTCCTCATAGAGACAAACCGGCCTGAGACATCACAGACACATCGTCTGTAGAAATATTTGATTGTTCGAGCTCGAGATGTCACAGTCATATATCTGTAGAAATAAATACATGGTTGTTTGAGCTGGAGATGTCACAGTCACATATCTGTAGAAATAAATACATGGTTGTTTGAGCTGGAGATGTCATAGTCACATATCTGTAGAAATAAATACTTGGTTGTTTGAGCTGGAGATGTCACAGTCACGTATCTGTAGAAATAAATACATGGTTGTTTGAGCTGGAGATGTCATAGTCACATATCTGTAGAAATAAATACTTGGTTGTTTGAGCTGGAGATGTCATAGTCACATATCTGTAGAAATAAATACATGGTTGTTTGAGCTGGAGATGTCATAGTCACATATCTGTAGAAATAAATACTTGGTTGTTTGAGCTGGAGATGTCATAGTCACATATCTGTAGAAATAAATACATGGTTGTTTGAGCTGGAGATGTCATAGTCACATATCTGTAGAAATAAATACTTGGTTGTTTGAGCTGGAGATGTCACAGTCACATATCTGTAGAAGTAAATACTTGGTTGTTTCTTCTACTGAGGAGAGAAATACGTCCAGGCGTATGTCACAAACCTCGTGACTCTGTAGTGTGTCCACAGGTCAGGAAAATATAAACACTTAACACCGTATCCCTTAGATGTCTCTGTGACATGCTAAGGCTACATTGACTTTTTTGGATGATTTATTTTAGAAGAAACGGCCAGGCTTGTCTAGGACCGAGATGAAAATTTGCACAAACTTTGTTGGGCTCATGGCGACGAGCAGGAGCGTTGCCCGTCATGTCAGTCTTGGGTTAAAGTGTCTAAGAGACATTGTCAACTTCTTGGATAGCTCGTCTGTGAAGATCTTTTGTGTTGCTGCATCTGAAGATTTTTCATGTTTTTCAATAGTTTGTTCCTGAAAATTTGTAGAGCAACTATTTATAATTACAAAGTAAATGCCAGTCAGTAGTATCATGTAGATGAGAGTAGATGTCAGTAGTATCATGTAGATGAGAGTAGATGTCAGTAGTATCATGTAGATGAGAATAGATATTAGTAGTATCATGTAGATGAGAATAGATGTCAGTCTTTTGTATCTTGTAGATGAGAAAGTCTAGTGTATCATTGTGAGAAAGGTTTTTTTTTTCCTCACAGTTTTTGTCTTATTTCTATTTATATGTAACACACGTGTAGTTGAGTGTGGTGACCTAGATCTGTAGGAGCTGTCATTTATGTTCTCTAGTCGGGAATTCATTCTCGCATCACCAATCTTTACATAAGGTATTTTAGACTCGGTACAGAGTATCAGCAGTTGTCTGAAGAGATCAGACCTCACGTAATCACAGAACAGTTGTCTGTAGAGACCAAACCTCACGTAATCACAGAACAGTTGTCTGTAGAGACCAAACCTCACGTAATCACAGAACAGTTGTCTGTAGAGACCAAACCTCACGTAATCACAGAACAGTTGTCTGTAGAGACCAAACCTCACGTAATCACAGAACAGTTGTCTGTAGAGACCAAACCTCACGTAATCACAGAACAGTTGTCTGTAGAGACCAAACCTCACGTAATCACAGAACAGTTGTCTGTAGAGACCAAACCTCACGTAATCACAGAACAGTTGTCTGTAGAGACCAAACCTCACGTAATCACAGAACAGTTGTCTGTAGAGACCAAACCTCACGTAATCACAGAACAGTTGTCTGTAGAGACCAAACCTCACGTAATCACAGAACAGTTGTCTGTAGAGATCAGACCTCACGTAATCACAGAACAGTTGTCTGTAGAGATCAGACCTCACGTAATCACAGAACAGTTGTCTGTAGAGATCAGACCTCACGTAATCACAGAACAGTTGTATGTAGAGACCAAACCTCACGTAATCACGGAACAGTTGTCTGTAGAGATCAGACCTCACGTAATCACAGAACAGTTGTATGTAGAGACCAAACCTCACGTAATCACGGAACAGTTGTCTTTAAAGACCAGACATCGCATAATCACATAATAGTTTTCAGTATTTATGTGTTTATGTTTTCTTGAACGCGAAATGAGTGTTATATATATATATATTTTTTTTTTTTTTCTTATTCCTTTTACACTTTCTTGAACTTTATATGAACACGAACGAAAAAAAAGAAAAAGATAAACATCACCCGAAAACCTGGTCTGTCTCACAAAATGTAGGCCCTAATGATTGTATCATATGTGGGCTCCGCCACCCAAAACGTGCAAGGATCTGTCGTGAGATTTCCGAGTTCTGGCTTGGCACCAGACACACGAAGAAAATAATGGCGGTCGTCAGAGTGAGGAGAATTATAACGGGGCCAAGTTATTTTCTCCTCGCATCACAGCAGATTGAGTTGGAGAAATAATAGCCATGTATGGCCAGTATAAGAATTGATTATTGACTGGCAGCCCTGTAACCTGCCTAGCACCTCATCATCCTAACCACAGATATCGAGCTGTGCGGTCTGGGCCAGGGAAGTTCGTCTTTGTGAGTTACGGCAGATTTGGCACGGCTCAGGCACACACAGATTAGTTTACATGTGCCTTGAGGAGCAGAGAGATCCTTCATATCCCTGAGTTCAGTTGTTGGCTTCTTGGTTTTCCTTTTCTTTTGCAGAGCGTGTGCCATGCGTCTCGACTTTCATGTTGTGTTTTATGTAAAGGAGACCCGCTGCTGGCGAGATTCTTCAGCTGCCGTGCGTGGAGTGGGGCTCCTCCCGGCCAGTGAAGAAAGGTGCAAATGGGGTTGCTGCATGGCACCAACGTGGAAAAGGTGACAGAAAGATAAAGCAGAGTAAACAGTAGTCAGATCACAGCACCTCTGGTCTGGAGGTCGGCCACGTCCTAAGTGCACTCATATCGAATGAAATGCCTGAACCAGATTAACCCAGAGGTTAAGACACTGCTGGCGAGATTCTTCGGAAGTCGCGCGTGGAGTGAAGCTCCTCCCGGCCAAGGAAGAAAATGCGGAAAAGCAATCAGGGTTGCTGTGTGGAGCCGATGTGAAAAGGTGAAAGAAAGGATAAAATGAAGCTTAATCTGTATGTCCAGTAGTATCGCTGCGATAGCTACACATACCACGGCGCCTCTGCTCTAGAGGCTGACCGCGTCCGAAATACACCTACACTGGTGAAATATGCTTAAACCGGCTTACACAAGGGGTGAAACTTGCAGGCTACGCGGTAGAAGCGAACGAAGAAGAAGAAGAAAATATAAAGGAGACCATGGTTTGTGAATGTGAATGCTGAGCATAAAGTGTCATCTTGCTTTGTAGGGACAGATAAGCGAATTCTCACACCTTCACTTTATCGTGGTACTAGACTTGAGAGTCTCTTTCTTCACTATGATAATCTGACTATTTGGAGTTGTTACTAGGATCTGTAGTGTTCGCTTGCCACTGTCCCATCAAATACGTGTCCCGTCATCAGTTTTTTACGTGTTTCAACATTGGTACGGTCTTTCCTAACAAGCCACTGTTATACTTACCCGAGCCGTCTAGCAAGCGGGCATGAAGGTATGTTGTGTCAGAGCTGGTTTCCTGTAGGACCCTCTTAGCTCTCAGTGATAGGGGAGTGTGTCGCGTTCTTCCGTTGGTGAGTCCGTCATCGTTTACTGTCTTTGTCTTTGAAAGATGAAACCACGCAAGGTATTGTCTTTGAAAGATGAAACCACGCAAGGTATAGGCAAGGACTGCAGTTACTTCATTTACAGAGTCCATCTGCAGGACGTTGTTGTTCCGTGTGTGTATAAACAAAGTCTGGTGGAACATTCGTATAGTCGCCATAGAGATGAAACTAATAGGGAGCTCAGATTAGGAAGAGGAAGGTTGTTAGGTATCATGTGTGTCCTTGATTAGGTTAAGGTAAGAGAACTAAGGCAACAACGTGTCAGAATTATCAGAAGAGTCATATAATCTGTGCTTGGTGAACAGCAGTGACAGGTATTTTAACACTACAAGCTTTTATTATTACAGGGTTCTTTTCTTGATTCAGTGTGCTGAGGTGGGACGACAGTTCTTTCTGCTTGACTTGGAGGACAGCATACCAGTTCTAGACAACGATATAATAATCATTGACAGACTGTTTCTGTGTGACACATCACAGGATTAACAGACTGTTACTGCGTGACATATCACAGGATTGACAGGCTGGTGATGTGTCACGCAGTAACAGTCTGTTAATCCTGTGATGTGTCACGCAGTAACAGCCTGCCAAGTCTTTCTCAATGTATCACTTGCTGCAGTCCAGAAATCTTCACAGGGTCACTCACAATCATGAGAAAATGTTAGTTTATTGTTGTGGGTTTCTTGGGTTATTTTGTGTTATAATATGACAGGCAGTCTCGGGTTATTTTGTGTTGTAATATGACAGGCAGTCTCGGGTTATTTTGTGTTATAATATGACAGGCATTCTCGGGTTATTTTGTATTGTAATATGGCAGGCAGTCTCGGGTTATTTTGTGTTATAATATGACAGGCAGTCTCGTGTTATTTTTTTGTTGTAATATGACAGGCAGTCTCGTGTTATTTTGTATTGTAATATGACAGGCAGTCTTGGGTTATTTTGTGTTGTAATATGACAGGCAGTCTCGGGTTATTTTGTGTTGTAATATAACAGGCAGTCTCGGGTTATTTTGTATTGTAATATGACAGGCAGTCTCATGTTATTTTGTGTTGTAATATGACAGGCAGTCTCGGGTTATTTTGTGTTATAATATGACAAGCAGTCTTGGGTTATTTTGTGTTGTAATATGGCAGGCAGTCTCGGGTTATTTTGTATTGTAATATGACAGGCAGTCTCGTGTTATTTTGTGTTGTAATATGGCAGGCAGTCTTGGGTTATTTTGTGTTGTAATATGACAAGCAGTCTTGGGTTATTTTGTGTTATAATATGGCAGGCAGTCTCGGGTTATTTTGTTATAATATGACAGGCATTCTCTGGTTATTTTGTGTTATAATGTGGCAGGTATTCTCGGGTTATTTTGTGTTATAATGTGGCAGGCAGTCTCGGGTTATTTTGTTATAATATGACAGGCAGTCTTCACATTAAGGGTAAAAAACCTGAGGTACTTGTTTGGTATTCTTTGTAGCTCATGAAAAGACGACCCGAGATGCAGAAGTACTAAAGCCGTCAACAGTGCAGGCTAGGTTAGCTGTTGCTAGAAAATGGACACGCCCCTAAAGATGTGGACAACCAGAATGAAGCAGAAGAGCGATTGGTCGTCCACCATTGTGGTAGAGAAATAAGCCAGAAATGAGGGCATCAGAGACCAAGCCTCCTTTGTGCCTTCGGATCATCATCAGCAGCGAGAGAAAGTCCTACTTCAGTCATACAAATGGAACTTTGACATATTATGCACGGAGGTGTTAACTCTCAAGGATTTATGATCCAGCGATTAACGTTAGAACTGTAGCATAAGTACACGGTGGCTATGAATGTCCTCAGTGTAGCAGGACATCAGCCTCTTCTCCACACAGGTGGCTATGAATGTCCTCAGTGTAGATGGACATCAGCCTCTTCTCCACACAGGTGGCTATGAATGTCCTCAGTGTAGCAGGACATCAGCCTCTTCTCCACACAGGTGGCTATGAATGTCCTCAGTGTAGCAGGACATCAGCCTCTTCTCCACACAGGTGGCTATGAATGTCCTCAGTGTAGCAGGACATCAGCCTCTTCTCCACACAGGTGGCTATGAATGTCCTCAGTGTAGCAGGACATCAGCCTCTTCTCCACACAGGTGGCTATGAATGTCCTCAGTGTAGCAGGACATCAGCCTCTTCTCCACACAGGTGGCTATGAATGTCCTCAGTGTAGGTGGACATCAGCCTCTTCACCACACAGGTGGCTATGAATGTCCTCAGTGTAGCAGGACATCAGCCTCTTCTCCACACAGGTGGCTATGAGTGTCCTCAGTGTAGGTGGACATCAGCCTCTTCACCACACAGGTGGCTATGAGTGTCCTCAGTGTAGCAGGACATCAGCCTCTTCACCACACAGGTGGCTATGAATGTCCTCAGTGTAGCAGGACATCAGCCTCTTCTCCACACAGGTGGCTATGAATGTCCTCAGTGTAGCAGGACATCAGCCTCTTCTCCACACAGGTGGCTATGAATGTCCTCAGTGTAGGTGGACATCAGCCTCTTCACCACACAGGTGGCTATGAGTGTCCTCAGTGTAGGTGGACATCAGCCTCTTCACCACACAGGTGACTATGAATGTCCTCAGTGTAGGTGGACATCAGCCTCTTCACCACACAGGTGGCTATGAGTGTCCTCAGTGTAGCAGGACATCAGCCTCTTCACCACACAGGTGGCTATGAATGTCCTCAGTGTAGCAGGACATCAGCCTCTTCACCACACAGGTGGCTATGAGTGTCCTCAGTGTAGGTGGACATCAGCCTCTTCACCACACAGGTGACTATGAATGTCCTCAGTGTAGGTGGACATCAGCCTCTTCACCACACAGGTGACTATGAATGTCCTCAGTGTAGGTGGACATCAGCCTCTTCACCACACAGGTGGCTATGAGTGTCCTCAGTGTAGGTAGACATCAGCCTCTTCACCACACAGTGTATTCACCCTGTGAACTAATTACATTCATCCATCGCTGTCCTTGCTTGCCGGCATCGATCCGATAATAATCGTGGCAAACACCGTGATGGCCTGGTCTAGTCGTGCTGTGTGGGGCTGAATCATGGGTCTTGCTTCACTTCATATATATTCAGATAATTCATGTCCTGCAGTGAATCGAAGCAGAATGGCGTGATAACGATACTGTCATAGGTCAGCCCATGGTTTGCTTAGATGCAGTATACAAGTGTCAGACCTGGCAGTCTAATGGTATTTATCATTAGCTAGTAAAATGCCAAAATTCATCATCATCATCATCATCATTCGCATAATGGAGACAGGAATTGTTCGCATAATGTAGACAGGAATTGTTCGTATAATGGAGACCGGAAAATCCTCCATCCATATCTGTATCCAAACTTATACCATCTTGTATTGTTTTTCCTACCTCAATATGTTTTTTTCCCAGTAACTCGGAGTAGTGTCTTCTCCCCTTCTACGTCAGGCTGGTTTTTTTCTTGTAACTCAGAGTAGTGCCTTCTCTTCGCCTGCGTTTCCTGTAACTCAGAGTAGTGCCTTCTCTTCGCCTGCGTTTCCTGTAACTCAGAGTAGTGCCTTCTCTTCGCCTGCGTTTCCTGTAACTCAGAGTGGTGCCTTCTCTTCGCCTGCGTTTCCTGTAACTCAGAGTGGTGCCTTCTCTTCGCCTGCGTTTCCTGTAACTCAGAGTGGTGTCTTCTCCCCTCCAGCGTCAGGCTGGTTTTTTCCTGTAACTCAGAGTGGTGTCTTCTCTCCGCCTGCGTCAGGCTGTTTGCAGTCAGCTTTCATTTTGTGCAATCCTTGTCTTTCTGTTGGTCACTTGTTCTTCTTCATGTGCAGGGTGAGCAGGCCATATTTACCTGTCCTGGTTTTATCTGAGAGTTTCGTGTGTGTTATTCTCATCTGTTCACTATTTCTGGCTGTTCCTGGGCAGTGAGTTATGTTGATCAGTAAAATCTAGCCATGTTTCTTCTTCCTGTCTTATATCAGTAAAATCTAGCCATGTTTCTTCTTCCTGTCTTATATCAGTAAAATCTAGCCATGTTTCTTCCTCCTGTCTTATATCAGTAAAATCTAGCCATGTTTCTTCCTCCTGTCTTATATCAGTAAAATCTAGCCATGTTTCTTCCTCCTGTCTTATATCAGTAAAATCTAGCCATGTTTCTTCCTCCTGTCTTATAGCAGTAAAATCTAGGTATGTTTCTACCTCTTGTCTTATATCAGTAAAATCTAGCCATGTTTCTTCCTCCTGTCTTAGTAATGGCATTTCTCCCCACCCCCTTACCCCCTCATCACCCCCTTTATGTTCAGGCTATTGTGTTTAAAATTATATATTTGGTTATTTATAGCCTGTTCTGGCAGGAACTTGTTGATTTTTGTTTTAGAGAGAAAATTAAAACATCTCTCTCTCTCTCTCTCTCTCTCTCTCTCTCTCTCTCTCTCTCTCTCTCTCTCTCTCTCTCTCTCTCTCTCTCTCTCTCAGAAACCAGGATTATAAAAAAGCGGTTATAGCGCATGTTAAATAATGAGTCAGAAAGTTGGGTGACTGTGTCCTCTTCTTAATGGAATTCATTCAGAACAAAAATGTGTATTGCCGTGTTGATAGCAGTCCCGTACATTGATCATGCCCTGCTTCTAGCACAAGATGTCACTCACTGCACCTTGTTCTAGCACATGTGTGTGTGCTTCCTTGTGGCACAGATGTGTGACTATTAGCTTAAACCTTGCCTGACATCAACACATGCAACCACGGAAGGAACAACAGTAGATAGAACAACAGTAGATAGAACAACAGCAGATGGGAAACACCAAATGGGACAACAGATGGAACAGAACAGATGAAACAACAGCAGATTGAGTATAACAGATAGAACAACAGATGTAACAAAACATATAGAACAGCAACAGATGTAACAAAACATATAGAACAGCAACAGATGTAACAAAACATATAGAACAGCAACAGATGTAACAAAACATAAAGAACAATAACATGTAACAAAACATATAGACCAGCAACAAATGTAACAAAACATAAACTGTCATAGGTCAGCCCATGGTTTGCTTAGATGCAGTATACAAGTGTCAGACCTGGCAGTCTAATGGTATTTATCATTAGCTAGTAAAATGCCAAAATTCATCATCATCATCATCATCATCATCATTCGCATAATGGAGACAGGAATTGTTCGCATAATGTAGACAGGAATTGTTCGTATAATGGAGACCGGAAAATCCTCCATCCATATCTGTATCCAAACTTATACCATCTTGTATTGTTTTTCCTACCTCAATATGTTTTTTTCCCAGTAACTCGGAGTAGTGTCTTCTCCCCTTCTACGTCAGGCTGGTTTTTTTCTTGTAACTCAGAGTAGTGCCTTCTCTTCGCCTGCGTTTCCTGTAACTCAGAGTAGTGCCTTCTCTTCGCCTGCGTTTCCTGTAACTCAGAGTAGTGCCTTCTCTTCGCCTGCGTTTCCTGTAACTCAGAGTGGTGCCTTCTCTTCGCCTGCGTTTCCTGTAACTCAGAGTGGTGCCTTCTCTTCGCCTGCGTTTCCTGTAACTCAGATGGTGTCTTCTCCCCTCCAGCGTCAGGCTGGTTTTTTCCTGTAACTCAGAGTGGTGTCTTCTCTCCGCCTGCGTCAGGCTGTTTGCAGTCAGCTTTCATTTTGTGCAATCCTTGTCTTTCTGTTGGTCACTTGTTCTTCTTCATGTGCAGGGTGAGCAGGCCATATTTACCTGTCCTGGTTTTATCTGAGAGTTTCGTGTGTGTTATTCTCATCTGTTCACTATTTCTGGCTGTTCCTGGGCAGTGAGTTATGTTGATCAGTAAAATCTAGCCATGTTTCTTCTTCCTGTCTTATATCAGTAAAATCTAGCCATGTTTCTTCTTCCTGTCTTATATCAGTAAAATCTAGCCATGTTTCTTCCTCCTGTCTTATAGCAGTAAAATCTAGCCATGTTTCTTCCTCCTGTCTTATATCATAAAATCTAGCCATGTTTCTTCCTCCTGTCTTATATCAGTAAAATCTAGCCATGTTTCTTCCTCCTGTCTTATAGCAGTAAAATCTAGGTATGTTTCTACCTCTTGTCTTATATCAGTAAAATCTAGCCATGTTTCTTCCTCCTGTCTTAGTAATGGCATTTCTCCCCACCCCCTTACCCCCTCATCACCCCCTTTATGTTCAGGCTATTGTGTTTAAAATTATATATTTGGTTATTTATAGCCTGTTCTGGCAGGAACTTGTTGATTTTTGTTTTAGAGAGAAAATTAAAACATCTCTCTCTCTCTCTCTCTCTCTCTCTCTCTCTCTCTCAGAAACCAGGATTATAAAAAAGCGGTTATAGCGCATGTTAAATAATGAGTCAGAAAGTTGGGTGACTGTGTCCTCTTCTTAATGGAATTCATTCAGAACAAAAATGTGTATTGCCGTGTTGATAGCAGTCCCGTACATTGATCATGCCCTGCTTCTAGCACAAGATGTCACTCACTGCACCTTGTTCTAGCACATGTGTGTGTGCTTCCTTGTGGCACAGATGTGTGACTATTAGCTTAAACCTTGCCTGACATCAACACATGCAACCACGGAAGGAACAACAGTAGATAGAACAACAGTAGATAGAACAACAGCAGATGGGAAACACCAAATGGGACAACAGATGGAACAGAACAGATGAAACAACAGCAGATTGAGTATAACAGATAGAACAACAGATGTAACAAAACATATAGAACAGCAACAGATGTAACAAAACATATAGAACAGCAACAGATGTAACAAAACATATAGAACAGCAACAGATGTAACAAAACATAAAGAACAATAACATGTAACAAAACATATAGACCAGCAACAAATGTAACAAAACATATAGACCAGCAACAGATGTAACAAAACATGAAGAACAATAACATGTAACAAAACATATAGACCAGCAACAGATAGATGACACAGGTTAAATGCAGCCATACTAAGGACAAGAGCCTGACTGGTGGAATGTCGTCAAGAGATGGACCACAACATCAGACCACTTGGCCAGGTGGAAATAAATATCAGTTACAGAATTTTAAAAAAATGTTTGTGCTCAAGCCATAAGCTAGTATCAGATCAACCACACATCAAAATTGTAGGCAGGCGAGAGATGTTTGGCAAAAAGCAGTGGCTCTATCAGATAACACAGATTCCCAGTGCAACGTGCCACACAGAACTGCAAGAAGCCACAAGTTTGACACAAAACAACGATACTAAATGATTGAAAACATAGGAAAGTGCTAAACTCTGCAGTGAAAACATAGGAAAGTGCTAAAATCTGCAGTTTGCTGGTATTCAGTAAGGTGGTGCAGAAACTGGAGTTTTTGTTTTCTTCCATTACATTTAGTAAGTGTGTGTTTTCTTCCATTACATTTAATAGGTCTGTGTTTTCTTCCATTACATTTAATAGGTCTGTGTTTTCTTCCATTACATTTAGTAAGTGTGTGTTTTCTTCCATTACATTTAATAGGTCTGTGTTTTCTTCCATTACATTTAGTAAGTCTGTGTTTTCTTCCATTACATTTAGTAAGTGTGTGTTTTCTTCCATTACATTTAGTAAGTGTGTGTTTTCTTCCATTACATTTAATAGGTCTGTGTTTTCTTCCATTACATTTAATAGGTCTGTGTTTTCTTCCATTACATTTAGTAAGTGTGTGTTTTCTTCCATTACATTTAATAGGTCTGTGTTTTCTTCCATTACATTTAGTAAGTCTGTGTTTTCTTCCATTACATTTAGTAAGTGTGTAGTCATAAAACAAAAACAGTTTGGATGGCGGACAGAGGAGAGGAAGATGCTTAAGTTCTGCTTGTATCACGTGAGTCACATATGAGGCCGGTGTCGAGACCTGGAATAGAGAAGCGAGTTTTGCTTTGTCATGAACCATCCCATCCTTCTACACAGTGAACTTTGAACCTGTCTCGCAGCGCCAGCAGTGAGTAACCCCCGATAAAGAAAACAAAAAGTCAAAATTCCAGCCCGCTTCCTGCGGCCCCCCCCCCCCCCCCCCCCCCCGCGCTGGCTTGTGTGCGTTTGTCTTGGTGAATGAACTCTAACATAGGACAGGCTTGAAATGTGAGCGGAGGCAGGCCTGGTTTACGTCACTGGTCTGTGTGTGTAAGAGAGAGAGTTAACAGAAGTGTGTGCTTCCAGTAGTTGGAAGGTTTACATTTCATTCACGCTAACTAGGAAATCAGTTTAAAACCAGCAGAAACCTTCCCTCTATACGTGTTCATTCATAGCATGCTGGATGCGGGTATAGTAAGTTAGCGTGTATGTCCTGCTGGTTATAGTAGTCTGTATGTGCTGCTGGTTATATAATAGCGTGTATGTAGTAGTTATACTAGCTAGCATACATCTGGTGGCTTGGTGTAGATGAAAGCGCTAAATGTGGCTTGTGAGAGGCTGCCAGATGACCACGTTGCAGATTCTGAGACAGGAAAGTAGGGCCGGAGGCTGCAGAAAATCTATGTAGGAGTCGATGTCGGGTTTAAGGCTCTTCTCCCCTGGACTGACTGACATGATGTTGCAGAGAACTGGCAGGTGCATACAGCCAGGCACTCTCTGGGAACAGGATATATATATACGCATTGATTGGTCACCGCCGGTCTCTCAGCTTTGAGAAATGGCACACCTATGGCGCTGTCGAAGGATAAGAGTTCAGTGTGAGAATTTAGAAATTCGTCACCTGTACAGTGATTTGAATGAACAGTTGTACATCATCTGCTGAACTGTAGAAATAAAATGATCACAGTTGATGCGTAAAGTCATTCAAGCAGTCCTTGTCACATGATGGTAGAGCTGGTAGTGTCAGGTTGGTTGAGCAATCCTTGTCACAACTTTCTTACACTAGTTTCTGTGAAACAAGTAACAACTGGATTAACTTTCTTATACTAGCTTCTGTGAAACACAAGTAACAACTGGGTTAACTTTCTTACACAGCTTCTGGCTTTCTTAAGGTGCTCAAACACTTTGACCATGGGAAATACTAGATCCAGAGTCAGTGTGTAACTAGACTCAAACCAGAGTCAGTGTGTAACTAGACTCAAACCAGAGTCAGTGTGTAACTAGACTCGAACCAGAGTCAGAGTGTAACTAGACTCAAACTATGTCTGTGTAACTAGACTCAAACCAGAATCAGGGTGTAACTAGACTCAAACCATGTCAGTGTGTAACTAGACTCGAACCAGAGTCAGAGTGTAACTAGACTCAAACCAGAGTCAGTTTAAATGTCCCAGACAAGAGTCATGTATGATCTGAAACATAATTTGGTTAAACCTTAAAATGCTTTGTCCACAAATGGGTCCACTGTGGGTTGGAGATCTCAGAGAGATGGATATAGCAGTTTCTGGAGAACACATCAAAGTAAATATACTTTTGACATTGGAGGACATGGAAGCAATGATATCACAAACCAGGGTGTTATATCTGTGAAACACAAGTAACAACTGGGTTAACTTTCTTACACAGCTTCTGGCTTTCTTAAGGTGCTCAAACACTTTGACCATGGGAAATACTAGATCCAGAGTCAGTGTGTAACTAGACTCAAACCAGAGTCAGTGTGTAACTAGACTCAAACCAGAGTCAGTGTGTAACTAGACTCGAACCAGAGTCAGAGTGTAACTAGACTCAAACTATGTCTGTGTAACTAGACTCAAACCAGAATCAGGGTGTAACTAGACTCAAACCATGTCAGTGTGTAACTAGACTCGAACCAGAGTCAGAGTGTAACTAGACTCAAACCAGAGTCAGTTTAAATGTCCCAGACAAGAGTCATGTATGATCTGAAACATAATTTGGTTAAACCTTAAAATGCTTTGTCCACAAATGGGTCCACTGTGGGTTGGAGATCTCAGAGAGATGGATATAGCAGTTTCTGGAGAACACATCAAAGTAAATATACTTTTGACATTGGAGGACATGGAAGCAATGATATCACAAACCAGGGTGTTATAGTAGAAGTAGTTGACAACTTGTGCACTAGGGACCTGTGGAATTTGATACCATTGATACAAATATCAAGCATTTCACTTTTTATGTGCAATGAATGTGATATTTATAAACTTAAGCTTGTTCCAGGGTCTCATGTGTGGTTCTTTGAAGAGAAATTTTATGTTGCAAGCTGTGACAGCTACAGCTGGTTAAAGCAACTGTGATGTAGAAACAACCAAAGCTTTCATATGTCAAGCATATATCTGGTGATATTTGAGATATATGTCCTTCAAGTTAGATGTCACTAGTGATTGTAGCCATTGTCGTTGTGATCTTTGCCATAAGTTATAAATGTGAAAGCTGTTACCATAAGTGATCTAGTTCAGTATAAGACAGAAGTTGTGATTTATTACACCTGTGTGACTGTATGTATCTAAAATGTGGGCACTGTGTTCAGAACATGAGAACAGTTTAATAACTTATATCTTTACAAAATAGTGAGTGAAGTGATAAGATAAAGTGATCAGCTCTATAATCCTACAGTGTGAGCATGAAGTAATAAAACAAACCAAACAGCTCTATAGTCATACAATGTGATCATGAAGTAATAAAACAAACCAAACAGCTCTATAGTCATACAATGTGATCATGAAGTAATAAAACAAACCAAACAGCTCTATAATCCTACAGTGTGAGCATGAAGTAATAAAACAAACCAAACAGCTCTGTAGTCATACAATGTGATCATGAAGTAATAAAACAAACCAAACAGCTCTATAGTCATACAATGTGAGCATGAAGTAATAAACAGCTCTATAGTCCTACAATGTGAGCATGAAGTAATAAAACAAACCAAACAGCTCTATAGTCCTACAATGTCAGCATGAAGTAATAAAACAAACCAAACAGCTCTATAGTCCTACAATGTCAGCATGAAGTAATAAACCAAACAGCTCTATAGTCATACAATGTGAGCATGAAGTAATAAAACAAACAGCTCTATAGTCCTACAATGTCAGCATGAAGTAATAAAACAAACAGCTCTATAGTCCTACAATGTGAGCATGAAGTAATAAAACAAACCAAACAGCTCTATAGTCCTACAATGTGAGCATGAAGTAATAAACAGCTCTATAGTCATACAATATGAGCATGAAGTAATAAAACAAACCAAACAGCTCTATAGTCCTACAATGTCAGCATGAAGTAATAAACCAAACAGCTCTATAGTCCTGCAATGTGAGCATGAAGTAGTAAAACAAACCAAACAGCTCTATAGTCCTAAAATGTGAGCATGAAGTAATAAAACAAACCAAACAGCTCTATAGTCCTACAATGTGAGCATGAAGTAATAAAATAAACCAAACAGCTCTATAGTCTACAGTGTGAGCATGAAGTAATAAAACAAACCAAACAGCTCTATAGTCCTACAATGTGAGCATGAAGTAATAAAATAAACCAAACAGCTCTATAGTCCTACAGTGTGAGCATGAAGTAATAAAACAAACCAAACAGCTCTATAGTCTACAGTGTGAGCATGAAGTAATAAAACAAACCAAACAGCTCTATAGTCCAGCAACTTCATAAGAACATTCTCACAGTAAAATATTAAAATGCATGTACATACTGCAGCCATAATCTCCAGATAAGTATTATATGGTAAATGTCTGAAGTGATCAGTGTGAGGTAGACCAGACCTGAGATATAATTGTAAGCCATTCATAAGATATTTTTCCATCAGTCATGAACTGCACAAGTAGAGAACTCTGTGTAAGATGCTACATCTGTTGAGGAAGTCATGACCAGAATGTAAGCCAGCAGGTGCAAGTGTGAAGAGACAGAACTTGCAACAAAAGTGTGATTTGTTGTTATTGTATCTCATGTGCCAATCTGGTATTATCACAGTCAGCCAAGAGAGAAGCTGCTGAAAGACTGATGCTTCCACAAACATTGGTGTGTTTTCCTCACAAGCTGCTGAAAGACTGATGCTTCCACAAACATCTGGCATGTTTTCCTCACAAGCTACTGAAAGATTGATGCTTCCACAAACATCTGGCATGTTTTCCTCACAAGCTGCTGAAAGATTGATGCTTCCACAAACATTGGTGCGCTTTCCTCACAAGCTACTGAAAGATTGATGCTTCCACAAACATCTGGCATGCTTGCATAACAATCATCCCACCACCTCAAGTAGAAGTACAATCTGATCATGAGCACATGAAGGGCAAGGAAAAACAAATGCATCAAACAAAAACAAGGAGATGAAGCAAATTCCAGACAAAATATGCAAGAAAACAGACTAGTTTTGCTTCAAATCACAAGTTGCCTGAGAAGTCTGCTGTGTCTGAAGTAGTATTACATGACTTGGACATAATATATTTTCTCCTAGAGGTCTAGTCTCTTATCTAATTCATCTCTGGAGTTGTATTCAAGCTTGCTGATACAGATACATTGCCCAGGAAAAGAACATACAAATGGTGAGGCACACAAGAAAAACTCCTGCTGACAGTGTTATTAGTGGAGGCAACCGATCACTTTATCTGATTAGCTAAACATATACAGCTTAACACAGAAGAAGATCCAGATATATCCTATTATACGCTGGAAATTTGCTTTTCTTATATTTAAAATCCATAATTTCTTTGTCTTCAGCCTCAGAATTTGAGCAGAATGAATCCTCACAGCTTTCTTCAGGCGCTGTATTTTCGACACCAGGATCACACAAATCAGACACATCTATAGCAGCTTCCAGATCTAAACATTTGACAATGGATAGAGATGATGATGGTGCCCCATCCTCTGAACCAGCTTCTGTACACCTTAAAGGTAATTACAGCTTTACTCAGATCACATTTTCAGCTTCCACATCTTGCAAAACTGCTCAGATGCTAGGATTTTATTTATCAGGGTGAGTCAGAAAGTAACCCTATTTTTTTGTTTGAACAAAGTATACAAGTGAGATTGAGAACCCTTTATCACTTTTCACATAGTCCCCCCACTGTGCTCGGTGCAACTCTGCCGCTGCTTCACTAATGTCTGGACGTGTTCAGAACAAAAATCTCCTGACCGACTGATGCTTCCACAAACATCTGGCATGTTTTCCTCACAAGCTACTGAAAGATTGATGCTTCCACAAACATCTGGCATGTTTTCCTCACAAGCTGCTGAAAGATTGATGCTTCCACAAACATTGGTGCGCTTTCCTCACAAGCTACTGAAAGATTGATGCTTCCACAAACATCTGGCATGCTTGCATAACAATCATCCCACCACCTCAAGTAGAAGTACAATCTGATCATGAGCACATGAAGGGCAAGGAAAAACAAATGCATCAAACAAAAACAAGGAGATGAAGCAAATTCCAGACAAAATATGCAAGAAAACAGACTAGTTTTGCTTCAAATCACAAGTTGCCTGAGAAGTCTGCTGTGTCTGAAGTAGTATTACATGACTTGGACATAATATATTTTCTCCTAGAGGTCTAGTCTCTTATCTAATTCATCTCTGGAGTTGTATTCAAGCTTGCTGATACAGATACATTGCCCAGGAAAAGAACATACAAATGGTGAGGCACACAAGAAAAACTCCTGCTGACAGTGTTATTAGTGGAGGCAACCGATCACTTTATCTGATTAGCTAAACATATACAGCTTAACACAGAAGAAGATCCAGATATATCCTATTATACGCTGGAAATTTGCTTTTCTTATATTTAAAATCCATAATTTCTTTGTCTTCAGCCTCAGAATTTGAGCAGAATGAATCCTCACAGCTTTCTTCAGGCGCTGTATTTTCGACACCAGGATCACACAAATCAGACACATCTATAGCAGCTTCCAGATCTAAACATTTGACAATGGATAGAGATGATGATGGTGCCCCATCCTCTGAACCAGCTTCTGTACACCTTAAAGGTAATTACAGCTTTACTCAGATCACATTTTCAGCTTCCACATCTTGCAAAACTGCTCAGATGCTAGGATTTTATTTATCAGGGTGAGTCAGAAAGTAACCCTATTTTTTTGTTTGAACAAAGTATACAAGTGAGATTGAGAACCCTTTATCACTTTTCACATAGTCCCCCCACTGTGCTCGGTGCAACTCTGCCGCTGCTTCACTAATGTCTGGCATGCTTGCATAACAATCATCCCACCACCTCAAGTAGAAGTACAATCTGATCATGAGCACATGAAGGGCAAGGAAAAACAAATGCATCAAACAAAAACAAGGAGATGAAGCAAATTCCAGACAAAATATGCAAGAAAACAGACTAGTTTTGCTTCAAATCACAAGTTGCCTGAGAAGTCTGCTGTGTCTGAAGTAGTATTACATGACTTGGACATAATATATTTTCTCCTAGAGGTCTAGTCTCTTATCTAATTCATCTCTGGAGTTGTATTCAAGCTTGCTGATACAGATACATTGCCCAGGAAAAGAACATACAAATGGTGAGGCACACAAGAAAAACTCCTGCTGACAGTGTTATTAGTGGAGGCAACCGATCACTTTATCTGATTAGCTAAACATATACAGCTTAACACAGAAGAAGATCCAGATATATCCTATTATACGCTGGAAATTTGCTTTTCTTATATTTAAAATCCATAATTTCTTTGTCTTCAGCCTCAGAATTTGAGCAGAATGAATCCTCACAGCTTTCTTCAGGCGCTGTATTTTCGACACCAGGATCACACAAATCAGACACATCTATAGCAGCTTCCAGATCTAAACATTTGACAATGGATAGAGATGATGATGGTGCCCCATCCTCTGAACCAGCTTCTGTACACCTTAAAGGTAATTACAGCTTTACTCAGATCACATTTTCAGCTTCCACATCTTGCAAAACTGCTCAGATGCTAGGATTTTATTTATCAGGGTGAGTCAGAAAGTAACCCTATTTTTTTGTTTGAACAAAGTATACAAGTGAGATTGAGAACCCTTTATCACTTTTCACATAGTCCCCCCACTGTGCTCGGTGCAACTCTGCCGCTGCTTCACTAATGTCTGGACGTGTTCAGAACAAAAATCTCCTGACCGACCTTGTGGCCAACTGTGGGTGGCCTGTTTCGTCTCTTCATCTGTACTAGCACATCCTTGAGGGCTCCAAACACCTGATAACCACATGATGTGAGGTTGGAGAATATTCAGGATGTGGAAGACACTCCAGACAGATTCATAATTTGTTGAGCTGCGAGGCCGTGCTTCATCATGCCATAGCGGCATACCAGAACTGAGTTAACCTCAGCATTTTCACCTGATTGTAAAATGCAGGTGGTTCTCAAGCAGATTACAATATTCTTGGCTGTTGTCAGTGATTCCTCTGGGCGTGTCATGTTCCAGGAGTATGCCTTTACAGTCCCGGAAGAGCATGAGCATTGGTTTTCTAGCCGACTGAGTTGCATGGTTTCTTTGGTTTTGGCGAGGAAGAATGTGGCTACTCCGTGCTGGCACCAAGAGAGGAAAAGCATAACATATCTGTAGTTCTTGTTTTGTCTTGTGCAATCTCCCTGTAACTTTGCATCCAGTGCTGTAGAGGTGTTGGGGCACAGCATCATATCGGCAAGGTTATGGCAGCTATTTTTTTCAGTCCTGGAATACAGCTAAAAGTAGGGGTTATGCAATGCTTCTTTAACAGACTCCACCACAGAAAGGACTATGATGATCCCTGCCCCATTAGCCAGGCTAGACCTGTTACTGGGTGTACCACGGAGAGGCGGAACAGAGTCTTAGTCATCTATGGTTCGCTTACCTTGATGCTGGAATATCAGCTGTGGATCGCTGATTACTTACTCAGACTGCATCTTCACCCCCCATATGTCTGCACTACAAGTGTCTACTTCCAGATGTAGGTTTTTTAGAGCAAAACTCACTCTCACAGCAGTCTTTAGTTTCTGGCTTTTAATGGAGTAATGCTTCCATGTATTTGAAAGAGAATTTTATGTGAATATTTTGGTTATAACTCTTTATACCTTGATAGTGGTATTTATACCTTGATAGTGGTGTGAACAGAGAGCTTCACTTGAGTCTTGTGTGGCTTTTCTTCTTCCTCTCATCTATGTGCTTTTCTTCTTCCTCTCATCTGTGTGCTTTTCTTCTTCCTCTCATCTGTGTGCTTTTCTTCTTCCTCTCATCTGTGTGCTTTTCTTCTTCCTCTCATCTGTGTGCTTTTCTTCTTCCTCTCATCTGTGTGCTTTTCTTCTTCCTCTCATCTGTGTGCTTTTCTTCTTCCTCTCATCTGTGTGCTTTTCTTCTTCCTCTCATCTGTGTGCTTTTCTTCTTCCTCTCATCTATGTGCTTTTCTTATTCTTATATATTTTTATATCCTTCCCATGCCATTAAATGTCACATAGGGCTCAGTCAGTTTTTCCTGTCTTCAGCGAGTCTTTCAAACGCATCAAGGGATTTTATGCCTGTTAATTTGGCCTCTCTTAACAATGTCCTCTTAAGAGTTTCATGTGGTCGGCCTCTTTCTTTGGCCTGTTGTGTTCCACTCAATACCTTGTTTTGTGATTCTCTGACTGTTTCTTCTCATCACATGACCAACATATGTCCATCTCATTTCCCTGATCACCCATGAGACTGGTTGTTGTTGTTCAGTCATCTGTCTTATCTCTGCATTGTTCTTGAATTTGTTCCATTTGATGCAGAGTATTTTCCTTAGGCATTTGTTTTCAAAAGAGTCTAATTTCTTGTCTATTTCTTTAGTTGTTTTCCAGCTTTCGCATGCATAAATGAGGGTGGATATTACATTGGAATTGAGTAGTCTTAACTTGGTTTTTGTGCTTATAACTTTTGAATTCCATATGTTCTCAAGATTCTTGAAGATCGATGCTGCTTTTGCAATTCTGATTCTAACTTCCTGGTCTGTGTAGCTGCCAAGGTATGCAAATTGATTGACTTCTTCAATATATGTCCCTTCTACGTGTATTTTTCCATTTTGACTAATGGGAAGTTTCATTATTTTTGTTTTGTTCTAGTTAATTTCAAATCCTATTTTGCTAGCCAGTGAAGACAGGATATCTGTTTTTTTCTTGCATTGAATTCACATAGTTACTGATAAGAGTTGTGTCATCAGCAAAATCAAGATCTTCTAGTTGGGTCCCATGTACCCAGTCAATACCAGTGTTACCTGTGCAGAATTTTTTCATTATGAAGTCTATTGTAATTCCAAAAAGTAAAGGAGACAGTATACATCTTTGTTTCATGCCTGTTTCAATCTGGAACCATTCACTCATCCCTTCTTCTGTTTTGACTGCACAAACATATCCATTGTATAAGTTCTTAATGATGTTGACAATTTTAGATGATATTCCATATAGACTTAAAATTCTCCACAATGAATCTCTATGTATGCTATCAAATGCCTTTTTAAAGTCTATGAAGTTCAGTATTAATGGTTCCTGCTTTTCAATATGTTCTTCAAGTATTATTCTTAGAGTAAAGATCTGATTGAGATAACTTCTCCCTTTTCGAAATCCTGCTTGTTCTTCTCTCATTGCGGTATCCACTATATCTTTAATTCTATTCAAAGTGACCTTGCAAAACACTTTTGACATAACTGATATTAACGTTACTCCTCTCCAATTGTTACATTTGCTAAGGTTGCCTTTTTTTGGTATTTTAACGATTCCTTTTTTCCACGTAGAAGGTGCTTTTCTGCCAGCATGTTTTTCTCATGTTAAAAATCCAGACATTTCATTGTAATCTGCTTAGTGGTGTCATGCTAATAATTGTTCTTTATTTAATAATTGATGCATTCAACATTTTTTTTTTTTTGTTCCATCAGGAGAGCAGAACAATTTAGGAGGAACTGACGGCAAAGATAGTTTGGTTTCCTTTGACAGCAGCGCAGAGTCCACGCCTAGAAGATCATCCAGGCCCAGATCTGCAGCCTCCACCCCACAGACTCCGTCCAGAAGTCAGGACCTCAGTCTGCTGGACATGAAGACTTCCTGGGATGGTAGCGCTGCTAGTGGTGGTAGCACTAAGGGTGAGACAACTGATGGTGATTCTGGGTATAAAATTCCCTTCAAGCACCGAGGTAGGGAGGCATTTCTCACTGACTACCCGCCGCTGCTGCTGCATGGTGCTTGGATTTTGTCGCTGCTCTAGTTGGTTCATTGTTGAAGCATCTCACCCATTTTATATCTGTGCCATCTTGTCCCTTTTTTCACCTATTTTGCCCTTTGAGAAAACAAAATGAAAGGGCATGCACTTCAGTAGCTTGATATTTGTTTTAGTAGTACGGCATCTTGATTGTTGTGTGCACACATCTTCTTGATAGTGCTAGTTGTTTTTACATAGTATCTTGATAGGGATAGTTGTTTGTACATAGTATCTTGATAGGGATAGTTGTTTTTACATAGTATCTTGATAGGGATAGTTGTTTTTACATAGTATCTTGATAGGGATAGTTGTTTTTACATAGTATCTTGATAGGGATAGTTGTTTGTACATAGTATCTTGATAGTGCTAGTTGTTTTTACATAGTATCTTGATAGGGATAGTTGTTTTTACATAGTATCTTGATAGGGATATGTGTTTTTACATAGTATCTTGATAGAGATAGTTGTTTTTACATAGTATCTTGATAGGGATAGTTGTTTGTACATAGTATCTTGATAGTGCTAGTTGTTTTTACATAGTATCTTGATAGGGATAGTTGTTTTTACATAGTATCTTGATAGGGATAGTTGTTTTTACATAGTATCTTGATAGGGATAGTTGTTTTTACATAGTATCTTGATAGGGATAGTTGTTTTTACATAGTATCTTGATAGAGATAGTTGTTTTTACATAGTATCTTGATAGGGATAGTTGTTTGTACATAGTATCTTGATAGTGCTAGTTGTTTGTACATATCTTGATTATGATAGTTGTTTGTACATAGCACTTGTATGCATACAATATCTTGATAGTGATATATGTACACGTACAGGATCTTGATAGTGATAGCTATACGCACACGACATTTGATAGTGATAGTCATATGCACACAGTCTTGATAGTGAAAATACTGACAGGATTTCCGAAAATACTGCAACAACTGTGATGCAGAAGTTAGGGCAGTTATAGCTGTGGTTGAAAAACTATCAGACTCCAGAATTGATATATGCCCCATGGTAATTCTCACAAATGCAAGATCAGTACTTTAAGCTCTTCAGTGCAACAAACTACCAGACCTTAAGAGTGCCTTGTCAAAAATTGGCTCACAACACGCAGTCACCTTGTAGTGGATTCCACCCCACTGTGGGATACCAGACAATGAGAAAGCTGGGCAAAGAAACTGAAATGGAGCAACCAGGCATACGAGAGGTGATTGATGAGTTTGTGGCTTAAGGTACAAATACTTGAAACACGCAGTTGATATTAGGTGCTTTTGTAGATCAGGTTAATATAAGATTAAACACCAAGTTTCAAGAAATTAGCTGCAACCAATTTTTTTTTACAGGATACTGAAGTGGTTAGGAGTGGCAGAAAGTGAGAAAATGGATAAAATTTCACATTGAGCAGTCATTCACTACCTCTGCATCAAGGGCTTATCATTGAAGGAGATCCATGTGGATATGGTAGAGACTTTAGGGGAGAGTGCCCCTTCTTACAGCACAGTGAAGAAATGGGCAGGTCAGTTCAAACATGGAAGGGAGAGTCTGGAAGATGATCCCCGTCCAGGAAGACCAAGAACGGTAACCACCGATGAAACCACCGGCAGAATCCATGATATGATAATGGAGGGTTGACGACTGACTGAGCGGTACATTGTTACGGAGTTGAGCATCTCCCAGGAATGTGTTCATGCCATTATTCACAATGATCTTCAAATGACAGAGGTCTCCGCTCGATGGGTCCCGATACTGATCACAAACGACAGCGTCTCAACTTATCAGTAGACAATCTTGGCCATTTTTCTGCAGATCCTGAAAAGTTTCTTCAGCAATTTGTGACTATGAATGAGACTTGGGTTCATTATTTTCAACCAGAAACCAAAGAACAGCCAAAGCAGTGGAAACCTCATGGATCCCCACCTCCAGAGAAAGCAAGGGTGGTTTTTGTCTGCAGACAAAGTGATGGCTTCCATCTTTTGGGATTCAGAAAGTGTGCTATTGGTAGACTATCTTCAAAAGGGCAGAATAGTCACCGGAGCTTATAACGGTAAAATTGTGAAGCAACTGCGGGTAAAATTGAAGGAAAAGCTTTGATGGAAATTGATGAGAGGAGTCATCTTTCATCAAGAAAATGCTCCAGTTCACAAGTCGGCGGTGGCAATGGCTGCCATTCATGAGTGCGGCTTCCTGCTTCTTGAACATCCTCCTTATTCCCCAGATTTGGCCCCTTCGGACTATTACCTGTTTACCAAACTCAAAAAAGACCTCAGTGGTCACAAATTTGCTTCAGATTTTGACATCATTCATGCTGTAGACCACTTTTTACTGGCACAGTATGGTGACTTTTACAAAGAAGGGATCCATATGCTCCAGGATCGCTGGACTAAGTGCATAAACTGAGGACTGTGTTGAGAAATAACCCCAAAAAATTGTCCACAAAAAGTCCGTTGTACAGTATGCCGAGAAATTATCAATCACCCCTCATACCGATCACCTATAATCAGAAGAAAAGCATGATAAAAACAAACACCACCACATGATAACTATCACATGCAAAACAGAAAGGAACAAGTCACCATATTCCATCTCCAAACAGGACACAGCTGACTCCAAAGTCATATGTTTACAAAGTTTAAGATTGATACTACTAATCTTTGTGCATGTGCCCAGTTGCCCCAAACTGTGGAACACATTCTCCAAAATTATACCAACTATGAGACAAACAATCAATCAAGTGCCATGCCGTGTGTCGTAGGTGATCATTTCTCTCCACAATTCCCTGTCTTTAGACTTGATTATGAAATCCGCTGGTAACTTTCTTCCTAGTCACGCTGACAGCCTATCCAGTAACTTCTCTCTCTGTCTTCCTCTGTCTGTTCTTCCCTCAATTTTTACAGTTGCCACAGTGTGTAACTATGAGAAAGCTGGGCAAAGAAACTGAAATGGAGCAACCAGGCATACGAGAGGTGATTGATGAGTTTGTGGCTTAAGGTACAAATACTTGAAACACGCAGTTGATATTAGGTGCTTTTGTAGATCAGGTTAATATAAGATTAAACACCAAGTTTCAAGAAATTAGCTGCAACCAATTTTTTTTTACAGGATACTGAAGTGGTTAGGAGTGGCAGAAAGTGAGAAAATGGATAAAATTTCACATTGAGCAGTCATTCACTACCTCTGCATCAAGGGCTTATCATTGAAGGAGATCCATGTGGATATGGTAGAGACTTTAGGGGAGAGTGCCCCTTCTTACAGCACAGTGAAGAAATGGGCAGGTCAGTTCAAACATGGAAGGGAGAGTCTGGAAGATGATCCCCGTCCAGGAAGACCAAGAACGGTAACCACCGATGAAACCACCGGCAGAATCCATGATATGATAATGGAGGGTTGACGACTGACTGAGCGGTACATTGTTACGGAGTTGAGCATCTCCCAGGAATGTGTTCATGCCATTATTCACAATGATCTTCAAATGACAGAGGTCTCCGCTCGATGGGTCCCGATACTGATCACAAACGACAGCGTCTCAACTTATCAGTAGACAATCTTGGCCATTTTTCTGCAGATCCTGAAAAGTTTCTTCAGCAATTTGTGACTATGAATGAGACTTGGGTTCATTATTTTCAACCAGAAACCAAAGAACAGCCAAAGCAGTGGAAACCTCATGGATCCCCACCTCCAGAGAAAGCAAGGGTGGTTTTTGTCTGCAGACAAAGTGATGGCTTCCATCTTTTGGGATTCAGAAAGTGTGCTATTGGTAGACTATCTTCAAAAGGGCAGAATAGTCACCGGAGCTTATAACGGTAAAATTGTGAAGCAACTGCGGGTAAAATTGAAGGAAAAGCTTTGATGGAAATTGATGAGAGGAGTCATCTTTCATCAAGAAAATGCTCCAGTTCACAAGTCGGCGGTGGCAATGGCTGCCATTCATGAGTGCGGCTTCCTGCTTCTTGAACATCCTCCTTATTCCCCAGATTTGGCCCCTTCGGACTATTACCTGTTTACCAAACTCAAAAAAGACCTCAGTGGTCACAAATTTGCTTCAGATTTTGACATCATTCATGCTGTAGACCACTTTTTACTGGCACAGTATGGTGACTTTTACAAAGAAGGGATCCATATGCTCCAGGATCGCTGGACTAAGTGCATAAACTGAGGACTGTGTTGAGAAATAACCCCAAAAAATTGTCCACAAAAAGTCCGTTGTACAGTATGCCGAGAAATTATCAATCACCCCTCATACCGATCACCTATAATCAGAAGAAAAGCATGATAAAAACAAACACCACCACATGATAACTATCACATGCAAAACAGAAAGGAACAAGTCACCATATTCCATCTCCAAACAGGACACAGCTGACTCCAAAGTCATATGTTTACAAAGTTTAAGATTGATACTACTAATCTTTGTGCATGTGCCCAGTTGCCCCAAACTGTGGAACACATTCTCCAAAATTATACCAACTATGAGACAAACAATCAATCAAGTGCCATGCCGTGTGTCGTAGGTGATCATTTCTCTCCACAATTCCCTGTCTTTAGACTTGATTATGAAATCCGCTGGTAACTTTCTTCCTAGTCACGCTGACAGCCTATCCAGTAACTTCTCTCTCTGTCTTCCTCTGTCTGTTCTTCCCTCAATTTTTACAGTTGCCACAGTGTGTAACTATGAGACATTGAGAAGAAATAACTGGCCCAGTGAAACCACCAAAGAAGATAAGCTGTATGGTTCCATACATGCACTACAAAAAACAATGAAATTTATCCAAGAGACGGGACTGCAGATATAGACGGAAAGTGCATATGAAGAGGAAGAAGATAGTGAAAGTTGTATGCACACAATATATTGATAGTTCTATGCACACAATATCTTTATAGTGATAGTTGTATACATACAGTATCTTGATAGTGATAGTTGTGTGCACACAATATTGTGATAGTTATATGCATAGAGTATCATGATAGTGATAGAGGTGTGTGCACACAATATTGTGATAGTTATATGCCCGGAGTATCATGATAGTGATAGTTGTGTGCACACAATATCTTGTTAGTTTTATGCACACACTATTTTGATAGTTGTGTGCATAGAGTATCTGATAGTGATTGCTGTATGCACACAATATTTTGATAGTTGTATCCACACAATATCTTGATTGTTGTATCCACACAATATCTTGATTGTTGTATCCACACAATATCTTGATTGTTGTATCCATGCAGTATCTTGATAGTTGTATCCACACAATATCTTGATAGTGATAGTTGTATACACACAATATCTTGATAGTGATAGTTGTATGCACACAATATCTTGATATTGATAGTTGTATACACACAATATCTTGATAGTGATAGTTGTATGCACACAATATCTTGATAGTGATAGTTGTATACACACAATATCTTGATAGTGATAGTTGCATGCACACAATATCTTGATAGTGATAGTTGTATACACACAATATCTTGATAGTGATAGTTGTATACTCACAATATCTTGATAGTGATAGTTGTATACACACAATATCTTGATAGTGATAGTTGTATACTCACAATATCTTGATAGTGATAGTTGTATACTCACAATATCTTGATAGTGATAGTTGCATGCACAAATATTCGTCTTCATAGATTGCCCAGTGACTGTTGACACACAACAAGAGTAACTGCCCACATCTTTATCTTTCACATTGTACCATATTCCTGCCCGCTTTCTTTCCCCCTGCCCTAATCTTCCCCAGTTTTAAAAGTATTTTAAGATTCTTCAATTGGTTGTGGAAATTATTGTTGTTTTGCAGTCTTCTAATGGTTGTAGCTTTATATACAGTAGAATATTTACTGCCTTTTGTATCTATTTTAGATGAATTTTATATTTTTTCTTGAAGTTTTTATCATGATCTCTTTGTAGTGTTGCTTCATATGTTTTTGGGACTTACTAACAGGTACACTAATGAGTGTTCTTCTGGTAGTCTTTTATGTTTGGTAATAGAGTGAGTTGTTTGGAGTGTCTTATATTACATCAAGTGACACAAAGGTCTCAAGTTTTTGCAAAGAACATCTGTAGAATAAGTACAAGACATTAGAAAAAAAACCCAGTGTATTAAAGGAACATTCATTGATGCCTACATGCAAAGCTCATACATCATTTAAGATATTGCAGGTGATAGAAAATTGTATCACTTCAGACAGGCAACATTTGGAATAAATTTGGTTGTCTGAGAATCGCAGTGAACAATGTAGTCATGGTTTCACTCTTAATCGAACACGACTCTTTTTTTAAAAGATTGTTCAGAGTGTTCAGAAAAAAAAAGGTGTGCAGTCATATGATTTGTTCTGTAGTCAGTTATATTTTTAAACTGCCACAAATGATAAAATTTGGCATAGGATCATTTCCTTGTTTATTTTTGTGTTAAAAAAATGTTTGTGTGTCTTGGAGTGATAGGAAGTTACATGAAGCCTGACAAGCATCATTTATGATAAGCTTTGTGTATCAGTAAGACTAAGCTTAGATTTCTTCAAACAACTTTGAACATAACATGTGATAAGGAAATTGACAAGCTCTTGGTAGAGCAGCTGATGCACTCTTGAATGGAGACCACAAATACAGACCTTATTCTGTCTTGTGCAGGGACGTCTGAGTGACCAATTGGTTAGTGCACTGTTCTCTCATGGTGAATGTTGTGGGGGGGGGGGGTTGAATCCGGCCGGAGGCACCCCAGTCATCGGCTGTAGAAATGGGTACCTGACTCTTCTGGAGTTGTGGAAAGAAATGCTGCCAGGTGTAATACCAACCATATCACCCTCTAGTGTGCTGACAGGTCAAGGAAAATATGGGCACCAACACCATATCCCTATGTGCTTCAAAGATTTTTTGTCTTGTGTAGACATGAAGCTTTGAGATAAACGACAGACAGTAAGGTACCCGCAGTGAATTGTGAATTTTCTCAGCCGGGAAGTATTACTCCATTCTTTATCTTTCTGAAGTCACCAGCTAAAATTTGGATAATCATTCATATTTTTTATCTCTGTGTTTTATCCCTGGGTTGCATGTTTACAGCAAACATTTGATAGATTGAAATGTTGTTTAGTTTTTTTCTGTACATCATCATCATGTGAGCTTTTACTTCGTGTGGACATTGTATTAACTTCATTTTCATTTTGAAGATGCTTGTCCGATGAAGCAATAGGTGATCCATAGCTGACTAAGACTCTGTCCCACCTCTCCGTGGTACCCCCAGTAACAGGCCTAGGCTGGCTAATGGGACAGGGATCGACATAGTCCCCATGGTGGTGGAGTCTGCTAAAGAAGCATTGCACACCCCCTGGTTTTTAGCTGTACCCTGGGACTGAAAAATTAGCTGCCATTACCCGCTCCCACACCGATACGATGCTGTGCCTCAACACCTCTACAGCATCGGCTGCAAAGAACATAAGCTCACAGTTACAGGGAGTTGGTACAAGTACATACATATATATATATATATATAAAATAGAGAGAGAGAGAGCAACTGCAGTAAAGACTTTAAAAAAAAAATGTAGGAACATTCATTGTTGTGGTATGCAATCAAAATTGTACAGCTGAACCTTGTTAATGGCTAAAACTGTCCCTACCTACTGTCTGAAGTGTAAATTGCTTATATTGACATGTAACTAGGGTTAGGGAGTGTGACACAGGTGTGCGGAGATGAGCACAAGTAGCACAGTCTTCTCTCCCGAGACTCCACACTGTCCATCAGTCAACTCAAATGTTGTAAATTGGTACCTGGGAAAACAAACATGAATGACTGTCTTGTTTCAAGTACACATCATCTTGTTTTCAGAAGTGACTACATGAGTTTAAAGTGACATTGCCAAGTGGTTTTAGAAGAGAAAAGAAAAATAATTTCTAGTAAGAACTCAGTACATTAAAAAACTCATTGTATTTTAAGTATAAATGAAATAATTCTCTAGAAAGAACCCATCACATTATAATCTAAAATAATTTCTAGTAAGAACTTATGGTGTTATAAGCAAAAATCAAATAATTTCCAGCAAGTTATAACTATTCAGAGCAGCCCATTGTATCTGCTGTTTGTTTCAGTCATAAGTTGAAATTATTGATGAGTTTTGCGGTGGAAAACACGGACACGGCAACTGTTTTGCAAACAACATAGTCTGATCATGCTTCTGTTTGCTTGCTTTCTCTGCTTCAGCGCTCGTAGCCGCATGATCTTTTTGTCTCTTTAATGTGCTGTGCATTGTTTTATATAATCATTTCCTTGTGTACGTGAAAGTTTAGTGCATTATAAAATATCGGTGATCGCACTAGGATTTTCCAAAACCGGTACGAGTATACCTGTTTTTTACCTTGCGTGAAGTACTTTCTGAAATGCTGGTTTTCTCGCTATAACATTCAGTACTAAATGCAAAATTAAACACACTTTACAGACATTAGCAGAAAGTAAATGTGTGATTTTTTTTATTTTTCTTTTCCCTGACCTTATTTGTGGGAGATTTAATCTTTACAGAGATCCTGAACCCAGGTCAGAACTTGTCATCTCACTAGTTGCTTTTTACTAGGGTTTTTAAAATCATATAAACCAGTTATAGTAACTGATGACTTCCAAAAGTTTTTCTCATGTAAAATCGGTAATGTATTGGTAACTTCTGGTTAACATGGTCACAGAACGTGCTGTCACATTGTGTGACTAATAGAAGCAGCTTGTATATTGACATCAGAAGTCATGGCTCACCACAGGTCACCTCTGTTGAGTCAGCATGTCTAACATATATGAGTTTTCTTGTAGGAGTGGGTAGAGAGTTGAGAACATATCTACCTGGGGTACAGGGTGAAGAGCCCAAGCAGAGCCTGGGGAAAAGTGGGTACTGTCTGTAGACCTGGCGAATGCTGAAGAAGATGAAAAAGATGACCTTTATATATAAACATGTATATACAGGGAGTTCGCAAAGTAAGTGTGCATTATCCCAGTACTGATTCTGGTATCATAGTGGTATCTTTGTGGCTGGGGTATCTAGGTAAATCTACCTGTGTATGTTAGTGTGTTGAAGTCTGCTGTTATGTAACATTCACTGTATTCAGTCTGTCTGCTGTGTTTGTGTATTTGGTTGTTAAGCAATGTTTGAAGCGCACCAGGGGCGAGTTGTTTAAATCATTTTATTCATTATGGTTCTTTCACTGGAGGAACATATTTTTCTTGTTGAACACGTATTTTGAGAAGACAATACATACACTGATTTAGTTTGGGAGCAGTTTGCTGAAAAATTCCCAGAAACGCTCATACCTCACCGCAGTGCAGTTTATGAACTTATTGAGAGATTTTGTGATACAGGCTCAGTGTTAGACGCACACCATAGTGAGAGACCATCTAAACTTTATAAGGAGAAGTTATCAGACGTTTCTGACTCTTGTGATTCAGAGTCCATCAGAGGCTTTCTGGAAGTTGACACAACAGGAATGGTTTACCAAAACTGCTAATATCCTTGATGTTACCTTTTTTAAAGATGAGGGCTGGTTTCACATCTTGGGTTAACATACAAAATACACATACATAAGAAACATTTCACAAGAAGAGCTAAAAAAGGTGTTTGCGAATAAAATAAAAATGAAACATGTTCAAGCTTGCACAGACCCACAAGGACATCACTTCCAACATTTGGTATAAGATGCGTGTCCGATTAGCTTATATCATGTAATTTTTTAACAGCACGTTTGGTCAGCAGCTCCAGTCATGCAAACATATGGCAGGCAGATGCGCCTAGATTAGATACCGCAGCCACTAAGATACCACTACGGTACTAAAATCGATACTGTGATACTGCACACTGACTTTGCAAATTCCCTGTATATATAAAAGCTGGAAGCTACATATATTTAGTCTGCCAAACATTTCTTGTCTGCAGTATTTGATACTTGTGTTTTAATACATCCTAGAATGTGAGTTAGAAGTAAGAGTGTATGGCATGTCCTGTGCTACTAGTCAGTCGGTCAGTTGTATGTCTCTTGCAGAACTTTGCCTCCCTAACAGCACTCCTATAGTCCTCTCAGTTATTAGCAAGATGCCTTGCTGCTGATGCATCCATTTGCAGATCATCAACGATGTCTTGCAGCCATCTTTGCTTTGGTCTTCCTCTTTCTTTTTCCCATTATGCACCCTTCCAAGATGGTCTTCTCTAGATTATCATTGCGTTTAATGTGTCCAAAATATTTAAGTTTTCTCTCTTTAATCCTCTTTACTAGCCAGCCTTCTTCAATATTAAGTTCTTGTAGTATGGATATGGTACTAACTGAGCATAAATTCATCAGATTTTCATAGCTTACCCAAAGAGACTTTCTGAGCTGTAGGTAGTTTTCTATAAAAGACTCTCAGTTAATTAATTTTAATATAGAAACATCATTTCATCTAAAGATGTTTGTAACAGATACAAAGAAATTCTAACATAAATTATGAAATAAGTGTTTGAATAGTTGTTTGTTTTAAAGAGAAAGGGCAATATTTATCACAACTTTTAGCACAGTATCATGTTTCTTTTAGCTGTGATTTTGCATAGAAAAATTCTTTATTCCATGTTTTGGAAGCCAATGTTCATACATTGCGTCTTTCTTTTCAGCTGGGATGCTTGCTGACCCTGTCAAGATTGCAAAAGAGCGCGAGAAAGAGGAACGAGTCAGGCAAGCACGAGAAAGACTGAAAGAGGAGCGACGAAGGAAGCTGGAGGAACTGAAAGAACAGCAGAGGATAGCTCAGGAGAATAGGGAGAGACAACTGGAGATGAGGAGAAGAAGGATCGAGGACTTGCGTAAAAGGGATATTGAACGGAGGCAGGCTGTGGAGGAACGCAGAAAAATGAAGGAAGATACTGAGAGAGTGAGTTGAGAATTGTGCAGATTTTATAGATTGAAATTGGACTGTTATTTGTTTTTGTTGCAAGATTTTTTTAGTACCTGATTAATTAGTTATAGTGATGTCATATTAGTCTAGTTAGTTATAATGATGTCATATTAGTCACAGACTGTAAGTCTTGATGTTATGGAGAACTGAGTTAGCGGTGACTTGGCATGGAAGGTAGTGATATTAAGGTAAGAGCTCAAGTTACACTGAGAAAGCATTTGCACGTTATTTTTTTATTTTTGTAAAACTTTCCTTTTATTTTCAGTCAGTAAGTGTGAAGCATTCAGAAAGTTTCAGAGTAACTAAGAGAATGTACATTTATTTCTGCTTTCATCAGGCACGGCGTGAGTCCATACTGCAGAAAGCTGAAGAGCGTGTGGCTCGCTTTGAGGCCTGGAAGGCCGGAGGTCGCAAAGGTGGGAGGGCTCACGTGTTAGGTTTTGGTAGCGCCACTCCTCGTGACATCTGCCAGCCTTTTGGGCGGGTTAGACGTTCGTCTTCGCATAGTGCCCTTCAAAGGCGGTCCCCAAATGGGTCTGAAATGGACTCTGTGCGCCCCCAAAGGCGGGCCTTATCAGCGTGTAGTGCGGTTCGCAGACACTGCAATGTATATAATAATCGGATTGGTACGTGTGGCTAACTTCAGCGGTACTAACCACTAATTTAAACTTAGGTGAAAAAAAAAAAAAAAGGAAAATGCATTTAGAAACTTTTGGTGATGCTATGGTGCCAAGTTTTTTTTGCTTTTTGTGAAATTTCTCCCACTCCATCATCCCAAATTGGTTGTTGCTTTTAATTAAAATCACTTTCTTGTGGCAGTTGTTTGGGGATATCTAGATTTTCTCACACTTGATTGTTGCAGTCTTGCTCTTTTTATTTATTTTATGCTAGAAAATCGATGTAAATTTGTCCTGTAAAATAAATTTACACAAACATAAATTATAAACAGTAACTGATGTGACAAAAGCATTCTTGGCATCTAGTATCATAATTCTTGTAAAAAAAAAAATTTAAGAGATCTAGATGTACTTTTTTTATGTGATACATTCTCTATTCTGAGCAAATTTCAACCAAAACAGAACCATGCCAGGTTGTAAGTGACTGGTCTATGGTTTTGTGTTTCAGATGTATTTGGTTGGACTTTGTGAGATAGAAGCATCAGTTGCCTGTCATTTTTCCCTGACATAAATCTGTAGAAAGTTCTATCAGGTGTCAGTTAGATCTAAACTTTATGGGCAGGTTGTCACATAGTTCCTTATTTATGAAGAAATGTTCATGCTTGATTCGTTAAAAAAAATGATGACAAGTCATTTCAGTTGATATCCAGCGTGGTTATGCTGAGAAATATCAACATACATAAGAAAAGTGCGACATGGCCGTGCACTTTGAGTACCAGTCTCATATCTGGGAAATATGGGTTCAGATCTCAGTGTGGTCAGGGAAAAACACAGCCTGCAACCTGGGATTATCTCTGCCATCCCTGACTGATGCTGGGCAACCAGTACATTTGGTGGGATTATCTCTGCCATCCCTAACTGATGCTGGGCAACCAGTACATTTGGTGAGATTATCTCTGCCATCCCTAACTGATGCTGGGCAACCAGTACATTTGGTGAGATTATCTCTGCCGTCCCTGACTGATGCTGGGCAACCAGTACATTTGCTGTCATTGACAGGTTTTTTTTGTTTTTTTTTTAATATAGACAAGATTAATTTTGGCAGTTTTTTCTGTTTATAATCAGTCTATTTCTGGTGGTGATATATTTAAATTTTCTGAACTAAGACAACAACTGATGCTTTTATTGTTGACTTATTGTAGTCCTTGTAAAAACATATCTGATTTAAAAAAGCAAAAAAAAAAAGCAGTAAAATAAAATATTCAATGGAGAAAATATTTTTAAATCAAATTCTCAGTAATAAAATGTAACCAAATCATATTTTTGATAAAATATTGCTGAGAAAGCTTAATGTAAGAATAAAGTAAAAGTAATTGGAAGAACAGTTGAAGATTTCTGCATTGAAAGATAGAAAAGAAGCACAGTTAAAGTTTTAAAGTGCACATTTGTATTCACCTGCTTTATCCCAGGGGAAGGGAGCTCTCCTATCTTCATTCTGTTCTCTGTTTGTCTCTGTAACGTTGCGTCCATGCCTTTGACCTTGAAGTGGCAGAGGTTACTCATCAGTGCTATTGAATGAAACCGTTCAGATCCCTGCCCACCACCATGGTTGTGAGTAGCTCCGCGCCTGACTGCTCAGTCTTTTTATTGTTTCTTAAAGTTTGCACCTTTCTTTATGAATATGACTTGTGGTTCTTTCTTTGCTGCTGTTAACAATGTGGTTTCTTTTTGTTTTTGTTGCTGTTAACTGTGTGGTTCTTTGTTGTTGTTGTTAACAGTGTGGTTCTTTGTTTTTGTTGTTAACAGTGTGGTTTTTTTGTTTTTGTTGTTGTTAACTGTGTGGTTCTTTGTTTTTGTTGTTAACAGTGTGGTTCTTTGTTTTTATTGTTAACAGTGTGGTTCTTTGTTTTTGTTGTTAACAGTGTGGTTCTTTGTTTTTGTTGTTAACAGTGTGGTTCTTTGTTTTTTGTTGTTGTTAACAGTGTGGTTCTTTGTTTTTGTTGTTGTTAACAGTGTGGTTCTTTGTTTTTGTTAACAGTGTGGTTCTTTGTTTTGCTGTTAGCCCTTTGTGTTGATGTTACACTCTTCCAATGCTATATATCCAGCACCTTACATTACAAGTAATTCTCTGTATAGATATCCACCACCTTACATTACAAGTAATTCTCTGTATAGATATCCACCACCTTACATTACAAGTAGTTTTCTGTATAGATATCTAGCATCTTACAAGTAGTTTTCTGTATAGATATCCAGCACCTTACATTACAAGTAGTTTTCTGTATAGATATCCAGCACCATACATTACAAGTAGTTTTCTGTATAGATATCCAGCACCTTACATTACAAGTAGTTTTCTGTATAGATATCCAGCACCTTACATTACAAGCAGTTTCCAGTTTCCTATTTATCATAGCCAGCACATTGCATTATAAATATTTTTTTTGCATTGATATCAGCACTTTATATTATAAATAATTTACTTTAATTATATTCAGCACCATACATTAAATGTCTCTGTCTCTCTCCCTCCCTCTCTGTGTGAATGTAATAGTTTAATTTTGCACTCTTTTGATATGTTTCTTTCCTGATGTAGTTTGTATACTTGTATTAATTCAAGTGTATGGGAAGAATGAAAGATGGAGTGATGAAGGGCAGAATGTAAGACGGGCCTGCGCGCCCACGTGCCCAATTCTTTACACTTGAAAAAAATAAAGATCATTCATGTATTCTCTCATCTCTCTCTGGCTTTCTCTTCACACCTCTTTCTTTCTCTCTCTGTCTCTTGTCTTTCTCACTCTGTCTTTCTGTCTCACTCCTTGTCCTTCTGTTTGTCTCTCACTGTCTCTCTTTCTCCCACTGTCTCTCTTTTTCTTCCCCTCTTTGTCTCTCACTCTCTCTGTCTCCATCGTAACTTGTTGTTAGTAGTAACTATCTTAATGACTGTGAAAGAATGTAATGTTAGAAGAATTGCATTGAAAACGTATTTGTGTGTGTGCATGCGTTATCTTATTAGATTAGTTACCTCTCATGATGTCATATAGTTCATTATCTTATATCTGTGAATGTAATAGTTTCATTTTGCATTGCTAGATATACTAATTTTCTTTCCATGTAGTTTGTATACTTGTACTAAATTGTGGTAAGAAAAAGATGGAGTGATGAAGGGCAGAATGTAAGATGGGGCTGCATGGAAATAAAGATCATTCATTCATTCTCCCTCTCCTTCTCTCAGGAGTGTTCATGAGACATGAGCAAACATTCAAAACTATAATAGCCTGATGTAAATTAACGCGCAGCTGCTGTTAGCTTGGGGTAAATTAATGCGCAGCTGCTGTTAGCTTGGGGTAAATTAATGCGCAGCTGCTGTTAGCTTGGGGTAAATTAATGCGCAGTTGCTGTTAGCTTGAGTTAATTTATGCACAGCTGCTGTTAGCTTGAGGTAAATTAATGCGCAGCTGCTGTTAGCTTGAGGTAAATTAATGCGCAGCTGCTGTTAGCTTGAGGTAAATTAATGCGCAGCTGCTGTTAGCTTGAGGTAAATTACTGCGCAGCTGCTGTTAGCTTGAGGTAAATTAATGCGCAGCTGCTGTTAGCTCGATGTAAATTAATGCGCAGCTGCTGTTAGCTTGAGGTAAATTAACTAACAGTTGCAGTCTCAGTCATGTATCAGTTTTAGCAGTTTTTTTTTTGTTGTAATGTTCACTAACCTTGATCACTAACCCCTGAACTCTGTGACACTCTTTTTTTAACTCTTCCCATGCGGGAGAAGAAACACGGACGTGTCATGGCGTGCGGGAGTAAAACGCGGGTCTTTGTCAGCAAGGGGTCTAGTTGTAAAATGGAATGGAAAACAGTGTTTCCATGTACTTCCGTATACGTAATATGTATCAAAGTATAGCTAAATGAATGAAAATTTCATAAATGCAGAGTTTTTTTAGGAAAAAAGAAGTAATGTGATGTTTTTAGACACTGATTGTGGCCAGCTCACCATCGGCTAGGTCTAGATTTGCGCTTCTTACCCATATTTACCATCTAAGATATGTAGATCTACTTATCGATCTCGTATTGTGACTCCGTATGGCATTTTCGCTTACTGAATGTCTGAAATAACCTCCTAACTACTCCTAACTACTTCTCCAGTCGTCTAAATATGTCTAGATCTACGTATAAAACATTCAAGAGCAGCGGGGTCGCCATAGGCTATGTCCATACCCCTATCTACATCGTCAAAAATTGAAAAATTTCCATGCTTCTCGTCCTTTTTCTCGCTCGGCATCGCTCATAACTAGGCACGCATTCGCCATTTTGAAAGTGTCACCGGAATCGCGGACGAAATATGTACAATCTAAATGTTACACCGCTTGTTTTAATGAAACAAACAATTGGCAGGATCCTGACATACGCTCGCAACATTGAAACCGGAAATGTCAGTATCCTGACATACGCCTGGGAAGAGTTAAGAATATTTCTCTTGCTTAGCTTGATCATTGTACATTAACATCTAACTTGTATTTTGCTGTTGTGTATATCCCAACATATGAATCCTTGCACCAGTAAGTGAACTACATGCAGTGTGTTGTCAGCCGTATTGCACGGAATGCATTTTGCTTGCAAAATCTCCCCTAAACTTTGACATGCAGATGCCTTACTAAAAGCGTAACATGTTTGAAGCATGTAATGCACTGAGGACGTTTTTCTCTGAATGAAAGCATCGCTAATCATTTTTAATGCGTACTTTTGCATTTGCCATCTTACCGCTGACAAATGTGTGTCTTGAGGTCGTAGTTAGTTGTCCCTGGCAGATTGTCTCAGGCTTTCAAGTGGTGATTAATATTAATTAAAAGTGATGAATGATGATAGTATTGATTAGTATTACTTAAAGGTTATGAAAGATGATAGTGGTGATCAGTATTACTTAAAGGTGATGAAAGATGATAGTGGTGATGGTAAGCACAAAATCTTCTTCTCAGTAATGAATGATTAACAGAAGGTAAGTATGGCTAAATATGGATGATGTTTCCTGTCCATCATCAAGCAGCTGTGGTGGCTGGTCATGCCATTTGAAGATCTGGCTTGGCTGTTCCATACAAAGTCTAACAATCATGTGGCTTCAGTGCTGTATTGATGGATGATATTTCTTAATGGCACATGAAGGAAGTTTTGAAAAAAAAAATGTTCCCAGTTTTGGTACCTGGAAGAAGTTCACTGCTCCTGTTGTAGGGTATTATCTTTCATCAGAGATTTTCCTGACAAAGCAATTTTGTAACTGCATTCTAGCGTGTAGGTTTCTTTCACAAGCAGTTGACAAAAGAAAATATGATTGAAGGCGATTCATTCAGTTTAACTTTGAATTTACTGTAGTAATCATTTGAATGATTAATATTAACTATTAGGTGCAGTACAAGGAAAGTAAGATGCAAGACAGTAATAGATAAACTGGATTCAGTATCACATCTTCAGTGTATTTTTGCAATTGGTAGGAGAAGGTTAAAGAACAAAGGCAATTTGCAGTTGACATGCTGGATGAGTTGAGAAGCATTAATTGCGGTTGACATGCTGGATGAGTTGAGAAGCATTAATGATGAGTGGAGCATGTGCCCTTTATGCTTCTCATTTGACATTTTATCAAACTCTGCCATCTTCTGTTGCCATATTTATACAATCTTGAATCGCTTTCTGAACTGTGCACGTTTGGCGCTGCTTGTTGTCTACTAACAGATGTGCCGTATATATTGTTTTCTCACCAGTTTGTAGAGATTGCACAAGACAGCAAACTTAACTCTGTTCACACCAGACTTGGTCCATCCTTTTCAGTTTATTTCGTTCTTTCAGTCTCCCCTCCCCCCCCCATATTTTGTTGTTGTCTCTTCCTGTGCATACATTTTAGTCTGCCTGTTCTTGGTGACAAGGCAAACGCTCAGACTTTTTCAATCTAAAGTGATACATTTCTCAACATCACAGTTTATATTTGCAAATTACCTTCATATTACTTCTTATTTTAGTGTTTTATTGTTTTCTTTTGTTTTTAAAAATCATATTTTAAAACATTGCATGCTACATTATTTTTCCCAAGGTAAATTTCAGATGAAATTTTGTCAAGAATTTGGTCTGGAGTTGACCACTTTGTAGCCAGAAATTTGTAAGAGCTGTGGCAGTGTTTGTCAAATCAGTTCCTGCCTCTTTATTCTGTTTGTATGCAAGCTGCAGCTGTCAGTCTAAACATGTCTGTAAATATACATGCTTCAGCCTGTTTATGTTTTGCAGCAGCAGCAGTGTCATTCACAACTAGGACAAGAAGTATTTCAGTTTTAATAGTTAGCAGAAGTGTGAGGAAAGTGTTTAAGGTGAAAGTTATTAAGAGATTGGTCTGCTGCAGCATGTCAGATCTGGACGTCCTCTGTCTTGCCAACAAGTGATTTTCCTAGAGGCAGGCTGTAGAATTACTGTGATCATATTCATGGGTTTTGGGATCAGAATGACCCCATGATGGGTGTGCTAGCTGAGAAACTTGTCCACTCTACAATGTATGTAACTCCAGTTAGTGCTGGAATTTCAAGATCTTCACAGTATCTGGTGCAAAAAAAAAAAAAAAACTTGTGTCTACAATACAGAAATATCTTCAGTAAAACCAGCAAATTAACGGATCTTGTTTATAACTGAAATTCTTGAGGCAGCTTTCATGAATTCAGTTCAGTAAAACTAACCTTAATTCTAGTTTTGAATGACATTACCCAGCATGCTTCATTCTCACCTCCTCATTTCATTTCTTAGTCAGTTAAAGGTCACATTGTGTCATTATTTTAAGTTGGCATGCTTTTTTTTTCTTCTCCCCTCCTTTTTTTTTGTGTTGTATTTTGCTACCACTGCTGCTGCTGCTGCTGCTGCCGCTGCTGCCACACGTCTGTGTAGGGGTGCATGTTGGAGGAGGTGATGATGCCCCTGTCAGAAATCTGTCTGTGTCCACAAGTGTACTGTACGCAAAACGCAGCCAGGAATATTGGTCTGTGAATGCACTTCAGCTTCCTTGTAGGCCAGATTCAGCAATGGGTAAGAAAGCACTTGTACACAGTGTGCTTGTGGTAACTTGTCATTGCTTTTCCTTGTTAACCTGGCTGCTCTTGTGTAGTAGTAGTAGCAATTTATTTTACATTGTCTGACACAAGATACTCATTGCTTTAGAAGAAAGTATTTTACAAAATTGATTAGATATTGGTTGTAATATTTGTTCATTATGGCATAGTTTAGTGTGTAAAATAAAAACACAGTTAAGTAGATATAGTAAAGTGATACATACAAGCATTGTAATGCACCCATAGTGAACTCAAAACTCTAAGTCTAATCAAAGCGGTGGAGAGAAAATAATCACAGGTTAAGGAGATCACCAAGTTCTTGAGATAGCAAATAAATAGTGCGGCCATGTGATTAAAACTTACCATCACCCAGTTTTTTCTAAAAGGAAATAAAGTAACACAAGCATGTAGTTAAAACTCACCATCACCGAGTTTTTCAGAAAGCAAATAAAGTATGTAACACAAGCATGTAGTTAAAACTCACCATCACTGAGTTTTTGAGATGGCAGATAAAGAACATAAGCGTGTGTCTGGTCTCACAACAAGCAGCCACAGACCCCCCCAGCTCTCGTGGAGGGTGCTTTCACTCTCGCTTCAAGCTTTCAAAGAGCCAGAAACATTGAGGAAGCAGTATTCCTGTGATAATGAGTTGTCATGTGGTTGTTTCACTTCCCTTGATACTTTCCCACAGACCATATTAGATTTATTTATGTAGCTCCTGTATGTGGTAACATAATTCTTTTTGATCAGTATCTGTCATGGGCGTATGTTAGCCAGTGTTTTAAGTTCTGCATGAGGTTGTCTGTAGACAAGTTTTCATTTTGATAAAAATCAACCACAGGTTTCTGTTTAGTGTTTGTTTATTGGCAGATTCAGATATTTGGAGTTTTCTGTGTTCTGAGAAGATAACACTGTAGAGTTTTTCAAACAACTTATGCCCTCACAGCCAGAAAATACATTTATTTACTTAATTTATAGTTTACAGAAAGAAAGATATATGAACATATGGGTCCCAAGGATTAGTTTTCTTTGACTTAACCTTCCATATCTTAGGAGGATTATCAGCACTTTCCTTTTTTCTGCTGTTCTCCAACATTCTACTTCATACTGAAGTGTGTATAGCACATACCTTTTTTCTGCTGTTCTCTAACATTCTGGTTCATACTGAAGAATGTATAGCACATACCTTTTTTATGCTGTTCTCTAGCATTCTGCTTCATACTGTATAGCACATACCTTTTTTATGCTGTTCTCTAACATTCTGCTTCATACTGAAGTGTGTATAGCACATACCTTTTTTCTGCTGTTCTCTAACATTCTGCTCCATACTGAAGTGTGTATAGCACAAACCTTTTTTCTGCTGTTCTCTAACATTCTGCGCCATACTGAAGTGTGTATAGCACATACCTTTTTTCTGCTGTTCTCTAACATTCTGCTCCATACTGAAGAGTGTATAGCACATACCTTTTTTTCTACTGTTCTCCAACATTCTGCTTCATACTGAATTGTGTATAGCACATACCTTTTTTCTGCTGTTCTCTAACATTCTGCTCCATACTGAAGAGTGTATAGCACATACCTTTTTTTCTACTGTTCTAACATTCTGCTTCATACTGAATTGTGTATAGCACATACCTTTTTTCTGCTGTTCTCTAACATTCTGCTCCATACTGAAGAGTGTATAGCACATACCTTTTTTTCTACTGTTCTCCAACATTCTGCTTCATACTGAATTGTGTATAGCACATACCTTTTTTCTATTGTTCTCTAACATTCTGCTTCATACTGAAGTGTGTATAGCACTTACCTTTTTCTGCTGTTCTCCAACATTCTGCTTCATACTGAAGAGTGTATGGCGCATACCTTTTTTCTACTGTTCTCCAACATTCTGCTTCATACTGAATTGTGTATAGCACATACCTTTTTCTGCTGTTCTCTAACATTCTGCTCCATACTGAAGAGTGTATAGCACTTACCTTTCTCTGCTGTTCTCCAACATTCTGCTTCATACTGAAGTGTGTATACCACATACCTTTTTTCTGCTGTTCTCTAACATTCTGCTTCATACTGAAGTGTGTATAGCACATACCTTTTCTCTGCTGTTCTCTAACATTCTGCTTCATACTGAAGTGTGTATAGCACATACCTTTTCTCTGCTGTTCTCTAACATTCTGCTTCATACTGAAGTGTGTATAGCACATACCTTTTTTCTGCTGTTCTCTAACATTCTGCTCCATACTGAAGTGTGTATAGCACATACCTTTTTTCTGCTGTTCTCCAACATTCTGCTTCATACTGAAGTGTGTATAGCACATACCTTTTTTCTGCTGTTCTCCAACATTCTGCTTCATACTGAAGTGTGTATAGCACATACCTTTTTTCTGCTGTTCTCCAACATTCTGCTTCATACTGAAGTGTGTATAGCGCATATCTTTGGTGTATTGTTTTTTTTTTTGTTCCAGTACTATATTGGGGAGATTTTCGGATGTTTTTTTTTTCCGGCTATTGAAAGCTGTTCTGGTTTTGTTTATGACCTGTCCTTACACAAAACAAGATGGTCTCCTGGATCAATCTATGACCTGTCCTTACACAAAACAAGATGGTCTCCTGGATCAGTCTGTGAACTATCCTTACACTGCTAGTACAGTTGGTCAAGAGTATGGCTTCAGCCCTATGCCAAAAGAAAGATAAATGAAAGTATCCTATAAATAACGTGTTAGAACATTGCAGAAAGACAACAGAAAATGCATAATAAATTCTAGACACTGACAACTTTTGAAGAGAATTAAAAGGTGTATAAAAGCAGTGTCTTCTTTTTTTGTTTGGTTTTTTGTTTGTTTTTGTAATAAAGATGTTTGAAATATTCAAGTATTTATCATTTCTAACCTGCACCTATTTTCTTGTTTTAAATGCGTTTTCATTTAGTTTCAAAGTAGCACAAATGAATTAGTCTCATGGTTTCATTGAAAAGTGAATTATTTTCTACTTTATGTAGATGTAGAATGAGATGAAGAAAAGTTCATTTATTGAGAAGAAAAAAGAAGGATCATTTTATTTTCTTCTTTGAGTATTCTGTGTCAGATATATCTGTGTCATAGACTAGTGTACATTCCTGATTTCTCTCACTCTTTTAAACATTCCAAACATAAACAGTGTTAAAGGTTTTTAATTTTGTGTAATCATGGGGAAGTTTGATATGAAAACATTCACATTAATGTCAGACTTATTCTCTTAACCAAGTGTCATTCTCTGGACAAGAGCTGAAGGTGTTCTGAGTGTTCAGTGTCAGTTTCTGGATACTCTTTGTGTATAGAAGAAGTGTGTGGAAGCTCTAAGTTAGGAGATCTTCTGTCAACAAAGGAACATCGGAACACACTCTTCATGCACAGCTGTCAGTGTATTAAGAAGCACAAATTTGTTCCTTAAAAGTGATGTTCTCAGTTACCTCATAGTGGATGATTGCAAGCAGGCAAACTATAAAAGTAGTAGTGAGGTTGCTGTATCTCAGACATGCGCACTAAAGACGGTTGCCTGCATTCAGTTGATACTATCTGCTGTCCAGCAAGCACCAGCTCTGTCAAGAAGTGCATCCTGGGAGTGGCCAGGATTTTTGCTTGTGGCTTTCCTTGGCAGCTTGTGGAATCTCCGCAATTAAAAAAAAGTTTTCTATTTTTTTTTCTTGCTTTTTTTTGTTGTTGTTTGAATGGTTCAGTAAATTTTGTATTGTTTCATAAGTCTCAGTTCTAACTCTTCATGTATGACAACACCTGCATGTTTCATTCCTGGAGTATAATTGCTTGCTTATTAAAACTTGTGATAGCAAGATTTCTATTGGCTGAAGTCTGTGCTAAAAATCTCTATGGTTTATTTCTGTGCAAGGATGTGTCATAGTAAATTGTACGTACTTGTCTGAGGCTTGTATGTATGCTCATGTATGTTAGTTACCAGCTTGCAGAGTCAACATAAACATGAACACTTCAGCAATAAAATTCTTGCATGCTTTAGTCAGGGCTAGGCTGCATGAGTCCTGACAAAACACTGCTGCATTGTGGGAAACTTGAGACAGTGTATCTTGTGAATTATTCACCACAGTCGGGTGTTCAGCATGTTGCCCTACATTTGAAGCACCAGCTGTGTAATGCTGCTGCACATGTGCTGGCTGCCTGAGTGAAGGCTGTGCTGCTTGCAGTAACTCTAGTGAATGTGTAACTCTAAGCCATGGTGGTGGAATTGTTTTATAAAGAAATTTCAGATTTTGTAGTCACGACATTTTTTTTTCCCATTAATCAGCTCTGATGATTTTCATTTTTATAATTGTATCTTTTCTTCTCTTCCTCCACCTCTTTTCTGTTCTTATTCTCTTCCCTTCCCCCGTGGAACATTCTGATTGTGGCAAATGCGTAACTACCCTCATATGCTGGGGTATTATTGTGGCTTTGTGCCGTCTCGCATTTGCTAAAATTATGCAAGGCCTTGGCACGATACGAGAAGGGCGAAGATCTTTTATAGGGACCACATCAACCCCGAGCGTGGCCATGCCCGCCCAGCGTCCTGCAAGTGTCCCTGGTGTAGGAGGCACCTTGAGCCGGACCTCAATGACCACCAGCATGCCCAGTCCGGTCAGGATGAGAGAGAACAAACCAGCCAGAAAGCAGAGACCGGCTAGCGTGGCCTCATCCATGCCAAGTTTTGTGGGAGGAGAGCCAGCCAAGTCCCCCCGCAGCAGAAGTACCGATCGCACCGGCAGAGGTACACAAACTTCACTTCTTTTTTTAAAAAATATTTTCTTGGCCTGGGCATGTTTCTTGACTTTGAAGACTGATCAAGTTATAACTGTTTTCAGAAGGCTTTTTCATGTAACATCTTAAACCATCTCAGAATTTAAACACACTTGGCTTTTAGAAATATGTTGGTACACACAAGCACTTCATCATGGAACTGTAGAATAAAACTCCAAAATTGAAGAGTACCTACCATGTATATCATTCATAAAATCTAATACCATAGATGTCTAGAGTGTTTCTCTTAGTCCACGCCATAGTTTTATCATATATGTATCTGTATTATGTTGAATAACATAACAGAGATGGAGTGCTAGTAGAAAAACTAGAAACTTGACCATGTTTTTATTATAAAACACATTTTGGTAGCACAGAAATAAATTAGACCAGCAAACTAAGAATAGCAATATTAGAAGCACAAATAGAGAAGAACACTTGCTGCAAAATCTGATGATAGTTTGATTTTCTGACAAAAGATTTCATGAGAGCAGTGCATGTTGTCACATCATTGCAGCTGAAGATGAAATGACAGTCGAAATATTAAAAGCTATTAACAGCGACAACATGAGCCAACTAAAGAGAATGTTTAATAAAATTTGGAAAGAAGAAAAGGTCCCTTCTAAATGGAAAAAGGGAATCATTGTTAAAATACCCAAAAAAGGCAACCTCAGTGACTGCAGTAGCTGGATGGGTGTAACCTTACTATCAGTTGTATCAAAGGTGTTTTGTAAAGTGATTCTGAACAGAATTAAGGATGTAGTGGGTACTGCAATGAGAGAACAGCCAGGATTTCGAAAAGGGAGAAGCTGTCTTGACCAGATCTTATACTTGAAGAACATATTGAAAAGCAGAAACCATTAATCCTGAAATTCATAGACTTTAAAAAGGCATTTGATAGCATACACAGAGACTTTTTGTGGAGAATTTTAAGACGTATGGAATACCATCTAAAATTGTCAACATCATTAGAGATCTTTACAGCGTATATGTTTATGCAGTCAAGACAGAAGAAGGAATGAGTGAATGGTTCCAGATTGAAACAGGTGTGAAACAAGGATGTATACTATCTCCCTTGCTTTTTGGAATTGCCATAGACTTCATAATGAAAAAATGCTGCACAGATAAAACGGGCATTGACTGGGTAAATGGGACCCAAATAGAAGATCTTGATTTTGCAGATGACATAACTCTTATGAGTTACAATATGAAATTGATGCAGGAAAAAAACAGATTCCCTGTCTTCCTTGGCTAGCAAAATAGGTCTTGAAATTAACAAAGACAAAACAAAAATAATGAAACTTATCATTAATCAAGAAGGGAAAATATACATAGAAGGAGAAGTTGTTGATGAAGTAAACCATTTGCATAGCTTGGCAGCTACATACACCAAGATGGTGACACCAGGGAGGAAGTTAGAATTGCAAAAGCAGCATTGTCCTTCAAAAATCTTGAGAACATAGAATTCAAAAGTTATAAGCACAAAAACCAAGTTAAGATTATTCAAATGTGATATCCACCCTCATTTATGCATGCGAAAGCTGGAAATCAACTAAAGAAATTAGACTCTTTTGAAAGCAAATACTTAAGGAAAATACTTGGTATAAAGTGGAATGAATTCAGGAACAATGCAGAGATAAGACAGATGAGCAAACAACAACCTGTCTCAAGGATGAGCAAAAAAAAAGATGGACATATGTAGGCCATATGATGAGAAGAAACAATCAGAGAATACTAAGACAAGCTGTCAAGTGGAGCACAACAGGCTGAAGAAAAAGAGGTTGACCACGTGAAACTCTAAAGAGGACATTGTTAAGAGAAGCCAGTTTAGTGGGCATAAATCCCTTGATGAAGTTGAAAGACTTGCCGGGAACAGGAAAGTTTGGCAAACAACTATGTGAAGCCCTATGTGATGTTTAACGGCAAGGGGAAGGATGTAAGAAGATGTAAGTGCTTGTTGTCAGTTTGATTTTCTGACAGAGTTTTCATGAGAGCAGAGCTTGTTGTCAGTTTGATTTTGTTGTAGTTCTTGTTTTTCTTTCATGTATGTTTTGATGTGGGTTGGATTTGTGTGGTGTGGTTTGTGTTAGTTTTAAAAATGATGTAAACCTTGTCTTTTTTACAACTATAACATAACTAATGTGAGATACTGGAATTTATACCTGATCATTGTTTATTTTAACATAGAATGGTTTATATTTCTTATTCATAAATACTTAACAGGAAATATAGTCTCATTTTATTCTAATGCTTCCATGTATTTGTTATATATATTGAGTTTATCAGTTTTTTAACTTCAGGGTATTTCTAAAGTAATGATGTTTTGACTAGGATGAAAAGTTCTGTTTTAACATATAAAATTTTGTACATTCTTTTCAGTTATTTGTAAAATAGGTTTTGTTTTATTAATGTATTATTTCATTGTTTTTAACCTTTTCGCTGCTATGGGCATGTTTAGATGCTCTGCAGATCATTGCTAAGGTCGTTGTAACATGTTTCAAGATTTCCTCGCTTCTGGCTTTAACTGAAAACTGGTGTTAACTTGTTCTACAGTTTACTAGTTGCTGCTATAAACTATTCTAGTCATTCAACAAAGCTATTTTTAGTTACATGTGGCTTAGTTTCAGCAAGTGTTGGTCATCATCATCATCATCATCATCATCGTTGGTACCAACGTTATTTTGACCATGTCAGAGAAAAGTGGTTATCAATATCTTACGTGTGTTCATTGTGTTCCAGTGTTCAACTTAACACAATTGCTACACCGTTTTTTTGTGGTCATGTTGCATTTGTTATATTATAAAATATTTCTTGCATCATGACCTAGATTTATATAGGGGGTTTTAGCATTTCTTCCAGAGGATGATAATGAAGACAGAATGAAATATTTAGTTCAGACAGTGAACAAGATAATCAGAGCAGTTAAGTGAACAAGATAATCAGAGCAGTTAAGTGAACAAGATAATCAGAGCAGTTAAGTGAACAAGATAATCAGAGCAGTTAAGTGAACAAGATAATCAGAGCAGTTAAGTGAACAAGATAATCAGAGCAGTTAAGTGAACAAGATAATCAGAGCAGTTAAGTGAACAAGATAATCAGAGCAGTTAAGTGAACAAGATAATCAGAGCAGTTAAGTGAACAAGATAATCAGAGCAGTTAAGTGAACAAGATAATCAGAGCAGTTAAGTGAACAAGATAATCAGAGCAGTTAAGTGAACAAGATAATCAGAGCAGTTAGCCCGGCCATGAACAGGATGATTGGCAGGAATGAGCAAGTTGAAAATGAATGAATCCGCATTGAAAAATTCCCTTCTTTTTTTTTTTGATGATCTATGATTAATGGAATTATGTTCCAGGACTTTTTGCTTTGTTTGTTACGTTTGAGTTGTATTTCTCAGACAGCGGCACTGATGCCTGCAGCAGTCAACTTTGCATCAGCAGAGTTATCAACATCAAATGAAAAGGGCCCATTGTGAAAGTGTGTTGTATGTGTGAAAAATAGAATACAACAGGAAATAAGATATATGTCCAAAGACTGTGTTGTCAGATTGTGTGTTTCAGAACATTTCAGATACAAAAACGTTGAAAAAATGTTTTGGTTCAGTTTTTAAAAAAATTTTATGTAAAAATCATTCGCGGAAGAAATTTTATTCATCAAGGAGGTAAATAGTATTATTAGACATAAATGGGTAAAACTAGTCACAAAGAGCTGGGATAAGTCTTTGAATTATAAGACGACACAAAAAAAATATGCAACGCTGGAGAAAAGCATACAAGTCATGGGCCACAAAGTGAACGTAGCAGCAAAAAGGTTCATTTATAGAATTGTATTTTGTTTCTTTAGATGTTGTTTGGTTGGTTATTTTCATTGTGACTAAGTAGGTTGATAAAGGGACTTTTTTCCTTCCTTACTGTGTATTGTTACATTGAAAATATAGTCCAAGGTGTAAGTTGGTCAAGCTAGTTTGATGTGTTGAAGAGAACAGAAGCTTTGTGCATGTTCTGAGAGTCTAGAGATATGGAATATTTTCAGCTTTATAACCCTTGCCTATCCTGTCTGAAAGATTTCTTAAACAAGTGGTTTTATTTGAGAAATTTATTATGTGAAGGAAAAATAGTTAATTTAGACTATTTGTTAGTTTTTGTATTATTTTGTTTTTCTTCATAAATTTCATATAGTAATCAGAACACACACACACACACACAAATGTACAAAAATAACTTGTGAAAGAATGAAGGTTGGCAAAATGAAGATGTAAATAAGTTGGGTAATAAACTTGGCTAGGTTCAGTTGTTTTTTTTTTTTTTAAAATTCTTATCATGGCTGGCATATTGTTTCCTACCATTCTTATCATGACTGACATCTTGTTTCCTGCCATTCTTATCATGGCTGGCATCTTATTTCCTACCATTCTTATCATGACTGACATCTTGTTTCCTGCCATTCTTATCATGGCTGGCATCTTATTTCCTACCATTCTTATCACGGGTGGCTTATTGTTTCCTACCATTCTTATCATGGGTGGCATCTTATTTCCTACCATTCTTATCACGGGTGGCTTATTGTTTCCTACCATTCTTATCATGGCTGACATCTTATTTCCTACCATTCTTATCATGACTGACATCTTGTTTCCTGCCATTCTTATCATGGCTGGCATCTTATTTCCTACCATTCTTATCACGGGTGGCTTATTGTTTCCTACCATTCTTATCATGGGTGGCATCTTGTTTCCTACCATTCTTATCATGACTGACATCTTGTTTCCTACCATTCTTATCATTGGTGGCATCTTGTTTCCTACCATTCTTATCATGACTGACATCTTGTTTCCTACAATTCTTATCATTGGCGGCATCTTGTTTCCTGCCATTCTTATCATGACTGACATCTTGTTTCCTACCATTCTTATCATTGGTGGCATCTTGTTTCCTGCCATTCTTATCATGGGTGTTTCTTTATAGCACACTTTCTGGTGGTAGTCATATAACATACTCAAACTATTTGACTTGCTGTTTTTGGATATAATGTAATACTGGGTTTACTCCAACTCTTGTCCTGATGATGTCATTTCTTATTTGCTCTCTTCTTTTAGCATTTTCCTCAAACATCTCATTTCTGTTGTGGTGATTTTCCTTTTGTTTGTAGTTGTTAGTGTCCATATTTGATGTAGGCAGGCAGCACAGAGCTGGGAGGGAGATTATGGTTTACGGTGCTCTTCTTGGGGCAAATGTGAAGTATTTGTTTTCAGTAAAGATATCATTTGTCCATTGACTTGAATTACTTTAATGCATCTGCTCTCAGTTTCAACATCTGTTCTCCTGAAAGACGACATTGCACCCTCTAGGTATTTGAAATACCTAACTTGTTTCAAGGGCTGAATATTTAAGAAGACTGATGCAGAATTGTTGATAAACAAAAATAACATATAGAAAGTGTTGTGCTGGGAGCCATATACATGCCAGATATTTTAAAGAAGGTTTAAGATGATTGAGTCGTGGGTTTTCTTTTTTTTTAAATTTTACTTTTTGAGATAATGAAGTTTGAAATGAAAGAGATGAGTATAATATGCTAATTTTGGTAACTTGTATTCCCTTGAAAGATCGCTCTAAAGCTCGGCCATCCAGAAAAGATGATAGGGCACCAAAAGATGGTTCAGCTGAGGAGGATCAGAAGCTAGATCATGTGGAGGATGAGGACAAAGAGAAGGACGGAGATGGTGCCCGGGATCGTGTCCATAAGAAAGAGAAAAAGGAGAGGGTCTCACTTTCATTTTTTGATCGTTTGTCTACACCAAAGTTCAGCAAGAAGGAGCCAGAGCACCCACCAAAAGAAACTCCACCAAAGAAAGATGGTCCAATTATTCGGGTAAGTCTTTATGATCTTCCGCTTGTTTTATTTTTTTAGCTTCGTTTCATCACATAATTACAGTGTTAAATGTCACTTCACACATTACTTTTGCTGTTTGCATATCACTTTTGGTGTTTACTTGTCATTTTTTCTGGTGTTTACATGCCACTTGATGTTTAGGCGTAACTTGATGTTTACATGTCACATGGTGTTGACATGTCTTTTCTTCTTTTTAGTGTTCAGTATCATTTTTGGTGGTGTTTAGATAACACATTTTATTTCTGTTTGTTACTTTAGGTGTTTAGATAACACATTTTATTTCTGTTTGTTACTTTTGGTGCTTACATTGATTTCACTATGTGCCCTTGTTTTTTGTAAGGTCTTGTTATCTGGTTTTAAGATGGAGCTCATGAAAGGGAAACAAAATATGCCCGAAAAGAGGAAAGTAAAGATCTGAAACAAAATATGCCCAAAAAACAGGAAAGTAAAGATCTGAAACAAAATACGCCAGAAAACAGGAAAGTAAAGATCTGAAACAAAATATGCCAGAAAACAGAAAAGTAAAGATCTGAAACAAAATACACCAGAAAACAGGAAAGTACAAATCTGAAACAAACTACGCTAGAAAACAGGAAAGTAAAGATCTGAAACAAAATATGCCAGAAACAAAAAAGGAAAAAAATCTTACAGACAGATTGTGAGAAATGAATTGTTAGAAAAACGTGAACAAGAGTGGAGAAAGATGTAGGATAGAGGAAGGTAATTACATTTTGTTGAGCAAATAAACAATATGTCTGTGTTAAAACTTGTACAGAGTGCTGAAATAATTTTGTAGACATGATGTGCAGAAAAATTCTACACGGCTGCTTATTTTAACTGCGGTAACAAGTTGCGTGTAGATGTGTTGTGGACATATAAGCATGCAGTATATCTTCATATGAGGGTTGTGTCAAGGTATACTGTCAAGGTGAGAGGCAGAACGAGCAGCCAGCCAACTACCTCTTCTGGAAGACTGAGAATGAAGAGAAGGGAGCCAAACTTTTGTTGGAGCACATTTCTGTTTCTCTTTTTTTTTTTTTTTAGTCCATTCAGCCCGGATATTAGTTCATGTGTTTTTTTTTAGCTTTTTTTTTTTTTAAATAAAAAAGTGACATGGCAGTCAGAATATAAAGAATTTGTTTTGTTTTAAATCATCCAATGGTAACAGACTAAAAAACATATTTGTCTAAAATTTAGGGCGTGGAAGGTTTATGTGAAGAAGTGTATGCTTGTTTATTAGATTGTGATGTGATGTTGATCAGATGTGAAAATATTACCATCAAGACATGATTTAACATTGAATGTGACAAAATTCCAGGTTCAGTTTGCTGATGACGGTGACCAGGATGGAGTGTTTGAGCCTGAGGTTATTGTTGTTCTTGTTTTGCTTGTGTGGTTCGTTATCACCAGGGCTTCTCAGCCTGTAGAGAACTGGGACCAACATGTTTTAGTCCAATTCTGTGATTTGTCAACTTTTAGAATAGCAGCAGAGTGGAGTTTTGAATATAAGATTTCATTTTAGAAGCCTGCAGTTCTCTGAAAGAAAGGAAAGATCAAGTTCATGTTGATTTATCTGAATCAGAGACCAAGTAATTGAATGAATTTAACAATTCGCACTTTGGGTAACAGTTCTGTCTGAAGGTTGAGAAGCTTTGTGATAACACATCCCCACCCCCCCAACAATTTTCCTGGGCAAAAAAAAAAAAAAAAGTGAGGAAAAAAAGCTTAGCAACAGCTCATCCCTCACCTCCCCTACTCACCCTACTTGTGTGTCCCCTGTCATAAAGCAGCATGGCTTGAAGTCTGAAATGGGCAGCATGTTTTTGTTTTTTTATTTTGAGAATGATTTGTTGAATTGACAGCTGTCACAAGGAAATGGTCAGTCTAAAGAGTTGAAACTTAATATAGAATGGTCTGGGCATTTTGTTGCATAGAAATATTATTTCTAGTTCTTTGTATGTTGTAGGTTTGGGTGATTGGCATGTGCTTTGTTCTGCTTATATGTCTGTGGTAGTGTCTTTTTTCAGGTGTTTGTGTCATTATTTGTTACATGAAAGACAAGTAAAGCATACAAGTGACATATATGTCTGGCACAGTTTCTTGTGCATGTGGAACTAGCAAAGCTTGAATCATGTAACATGGTTTCTTCAAGCACTCAGTGCTATATTCTTCATGCTCAGTTTTGTTTTTCTTTCTGCTCTCTTGTAGACAGGACAGGGAGTGGGCAGTGACAGGGCAGGAGTGGGTAATGACAGGATGGAGTGGGCAATGACAGGACAGGGAGTGGGTAATGACAGGATGGAGTGGGCAATGACTGGACAGAATGGGCAGTGAGTAGACAGTGACAGGATGGTGTGTAGACAATGACAGGGTGGTGAGTGAACAGTGAGTAAACAGTGACAGGATGGTGTGTAGACAATGACAGGGTGGTGAGTGAACAGTGAGTAGACAGTGACAGGGTGGTGAGTGAACAGTGACAGGGTGGTGAGTGAACAGTGATAGGATGGTGAGTGAACAGTGACAGGATGGTGAGTAGACTGACAGCATGGTGAGTGAACAGTGACAGGATGGTGAGTGAACAGTGACAGGATGGTGAGTGAACAGTGACAGGATGGTGAGTGAGCAGTGACATGGAGGTGAGTGGACAGTGACAGGGAGGTGAATGGACAGTGACAGGGAGGTGAGTAGACAGTGACAGGTAGGTGAGTGGACAATGACAGGGAAGTGAATGGACAGTGACAGGGAGGTGAATGGACAGCGACAGGGAAGTGAGTAGACAGTGACAGGGAGGTGAGTAGACAGCGACAGGGATGTGAGTAGACAGTGACAGGGATGTGAGTGGACAATGACAGGGAGGTTAGTGGACAGTGAACAGACAGTGACAGGATGGTGGGTGAACAGTGAGTAGACAATGACAGGACAGCAAGTGGGCAGTGACAGGGCAGGAAGTGGGCAGTGTCAGGTTTGGTTAAGTAATATACTGTCTATGTTAAGTAATATACTGTCTGTATTAAGTAATATACTGTCTATGTTAAGTAATATACTGTCTATGTTAAGTAATATACTGTCTGTGTTAAGTAATATAATGTCTGTGTTAAGTAATGCTAGGTTTAAGTTCAGTAATATCAAGTTTAGATTAAATAATGCTTATTTGTTAATTATAATGTGTGTAGTTCATCCCCCCCCCCCCCCAAACTATTGTCATGAAATTTATCAAGGTAATAATTATAAAAGTCCTCTTGACAAAGATTAAATATGCAGTTACTATGCCATGGAGCCTTCGGGAGTGGTCAGTGTGTAGGTATACTTTTAACACTTTGATACTTTCATGGAAGATCATTGTTCCTGGACTGTAGCTGACCCCAAAAGATTTCTGAGATATGAAATTGTTACAGAAAATATTCATTTATTGTTTCCAGTAAGAAGAACTCTGAAATAGAAAATTCCCAGAGAACTTTAATTTGTTAAAATTTGTTATTTATATGTAAAATCCTTCTTTTGTTTGCTCTGAGCCACAGTGGTGGTATGTTGCTCTGAGCCACAGTGGTGGTATGTTGCTCTGAGCCACGGTGGTATGTTGCTCTGAGCCATGGTGGTATGTTGCTCTGAGCCACAGTGGTGGTATGTTGCTCTGAGCCACAGTGGTGTTGCTCTGAGCCAAGGTGGTGGTATGTTGCTCTGAGCCATGATGGTATGTTGCTCTGAGCCATGGTAGTGGTATGTTGCTCTGAGCCATGGTGGTGGTATGTTGCTCTGAGCCACGGTGGTGGTATGTTGCACTGAGCCACGGTGGTATGTTGCTCTGAGCCACAGTGGTGATATGTTGCTCTGAGCCACAGTGGTGGTATGTTGCTCTGAGCCACAGTGGTGGTATGTTGCTCTGAGCCAAGGTGGTGGTATGTTGCTCTGAGCCACAGTGGTGGTATGTTGCTCTGAGCCATGATGGTGGTATGTTGCTCTGAGCCACAGTGGTGGTATGTTGAAAAAATGTTGCTCATAGAAATATTACTGAAGGTTCATGATTTATTCAGAATCATCATTTTGTGACATTTTTGTTCAAGTTTGGGTGATATTCTGATACAGAAAACAGACTTTTAGCTGAGGAATTTTTTTTTTTGTTCTTTTAGATTGCCCTTTTTTCTTTCTTTCATTTTGTTATGTGAATGAGGATTTTTATCAGAAATATGTCATGTCTTCCAGCAACATGTGATTGTTGTATCAGATGTTGATCTCACACACATGTGATTGTTGTATCAAATGTTAATCTCACACATGTGATTGTTATATCAAATGTTGATCTCATACATGTGATTGTTGTATCAAGTATTGATCTCACACACGTGATTGTTGTATCAAAGTGTTGATCTGTGATTGTTGTATAAAATGTTAATCTCATACATGTGATTGTTGTATCAAATGTTAATCTCACACATGTGATTGTTATATCAAATGTTGATCTCATACATGTGATTGTTGTATCAAGTATTGATCTCACACACGTGATTGTTGTATCAAAGTGTTGATCTGTGATTGTTGTATCAAATGCTGTTCTCACCTGTGTTTACTGTTTTTATACCCAAATACCAGCATCCTTCTCCACGGAAAGCTTATTTCACCCCCTAGTCTTGACCTCATGAGAAAGGTTTGAGTTTTGGTTTGACCCTGGGCTGTAGGTGAACGAATTCATAAACTTGCCAGCCCCACAGCATTGAGTGTTGTGAACTTTCCCAGCATTCACTGCATTAGTTTCAATGCTAATGATGTTAAGTGGTTGCTAGATTGATCCCCACAGAAGAGATTATAAATGTGCTAAACTAGGAGATGGCTGACTTGATGTGTTCATGAATAGATATGCTAAACTAGGAGATGGCTGACTAGATATGTTCATGAATAGATATGCTAAACTAGGAGATGGCTGACTTGATGTGTTCATGAATAGATATGCTAAACTAGGAGATGGCTGACTAGATATGTTCATGAATAGATATGCTAAACTAGGAGATGGCTGACTAGATATGCTCATGAATAGATATGCTAAACTAGGAGATGGCTGACTTGATATGTTCATGAATAGATATGCTAAACTAGGAGATGGCTGACTAGATATGTTCATGAATAGATATGCTAAACTAGGAGATGGCTGACTTGATGTGTTCATGAATAGATATGCTAAACTAGGAGATGGCTGACTAGATATGCTCATGAATAGATATGCTAAACTAGGAGATGGCTGATTTGATATGTTCATGAATAGATATGCTAAACTAGGAGATGGCTGACTAGATATGCTCATGAATAGATATGCTAAACTAGGAGATGGCTGATTTGATATGTTCATGAATAGATATGCTAAACTAGGAGATGGCTGACTTGATATGCTCATGAATAGATATGCTAAACTAGGAAATGGCTGATTTGATATGTTCATGAATAGATATGCTAAACTAGGAGATGGCTGACTTGATATGTTCATGAATAGATATGCTAAACTAGGAGATGGCTGACTAGATATGCTCATGAATAGATATGCTAAACTAGGAGATGGCTGATTTGATATGTTCATGAATAGATATGCTAAACTAGGAGATGGCTGACTTGATATGTTCATGAATAGATATGCTAAACTAGGAGATGGCTGACTAGATATGTTCATGAATAGATATGCTAAACTAGGAGATGGCTGACTTGATATGTTCATGAATAGATATGCTAAACTAGGAGATGGCTGACTTGATATGTTCATGAATAGATATGCTAAACTAGGAGATGGCTGACTAGATATGCTCATGAATAGATATGCTAAACTAGGAGATGGCTGACTAGATATGTTCATGATTAGATATGCTAAACTAGGAGATGGCTGACTTGATATGTTCATGAATAGATATGCTAAACTAGGAGATGGCTGACTAGATATGCTCATGAATAGATATGCTAAACTAGGAGATGGCTGATTTGTTATGTTCATGAATAGATATGCTAAACTAGGAGATGGCTGACTTGATATGTTCATGAATAGATATGCTAAACTAGGAGATGGCTGATTTGATATGTTCATGAATAGATATGCTAAACTAGGAGATGGCTGACTTGATATGTTCATGAATAGATATGCTAAACTAGGAGATGGCTGACTTGATATGTTCATGAGAAACTGCCAAATCCATTATTATGGATCTGTGTAGCAGTCTGTGTCTGTAGAGATTGTTATCAAATAATAATAATCTTGATGGGGGTGGGGGGGTGCATTTAGATTTTTTTCTTTATATATATATATTCTCTTTCAGAGCTTGCTGTTTTCTGGTGTAGCTTATGATATCCGCCCACCATCATCTGTTGCTGAAGTGTCTCATTTTTTTCTTCTTTTCCTTTGATGCTGATATTTTTCTTTTATATCTTAAACATGAAGATATGTATACTCTTTCTTATTTTTTGTATCTAATATTTCATACACAATTTCTCTTTTTTATCTAATACCTCCTATATACTTTCTCTCCTTTAATTTCCTTTCTCTTTCTTGCAACAAAATGAATAACATTTTTTTCCCTTGTGTCATGAGCTTACATTTTCTGTGAAATTTCCGATTTCACTTTTTTATTTGTCTTTTAGACAGATTGAAAGTCATTCACTCCAAGCAGAAAGTTTGAGAAAAATGAGAGAGTTATTAAGTTAGTCCAATGTCACATGGTTGAGTTCAGTGAGGTTTGTTTACAGTGAGTGTTTTAAGAGTTATTTATCGTACTTGCTGAATGTTGAACTGTTTCACATGATGTGAAACATTTAAAGGCTGTGAGAAAACTCTCTTCTAGAACAGTGTAGAGTTTGTTATTTTAAATCTCTCACAGATTGTTGCCGTTAAAGTAACAACTCTTGTGCAGGATGGCAGTGTTTGTGAACTCATCTCTGACTGCCAGTCAGAGATATTCGTCCATCTTCAAGTACCAGGTTCTGAACAGTGATATAACATTACGTTGGTTCAGTGTATGGAACATGTATTTCCTTAATACACTTCTTTTTCACATAGTCAAGCTGTATTACCTTTTTTTTTTCTTTTTTTTTTTTTCATTAAAAAAAGTAAAAGTATCTGCAGATAGTCTGACTACAAACTTATCATGGTACTAACACTCGTACATCTTCTTATTTGCAAAGCTTCAATAGTGATTTTCATGTTCAGATATTTGTCCCATACTTGCTGTACTTGTTGCTGAGGCTTGAGTTCACAGCATGTTTTCTGGGATTTTAGGGTTCAAGTTTGTGAGAAAGATGGAGCAGAGTCCTGAAATCAGAGCTCATGAGCCATCAGCGATATAGAGAGCTACAGCATTGGCTCTGACATCAGAGCTCATGAGCCATCAGTGATATAGAGAGCTACAGCATTGGCTCTGACATCAGGGCTCATGAGCCATCATTGATATAGAGAGCTACAGCATTGGCTCTGACATCAGAGCTCATGAGCCATCAGTGATATAGAGAGCTACAGCATTGGCTCTGACATCAGGGCTCATGAGCCATCATTGATATAGAGAGCTACAGCATTGGCTCTGACATCAGAGCTCATGAACCATCTTTGATATAGAGAGCTACAGCATTGGCTCTGACATCATAGCTGATGAGTGAAATAGGGGTATTGTGAGCAGTAGATGAGATAGAGACCTGAGGTTGTTGATATTAAAAAAATGAACTATAGTGAGTTATAAATGAAGTAGATAACTCAGGCATTGGTCTAACATCAGACCTGACAAGCCATTGATTATAGAGGGAAGCAAAGTGTTAGATGTATTTAAACTTTTCTGCTTATTTTACCATTTAAAAAAATTCAGCTGTAGATATCTGGTGGCAAACCACAGAAAAGAAGTGGTCTAGGAGTTTTACACTGAAAGTTGTGGCTGCTGCTGTTGGTGAGGTGCTGAAGGGAAAAAAATGTTGAAGCAAAATAAGAGAGATGAGAAACATGAATCAAGCATTGTAAAAGTCAGTGAAGAACTTAAAGATAATCCTACTGTTGGCAAGCTCTCTTAAACATAACTTGTGGGGGAGCTTTCTGTTGTAGGTGGACAGCAAAGTTTTATGTGCCAGTGAAGCCAGTTGGTCAAGGATTTGCCCAGCCTCTTCCATGCTGTTTTTCTGGCTCAGTTAAGTAGGTGAGGTGCTGCTTCTTGCTGGACTCTGCTCAGATCTTTGTTTCTTGGCAGTTCAGATCAAGAATCCAACAAATGAAAGAAGTGATTCACTGAAAATGAATGGCATAAATCAAAGGTTGGTTAAAGCCATATATATATATAAGCATAAGTCAAAGGTTGTTTAAAGCCATATATACAAGTACAGATACTGTTAAAAAAAAAAAAAAAAAAACCCAGCACTACTGTAGTCGTAATGGACACCAAATTTCAAACTTGTATCAAAATTTTATTTTACGGAATTAATGTTTCAATTTTTGCATGAAGATACTTTAAAACTTTAACAGTGAAATGACGTTCATTAAATTTGGTTTGGACTTTTATTCTTTGCGACTGAGGCCTCCTCTGGCCTGTATCAGAGAACGACATCTCCTTGACATGGGTCTGATTAGTCATTGGATCTGTTGTGGGATGGCGGCCCATTCTTCCCACAGTGCAAGAGACAACTGTCGGAGATGGGTTGGCACCAAGTCTCAGTTCTGAAGAATTTCAGCGACGTATCGTTGGGCATTCAGGCGTCCTTCAGTTTGCACCAGGTCACTTCTTCCTATGAAGTTGATCGTCCCCCCACACCAGTACACCTCCACAACCATGTGGAGGAGCCTCATCCACACAGTTCTGGGCGTAGCACTCATGCAGTAAACTCTTCTCCACCTATTGTGTCGTTGCAGCAGAAAGAATGATTCATCACTAAACCAAACCCTTCTCCAATTATTTGCAACGGACCATTGACGATGCTGGTTTGCCCACTGCAGTCAGTTCTGTCGATGCCGGTCCGTAAGAACATGACCTCTGCAGGGTCTTCTAGCCCAAAGACCAGCGTTGTGCAGCCCTGACCGTTTGATCTGAAATTCGATGACCTGCTGTCATTGACTGGACGGTTGAGGATGCAGATGCAAATCGACTCCTGAGGTGATGCAACCATATGAAGCTGTCTTCGGCAGGAGTTGTGACTATGGGTCTTCCACTGCGCGACTGGTCTGCAACTGAGCCAGTTTCTTGAAATAGTCTCCAAAGGTGACTAATGGTGCTTCTAACCACATTAAATTGTCTGGCCACTACACTTTGTGACTGTCCAGTCTGTAAACATCCGATGATGATGAGTCGTTGTTCTGTAGTGAGATGAGCCATACTTGCACATTGAATTTTCAAATGAATTGATTCGAGGAGCGTCAATCTTTTATAGGCATTCAATAACATGGTCAGTGAGTTTTGTGTTCAGTAAGTTTCGTGGGATTCTCGTGAACTTGTCATGAGTTATTATCAAAAATGCTGTTTTGACTAGTGTCGCTTTTCTGTGCTCATGAATCATCTGCTGAGTACAATTCAGGTCAGCATGTGAAGTTGATGTCCAAGTACACACATGTGTAAACATAAGTCAAGTGTTGGTTAAAGCCGTGTATGTATATAAGCAGATGGGAAAGGAAGCATCCAGGTTACTGGAGAATTGTCTCCCATCATCAGCTGGGCAATACGGGTAAGGATCTTCAGGCTCTGCATAGATCACAACAGACTGAGATATCACACGTATAACAAGCTGAAGATATGGCCAAGAAGACTGATATCAATTTATAACAAGCTGATGATATGGCCAAGACAGATATCACACATATAACAAGCTGATGATATGGCCAAGACAGATATCACACATATAACAAGCTGATGATATGGCCAAGACAGATATCACACTATAACAAGCTGAAGATAAGGTCAAGACTGAGATATCAGATATATAACAAGCTGAAGATCAAGCCAAGACATCACATGTATAAAACAAGCTGAAGATAGACACAGCTGATGAGTACTTCTATGGCATTGATAAAATGATAGCCCCCAAGCATACAAGGATTAAATAAGGCCTACGTGGCTGTCACAGAGCAAGCTGTATGGTGATATCAGCAGCCTAAGATGAACTGTGGCAGTCTTCAGGGATATAACTTGATGTCAGAAACTGTTCAGAGAGAAAGAAGAGCAAGCAACTCTGACCCACTCACCATCACAGCACTTCCTGGGAGGAGCCACTGTTGGAGACAGCAGAGGGAGCTTACAGCTACAGACCTGGTTCATACAGCTCCTGGCTTTTCTGTCTCTTAATCTTTTTTGTTTACCATCTTTTCTGTGATAAGTTATTACAAAACAGTCAAAATAGCAAGCTTGTAATCTGTGACTAATGCTGCGTCATTGTAAGGTATGACAGATGTTTTATATCTTCAGGATAAGATGCATGAGTGGCTTGGTTATTGGCTTGTTACCACATATTCTCACATATACAGATTGTCTCATTCACTGTTAATACTCTTACTCTGCTTGTTTACTAATGGCTTCCGTGTAAATGTGTACACACATGTGTATGAAAAGGACTGCAAGCAGTAGCTGAGGTTAGTCACTATAATCTCTAGTTAAACTACCAGCATCCTAGGCGGTCACAACTTTGCCCAGCAAGTTTTCTTTAGCATCATCTGTGTAACAAACTGCTGCAATACAAGTATGCATGTATATCAGTCTCACTGTGTTCTTTTTAATACACTTGCTGTAACAGATTACTGCATATATCAGTTTTACTTTGTTGTTTTTAGTGTAGTTACTGTATTATTTTTTTTTAATCAGCATTACTTCCAGCAATTTCTTTTTTTTTTTTTTTATTTATGGTACTGAATTCCTTGAAAACAGGGATGTAATTCATGTATGTGAGCCTGTTTTAACTTGTACGAGCATAAAGTCTTTCCCAGATTTCAAATATTTATTACACAAAAGCTATGCTAGGTACAGACATATGTTTTTTTGTTTTTTTTTTTTTTTTGCAAATTTTACCTCAGCTCCAAAAAATGTTCTTTTTTCACACAGGTCAGTGTTTGCTGTTTGTTGCCTGGAGAACATTTGAGCAGCTCTCATTTTCTTGCCCCATGTTCTCTGGCATCTCTTTAGTCACTCTCACTAAAGCATCTTTGCCTTCAAAGTTTTAATATCAGGAACTGGTGAACAAAACACTTTGTCCTTATTATGCTCCCATTTAAAACAAACAAAAAAGTCAGATCTTCTCCATTCATTTCTAAACCTTGGCTGAACTGAGTTTGTCTTGTGATGCCACAAAACTTGCTGGGGCTTTCTCTTTCATAGACGCCATTTTGTCTCTATTTGATTCTCCGTCTAAGTGCAAGTGTTCCAGGCTGACCAGCGCCGGGGTCAAGCCAGCCTCAGAATATGGGTACCTGGAGTTTTGTTAGGACAACCAGAACAAGTGCTGACATCCCTACCACAACTGTTGTAGTGGCCTAGAAGACAAAGACAACCAGAACAAGTGCTGGCATCCCTACCACAACTGTTGTAGTGGCCTAGAAGACAGAGACAACCAGAACAAGTGCTGACATCCCTACCACAACTGTTGTAGTGGCCTAGAAGACAGAGACAACCAGAACAAGTGCTGACATCCCTACCACAACTGTTGTAGTGGCCTAGAAGACAGAGACAACCAGAACAAGTGCTGACATCCCTACCACAACTGTTGTAGTGGCCTAGAAGACAAAGACAACCAGGACAAGTGCTAGCATCCCTACCACAACTGTTGTAGTGGCCTAGAAGACAGAGACAGCAAGGACAAGTGCTAGCATCCCTACCACAACTGTTGTAGTGGCCTAGAAGACAGAGACAGCAAGGACAAGTGCTAGCATCCCTACCACAACTGTTGTAGTGGCCTAGAAGACAGAGACAGCAAGGACAAGTGCTAGCATCCCTACCACAACTGTTGTAGTGGCCTAGAAGACAGAGACAGCAAGGACAAGTGCTGGCATCCCAACCACAACTGTTGTAGTGGCCTAGAAATGTGAAAGCACCCCTGTAGTATGCAAATGCTGTAAAACAGATGTAAAAGATTGCAGCACAATCAGTATTGGAGAGGCTGAGGTATTAGAGGGGGCAGCCAGGGAGATATTGGAGAGGCTGAAGTATTAGAGCGGGCAGCCAGGGAGATATTGGAGAGGCTGAGGTATTAGAACGGGCAGCCAGAATCAGTCTGTGTAATAGCACAACATTCATGTTGGTATCTTGCATACATTATTTCTTCATCGGGGAAGGACTGTATGATCGTCTTGTATTATTAAGACTAGGAATTTGTTTGCATTTTTACATTTGTCAGATTATATCTAGACATATGAAGCTGTTCTGATTGATGTATACAGTGAGAAGTTTATTGCCAGGAATATTTTTTTGTGTTAAAGATCCGCTTATATGTGGAGGATGTACATTTTTTCAGTTTCAGATTATGAAATGCTCAGATTTATGCTGAATGTTTATGTCATTTTGATTTCAGATGTATGATTTTATTTCTGTTTATAGTTTTGTAGCTATTCTATTTAAGCTTTTTTTTTAACTGTTCTGAATTTGATGATAGACAGATTTTCACATATAAATTTATTTTGTTTATCTAGAGGACATCAATACGAGAAAAGTCATCACCCAAGGAACCAACAACAAAACATGTCACAGTCAAGGAGTCTCATCGTTCTCCTGCAGCAGCAGGCCCGCCTGGTAGGTCTGTCTCACCAAGCAGGAAAGAAGCTGAGAAACTTGCAGTGAAAACATCCCCAGGTCACAAGGTAGCTGATAAACCCAGTGCCACAGCACCACGCTTAACCCCACCACCATCTGTCACCACTACGCCAACACACGGACCAGCCGTCACCGCTGCTTCTGCGGCCCCCGCCGGCGCCACACCCTCCCAGCCCTCAGGTGCGCCTGTTGCCGATGATGGGACCACAGCGTCGCGTGGTGTTGGCGGCTCAGCGCAGGACATCACTGCGGAAGAGTACAAAGCTCGTCTGGCAGAGAAGAGGAGGCAGGCCAGAGAGAAGGCAGAAAAGGAGGCGGAAGAGGAAAGAAAGCGCCAAGAATTGGCCAGGTAAATTTAACAATTTTAGTTTAAGATATTTCGTGTTAACTTTAGCTAGAACAGGAGGGGAAAAAAAGTCTGCCATTGTGATCAAACCAGAACATGCAAAAGATTATATAGAAGGATAAAAACAACAGGGATGACTGGGGCTTCCTAATGGAAAGATGTTATGTTAAATCAGTTCATTCATTCATTTATTTGCATGTCCCTTGCCGAACTTTGCCTCCCTAACAGCACTCCTTTAGGCCTCTCGGTTGTCAGCAAGATGGCCTGCTGCTGATGCATCCATTTGCAGATCATCAACGATGCCTTGCAGCCGTCTTCGCCTTGGTCTTCCTCTCTTTCATTTTCCCATCATATACTCATCCAAGACGGTCTTCTCTAAATTCTCATGACGTTTAATGTATCAAAAATATTTCAGTTTTCTCTGTTTAATCTGGCCAACCTTCTTCAATATTAAGTTCTTGTAGTATGGATATATTTGTTCTTTTTTGTGTCCACGATATTTGAAGAACTCTTCTGTAGCATTTACATTCAAAGGCATTTATGTTTTTCTCAGCTGTTTTGTTAAGATTCCAGGTCTCACAGGCATATGTTGCGATGGGAAAGATGCATGCCCTTAAAAATCTTATTTTTGTAGTTCTGTCTGTTCCTCTCTACAGATTCTTTATTTGTTTTACTTTCTGAAGAGCGATAGATGTCCTTTTAATTTCCCTCATTGTATCTCCATTATTAGTTAGTAGTGATCCAAGATATTAAAAACTCTCCACTTCTTCCAGTTTGTTCTCATTGATACATATATCAGCTGCCTTGTTTGTTTTGTCAGTTGTCATCAATTTAGTTCTCTTTGCATTAAGATAGAGGTTTTGCTCTTCACTGTTCTGAATTTGGTGATAGACAGATTTTCACATATAAATTTATTTTGTTTATCTAGAGGACATCAATACGAGAAAAGTCATCACCCAAGGAACCAACAACAAAACATGTCACAGTCAAGGAGTCTCATCGTTCTCCTGCAGCAGCAGGCCCCCTGGTAGGTCTGTCTCACCAAGCAGGAAAGAAGCTGAGAAACTTGCAGTGAAAACATCCCCAGGTCACAAGGTAGCTGATAAACCCAGTGCCACAGCACCACGCTTAACCCCACCACCATCTGTCACCACTACGCCAACACACGGACCAGCCGTCACCGCTGCTTCTGCGGCCCCCGCCGGCGCCACACCCTCCCAGCCCTCAGGTGCGCCTGTTGCCGATGATGGGACCACAGCGTCGCGTGGTGTTGGCGGCTCAGCGCAGGACATCACTGCGGAAGAGTACAAAGCTCGTCTGGCAGAGAAGAGGAGACAGGCCAGAGAGAAGGCAGAAAAGGAGGCGGAAGAGGAAAGAAAGCGCCAAGAATTGGCCAGGTAAATTTAACAATTTTAGTTTAAGATATTTCGTGTTAACTTTAGCTAGAACAGGAGGGGAAAAAAAGTCTGCCATTGTGATCAAACCAGAACATGCAAAAGATTATATAGAAGGATAAAAACAACAGGGATGACTGGGGCTTCCTAATGGAAAGATGGTATGTTAAATCAGTTCATTCATTCATTCATTTATTTCCATGTCCCTTGCAGAACTTTGCCTCCCTAACAGCACTCCTTTAGGCCTCTCGGTTGTCAGCAAGATGGCCTGCTGCTGATGCACCCATTTGCAGATCATCAACGATGCCTTGCAGCCGTCTTCGCCTTGGTCTTCCTCTCTTTCATTTTCCCATCATATACTCATCCAAGACGGTCTTCTCTAAATTCTCATGACGTTTAATGTATCAAAAATATTTCAGTTTTCTGTTTAATCCTCTCTGGCCAACCTTCTTCAATATTAAGTTCTTGTAGTATGGATATATTTGTTCTTTTTTGTGCCCATGATATTTGAAGAACTCTTCTGTAGCATTTACATTCAAAGGCATTTATGTTTTTCTCAGCTGTTTTGTTAAGTGTCCAGGTCTCACAGGCATATGTTGCGATGGGAAAGATGCATGCCCTTAAAAATCTTATTTTTGTAGTTCTGTCTGTTCCTCTCTACAGATTCTTTATTTGTTTTACTTTCTGAAGAGCGATAGATGTCCTTTTAATTTCCCTCATTGTATCTCCATTATTAGTTAGTAGTGATCCAAGATATTAAAAACTCTCCACTTCTTCCAGTTTGTTCTCATTGATACATATATCAGCTGCCTTGTTTGTTTTGTCAGTTGTCATCAATTTAGTTCTCTTTGCATTAAGATAGAGGTTTTGCTCTTCACTGTTCTTACGGACTGACATAATTAGTTTTTCCATTCCTTTTTGTGTTGTGGACAGTAATACTGTGTCATCAGCATATCTAATCTCTGGTATTTCATAACTTCCAATTTTTTGTGGCATTGTAATATTCTTTGTCTACATCTTCTCTAACATTCTTCATCATATTTTCAGTATACAAGTTAAATAATTAAGGTGACAATACTTGATGGACCTCTTGTTTTATGTCAGACCAAGTTGTTTCACCATTTATTCTTACTGCTGCTTGTTGGTCTAGATACAGCAGTGATGTTAATTGTATCAAATGTGTTGGAAATCCCTTTTTTTTTTCTATTATTTCCCAAAGTTTCTGGTGTTGTACACAATCAAATGGCTTTGAGTAGTCTATAAAAGATAAATATAGATTCACATTAAACTCTCCTTATTTCTCTAGTATTAATCTTATATTGAATATATGATCTCCTGATACTCTTCCTTGCCTGAAACCAGCTTGGACCATATTGTCTTCTTCTTCTATTTTCATACGTTGTCTACTTATTATGATTTTTAACAGAATTTTACTGGCATGACTAATCAGGGCAACAGTTCTGTAGTTTGTGCATGATTTCAGGTTACCCTTTTTTGGCAGTGGTATGAATATAGTTCTTTTCCATTCTTTTGGCCAAATACATGAATGCCATATCTTTTTACATAGTGCATGATAGATTGTTGCACATTCCTTTCCTCCTGCTTTAATAAGTTCAGCTGTTATCTCATCACATCCTGGTGATTTACCATTTTTCAGATTCTTTATTGCCCTTAAAACTTCTTCTATTGTCGGTTTGGGTTCTTTCTCCTCCAATAATAATTCACACTGTTGATTTCTGCTTTCAAAGTCGGTTGTATCATACATTCCTCTACAGTATTCCTTCCATCTTTCTAGAATTTCCTCTGTCTCTATCAAGGTATTCCCCATCTTGTCACAAATTATATTTAGCTTAGGTGTGACATTTCTCATCAAGGTCTTCATTTCTTTAAACATTTCACTATCTCTTCCACACTTCTGATGTTCTTCTATTCTTTCACAACAATCTTGTATGTATTGTTTTTTTGTCTTTTCTTATGTTTCTTCGTACTTATTTTGTTAAAGATTTATATTCCTCTTTGTTGTTGTTTGTCACTTTCCTTTGCATCTTCATTTCTCTACTTTGTTTTATCAGTTCTAGTGTGCCTGCTGTAATCCATCCATTCTTTTGTGTTTTCTTTACTGGAACCATGTCTTTAGCTGTTGTTACTAAGATATCTCTGGCCTGAGTAGCCAATTCATCTGGTGTCATCTCCTCTTGTACAGCCATCAGGATTTCAAAATGGTTCTTCACTTCTATACCGTATTGTTCTGGTATTTTTGTAAGATCAAAGCAGAGTGGTCTTAATCCCGTAACTGTCTTTTTTATCTTTATCTTCATGTCTGCTATTAATAACTCATGGTCCGTGTCACAATCAGCACCTGGTAAAGTTTTTGCTGATGTTATACTTGACCTCCACCTTCTTTGCATTAAAATGTAATCTATTTGATTCTTGGTTTTCCCATCAGGTGATGTCCATGTGAAAAGTCTTCTTGGATGTTGTTTAAAAAGTGTGTTAGCAATCATTAGCTCATTTTCCATGCAAAAAAGCCATTAGATTGTAACCTGCCTCATTTCTGTGTTCTATGCTAAATTTCCCTAGAACATGTCCTTCATTTTCTGCTCTTTCTGTACCAATCTTTGCATTAAAATCCCCCGTTATTAATACAATATCATTTTTCCATACCTAGTCTATCATCATTTGCGGTGTGTTATAAAAGTCTTCTACTTCCTCTTCTTCTGCTGCTGATGTTGGTGCATATATCTGGATGATTGTTACATTTCTAGGAGTGCCCTTAAGTCTGATTGTGAGGATTCTGTCACTTACTGGACTGTAACCTAGTGATGCTTTTGATGTTGATTTGTCCAAGTAAAAAAGCCACTCCATTCTTTCCTCCTACTTCTCCACCAGAGAATATAAAGATATTATCATTCTCGCTCTTGAAATATCTTGATCCTATCCATCGATGTTTACAGATTCCCAAAATGTGTAAATCAATTCATGCAGTAGAAATGAGAGGCTTTCCATAGGAAGACAATGTAGAAAGATAACTTGTGTGAAATTAGAATTAAGAAAACAAGGATACAGCCAAGAACATAGACAACCACAAATATCTAACGTAGTCAACATAGGCAATCTCAAATATCTAACACACAGTCAACATAACCTCAAATATCTAGTGTACAGTGAATGTAGACAACATCAGATATCTAATGTACAATGAACGTAGACACCTCAAATATCTGACATACGATGAACATGGAAGTCTCAAATTTCTAACATACAGTCGATATGGACATTCTCAAATATCTAATGGACAGTCTCAAATATCTAACATACAGTTAACATGGACAGTCTCAAATATATAACATACACTCAACATGGACAGTCTTAAATATCTAATGGACAGTTTCAAATATCTAACATACACTCAACATGGACAGTCTTAAATATCTAACATACAGTCAACATGGACAGTCTCAAATATCTAACATACAGTCAACATGGACAGTCTCAAATATCTAACATACAGTCAACATGGACAGTCTTAAATATTTAATGGACAGTTTCAAATATCTAACATACAGTCAACATGGACAGTCTCAAATATCTAACATACAGTCAACATGGACAGTCTCAAATATCTAACATACAGTCAACATGGACAGTCTTAAATATCTAGTGGACAGTTTCAAATATCTAGCATACAGTCAACATGGAGAATCTCAAATATCTACAGTGTCAGTGCTTCTTGTGGGAATGTGATTGGTTGAAAACTTGTTACCACTGCCAGGTTTCACACAAGCCAGCAGTCAAAATGTGTGCCAGAAACTCATGTTTGGAAAACTGTTTTTGAAAACAGAAGAATGTCAGCATGCAGGAAGAGGTACCTTGATAATTGGCTGTCAGTGCCTTGATAGTTGGCTGTCAGTGTCTTGATAGTTGGCTGTCAGTGTCATGATAGTTGACCTAGTACATATAAAAAATCAGTCCCACATATATATAGGACTTCGACCTGAACTGTTGAAATGTAGAAACTGACTACATTATGTAACCTTCCAGTTTTTGTATTGTTGACAGTTTGCCAGAGAACGTTTCAAATTTCAGTCCAGATTTACTTCATTCAGAGATACCTGATTGCATTCCAGAAACATTCCCTGGAAATATTGTGTTACGATTTGAAACAGGGACAGTTTCTTCTTCGCTGTCACTGCCAGGTTGATACTAATGAATGACTTAAGAGAGTTTGTGAGACAAATAGTAAGGTCATTGTTTTTAACTGACCAGATGTTAAGAAAAGATTGTTACTTTAAAGACACTTTATTACACTTTCTTAGATAAAATATCTACTTACACTCTCTTGATAGAATATCTGATTACACTGTCTTAGATAAAATATCTGATTATTTGGTAATTTATTTTTGCTGCTGTTTCTTGTCACTTCAGACTGACAGAGGAGGAGAACCTGAGGCAGGAAGAAGAGGAGGAGAGAAGATTAGAGGAGGAAGCACTTCTTCTTGCTCAGAATGCTCGCAGAGCAGAGGAGGAACGTTTGCAGAGAGCTATAGAGGCAGAGGAGAAGCGACGGAAAGAAGAAGCTGAGAAGATAGAGCAAGAGAGAAAGATTGTGAGTATTGTTGGAACAAGAGATTGTGATTATTGTTGGAACAAGAGATTGTGAGTATTATTTTAACAAGAGATTGTGAGTATTGTTGGAACAAGAGATTGTGATTATTGTTGGAACAAGAGATTGTGAGTATTGTTGGAACAAGAGATTGTGAGTATTGTTGGAACAAGAGTTGTGAGTATTGTTGGAACAAGAGATTGTGAGTATTGTTGGAACAAGAGATTGTGAGTATTGTTGGAACAAGAGATTGTGATTATTGTTGGAACAAAAGATTGTGATTATTGTTGGAACAAGAGATTATGAGTATTGTTGGAACAAGAGACAAAGATGGTAATTATTGTTGATTTCAGTCATTATGTTCCATGCTGGATGGCACCACTGCCCATGCTTCTCCATCTTGTGCGGTCCTTGGTGTTTCTCTTCAGTTCAGATGCTTTATTTTTCCCTGCCATTTGCTCAGTACATACTTTTTCTCTTGGGTGTCATCACCTTCTGTTTTCTCTTGAATTTTCCAATATTACCAAGTTCTCTAACTTCTGTCTTCTCATGACATGTCCAAGTTCTCTAACTTCTGTCTTCTCATGACATGTCCAAGTTCTCTAACTTCTGCCTTCTCATGACATGTCCAAGTTCTCTAACTTCTGTCTTCTCATGACATGTCCAAGTTCTCTAACTTCTGTCTTCTCATGACATGTCCAAGTTCTCTAACTTCTGCCTTCTCATGACATGTCCAAGTTCTCTAACTTCTGCCTTCTCATGACATGTCCAAGTTCTCTAACTTCTGCCTTCTCATGACATGTTCAAGTTCTCTAACTTCTGCCTTCTCATGACATGTCCAAGTTCTCTAACTTCTGCCTTCTCATGACATGTCCAAGTTCTCTAACTTCTGCCTTCTCATGACATGTTCAAGTTCTCTAACTTCTGCCTTCTCATGACATGTTCAAGAAACTTTGACTTGTCATAATTTTAACTAGTTTTCATTGTCGGAAGCTTTCCTGAGGACATTTGTAGCAAAAAAGAAGATTGTGAATGTTATTGTTATTATTATCTTCCACAAACTGTTCAGAGCCCATTGATATGAAAGAATAATTAGTGTATAAGTATACAACTATACACGAAGCACTGTAGTAAAACTGTGGTACCAAAATGTATAAACTAAGAAGATGACACAACGCAGATAGTAGAAAATCCAGTTAACTGAAGTACAGGTAGGCAGATGACATAACGCAGATAGTAGAAAATCCAGTTAACTGAAGTACAAGTAGGCAGATGACACAATGCTGATAGTGTAAAATCCATTTAACTGAAGTACAGCTAGGCAGATGACACAACACTGATAGTGTAAAAATCCATTTAACTGAAGTACAACTAGGCAGATGACACAACGCTGATAGTGTAAAATCCATTTAACTGAAGTACAACTAGGCAGATGACACAACGCTGATAGTGTAAAATCCATTTAACTGAAGTACAACTAGGCAGATGACACAACGCAGATGGTGGAAAATCCGCAAATAAACAACAAAAGCCAGAAATATGGACAGGAAATAAATATTATGAAGACAAAGGTCATGGCAGTCAGCAGGGAAGAACAAAAGCCAACAGTAAACAAAAACAGAGACACTCTAGCACAAGTGCCAAGTTTTCACATGATAACAGATGCTGGGAAATGTCACATGAACGTTAATAGAAGAAAAGGAGTGACCAGATATGGTTTGTGTAGAATAAAAAGTTTTACTTCAAAAAGTGAAGCAGAGTAGTTAAATGCTGCACTCGTCCTCTGTGGTGTAGGCGTGCGAAGAGTAAGGAACACTTGGGAGGCTCTTGAGGTAGGTGTATACAGAAAAACAGCCTGTGCTTTCTGCAGATGGAAAATATGACAGAAAGTTCTGAATGATTTGAAATTGACAAGAGAAATAATGACAAATGTAAAAACAAAATAGTTCAGGTATTTTGATCATATCAAGATGTATAAAACGATAATGTCAATCATTCTGGAAAATGTAGGGGGAAAACAGTCAGAGGACAGCAGTGATGACAGTGGGTGGACAACATCAAGAAGTAGGAGGGATTGGGCTTTCCCAGGTGCACTATGAAACAAGGGAGACAGCAAGTTTTGCAGTCAAACTTCCCTAGTGAAATAGCACGAGTGATACACTCCTAAAAATGTGATATGTAATACTTTTATTACTACTTGCTTTCCTTCCTTCAAACAGCAGGAGCTTGTAGTTCTGAGCCACAGAATGATCTTGCAACAACAAAGAGAGTAGCAGAAGTTTGGGAACTAACCTCATAGTTTAATCAGTTCTTTGTTTTCTGTGTTTGATTGTTTTTCCCTTGTGATTGGTGATAATGTAATTTTGTGTCATGATATTGGGGAATTTGAACAGGACATTTCTTAGCACATACATGCTGTTAATTCTTTCTAATGTGGGTTCTCAAAACAGAGGGAGGAAGCAGAGAGAAAAGCCAAAGAGGAGAATGAGCGATTAGAAAAGGAGAAACAGGAGAAGGCTAGAAAGGAAGAAGAGGAAAGGCTTCAGCGAAAGAAGGTAGGTTTTGCCATTGCAACATAAATTTGATTGATTAATTCATGGAGCATAAATTTGATTGGTTGATTCATGGAACATAAATTTGATTGGTTGATTCATGGAACATAAATTTGATTGGTTTTCATTGTCGGAAGCTTTCCTGAGGACATTTGTAGCAAAAAAGAAGATTGTGAATGTTATTGTTATTATTATCTTCCACAAACTGTTCAGAGCCCATTGATATGAAAGAATAATTAGTGTATAAGTATACAACTATACACGAAGCACTGTAGTAAAACTGTGGTACCAAAATGTATAAACTAAGAAGATGACACAACGCAGATAGTAGAAAATCCAGTTAACTGAAGTACAGGTAGGCAGATGACACAACGCAGATAGTAGAAAATCCAGTTAACTGAAGTACAAGTAGGCAGATGACACAATGCTGATAGTGTAAAATCCATTTAACTGAAGTACAGCTAGGCAGATGACACAACACTGATAGTGTAAAAATCCATTTAACTGAAGTACAACTAGGCAGATGACACAACGCTGATAGTGTAAAATCCATTTAACTGAAGTACAACTAGGCAGATGACACAACGCTGATAGTGTAAAATCCATTTAACTGAAGTACAACTAGGCAGATGACACAACGCAGATGGTGGAAAATCCGCAAATAAACAACAAAAGCCAGAAATATGGACAGGAAATAAATATTATGAAGACAAAGGTCATGGCAGTCAGCAGGGAAGAACAAAAGCCAACAGTAAACAAAAACAGAGACACTCTAGCACAAGTGCCAAGTTTTCACATGATAACAGATGCTGGGAAATGTCACATGAACGTTAATAGAAGAAAAGGAGTGACCAGATATGGTTTGTGTAGAATAAAAAGTTTTACTTCAAAAAGTGAAGCAGAGTAGTTAAATGCTGCACTCGTCCTCTGTGGTGTAGGCGTGCGAAGAGTAAGGAACACTTGGGAGGCTCTTGAGGTAGGTGTATACAGAAAAACAGCCTGTGCTTTCTGCAGATGGAAAATATGACAGAAAGTTCTGAATGATTTGAAATTGACAAGAGAAATAATGACAAATGTAAAAACAAAATAGTTCAGGTATTTTGATCATATCAAGATGTATAAAACGATAATGTCAATCATTCTGGAAAATGTAGGGGGAAAACAGTCAGAGGACAGCAGTGATGACAGTGGGTGGACAACATCAAGAAGTAGGAGGGATTGGGCTTTCCCAGGTGCACTATGAAACAAGGGAGACAGCAAGTTTTGCAGTCAAACTTCCCTAGTGAAATAGCACGAGTGATACACTCCTAAAAATGTGATATGTAATACTTTTATTACTACTTGCTTTCCTTCCTTCAAACAGCAGGAGCTTGTAGTTCTGAGCCACAGAATGATCTTGCAACAACAAAGAGAGTAGCAGAAGTTTGGGAACTAACCTCATAGTTTAATCAGTTCTTTGTTTTCTGTGTTTGATTGTTTTTCCCTTGTGATTGGTGATAATGTAATTTTGTGTCATGATATTGGGGAATTTGAACAGGACATTTCTTAGCACATACATGCTGTTAATTCTTTCTAATGTGGGTTCTCAAAACAGAGGGAGGAAGCAGAGAGAAAAGCCAAAGAGGAGAATGAGCGATTAGAAAAGGAGAAACAGGAGAAGGCTAGAAAGGAAGAAGAGGAAAGGCTTCAGCGAAAGAAGGTAGGTTTTGCCATTGCAACATAAATTTGATTGATTAATTCATGGAGCATAAATTTGATTGGTTGATTCATGGAACATAAATTTGATTGGTTGATTCATGGAACATAAATTTGATTGGTTGATTCATGGAGCATAAATTTGATTGGTTGATTCATGGAACGTAAATTTGATTAGTTGATTCAAGCCCCTGAAACTACCTGTGTGAAGATCTAGAAAACACAGACATCAAAGTCAGAGAAGCAGGCGCTCCTTTATTCCCACAGCAGAAACAGCCTGCTGCTTCCCTTCAGCCTGTCCAGGAAGTCATGGATGGACATGTTTAACCTTGGTGACAGAGCTTGTTCAGAACCTTGTTTGCCAAGGTCCATGATATGAGTTGAAGGAAACCATCACAGCCAGCTTCATGGCCATGCTTGAAGATTTTCTGATTATCACCTTGTCCATAACAGAAGCTAGATCACAGTTACATGGACACAGATCATGAACTAACCTACTTACCAAATTATTTTGTTACTTACAAGTTTATTGCAGATATCTTTACTTTTGGTTTTACTTTTATGTTTACTGTGCCAATATTCTGTCATTAATCTTACTTTATGTGCTGTCTGTCTTTCATATACATACATCTCCCATATTCTGAAGCTTATATGTGAATGTCTTGATATTGATCTGATATACATGTTTAAAACTGGTCTGAATGTTTTAATGTTGATCTCATGTCTGTCTGAAGCTAGTCTGTGATTGTCTTAATGTTGATCTCATGTCTGTCTGAAACTAGTCTGTGATTGTCTTAATGTTGATCTCATGTCTGTCTGAAGCTAGTCTGTGATTGTCTTAATGTTGATCTCATGTCTGTCTGAAACTAGTCTGTGATTGTCTTAATGTTGATCTCATGTCTGTCTGAAACTAGTCTGTGATTGTCTTAATGTTGATCTCATGTCCGTCTGAAACTAGTCTGTGATTGTCTTAATGTTGATCTCATGTCTGTCTGAAACTAGTCTGTGATTGTCACTTATAGAAACAAGTATAATTATTCTTCACATATTCCTTACTGCAGAAACTGGAGATGATAATGAAGAGAGTGAAAGCAGACACCAGCATGGAGAGTCCACAAAAGGTGGAGAGCTCAGCAAAACTGACCACCAGCTCTCTCAGTGTTAGCCAGCTCAGCTCTTCCAGCAGCTCCCCAGAAGAACATGAGAAGCCTGTAGTAACCAGCGAAAGCTCAGATGAGGAGGGCGCAGGTCTGTCTGTGGCTGAGGGATCAGCTGTAGAAAGCTACAGTGCAGACATGACAATGTCGTTCATGCAAGATTTTGAAGAGTCAGATATGAGGACGTCATCTTCATCGGCTTCAACAGTTATTCATGGTGAAACGTTAGGGGAGGCGGATGAGCTGTCGTCTCAGGATGGGGCTCCTCACAATGGTGCGGAGGTGAGCAACGATCTCGGAACCCCATCGAAACATGAAGAGAAAACTCCGTCATCCGAGCCTTCTTCAGAAGCCAAGCCCAAGTTCAGATCCCCATTGCTGCAGAGCCTAGTGGAGAACAAGGGAAGTGACTCTCCTTCACCCGGTCCAAAGTTTAAATCTCCGCTTTTACAAAACCTTTTGGGTAAAACCAAGGTTGGGGCTCGTATGGGTTTATCTTCCAGCGCTGGGGACCCAGAGCAGGACAAGAACTCTTCTGCTTCCTCTGACGGCAGCGGTGGCACATCTAAGGAGATTTTCAAGCATGGGAGGGATGAGGACAAAGATGAGGACACATCAGTTCTTCAGTTAGGTAGGTCTGACAGGGTGGTGGATTCATGGAGCATAAATTTGATTGGTTGATTCATGGAACGTAAATTTGATTAGTTGATTCAAGCCCCTGAAACTACCTGTGTGAAGATCTAGAAAACACAGACATCAAAGTCAGAGAAGCAGGCGCTCCTTTATTCCCACAGCAGAAACAGCCTGCTGCTTCCCTTCAGCCTGTCCAGGAAGTCATGGATGGACATGTTTAACCTTGGTGACAGAGCTTGTTCAGAACCTTGTTTGCCAAGGTCCATGATATGAGTTGAAGGAAACCATCACAGCCAGCTTCATGGCCATGCTTGAAGATTTTCTGATTATCACCTTGTCCATAACAGAAGCTAGATCACAGTTACATGGACACAGATCATGAACTAACCTACTTACCAAATTATTTTGTTACTTACAAGTTTATTGCAGATATCTTTACTTTTGGTTTTACTTTTATGTTTACTGTGCCAATATTCTGTCATTAATCTTACTTTATGTGCTGTCTGTCTTTCATATACATACATCTCCCATATTCTGAAGCTTATATGTGAATGTCTTGATATTGATCTGATATACATGTTTAAAACTGGTCTGAATGTTTTAATGTTGATCTCATGTCTGTCTGAAGCTAGTCTGTGATTGTCTTAATGTTGATCTCATGTCTGTCTGAAACTAGTCTGTGATTGTCTTAATGTTGATCTCATGTCTGTCTGAAGCTAGTCTGTGATTGTCTTAATGTTGATCTCATGTCTGTCTGAAACTAGTCTGTGATTGTCTTAATGTTGATCTCATGTCTGTCTGAAACTAGTCTGTGATTGTCTTAATGTTGATCTCATGTCCGTCTGAAACTAGTCTGTGATTGTCTTAATGTTGATCTCATGTCTGTCTGAAACTAGTCTGTGATTGTCACTTATAGAAACAAGTATAATTATTCTTCACATATTCCTTACTGCAGAAACTGGAGATGATAATGAAGAGAGTGAAAGCAGACACCAGCATGGAGAGTCCACAAAAGGTGGAGAGCTCAGCAAAACTGACCACCAGCTCTCTCAGTGTTAGCCAGCTCAGCTCTTCCAGCAGCTCCCCAGAAGAACATGAGAAGCCTGTAGTAACCAGCGAAAGCTCAGATGAGGAGGGCGCAGGTCTGTCTGTGGCTGAGGGATCAGCTGTAGAAAGCTACAGTGCAGACATGACAATGTCGTTCATGCAAGATTTTGAAGAGTCAGATATGAGGACGTCATCTTCATCGGCTTCAACAGTTATTCATGGTGAAACGTTAGGGGAGGCGGATGAGCTGTCGTCTCAGGATGGGGCTCCTCACAATGGTGCGGAGGTGAGCAACGATCTCGGAACCCCATCGAAACATGAAGAGAAAACTCCGTCATCCGAGCCTTCTTCAGAAGCCAAGCCCAAGTTCAGATCCCCATTGCTGCAGAGCCTAGTGGAGAACAAGGGAAGTGACTCTCCTTCACCCGGTCCAAAGTTTAAATCTCCGCTTTTACAAAACCTTTTGGGTAAAACCAAGGTTGGGGCTCGTATGGGTTTATCTTCCAGCGCTGGGGACCCAGAGCAGGACAAGAACTCTTCTGCTTCCTCTGACGGCAGCGGTGGCACATCTAAGGAGATTTTCAAGCATGGGAGGGATGAGGACAAAGATGAGGACACATCAGTTCTTCAGTTAGGTAGGTCTGACAGGGTGGTGGAGTCTTCTCAGCACACTGCTGTGACCAATGGTATTGGTAAGGATGGTGGGGATGGACGTTTTCCGATTAGCGCCTCCAAGTCATCATTAGATTCGTCTCCTCTGGAAGTCACAAAGTTACCCATTTCGATGATGAGCGACTCGGCTCTTGGCTCCAGTATTGAGCAACATGGAGATGGCATGATGTCACAATCTATCATCTTCAATGGCCATGGAGATCACAGGAGCCACACCATGGAGGATTCCAGGTTAGTTTCTATACAACTTTATTCTATGTAGCTTATCCTCCTTTCTTGATCTTTCCTGCTTATCCTTCCTATCCTCCTTTCTTTATCTTTCCTCCTTATCCTTCCTATTCTCCTCTCTTTATCTTTCCTGTTTATCCTTCCTATCCTCCTCTCTTTACCTTTCCTACTCATCCTTCCTATCCTCCTCTCTTTATCTTTCCTGCTCATCCTTCCTATCTTCCTCTCGTTACCTTTCCTACTCATCCTTCCTATCCTCCTCTCTATCTTTCCTGCTCATCCTTCCTATCCTCCTCTCTTTATCTTTCCTAATCATCCTTCCTATCCTCCTCTCTTTACCTTTCCTAATCATCCTTCCTATCCTCCTCTCTTTACCTTTCCTAATCATCCTTCCTACTCTCCTCTCTTTATCTTTCCTGCTCATCCTTCCTATCCTCCTTTCTTTACCTTTCCTGCTCATCCTTCCTACTCTCCTCTCTTTATCTTTCCTGCTCATCCTTCCTACTCTCCTCTCTTTATCTTTCCTGCTCATCCTTCCTACCCTCCTCTCTTCATCTTTCCTGCTCATCCTTCCTATCCTCCTCTCTTTATCTTTCCTGCTCATCCTTCCTACCCTCCTCTTTATCTATCCTGCTCATCCTTCCTATCCTCCTCTCTTTATCTTTCCTGCTCATCCTTCCTACCCTCCTCGCGTTATCTATCCTGCTCATCCTTCCTATCATCCTCTCTTTATCTTTCCTGCTCATCCTTCCTATCCTCCTCTCCTCATCTTTCCTAATCATCCTTCCTATCCTCCTCTCCTCATCTTTCCTAATCATCCTTCCTATCTTCCTCTCCTCATCTTTCCTGCTCATCCTTCCTATCTTCCTCTCTTTATCTTTCCTGCTCATCCTTCCTACCCTCCTCTCTTCATCTTTCCTGCTCATCCTTCCTATCTTCCTCTCTTCATCTTTCCTGCTCATCCTTCCTGTCTTCCTCTCTTCATCTTTCCTGCTCATCCTTCCTATCTTCCTCTCTTCATCTTCCTGCTCATCCTTCCTATCTTCCTCTCTTTATCTTTCTGCTCATCCTTCCTATCTTCCTCTCTTATCTTTCCTGCTCATCCTTCTTACCCTCCTCTCTTCATCTTTCCTGCTCATCCTTCCTATCTGCCTCTCTTTATCTTTCCTGCTCATCCTTCCTATCTTCCTCTCTTTATCTTTCCTGCTCATCCTTCCTATCCTCCACTCCTCATCTTTCCTGCTCATCCTTCCTATCTTCCTCTCTTTATCTTTCCTGCTCATCCTTCCTGCCCTCCTCTCTTCATCTTTCCTGCTCATCCTTCCTATCCTCCTCTCTTTATCTTTCCTGCTCATCCTTCCTATCCTCCTCTCTATCCTGCTCATCCTTCCTACCCTCCTCTCTTTATCTATCCTGCTCATCCTTCCTATCATCCTCTCTTTATCTTTCCTGCTCATCCTTCATATCCTCCTCTCTATCTTTCCTGCTCATCCTTCCTATCTTCCTCTCTATCTTTCCTGCTCATCCTTCCTATCCTCTCTTTATCTTTCCTCCTTATCCTTCCTATCTTCCTCTCTTTATCTTCCTGCTCATCCTTCTTATCCTCCTCTCTTTATCTTTCCTGCTCATCCTTCCTATCCTCCTCTCTTTATCTTTCCTACTCATCCTTCCTATCATCCTCTTTATCTATCCTGCTCATCCTTCCTATCCTCCTCTTTATCTTTCCTGCTCATCCTTCCTACCCTCCTCGCGTTATCTATCCTGCTCATCCTTCCTATCATCCTCTCTTTATCTTTCCTGCTCATCCTTCCTATCCTCCTCTCCTCATCTTTCCTAATCATCCTTCCTATCCTCCTCTCCTCATCTTTCCTAATCATCCTTCCTATCCTCTCTTTATCTTTCCTGCTCATCCTTCCTATCTTCCTCTCTTTATCTTTCCTGCTCATCCTTCCTACCCTCCTCTCTTCATCTTTCCTGCTCATCCTTCCTATCTTCCTCTCTTCATCTTTCCTGCTCATCCTTCCTGTCTTCCTCTCTTCATCTTTCCTGCTCATCCTTCCTATCTTCCTCTCTTCATCTTTCCTGCTCATCCTTCCTATCTTCCTCTCTTTATCTTTCCTGCTCATCCTTCCTATCTTCCTCTCTTTATCTTTCCTGCTCATCCTTCTTACCCTCCTCTCTTCATCTTTCCTGCTCATCCTTCCTATCTGCCTCTCTTTATCTTTCCTGCTCATCCTTCCTATCTTCCTCTCTTTATCTTTCCTGCTCATCCTTCCTATCCTCCACTCCTCATCTTTCCTGCTCATCCTTCCTATCTTCCTCTCTTTATCTTTCCTGCTCATCCTTCCTGCCCTCCTCTCTTCATCTTTCCTGCTCATCCTTCCTATCCTCCTCTCTTTATCTTTCCTGCTCATCCTTCCTATCCTCCTCTCTATCCTGCTCATCCTTCCTACCCTCCTCTCTTTATCTATCCTGCTCATCCTTCCTATCATCCTCTCTTTATCTTTCCTGCTCATCCTTCATATCCTCCTCTCTATCTTTCCTGCTCATCCTTCCTATCTTCCTCTCTATCTTTCCTGCTCATCCTTCCTATCCTCCTCTCTTTATCTTTCCTGCTCATCCTTATCTTCCTCTCTTTATCTTTCCTGCTCATCCTTCTTATCCTCCTCTCTTTATCTTTCCTGCTCATCCTTCCTATCCTCCTCCTCTCTTTATCTTTCCTACTCATCCTTCCTATCATCCTTTCTTGATTCTTCCTGCTTATCCTCCTCATCCTCCTTTCATTGTTTGCTCTTATTCTCTAACATTACCCCCAAGAAACAAAAAAAGATGACAATTCTGATATGTGAACCTGACCACAAGAGATATAAGACATCACTGACCATGCTGAATAGAGGAGCATGATCACCCTTGCTTATTTTGCAAGACACTTGATGAGTATTATGATGATGATCTGGAGATATGAGTACCTTAGACTCTAGATAGAGTACCTGGTCTAAGTCTCTGGATAAGAGTACCTGGTCTAAGTCTCTAGATAAGAGTACTTGGTCTAAGTCTCTAGATAAGAGTACTTGGTCTAAGTCTCTAGATAAGAGTACTTGGTCTAAGTCTCTAGATAAGAGTACTTGGTTTAAGTCTTTAGATTTCTTGTACTAAACAAAAGACACATGTCCTCTAAATCTTTAGACTTCATGTGGTAAACAAAAGATACATTTCCTCCAAGTCTTTACACTTCATGTACTAAACAAAAGACTTTCCTATAAGTATATATACTAAACAGAAGACTTTCCTATAAGTATATATGCTAAACAAAAGACTTTCCTATAAGTATATATGCTAAACAAAAGACTTTCCTATAAGTATATATGCTAAACAAAAGACTTTCCTATAAGTATATATGCTAAACAAAAGACTCATTTACTCTGTATACATAGAGAGACTTGGTATCCATACCAACAGAGCATGCAGAGATTTGATATACATACACACAGAGCATACAGAGATTTGGTATATATACATATAGAGATTTGGTATATATACATATAGAGATTTGGTATATATACATATAGAGCATATAGAGATTTGGTATATATACATATAGAGCATTTAGAGATTTGGTATATATACATATAGAGCATATAGAGATTTGGTATACATACATACATACAGACAGAGCATGCAGAGATTTGGTATATATGCATATAGATCATACGGAGATTTGGTATACATAGAGCATACAGAGGAAGTGATAGAAATCAAATAGAAATCTTTTTTTTTTTTAATCGTTCCGGGATTGAACCCATGATCTTCCAGCTGGCACTGCACTTAGAGGTGTATCTTTAGTGATTTAGCTATGGAGGACTGGTAATGGTTGTGACAGACGAAATTATTTATGTTCTCAATGCTTGTTTCACATACTCCACAGCCAGCATGAAGCCTTTTCTGCTGTTTCTGAAAGGCTTTTCACTGCCCTTGCTCTTGCTTGTCCCTTTATGCCCAGTTGCTTACATAGGTCATATGGTGATGTTGCCATGAATCCTCTCGCTCCCACTTCTACAGCTATCACTTTTGCCCTGACTCCTGCCCCCTGCCTCAATTGCTTGACCAGGTCATTGTACTTCTCACATCTGAATAAATGCTGCTCCTTTATTCTTGTTTCGTATGAAACCGTAAGCTCGATCATTATTAGTTCCTGTTTTTCTAATGAGTACGCTACAATGTCCGGTCGCATTCCTGTGTTCTTGATGGCAGTCGGGTATTCTCTTCTTCCTGGTAGGTCCGCTATCACATCCCAGTCATTTCCACCATCTAGCAGTGATGGTAAGGGAATGTCCCTGATTTCAATATTCGATGTCGTACCAGTGCCTGTGAAGTATTTAGCTGGGACCTCAACTCTTTTGCTGTTATTTGCTTTATCTTTTGCTCTGTCTACAATGGCTACTAGTTCCTGCAGCACTCTGTTGTGCTGCCAGGTGTAGCGTCCTTGACCTAATGATACTCTGCATGCTGACAGCACGTGTTCCAATGTTTGCCTTTCGTTGCAGAGAGGTCACTTTGTGTCTTCTGATACACGCCATTTGTATAGGTTGGAGCCTGTAGGCAGAAGGTCATAAGTAGCTCTGATGATGAAGCTGAGCCTCAAGGGTGCCATTTTCCAGATGTCATTCCATGTTAGTGATCTCTGCAGGACTTCCTCCCATGTTAGTGATCTCTGCAGGACTTCCTCCCATGTTAGTGATCTCTGCAGGACTTCCTTCCATGTTAGTGATCTCTGCAGGACTTCCTCCCATGTTAGTGATCTCTGCAGGACTTCCTCCCATGTTAGTGATCTCTGCAGGACTTCCTCCCATGTTAGTGATCTCTGCAGGACTTCCTCCCATGTTAGTGATCTCTGCAGGACTTCCTCTCATGTAAGTGATCTCTGCAGGACTTCCTCCCATGTTGTCCACTGACCTTGCTGTGCCTGTTGGACTGCCTTCTGGACCCGCTTATCATCCTATGAATTCCTTACTTCACTGATGATCATATCCCTTCTTTCCTTATAGGAGGCCTTTGACCACCATTTGATTTCACCATGACCAAATCCCCTTCTATTGGTCCGGGTGTATCCTTATTACTTCTTTCAGCTCCTGTGTTTCCCTGGCTGCAGTCACTTCCTCACTTACTTTCCATTTTTGTTCAGTTTTAAGTGTTGGCTGCACTTCTTGTACTATTGGATCTGTAGATTCTTGTAGCATCAGTGCAAGCCTTGTCTTTCCTACCTTGTATTCTTCGACCACAGATTTGAATGGTAGCTGCAGTTTGCTCTTCTTGCAGTACAGTGCTATATCAGTTAATCCTGGTGGTATGCCTAACCACTTTCTTATGGCTTTATTTATCTTTCTTTCGACTGCCTCTACTGTGCTGGTACTTACTTCGTAAATGAGTAGTGGCTACATCAATTTTGGAATCAGCATGAACTGGAGGCACCATATTTTGAACTTCCCCAGTAGCCTGCTTTTGTCTATGATGTTCAGTCTGTGCCATTTCTGTGACCTGCTTCACCTTATTTGAGTCTTTCATGGAAGCATCATATACTCTGCCAAGGCTCTTCCGTTGGGATTATTTGATTTGCCACTGTGTACAATCTTTCTATCACTTTCCCATTTATGAGTGACAGACTTCTTGACTTCTTTGGCTTGAAGCTCATGCAGCACCATATAATAAGGCTGTCCAAACGCTCTAACATCTTTCGTGCCTGTGCTTCACTGGTTGTTATTACTGTTGTGTCATCCATGAACGCTTTTAGTGGTAGCATCTGACATCCATTTCTGAACCTTGGGCCTTCTGCTGCTCTCAGGATTACTTGCATGGCTAGTACGAACAGTATGGGAGATATTGTACAGCCCATTGCAATTCCTACCTGGAGCGCAATCCATCTTGTAATATATCCTGATGTTCCAGATCTCATGAGGAACCATGTGAAGTACATTTTCAGCATCTTCATGATTTCTTTTGGCACATGATACATGTCTAGTGCTAGCCATATCATCTGGTGCAGTACTGAGCCATACACATTGGCTAGGTCAAGCCATATTACCTGTAGATCTTGCTTTCTAGATCTTGCCTGTTGAATAGCTTTCCACATCACTGAAGCATGCTCGAGACATCTTGGGGAACCTGGAATTCCTCCCTTCTGCACGGATGTATCAACCTAACCATTATCTAGGAGGTATGGTGTTAGTCTCCTTGCCATCACAGAGAAGAATATCTTTCCTTCCACATTCAGAAGTGAGATAAGTTTGAACTGGTTGATTTCAGTGGAATTCTGCTCCTTTGGGATGTATACTCCGTTAGCCTTTTTCCATTCTTTACTTATGAGTCCCTTGGTCCATGCTGTTCGTATGAGTTTATAGAGCTTCTTTAGTACTTCAGAGCATCTTTTGTATAGTATGTCGGTGAGAAAGTCCAACTCTGGCCTGGGTGGGCTACCACCTCTCACCCAGCGGGGATACACTGATATCCAAAATACGTCGAGGTCTTCCGGTGAGAAAGTCCAACTCTAGACTAAACTGGTGCAACAAAAACCATGGTGTCACGCAATCTCGCTTCTGAGACCCACCAAGAATACAGGCTCAAGCCCTGCAATACTCTGAACCACTTGTGGTCCTCTCGAGGATCTCGTGCAGTCCTTACAGGGACCACGGGACTTAAAGAGGACCACAGGGCGGTCTTGGTGGTAGAAGTGAATGAAGAAAAAAGAAGAAGTATAGTATGTAAGGGACGGCATTTGGGCCTGGTGCTGACTTGCCTTCAGCTTTTCCTACGATGCTGTCTGCTTCTTGTAAGGTTGGTGGGCTGCGTTTGAATTTGCTGCCTGGTGCTCAGGGCCACACTAGACCCTTCATCTGCTTGAATATGATGTACATTCATTGACAAAAATCTCTGAACAAGACTAAGAAACACTGGTGTACATTCATTGACAAAAATCTCTGAACAAGACTAAGAAACACTGGTGTACATTCATTGACAAAATCTCTGAACAAGACTAAGAAACACTGGTGTACATTCATTGACAAAATCTCTGAACAAGACTAAGAAACACTGGTGTATGTTCATTGACAACAATCTCTGAATAAGCCTAGGAAACACTGGTGTACATTCATTGACAACACATTTCCAGTGCCTACTTACAACTTGTGATATCTAAGATATGTATTTACATTGTAATGTCCCTCATTACATTGTAATGTCAGGTTTTATAAAAATATTCATATGAAAATAAATACACACACACAAATAAGGAATGCTTTTATAGATAGTTTATATAGTTTGAGACTACTGTATTAACATTCTAATATAGGCCATATAAATATATTTGTTTGAGCCAGTATAAATTCTAATATAGAAAAGTTTAATATATTCTTGTCCAGCCATACACATTCTAATATAGAAAAGTTTAATATATTCTTGTCCAGCCATGCACATTCTAATATAGAAAAGTTTAATATATTCTTGTCCAGCCATGCACATTCTAATATAGAAAAGTTTAATATATTCTTGTCCAGCCATGCACATTCTTATATAGAAAAGTTTAATATATTCTTGTCCAGCCATGTACATTCTAATATAGAAAAGTTTTAATATATTCTTGTCCAGCCATACACAAGTCTAGTATAGAATGTTTAGAGACTTCCTTTTGAAATTTCTTGTCAGTATCTATGCATTCATTAAACTTGACAATGTTAATTTGTGTGTAAGGGACAAATATAAAAAGGTCATAGTTTTGTGTTTGTTGTGTGAGGGACAAATATAAAAAGGTCATAGGTTTGTGTTTGTTGTGTGAGGGACAAATATAAAAAGGTCATAGGTTTGTGTTTGTTGTGTGAGGGACAAATATAAAAAGGTCATAGGTTTGTGTTTGTTGTGTGAAGGACAAATATAAAAAGGTCATAGGTTTGTGTTTGTTGTGTAAGGGACAAATATAAAAAGGTCATAGGTTTGTGTTTGTTGTGTAAGGGACAAATATAAAAAGGTCATAGGTTTGTGTCTGTTGTGTGAGAGACAGATATAGATTTGTGTTTAGTTAGAAAACACACACTTTATGGCATTGACCTTGTGTGTATAAGGCACTTTATATTGGCATTTATTTAAAGAATGTGACATCCTGGCTGTGTTTAAGTAAAGTAGAAATAGCACATTACAGTACATGTACACAGAGGAAGACACTGATAACAACCACTGCTACAGTAGATGGCCAGGCCAAGATGTGATAATATCAAAATAACAGAAAGATGTTTGCAGATAAAGTTTCAGTCCCTTATATACATCAGCCATACCTTTTTAGTAGGCTCTTTGTTTCAGATGTTGTAAGCGTGTCAGTTGCTTGTACAGGTTGTTTCAGGTGTTGTAAATATGTCAGTTGCTTGTACAGGTTGTTTGTTTCAGGTGTTGTAAATATGTCAGTTGCTTGTACAGGTTGTTTCAGGTGTTGTAAATATGTCAGTTACTTGTACAGGTTGTTTGTTTCAGGTGTTGTAAATATGTCAGTTGCTTGTACAGGTTGTTTCAGGTGTTATAAATATGTCAGTTGCTTGTACAGGTTGTTTGTTTCAGGTGTTGTAAATATGTCAGTTGCTTATACAGGTTGTTTGTTTCAGGTGTTGTAAATATGTCAGTTGCTTGTACAGGTTGTTTGTTTCAGGTGTTGTAAATATGTCAGTTGCTTGTACAGGTTGTTTGTTTCAGGTGTTGTAAATATGTCAGTTGCTTGTACAGGTTGTTTCATGTGTTGTAAACATGTCAGTTGCTTGTACAGGTTGTTTCAGGTGTTGTAAATATGTCAGTTGCTTGTACAGGTTGTTTCAGGTGTTGTAAACATGTCAGTTGCTTGTACAGGTTGTTTGTTTCAGGTGTTGTAAACATGTCAGTTGCTTGTACAAGTTGTTTGTTTCAGATGTTGTAAACATGTCAGTTGCTTGTACAGGTTGTTTGTTTCAGATGTTGTAAATATGTCAGTTGCTTGTACAAGTTGTTTGTTTCAGGTTTTGTAAATATGTCAGTTGCTTGTACAAGTTGTTTGTTTCAGATGTTGTAAACATGTCAGTTGCTTGTACAGGTTGTTTGTTTCAGATGTTGTAAATATGTCAGTTGCTTGTACAAGTTGTTTGTTTCAGATGTTGTAAACATGTCAGTTGCTTGTACAGGTTGTTTGTTTCAGATGTTGTAAATATGTCAGTTGCTTGTACAGGTTGTTTGTTTCAGGTGTTGTAAATATGTCAGTTGCTTGTACAAGTTGTTTGTTTCAGGTGTTGTAAACATGTCAGTTGCTTGTACAAATTGTTTGTTTCAGATGTTGTAAACATGTCAGTTGCTTGTACAAATTGTTTGTTTCAGATGTTGTAAACATGTCAGTTGCTTGTACAAATTGTTTGTTTCAGATGTTGTAAGCGTGTCATTTGCTTGTACAGATTGTTTGTTTCAGGTGTTGTAAACATGTCAGTTGCTTGTACAAACTGTTTGTTCAGACATTGTTGCATTCGTCGTGGTTGATGGAGACGATGTTGGTGAAACATTTTCGTCCGGGATTTGTTGAGCGAAGCCGATCACTTCAGATCCTTCTTCTGTAATTGTCTGAAAAGGTAATGTGCGGGTGAGTGTGGCTGGCCCTGCATTAGATGCAGTTGTCGATGACGAATGATTTGTTTGTGTTGTTGCCCAAGTGGTTGATGGTGGAGCTGTGTTATTGCTGACTATACTTCCTACATCCAGCTTCAGTAGCGGAGACATTGTCGGAGTTTTCAGTCCTGTGATGTCGCTGTATTTAGGAAGACCAAGAAGTATACAGAGACTGGCATAGGAGGAGATAGCCTCGTACGGTGGTGGTGGCGGCACTGAGTGTATAGGACACATGGAGATGTTACCCGTGGCTGTCTCCGAATATGGGGGCAGATCATCGTCCTGGTCGTTGTTGTTCTGGTTGTTGGGCGTGTAGAAACATGTACATCCACATGGTCCAGTCTCATAAGGGCTAGATACTGTTGATGTTCTCCTCAGCAGCGAAATGGAAGATTCTCTGCGTTGTGAGCTGACGGATCTGTAGGATATGGTCCTTATAGACATGTGTCCGTCATCACATGCTTGTTCTTGTAGATATGCTGACCATACATGGCATGGTGAAGTTTGTGTAGTGCTAGCTGATCGTGGGACCCTGAGAGACTGCTCTTGATGTCTTCCTCTTCGCATGCCACCATACCTCACATGGACAACACTGTTTGATACATGTTGAGGTGCATCTGGTACAGATTCGCTGTCACAGTCCATGGGATCCAGTGGTCCGCGTATATTCAGTAAAATATTGAGGACCAGAAAGGCAAGGCAGGAAAATGAGTGCAGCCCACATCCAACAAATCCTAGAATCTTGTAAGTAGAGTCTGGCCCGGGTGTTTTAATAAATAAGGACAGGACGACGGTGCTGGTTCCAGCGATGACGAGGCACGTCAGATAGAAGACTTTCTTCCTGGTTAAAGTTTGAACATTGGCACAGCAGAAGCCAACGTTCATTATTAGGAAGGCAGCATTGCACAGCACGATGACAGCAAGGACGGCCGTAGATCCATGCAGGAACACAATAGCTAGTATATTCGGCGTTACACCCAGTATCCAGGCAATCAGGCCAATGTTTCTCCATATTTCCCTGTGTTTTGGGACGGCGATTGCTCTGATGATGCTGTCCTCTAACATACTGTTGTCTCCCCAGATAGCTGGCTTCCTGTTTCTCTGCTTTGGTATTGTAAGTTGTTAGATATTTGCTGGTGTTAATCTAAGTGGGGTTCTGTTTAGCCAGCTGTGTATGTGGTGTTTGACCTAAGTGTGGTCCTGTTTAGCCTGTTGTGTTTTAAAAATCTAACTGTGGTTCTGTTTAGCCAGGTGTGTGTGTGTTTGATATAACTGTGATTCTGTTTAGTCACCTACTGTGTTTATCTAACTCTTGTTCTGTTTTGCCAGCTGTATGTTTGATTTAATTGTGGTTCTGTTTAGCCAAATGTAAGTTTGATTTAACTTTGGTTTTGTTTAGCCAGCTGTCTGATCAAATTGTGGCTTTGTTTAGCCAGCTGTCTGATCAAATTATGGCTCTGTTTAGCTAACTGTCTGTCTGATCAAATGGTGGTTCTGTTTAGTCAGCTGTCTGATCAGACTATGGCTCTGTTTACTCAGCTGTCTGTCTGATCAAACGGTGGGTCTTTTTAGCCAACTGTCTGTCTGATAAAACGGTGGATCTTTTTAGCCAGCTGTCTGTCTGATCAAACGATGGCTCTTTTTAGCCAGCTGTCTGTCTGATCAAACTATGGTTCTGTTTAGCCAGCTGTCTGTCTGATCAAATGGTGGCTCTTTTTATCCAGCTGTCTGTCTGATCAAACTGTGGCTCTTTTTAGCCAGCTGTAGGTGTTGATATGTGTTGATGAATCAAGACGTTTTTTTCTTCTCTTGAAATATCTTCTGGGGCCATGAATTTTGTAGAAAACCATTTACAGTTACAAGTGGTGGATCTGTGGATAGAGAAACAGTTGGTGGATCTGTGGATAGAGAAACAGTTGGTGGATCTGTGGACAGAGAAACAGTTGGTGGATCTGTGGACAGAGAAACAGTTGGTGGATCTGTGGACAGAGAAACAGTTGGTGGATCTGTGGACAGAGAAACAGTTGGCGGATCTGTGGATAGAGAAACAGTTGGTGGATCTGTGGACAGAGAAACAGTTGGCGGATCTGTGGACAGAGAAACAGTTGGTGGATCTGTGGACAGAGAAACAGTTGGTGGATCTGTGGACAGAGAAACAGTTGGCGGATCTGTGGACAGAGAAACAAGATAATTCTGTTTGTAAAGAAAAACAAAAGCTTGGTGTTTATTTGCATAACTTCTTGGGCGTGGTCTTCGAGGTAGTGGGCTCTCTGGATGAAGTGCGTGCGTCTCTGATTTTCCTTCCATCAGTTTGGTTTACCAAGATCTTCCAGAACAGTTAGTCTTTCAAACAAGTGATGCACTTCAAATACCTCGAAAATACAAAGACCATCCTCTGGACAAATCTGTGCCAAAATCGAGAACATAGTGTAGTAAGGCAAATCAGGTCATTGGACAAATGACCTCTTTCCTGAGAAAGAGCAGTATATAACTCGATCTTTCTTCCAGCTCTGTGCTGCGGTGTCAAACATGAACATTAACATTCTCCTAGCTCTATGGTGTCTATGTCAAACATGGACATTAACATTTTCCTAGATCTGTACTGCGGTGTCAAACATGGACATTAACATTCTCCTAGCTCTGTGCTGTCTGTGTCAAACATGGACATTAACATTTTCCTAGATCTGTGCTGCGGTGTCAGACATGGACATTAACATTCTCCAAGCTCTGTGCTGTCTGTGTCAAACATGGACATTAACATTTTCCTAGATCTGTACTGCGTGAAGATGAAGTGACTACTGAGATGTTGAAAGCAAAAGAAACAGAAACACCAAAACAATTTTGCCGGATATTACAACAAATTTGGGATCTAGAAAAAGCCCCAGAGGAGTGGAAAACTGGGCTTATAGTAAAACTACCAAAGAAGGGTGACCTCAGAGATTGCGGGAACTGGAGAGGCATTACCCTACTGCCACTCACCAGTAAAGTATTTTGCAGAATAATCATCAACAGAATTGTACCAACACTTGAGGAAAAACTTTGGAAAGAGCAAGCAGGATTTAGGAAAGGAAGATCATGGATAGACCACATATTTGTACTTAGACAAATATTAGAACAGGCAAATGAGTGACATAGCACAACATATGCATTGTTCATAGATTTTGAGAAAGCCTTTGACAGTGTCAACAGAGATGCACTGTGGAAAATTCTCAGATGGCATGGCCTCCCCCATAAGATAGTAAATATAATCAAAGCCCTATACGAGGGTTTTCAGTGCAAAGTGATCTGTGGAGAACATACCTCCAGCAGCTTTAGGGTACAAACAGGAGTGAAACAGGGATGTGTATTATCACCAACATTATTTATCTTGACAGTAGACTGGTTAATGAAGGAGGCAACATCAGACAAACGCAGAGGATTACAATGGACCCTTGACACAGTGCTGGAGGACCTTGACTTTGTGGAAGACATTTGTCTATTATCGAGCAGTCACAAAGATAATGCAAGATAAAATAAACAAGCTAACTCAGAATGCAAACAACATAGGACTAAAGATCAACGTAGGAAAGACAAAATTAATGAAGCAAAATGTGAACAACAGAAATGTACTCAGAGAAGATAACAAGTTAGTGGAGGAGGTCAACGAATTTGTATACCTTGGCAGTAGAGCAGTAGAAAATGGAGACAACACAGAGGACATCAACAGCATACTTACTAGAGCAAACCAGGCTTTTGCAGTGCTGCAGACTATATGGAAATCCAAAAAACTAAGCATAAATATGAAAATCAGGATATTTAAGAGTAATGTTCTAAGTGTACTACTCTATGGAAGTGAATGCTGGAAAATCACCAAAACCATAGAAAACAAGTTGAATTCTTTCCAGACTAAATGTTTACAAAGAATTAGAAGAATATTTTGGCCAAACATCATAAGAAATAACATCTTATTGGCAGAAATGCAGATGAAGCCACTGATAACAGTTATTGAGGAAAGACGCTGGCGATGGTTGGGACATGTGCTCCGAATGACTGACAACTCACTACCAAAAATATCACTAAGATGAACACCACAGGGGAACAGAAGTAAGTGTAGACCAAAGGAGACATGGAGAAGAACAACAGAAAGGATGTTGAGCAATAGAGGGCTCAGCTGGGCAAGAGCAGAAAAAAAGGTGAAGGACAGGCGTTTGTGGAAAACCCTTGCGGAAGCCCCATGTGCCCTGGGCACTTAAGGTTCAGAGAGAGAGAGAGAGAGAGATCTGTACTGCGGTGTCAGACATGGACATTAACATTCTCCCAGCTCTGTGCTGTCTGTGTCAAACATGGACATTAACATTCTCCCAGCTCTGTGCTGTCTGTGTCAAACATGGACATTAACATTCTCCCAGCTCTGTGCTGTCTGTGTCAAACATGGACATTAACATTCTCCCAGCTCTGTGCTGTCTGTGTCAAACATTGACATTAACATTCTCCCAGCTCTGTGCTGCGGTGTCAAACATGGACATTAACATTCTCCCAGCTCTGTGCTGCGGTGTCAAACATGGACATTAACATTCTCCTAGATCTGTGCTGTCAGTGTCAAACATGGACATTAACTGCGAAAATACAAGGAAAATCATCATGACAGAGGTGAAATGTTTGAGGAGAGTACTAAATGTAAGGAGAGATCAAACCAGGAATTACATCATCAGGGCAAAGGTATTACACCACATCATGCTTTACGACAAACAGTAGACCACAAGAACATTCATGCTGAGAATTGTGGGAAACAAGGAAAAGATGGAAGGAGGAAAGTACAGAAAGTGTTTATATAGTGTTACATGAAGCAAAGCATCGGGCTTTGCGAGAACAAGAAGACAAGAGAAGAGAAGAGATTTTGGAAAACTGCTTATCACATCTATTCAGATACAGTATTTCTTGTGTTCTACACACAATCTTTGTTGTGTTGAGGCTTGTAGATAAGTCTGGTAGGGGAGCCAACACAGAAGGTTTTTACCCATCTTCTTGTGTCAGGCCCCGGATTTGGTTTCATCTAATCATCGTCATAATCACTTTGGGGAAAGGGGGGGGGGGCAAACTTGGCAGTTCTGTAGCATTGAGAATAAAAACATCAGGGTTTCATTCTTCTGTGTGCCCGCCCACGTATGAGCATGTCTTCTGTGTGTGTGCCCACATATGAGCATGTCTTCTATGTGTGTGCCCACATATGAGCTTGTCTTCTGTGTGTGTGCCCATATATGAGCATGTCTTCTGTGTGTAAAATATACAGAGCTACATATACAGGCAGTTTAACCATCACCGGGGCCTGTAACTTAGCAACAAACCCATGCACTTCAGCCCATGCTGTCCATCTCCTGATATAAGCCCTGATTCCCTCTAGTTGTCATCTCTACCATTACTACATGACCTTGTATTACACAGACCTAACACAGACTCTAGTTGTCATCTCTACCATTACTACATGACCTTGTATTACGCAGACCTAACACAGACTCTAGTTGTCATCTCTGCCATTACTACATGACCTTGTATTACACAGATCTAACACAAACTCTAGTTGTCATCTCTGCCATTACTACATGACCTTGTATTACACAGACCTAACACAAACTCTAGTTGTCATCTCAATATTACAACATGACTTTGTATTACATAGACCTAACACAAACTCTAGTTGTGATCTTTACTGTTATTACATGACTTTGTATTACATAGACCTAAAACAAACTCTAGTTGTCATCTCAATATTACTACATGACTTTGTATTACATAGACCTAACACAAACTTTAGTTGTAATCTTTACTGTTATTACATGACCTTGTATTACACAGACTTAAAATTAACCTTGACTCTAGTTGTCATCTCTACCATTACTACATGACCTTGTATTACACAGACTTAACACAGACTCTAGTTGTCATCTCTACCATTACTACATGACCTTGTATTACACAGACTTAACACAGACTCTAGTTGTCATCTCTACCATTACTACATTACCTTGTATTACACAGACTTAACACAGACTCTAGTTGTCATCTCTACCATTACTACATGACCTTGTATTACACAGACCTAACACAAACTGTAGTTGTCATCTCTACCATTACTACATTACCTTGTATTACACAGACTTAACACAGACTCTAGTTGTCATCTCTACCATTACTACATTACCTTGTATTACACAGACTTAACACAGACTCTAGTTGTCATCTCTACCATTACTACATTACCTTGTATTACACAGACTTAACACAGACTCTAGTTGTCATCTCTACCATTACTACATTACCTTGTATTACACAGACTTAACACAGACTCTAGTTGTCATCTCTACCATTACTACATTACCTTGTATTACGCAGACCTAACACAGACTCTAGTTGTCATCTCTACCATTACTACATTACCTTGTATTACACAGACTTAACACAGACTCTAGTTGTCATCTCTACCATTACTACATGACCTTGTATTACACAGACCTAACACAAACTGTAGTTGTCATCTCTACCATTACTACATTACCTTGTATTACACAGACTTAACACAGACTCTAGTTGTCATCTCTACCATTACTACATTACCTTGTATTACACAGACTTAACACAGACTCTAGTTGTCATCTCTACCATTACTACATTACCTTGTATTACACAGACTTAACACAGACTCTAGTTGTCATCTCTACCATTACTACATTACCTTGTATTACACAGACTTAACACAGACTCTAGTTGTCATCTCTACCATTACTACATTACCTTGTATTACGCAGACCTAACACAGACTCTAGTTGTCATCTCTACCATTACTACATTACCTTGTATTACACAGACTTAACACAGACTCTAGTTGTCATCTCTACCATTACTACATGACCTTGTATTACACAGACCTAACACAAACTGTAGTTGTCATCTCAATATTACTACATAACTTTGTATTATATAGACCTAACACAAACTCTAGTTGTCATCTCAATATTACTACATGACTTTGTATTACATAGACCTAACACAAACTCTAGTTGTCATCTCAGTATTACTACATGACTTTGTATTACATAGACCTAACACAAACTCTAGTTGTCATCTCAGTATTACTACATGACTTTGTATTACATAGACCTAACACAAACTGTAGTTGTGATCTCTACTGTTATTACATGACTTTGTATTACAGAGACCTAACACAAACTCTAGTGTGATCTCTACTGTTATTACATGACTTTGTATTACATAGACCTAACACAAACTGTAGTTGTGATCTCTGCTGTTATTACATGACTTTGTATTACACAATTAACTTCATTTCTACCATGATTATCACATGAAACAGTAATTTGTATTTGGAGTGTTTTCCCATGATGCTAGACCCCGATGTTTAAGACTATTCAGCCTAATGGCTAATCTGCCACTGGCTATATGTGGCTAAACAATAGTGGCTGTCCTATGGTCAGACAACTCACCTTCTGTCTTGTTCCTAGCGCAGCTCACTCTCCGGTCAGATAATCGCGTGTCATGTGCTAGAACACGCGTACAGGCAGGGCAGGAGATCAAACCAGAGACTAGATTTTCAGGCCGGAATCTTTTCTTTTCAATGAGCAGCGACGGCGGTTGAAGGTTAGAGGGTAAATTTCACTTGTACGTGACAAAGCTTGCATGCAGCCCTTCTAGGTCACTGCTAGGATCTCCAAGACAATGGTTCTCAGCCTCTGGCAGTCGAAAGACCTTGTGGTCTGTCTTTGTCCTTGTTGTTATAGGATTTCCTTGTGATTGTCGTCTTCATATTCCGAGCAGCAAATGCCAGGTTGAAAGTCTTGAAATAAATATCTTAGACTCTGTGGCTGTGGGCTTTCCTGGGCGAACACTTCTCTGCCTCAACAGTCATACTTTAGTGGCACATGACACTGATAAGAAGAGCACCGCTAGAAAGAGTACCCGCTTGTCTTGAATACTTTAGTGGCACATGACACTGATAAGAAGAGCACCGATAGAAAGAGTACCCGCTTGTCTTGAATACTTTAGTGGCACATGACACTGATAAGAAGAGCACCGATAGAAAGAGTACCCGCTTGTCTTGAATACTTTAGTGGCACATGACACTGATAAGAAGAGCACCGATAGAAAGAGTACCCGCTTGTCTTGAATACTTTAGTGGCACATGACACTGATAAGAAGAGCACCGCTAGAAAGAGTACCCGCTTGTCTTGAATACTTTAGTGGCACATGACACTGATAAGAAGAGCACCGATAGAAAGAGTACCCGCTTGTCTTGAATACTTTAGGTTCGCTGATTTCAGAACTCCGCTTCAAATTCTCACCGCTAAAATCTTGTGTTTGTTGCACAATTTTCTGCCTCACAACGCGCGTGTGTGTGTGTGTGGGGGGGGGGGGGGCGGGGGCTCGTGCTAAGTAGTGAAACGTTTTGTATATGTGTATAAGGGATAAAGGACTGTACTGTTCGGAATGAAAACACTATAAAGAATATTATAAATGTTGAATAAAACAGAATATTTGTATATTTGTTTTGTTTTTCTCCATTTCTGCCGAGTTTCATGACTTTAGCTGGGTGGTGGGGGTGTTTGGTCTTGGGAGATTTGATGCAAAATGTGTCTCGTAATCTAGGATTACATTTTTCCTTCTTTTATTGTGCAAGTCCTGTAAGGTAAGAATGAGGAGTGAGAAGAAAGGGGATGAGAAAGGAAAGCAGAATTATTTTAGCCGGGGGCTTGCCACACAAACATGCTGTCCTGTTGCTGTCATCTGTTAGTCAGGTTGTGCTGGAATAACTTTGGCTGTTGAATATGACAAAAAAGTGGGGTAGGTTTCACGACATGTTTAGAACCGTTGGCCTTAAAAAAAAATCCAGAGTTACATATACCAGCGGATTACCATCACCCCCGCTCTAGGTTAAACTTAGAACTTAAAAAAAAATTATTATTTTATGATCGGAATTACACAAGAAAGTTCTCATTTCTATTTCAGTCGTGTCCTGTCTATTGTTCTGTCTGTTTATAGTTTTATAGATCAGTGTAACTATTTCCAACCACCAGAACAAAGTCCAATCTCGGGACCAGATTCTTGACAAAGTCTTTGAGAAAAAAAAAGAGCGCCTTTGTTTGTGAAGAAAGAAAAACTTACAGAGAGATAGAACGGGTGAAAGATGAGATAAAACACTCGGAGGTGACCTTCACATTCTGGACATTTTTTCGGAAACTCAACAATGCATGATCGCCAGTGAAATCAGTGAGGCATATCGAGTGTTTTCCCATGATGCTAGACCCCGATGTTTAAGACTATTCAGCCTAATGGCTAATCTGCCACTGGCTATATGTGGCTAAACAATAGTGGCTGTCCTATGGTCAGACAACTCACCTTCTGTCTTGTTCCTAGCGCAGCTCACTCTCCGGTCAGATAATCGCGTGTCATGTGCTAGAACACGCGTACAGGCAGGGCAGGAGATCAAACCAGAGACTAGATTTTCAGGCCGGAATCTTTTCTTTTCAATGAGCAGCGACGGCGGTTGAAGGTTAGAGGGTAAATTTCACTTGTACGTGACAAAGCTTGCATGCAGCCCTTCTAGGTCACTGCTAGGATCTCCAAGACAATGGTTCTCAGCCTCTGGCAGTCGAAAGACCTTGTGGTCTGTCTTTGTCCTTGTTGTTATAGGATTTCCTTGTGATTGTCGTCTTCATATTCCGAGCAGCAAATGCCAGGTTGAAAGTCTTGAAATAAATATCTTAGACTCTGTGGCTGTGGGCTTTCCTGGGCGAACACTTCTCTGCCTCAACAGTCATACTTTAGTGGCACATGACACTGATAAGAAGAGCACCGCTAGAAAGAGTACCCGCTTGTCTTGAATACTTTAGTGGCACATGACACTGATAAGAAGAGCACCGATAGAAAGAGTACCCGCTTGTCTTGAATACTTTAGTGGCACATGACACTGATAAGAAGAGCACCGATAGAAAGAGTACCCGCTTGTCTTGAATACTTTAGTGGCACATGACACTGATAAGAAGAGCACCGATAGAAAGAGTACCCGCTTGTCTTGAATACTTTAGTGGCACATGACACTGATAAGAAGAGCACCGCTAGAAAGAGTACCCGCTTGTCTTGAATACTTTAGTGGCACATGACACTGATAAGAAGAGCACCGATAGAAAGAGTACCCGCTTGTCTTGAATACTTTAGGTTCGCTGATTTCAGAACTCCGCTTCAAATTCTCACCGCTAAAATCTTGTGTTTGTTGCACAATTTTCTGCCTCACAACGCGCGTGTGTGTGTGTGTGGGGGGGGGGGGGGCGGGGGGGGGGTCTCGTGCTAAGTAGTGAAACGTTTTGTATATGTGTATAAGGGATAAAGGACTGTACTGTTCGGAATGAAAACACTATAAAGAATATTATAAATGTTGAATAAAACAGAATATTTGTATATTTGTTTTGTTTTTCTCCATTTCTGCCGAGTTTCATGACTTTAGCTGGGTGGTGGGGGTGTTTGGTCTTGGGAGATTTGATGCAAAATGTGTCTCGTAATCTAGGATTACATTTTTCCTTCTTTTATTGTGCAAGTCCTGTAAGGTAAGAATGAGGAGTGAGAAGAAAGGGGATGAGAAAGGAAAGCAGAATTATTTTAGCCGGGGGCTTGCCACACAAACATGCTGTCCTGTTGCTGTCATCTGTTAGTCAGGTTGTGCTGGAATAACTTTGGCTGTTGAATATGACAAAAAAGTGGGGTAGGTTTCACGACATGTTTAGAACCGTTGGCCTTAAAAAAAAATCCAGAGTTACATATACCAGCGGATTACCATCACCCCCGCTCTAGGTTAAACTTAGAACTTAAAAAAAAATTATTATTTTATGATCGGAATTACACAAGAAAGTTCTCATTTCTATTTCAGTCGTGTCCTGTCTATTGTTCTGTCTGTTTATAGTTTTATAGATCAGTGTAACTATTTCCAACCACCAGAACAAAGTCCAATCTCGGGACCAGATTCTTGACAAAGTCTTTGAGAAAAAAAAAGAGCGCCTTTGTTTGTGAAGAAAGAAAAACTTACAGAGAGATAGAACGGGTGAAAGATGAGATAAAACACTCGGAGGTGACCTTCACATTCTGGACATTTTTTCGGAAACTCAACAATGCATGATCGCCAGTGAAATCAGTGAGGCATATCGAGTGTCTCTGTCGTCTGCATTCTCTGTATGGGCCGGCTCAAAACATTGTGGGGCTGTTTAAAAAAAAACTGCAGATAAAGTAACCTTGATTAGTGTAGATAAAGTAACCTTGAGTAGTGCCAGCGGCAGATAAAGTAACCTTGAGTAGTGCCAGCGGCAGATAAAGTAACCTTGAGTAGTGCCAGCGGTAAATAAAGTAACCTTGATTGGTGTAGATAAAGTAACCTTGAGTAGTGCCAGCGGCAGATAAAGTAACCTTGATCAGTGCCAGCGGCAGATAAAGTAACCTTGATTAGTGTAGATAAAGTAACTTTGAGTAGTGCCAGCGGTAAATAAAGTAATCTTGATTAGTGTAGATAAAGTAACCTTGAGTAGTGCTAGCGGTAAATAAAGTAACCTTGATTAGTGCCAGCGGCAGATAAAGTAACCTTGATTAGTGTAGATAAAGTAATCTTGAGTAGTGCCAGCGGTAAATAAAGTAATCTTGATTAGTGTAGATAAAGTAACATTGAGTAGTGCCAGCGGTAAATAAAGTAACTTTGATTAGTGTAGATAAAGTAACCTTGAGTAGTGCTAGCGGTAAATAAAGTAACCTTGATTAGTGCCAGCGGCAGATAAAGTAACCTTGATTAGTGTAGATAAAGTAATCTTGAGTAGTGCCAGCGGTAAATAAAGTAATCTTGATTAGTGTAGATAAAGTAACCTTGAGTAGTGCCAGCGGTAAATAAAGTAACTTTGATTAGTGTAGATAAAGTAACTTTGAGTAGTGCCAGCGGCAGATAAAGTAACCTTGATTAGTGCCAGCGGCAGATAAAGTAATCTTGATTAGTGTAGATAAAGTAACCTTGATTAGTGCCAGCGGCAGATAAAGTAACCTTGAGTAGTGCCAGCGGCAGATAAAGCGACCTTCAGTGCCAGCGGCAGATAAAGCGACCTTCAGTGCCAGCGGCAGATAAAGCACACTTTAGTGCCAGCGGCAGATAAAGCACACTTTAGTGCCAGCGGCAGATAAAGCACACTTTAGTGCCAGCGGCAGATAAAGCGACCTTCAGTGCCAGCGGCAGATAAAGCACACTTTAGTGCCAGCGGCAGATAAAGCACACTTTAGTGCCATCGGCAGATAAAGCGACCTTCAGTGCCAGCAGCAGATAAAGCACTCTTTAGTGTCCACGGCAGCACGGGATGTGGTTCCACAGACGAACAGGAGAGTCAGACAAAGATAGCTGTTGCTCTTGTTATTGTGACCAGTTGGCCAAGATTGGTAGAGCGGGGCATACGACAGTGTGGTCTTTTGGTGTTGTTAGGTTTTGGCACTTTCATTGTGTTAGTGGAGCATGCTGAAAGCAATCCCTGACATCCAGTATCGGGATCTTTATCATATCAGAATCATCATCATATCAAGATCTTTAGCGTGTAAGTATCATCACATCAAGATCTTTGTTTTGTCTAAATCATATCAAGATCTTTATCATGTAAGTATCATCACATCAAGATCTTTATCATGTATCATCATCATATCAAGATCTTCATCATGTAAGTAACTTCATCACATCAAGATCTTTATCATGTAAGGATCATCAGCACGTCAAGATCTTTAAGGATCACCACCACATCAAGCTCTTGTAAAGTGTTCATCTGTATCATGGAGATGCCATCTTGACGAGTGATCTATATGATACATGTTTGTAGATGTCATTTTGACGAGTGATCTATATGATACATGTTTGTAGATGTCATCCTGACGAGTGATCTATATGATACATGTTTGTAGATGGTTACTTGTTTTGCCTTCCATGTACACCCCGAGTCGCGAATGTCACATTTTTCTCGCATACACGAAGATTTATGAGAGAAGTAGCAGGCACGTCAGTCACGCCCTTTTCTTCTTTTGGGGGGGGGGGAGCGGTCATAATAATCACGACTGTCTTTTGTGGGAGAGGAGACAGCCTCATCTGTCAAGCCATCTTTTGATGAGAGGAGAGACAGCCTCATCTGTCAAGCCATCTTTTGATGAGAGGAGAGACAGCCTCATCTGTCAAGCCATCTTTTGATGAGAGGAGAGACAGCCTCATCTGTCAAGCCATCTTTTGATGAGAGGAGAGACAGCCTCATCTGTCAAGCCATCTTTTGATGAGAGGAGAGACAGCCTCATCTGTCAAGCCATCTTTTGATGAGAGGAGAGACAGCCTCATCTGTCAAGCCATCTTTTGATGAGAGGAGAGACAGCCTCATCTGTCAAGCCATCTTTTGATGAGAGGAGAGACAGCCTCATCTGTCAAGCCATCTTTTGATGAGAGGAGAGAAAGCCTCACCAGTCAAGCCATCTTTTGATGAGAGGAGAGAAAGCCTCACCAGTCAAGCCATCTTTTGATGAGAGGAGAGAAAGCTAGCTATAAATGGCGGCTGCTATCTCATGGACATAGAAATAAGTTTCACTTTCTCTGACAGTTTAATCACGCTTTGTATGCACAAGTCTGGGCTGTCATGTTCTACAACCTCTTCCTTTCCATGATTCCCTTTACTGGTTGTCTTGTTTGACCACTTTATCTAGGCATGGGCTCTGGAAGTGAACTGTTGTTGTTGTTGTTGTTGTTGTTGTTGTTGTTGTTGTTAATACGCTCTGTTGATCTTCTTCTTCCGAAGCTGGGGTAAGAAAGAGACAGCCTGGCATTATGCTGACCTACATCTCTCTCCCCCTCTCTCCCTCCCCCTTTCTCTCTCCCCCCTCTCTCTCTCTCTCTCTGACTGAGAAACCATTGACAATTACCAAGATTTGAAAGCAACAAAGCAGACGTTGTCGCTGATTTACAAGCATGATAAACAGATATCTGCCTCTTCCACGTGACCTAACCTAGAAGCAGGTCTCTACCAAAACCAGTCCTTCATACGTAACACTAGACCTGGCCCACAACACACACAGGCTGTCAAGAATGTTTCTGCTTCAGTGGTGTTTGTCATGACGTCAAGATTTCTTGTCCTGGCTTGGTACATCAACTGAAGTCGGTCGTGCATGTGCCCAGTTCTCTGTGGTGTTGCCAATATAGGCGGGGAACTGCCTTCTGTGTGCTTTGAAGTTTGGGGGGGGGGGGGAGATTCTGACCTTCTGGGGTGTGTGGGGGGGGGTGGGTGGGATCGGGGTATTATTTGCCAGTTTGAATGATCAAACCGCATCGGTCTAGTGCCCTAGATTATAGGTGTTAGAGACCTGTCTTGATGTGAGAGTTGGTACCTCTGTTGCTAGGCGTTACTTACTGTACAAGTATTATATTTGTGTGCGCTGTATGGCTGAACAGTGTTCAGGATATACGTAGCTACGTTGAGAAGTAAGGTTTGTGATATCTTGAGATAAGCTTACGCCTATCATTGTCAGTGTAGGTAGGAGAGGCCGTGTACCTGGGGAAACAGGTAAGACATGTAGGTAGTGTCACGCTGTATGCTGGTGGCACATAGTTACACTTTCTTCTTATATACTAGAGTGTTTTGATGAACGTTTGCTTGTATTACTTTCCTTGCAAGTTATTCGTTCCATTTTTGCTTTTTGCGATGTTGGACATTTTCAGTTCTGTCATCTTTGTAAGGAAGACGTAGGGTCTAACATTTTGCTGTTCAGTATTCGCGGATTTGAATACTCGCGAAACCTGTTTGGCAAAGACACTATTGTGAGATTGCTGGATATTTTCTCCCGCATGTATACACGGAATTATTCCAAATGTCCAGATACAACTACGTGGACTTAGATACAACTACGTGGACTTAGATACAACTACGTGGACTTAGATACAACTACGTGGACTTAGATACAACTACGTGGACTTAGATACAACTACGTGGACTCAGATACAACTACGTGGACTCAGATACAACTACGTGGACTTAGATACAACTACGTGGACTGGATAAATTATACTTGCAGTGACCGGTAAGTGTTCGCTCAGCAGCAACAAGCGTTAGACTAAACCACCGCGAATAACCAGATCAAACCTCCGCGAATAACGAGGTCTTACAGTAGCACCCTCTCCCTAAACCACTTCTCCGTGTTTTGTTTATTTTGATTGCCTGCGACAAGAGCTACGGGATGTTACAGTCTTTATTACAGTTAGAGTTGTGAGGCCTGTAATGCTGTCTGTATGTACTTGTTACATGTTTATTACGGTTAGAGTTGTGAGGCCTGTAATGCTGTCTGTATGTACTTGTTACATGTTTATTACAGTTAGAGTTGTAAGGCCTGTGATATCTTGAGATAAGCTTACGCCTATCATTGTCAGTGTAGGTAGGAGAGGCCGTGTACCTGGGGAAACAGGTAAGACATGTAGGTAGTGTCACGCTGTATGCTGGTGGCACATAGTTACACTTTCTTCTTACATACTAGAGTGTTTTGATGAACGTTTGCTTGTATTACTTTCCTTGCAAGTTATTCGTTCCATTTTTGCTTTTTGCGATGTTGGACATTTTCAGTTCTGTCATCTTTGTAAGGAAGACGTAGGGTCTAACATTTTGCTATTCAGTATTCGCGGATTTGAATACTCGCGAAACCTGTTTGGCAAAGACACTATTGTGAGATTGCTGGATATTTTCTCCCGCATGTATACACAGAATTATTCCAAATGTCCAGATACAACTACGTGGACTTAGATACAACTACGTGGACTTAGATACAACTACGTGGACTGGATAGATTATACTTGCAGTGACCGGTAAGTGTTCGCTCAGCAGCAACAAGCGTTAGACTAAACCACCGCGAATAACCAGATCAAACATCCGCGAATAATGAGATCAAACCTCCGCGAATAACGAGGTCTTACAGTAGCACCCTCTCCCTAAACCACTTCTCCGTGTTTTGTTTATTTTGATTGCCTGCGACAAGAGCTACGGGATGTTACAGTCTTTATTACAGTTAGAGTTGTGAGGCCTGTAATGCTGTCTGTATGTACTTGTTACATGTTTATTACAGTTAGAGTTGTGAGGCCTGTAATGCTGTCTGTATGTACTTGTTACATGTTTATTACAGTTAGAGTTGTAAGGCCTGTAATGCTGTCTGTATGTACTTGTTACATGTTTGTTACAGTTTGAGTTGTGAGACCTGTAAGGCTGTCTGTATGTACTTGTTACATGTTTATTACAGTTTGAGTTGTGAGACCTGTAAGGCTGTCTGTATGTACTTGTTTTTTTATTTCTACAACACTAACAATATCTTAAGGTGATAGCTCTTTCCTCTACTGCCTGCTACCTGTTAACTGCTACCTCCTACTCGCTACCTGTTACCTGCTACCTACTACCTGCTACATACTACCTGCTTGCCTGTTACCTACTACCTCCTACCTGCTAGTCATATCTTTTAATACTAAGGATTAGTCACTACTAAATATCCCACCTTTGTTCAGCATTTGAAGATGACAAAATTTCACGATGATTTACTTTTGATAAATTTATACAAGCAGCTTATCATCAAATAAGTACAAGCAACTTACCGTCAAATAGTAGCAAGTACAAGCAGCTTATCATCAGATATTAGCAAGCACAAGCAGCTTATCATCAAATAGTAGCAAGCACAAGCAGCTTATCATCAAATATTAGCAAGCACAAGCAGCTTATCATCAAATAGTAGCAAGCACAAGCAGCTTATCATCAAATATTAGCAAGCACAAGCAGCTTATCATCAAATAGTAGCAAGCACAAGCAGCTTATCATCAAATATTAGCAAGGACAAGCAGCTTATCATCATGTAGTAGCAAGCACAAGCAGCTTATCATCAAATAGTAGCAAGGACAAGCAGCTTATCATCAAATAGTAGCAAGGACAAGCAGCTTATCATCATGTAGTAGCAAGCACAAGCAGCTTATCATCAAATAGTAGCAAGCACAAGCAGCTTATCATCAAATAGTAGCAAGCACAAGCAGCTTATCATCAAATAGTAGCAAGCATAAGCAGCTTATCATCAGATAGTAGCAAGCACAAGCAGCTTATCATCAAATAGCACAAGCAGCTTATCATCACATAGTATGAATGAATGAATAATCTTTATTTTTAAAGGGTAAAGAATTGGGCACACAGGTCCGTCTTACATGCTGTAGCAAGTACAAGCAACTTGCCGTCATATAGTAGCAAGTACAAGCAACGTGCCGTCAAATAGTAGCAAGTACAAGCAACTTGCCGTCAAATAGTAGCAAGTACAAGCAACTTGCCGTCAAATAGTAGCAAGTACAAGCAACTTGCCATCAAATAGTAGCAAGTACAAGCAACTTGCCATCAAATAGTAGCAAGTACAAGCAACTTGCCATCAAATAGTAGCAAGTACAAGCAACTTGCCATCAAATAGTAGCAAGTACAAGCAACTTGCCATCAAATAGTAGCAAGTACAAGCAACTTGCCATCAAATAGTAGCAAGTACAAGCAACTTGCCATCAAATAGTAGCAAGTACAAGCAACTTGCCATCAAATAGTAGCAAGTACAAGCAACTTGCCGTCAAATAGTAGCAAGTACAAGCAACTTACCTTTAAATAGTAGCAAGTACAAGCAGCTTGCCGTCAAATAGTAGCAAGTACAAGCAGCTTGCCGTCAAATAGTAACAAGTACAAGCAGCTTGCCGTCAGATAGTAGCAAGTACAAGCAGCTTACCGTCAAATTGTAGCAAGTACAAGCAACTTACCGTCAAATAGTAGCAAGTACAAGCAGCTTGCCGTCAAATAGTAGCAAGTACAAGCAGCTTGCTGTCAGATAGTAGCAAGTACAAGCAACTTGCTATCAAATAGTAGCAAGTACAAGCAGCTTGCCATCAAATAGTAGCAAGTACAAGCAACTTACCATCAAATAGTAGCACATACAAGCAGCTTACCATCAAATAGTAGCACATGCAAGCAACTTATAGTAGCACATGCAAGCAATTTACCACCAAATGGTAGTACAGTCAGAGGTTCAGAATCAGATTCCAGCATCACTGCATTAAGGACAGTCGCGTATTTGCTCCGTCGCATGCCGCGGCATCCATCCAAGAGTATATTTGGTAATAGTTTCCATCAAATGTTCGTTGTTTATGATGCATTTTCTGCAGCATATTTCAGTTTCCTACCAGCAGCCTTAATTTGTCCTAGCTCCAGCAATCTCTTCACAGTTACATTGTTCTTCCATTCCAGCTCTTCATTTTCCTGCAGTCTTTCCAATACTGCTTTAGTAATGTCATCCATGTCCATTCTCAGCCTGCCATTTATTTTAGCCTGTCTAGCGAGTCTGTCTTGCCACTTCACTGCCATGTACTCCCACATGCCCTGGGCAGTAAAGTCATGTTAGGCTTGTCACAGTTGACTGGCTTAACAGATGAATTGAATCTTTTCGAAGCAATTTTTTCTCAATCTTACAAAGCATACTCTGTGAATCAGTCACAGTAACACTGTGAACTACACCATAGGCAGCCATTCTGTTGCCACCAACACGGCCTTCATTCACATGCTTGCTGCAGTGACTTCACAGGCTCCAGAACCTTGTGCCACTGCTCTTCCATTGCAGTAGATAACAAAACAGAAACTGCTTCTGCAGTTCCAAGTCACTGAGCCATTTGTATATATTATCATGTCAGAAGACCCACGGTGATCCTGGATGAGATCTTGAACCCAAATTTCAACTCCCCCCTGTGCCCAGTCTTGACATTTGCGGCCATTCTCTATAGTAACCTTTGTTAGCCGAGGTTGGTCTTGTACCCATAACCAGTCATTGCCTTTAGGCACCTCATCTAGATCGCACACTGACATTACATGCTCAGCCTCTGCCATTCAGGATCGTCCTTGTTTGATGCGTCTGCCCTTTATCAGCCCCAGCTCCTTATGGAGAGGATGGTCCTTCATGCCAGCAACCCTGATGTATGCCTTTACCTGAGCTTGTGTTTAGACCTCACACTCAGCATATCAAGCAGAAAGATCATGGCTGTCACTGGAGTATCCCTGGTGCAACCCAGGACCAGCCTCATTGCCTCGTTCTGTACATTCTGTAGTCTGTTCAGCTATGCATTTGACATGGTGAGTAGGTCTAGACCATACTCTAACTGTGACATCACCAGCACATGTATCAGCAAGAGTAGAGTGTGAGTAGGTCTAGACCATACTCTAACTGTGACATCACCAGCGCATGTATCAGCAAGAGTAGAGTGTGCTGTGGAAAGTTTATTGCAGCCATTAACCTGGGATTTTGTATTATGTGTTCATGCCAAGTCAGCATTCCAGAAAATGAGAAACATCTTATGCAACAGATCCATATCAATGGAAACAAGATTCCGAGTACTTTAGTGTTACATCGAGCCAATTTTGTTTTATGGATGTGAAGCATGGTCTATGAATAAGAGAGTACGGTGAGAAATGGAGGCCATGGAAATGTGGTTCATAAGAAGGATGTTGAGGGTACCATGGACAGCTAAGAAAACCAATGAAGTCTTAAGAGAGGCTGGCATTAAAAAGCAAATTACAGCAAAGATCAGAGGCAGACAAGCAAGATTTGTAGAACATTGTCTGAGAAGAGGAAAATTAGAACACATTGTGGCAACTGGAAAAATTGAGGGAAGTAGAGAAAGACAGAGAGAGAAGTTACTGGATGGGCTGTCAGTGTGGGTAGGAAGAAACTCACCGTCAAATAGTAGCAAGTACAAGCAGCTTGCCATCAAATAGTAGCAAGTACAAGCAGCTTGCCATCAAATAGTAGCAAGTACAAGCAACTTGCTATCAAATAGTAGCAAGTACAAGCAGCTTGCCATCAAATAGTAGCAAGTACAAGCAACTTACCATCAAATAGTAGCACATACAAGCAGCTTACCATCAAATAGTAGCACATGCAAGCAACTTATAGTAGCACATGCAAGCAATTTACCACCAAATGGTAGTACAGTCAGAGGTTCAGAATCAGATTCCAGCATCACTGCATTAAGGACAGTCGCGTATTTGCTCCGTCGCATGCCGCGGCATCCATCCAAGAGTATATTTGGTAATAGTTTCCATCAAATGTTCGTTGTTTATGATGCATTTTCTGCAGCATATTTCAGTTTCCTACCAGCAGCCTTAATTTGTCCTAGCTCCAGCAATCTCTTCACAGTTACATTGTTCTTCCATTCCAGCTCTTCATTTTCCTGCAGTCTTTCCAATACTGCTTTAGTAATGTCATCCATGTCCATTCTCAGCCTGCCATTTATTTTAGCCTGTCTAGCGAGTCTGTCTTGCCACTTCACTGCCATGTACTCCCACATGCCCTGGGCAGTAAAGTCATGTTAGGCTTGTCACAGTTGACTGGCTTAACAGATGAATTGAATCTTTTCGAAGCAATTTTTTCTCAATCTTACAAAGCATACTCTGTGAATCAGTCACAGTAACACTGTGAACTACACCATAGGCAGCCATTCTGTTGCCACCAACACGGCCTTCATTCACATGCTTGCTGCAGTGACTTCACAGGCTCCAGAACCTTGTGCCACTGCTCTTCCATTGCAGTAGATAACAAAACAGAAACTGCTTCTGCAGTTCCAAGTCACTGAGCCATTTGTATATATTATCATGTCAGAAGACCCACGGTGATCCTGGATGAGATCTTGAACCCAAATTTCAACTCCACCCTGTGCCCAGTCTCGACATTCGCGGCCATTCTCTATAGTAACCTTTGTTAGCCGAGGTTGGTCTTGTACCCATAACCAGTCATTGCCTTTAGGCACCTCATCTAGATCGCACACTGACATTACATGCTCAGCCTCTGCCATTCAGGATCGTCCTTGTTTGATGCGTCTGCCCTTTATCAGCCCCAGCTCCTTATGGAGAGGATGGTCCTTCATGCCAGCAACCCTGATGTATGCCTTTACCTGAGCTTGTGTTTAGACCTCACACTCAGCATATCAAGCAGAAAGATCATGGCTGTCACTGGAGTATCCCTGGTGCAACCCAGGACCAGCCTCATTGCCTCGTTCTGTACATTCTGTAGTCTGTTCAGCTATGCATTTGACATGGTGAGTAGGTCTAGACCATACTCTAACTGTGACATCACCAGCACATGTATCAGCAAGAGTAGAGTGTGAGTAGGTCTAGACCATACTCTAACTGTGACATCACCAGCACATGTATCAGCAAGAGTAGAGTGTGCTGTGGAAAGTTTATTGCAGCCATTAACCTGGGATTTTGTATTATGTGTTCATGCCAAGTCAGCATTCCAGAAAATGAGAAACATCTTATGCAACAGATCCATATCAATGGAAACAAGATTCCGAGTACTTTAGTGTTACATCGAGCCAATTTTGTTTTATGGATGTGAAGCATGGTCTATGAATAAGAGAGTACGGTGAGAAATGGAGGCCATGGAAATGTGGTTCATAAGAAGGATGTTGAGGGTACCATGGACAGCTAAGAAAACCAATGAAGTCTTAAGAGAGGCTGGCATTAAAAAGCAAATTACAGCAAAGATCAGAGGCAGACAAGCAAGATTTGTAGAACATTGTCTGAGAAGAGGAAAATTAGAACACATTGTGGCAACTGGAAAAATTGAGGGAAGTAGAGAAAGACAGAGAGAGAAGTTACTGGATGGGCTGTCAGTGTGGGTAGGAAGAAACTCACCATCAAATAGTAGCACATACAAGCAGCTTACCATCAAATAGTAGCACATGCAAGCAACTTATAGTAGCACATGCAAGCAATTTACCACCAAATGGTAGTACAGTCAGAGGTTCAGAATCAGATTCCAGCATCACTGCATTAAGGACAGTCGCGTATTTGCTCCGTCGCATGCCGCGGCATCCATCCAAGAGTATATTTGGTAATAGTTTCCATCAAATGTTGGTTGTTTATGATGCATTTTCTGCAGCATATTTCAGTTTCCTACCAGCAGCCTTAATTTGTCCTAGCTCCAGCAATCTCTTCACAGTTACATTGTTCTTCCATTCCAGCTCTTCATTTTCCTGCAGTCTTTCCAATACTGCTTTAGTAATGTCATCCATGTCCATTCTCAGCCTGCCATTTATTTTAGCCTGTCTAGCGAGTCTGTCTTGCCACTTCACTGCCATGTACTCCCACATGCCCTGGGCAGTAAAGTCATGTTAGGCTTGTCACAGTTGACTGGCTTAACAGATGAATTGAATCTTTTCGAAGCAATTTTTTCTCAATCTTACAAAGCATACTCTGTGAATCAGTCACAGTAACACTGTGAACTACACCATAGGCAGCCATTCTGTTGCCACCAACACGGCCTTCATTCACATGCTTGCTGCAGTGACTTCACAGGCTCCAGAACCTTGTGCCACTGCTCTTCCATTGCAGTAGATAACAAAACAGAAACTGCTTCTGCAGTTCCAAGTCACTGAGCCATTTGTATATATTATCATGTCAGAAGACCCATGGTGATCCTGGATGAGATCTTGAACCCAAATTTCAACTCCCCCCTGTGCCCAGTCTCGACATTTGCGGCCATTCTCTATAGTAACCTTTGTTAGCCGAGGTTGGTCTTGTACCCATAACCAGTCATTGCCTTTAGGCACCTCATCTAGATCGCACACTGACATTACATGCTCAGCCTCTGCCATTCAGGATCGTCCTTGTTTGATGCGTCTGCCCTTTATCAGCCCCAGCTCCTTATGGAGAGGATGGTCCTTCATGCCAGCAACCCTGATGTATGCCTTTACCTGAGCTTGTGTTTAGACCTCACACTCAGCATATCAAGCAGAAAGATCATGGCTGTCACTGGAGTATCCCTGGTGCAACCCAGGACCAGCCTCATTGCCTCGTTCTGTACATTCTGTAGTCTGTTCAGCTATGCATTTGACATGGTGAGTAGGTCTAGACCATACTCTAACTGTGACATCACCAGCACATGTATCAGCAAGAGTAGAGTGTGAGTAGGTCTAGACCATACTCTAACTGTGACATCACCAGCACATGTATCAGCAAGAGTAGAGTGTGCTGTGGAAAGTTTATTGCAGCCATTAACCTGGGATTTTGTATTATGTGTTCATGCCAAGTCAGCATTCCAGAAAATGAGAAACATCTTATGCAACAGATCCATATCAATGGAAACAAGATTCCGAGTACTTTAGTGTTACATCGAGCCAATTTTGTTTTATGGATGTGAAGCATGGTCTATGAATAAGAGAGTACGGTGAGAAATGGAGGCCATGGAAATGTGGTTCATAAGAAGGATGTTGAGGGTACCATGGACAGCTAAGAAAACCAATGAAGTCTTAAGAGAGGCTGGCATTAAAAAGCAAATTACAGCAAAGATCAGAGGCAGACAAGCAAGATTTGTAGAACATTGTCTGAGAAGAGGAAAATTAGAACACATTGTGGCAACTGGAAAAATTGAGGGAAGTAGAGAAAGACAGAGAGAGAAGTTACTGGATGGGCTGTCAGTGTGGGTAGGAAGAAACTCACCGGCGGATCTCATAATCAAGTCTAAAGACAGGGAATTGTGGAGAGAAATGATCGCCTACGCCATGCAACATGGCACTTGATTGATTGATTTGTATTAAATTGTCCACATGTTATGCAAAAGACAAAGATTGATCAAATGTGATGCCTAAATACCTCATGAAATGACACTTCACAATTGGAACTTCAGATCTTACAATTCTGTTATTTACTGAGCATCATAGGATGATAGCTTCTTCTAGGTTTATCACCTCATTGTTACCCACACACCAGCTTGTTATCTGATCCACCCTGCTCTGCCTAGTTCCTGTCTACAACTCCCATGCTCGTATGTTAGTATATCATCAGCGTAGGTCAATGTTCCCCCACACAATTCCCAAATAACAGCATAATGCCAGTAGAATATACATTGAATAGCACAGGAGACAAGGGAGGCTGCTGAGATAGCCTCGTAGCAATGGTTCTGGTCTCTGGAAAGCCTGACAGTCACTCACTAGTCTCTAGAAAGCCTGACAGTCACTCACTAGTCTCTAGAAAGCCTGACAGTCACTCACTAGTCTCTAGAAAGCCTGACAGTCACCAGCTGGTCTCTAGAAAGCCTGACAGTCACCCGCTGGTCTCTAGAAAGCCTGACAGTCACCCGCTGGTCTCTAGAAAGCCTGACTGTCACTGGAGTATCCCTGGTGCAACCCAGGACCAGCCTCATTGCCTCGTTCTGTACATTCTGTAGTCTGTTCAGCTATGCATTTGACATGGTGAGTAGGTCTAGACCATACTCTAACTGTGACATCACCAGCACATGTATCAGCAAGAGTAGAGTGTGAGTAGGTCTAGACCATACTCTAACTGTGACATCACCAGCACATGTATCAGCAAGAGTAGAGTGTGCTGTGGAAAGTTTATTGCAGCCATTAACCTGGGATTTTGTATTATGTGTTCATGCCAAGTCAGCATTCCAGAAAATGAGAAACATCTTATGCAACAGATCCATATCAATGGAAACAAGATTCCGAGTACTTTAGTGTTACATCGAGCCAATTTTGTTTTATGGATGTGAAGCATGGTCTATGAATAAGAGAGTACGGTGAGAAATGGAGGCCATGGAAATGTGGTTCATAAGAAGGATGTTGAGGGTACCATGGACAGCTAAGAAAACCAATGAAGTCTTAAGAGAGGCTGGCATTAAAAAGCAAATTACAGCAAAGATCAGAGGCAGACAAGCAAGATTTGTAGAACATTGTCTGAGAAGAGGAAAATTAGAACACATTGTGGCAACTGGAAAAATTGAGGGAAGTAGAGAAAGACAGAGAGAGAAGTTACTGGATGGGCTGTCAGTGTGGGTAGGAAGAAACTCACCGGCGGATCTCATAATCAAGTCTAAAGACAGGGAATTGTGGAGAGAAATGATCGCCTACGCCATGCAACATGGCACTTGATTGATTGATTTGTATTAAATTGTCCACATGTTATGCAAAAGACAAAGATTGATCAAATGTGATGCCTAAATACCTCATGAAATGACACTTCACAGTTGGAACTTCAGATCTTACAATTCTGTTATTTACTGAGCATCATAGGATGGTAGCTTCTTCTAGGTTTATCACCTCATTGTTACCCACACACCAGCTTGTTATCTGATCCACCCTGCTCTGCCTAGTTCCTGTCTACAACTCCCATGCTCGTATGTTAGTATATCATCAGCGTAGGTCAATGTTCCCCCACACAATTCCCAAATAACAGCATAATGCCAGTAGAATATACATTGAATAGCACAGGAGACAAGGGAGGCTACTGAGATAGCCTCGTAGCAATGGTTCTGGTCTCTGGAAAGCCTGACAGTCACTCACTAGTCTCTAGAAAGCCTGACAGTCACCCGCTAGTCTCTAGAAAGCCTGACAGTCACTCACTAGTCTCTAGAAAGCCTGACAGTCACTCGCTAGTCTCTAGAAAGCCAGACAGTCACTCACTAGTCTCTAGAAAGCCTGACAGTCACCCGCTAGTCTCTAGAAAGCCTGACAGTCACCCACTAGTCTCTAGAAAGCCTGACAGTCACTCACTAGTCTCTAGAAAGCCTGACAGTCGCCCGCTAGTCTCTAGAAAGCCTGACAGTCACCCAGAATGAATCCTCTCGGTCACTTTGCCATATACATTTTGTAATGTTATAACCACTGAGTTTTGTATTGTCTTTACCTATTTTCGGCAAGGGAGTCAAGTAACTGTGCAGCCATTCCTCAGGCATGATACCAGTCTTCCAACTGTGGTTGTAATCTTCTGTCATCTGCTTTACAGCCTTGTTGTCAGCTGCTGTGACATGTCATTACCAGACACTGTCAAGACCTGGTGCACCATTTTTAGCAGACTTGATTCTCCATTATACATACAAACAACTTCCTACAGATTCTAGCATGTGCAATAAAATTATCACCAAATACTAGCATGTACAAGAAACTTATCAAGTACTAGCATGTACAAAAAACTTATCAAGTACTAGCATGTACAAGAAACTTATCACCAAGTACTAGCATGTACAAGAAACTTATCACCAAATACTAGCATGTACAAGAAACTTATCACCAAGTACTAGCATGTACAAGAAACTTATCACCAAGTACTAGCATGTACAAGAAACTTATCACCAAATACTAGCATGTACAAGAAACTTATCAAGTACTAGCATGTACAAGAAACTTATCAAGTACTAGCATGTACAAGAAACTTATCAAGTACTAGCATGTACAAGAAACTTATCACCAAGTACTAGCATGTACAAGAAACTTATCACCAAATACTAGCATGTACAAGAAACTTATCACCAAGTACTAGCATGTACAAGAAACTTATCACCAGAAACCACTAAACTCTCAGTCACAACATATGTATTAAAACTCAGATCCTAGTTCAGAGATTATCACTGAAACTAACTTACAATGTTTGATGACCTCAAACCCAAGGCGCTGAAACAAACATTATAATTTGATTCTTTTGTTTTTATATTTTTTTTTAATCCAATCATTTTTGTCACAGGATACTGTTAGGATACTCACAGTACTCACTGTTACGATATTCAGGATACTCATGGGTAGGATACTCAGAGTAATCACTGTTAGGATACTCAGAATATCACAGTTAGGATACTAGGTGCTAGACTATTCGCATTTAAGATACCCACTTTGAGAAAACCAACTGTCATGAGAAGACCCACTGTTAGAATACCCACTTGAAGAATACCCACAGTTAGGATACTCACTACCACAGTTTGGATATCCACTGTGAGAATACCAACAGTTAGGATACCTACTATGAGAATACTTATATATATTATACTTATATTATTATGTAACTTGTATACTGAAAATATAATGAGGAATGTTAGAGAAGATGTAGACAAAGAATATTATGATGCCATAACAATTGGAGGTTATGAAATACCAGAGACTAGATATGCTGATGACACAGTGTTACTGTCCACAACACAAAAAGGAATGGAAAAACTAATTATGTCAGTCCGTAAGAACAGCGAAGAGCAGAACCTCTATCTTAATGCAAAGAAAACTACATTGATGACAACTGACAAAACAAACAAGGCAGCTGAAATATGTATCAATGAGGAAAAACTGGAAGAAGTGGAGAGTTTTGAATATCTTGGATCACTACTAACTAATAATGGAGATACAATGAGGGAAATTAAAAGGAGGACATCTGTCGCTCTTCAGAAAGTAAAACAAATAAAGAATCTGTGGAGAGGAGCAGACAGAACCACAGAAATAAGATTTTTAAGGGCATGCATCTTTCCCATCACAAAATATGCCTGTGAGACCTGGACACTTAACAAAACAGCTGAGAAACACATAAATGCTTTTGAATGTAAATGCTACAGAAGAGTTCTCCAAATATCATGGACACAAAAAAGAACAAATATCTCTACAAGAGCTTAATATTGAAGAAGGCTGGCTAGTAAAGAGGATTAAAGAGAGAAAACTTAAATATTTTGGACACATTAAATGTCAAGATAATTTAGAGAAGACCGTATTGGAAGGATACATAATTGGAAAAAGAAAGAGAGGAAGACCAAAATGAAGATGGCTGCAAGACATCGTTGACAATCTGCAAATGGATGCAGCAGCAGGCCATCTTGCTCACAACCGAGAGGCCTACAGGAGTGCTGTTTGGGAGGCAAAGTTCCGCAAGGGACATGCAAATGAATGAATGAATGAAGAGTAATGTTCTAAGTGTACTACTTTATGGAAGTGAATGCCAGACAGTCACTCACTAGTCTCTAGAAAGCCTGACAGTCACTCACTAGTCTCTAGAAAGCCTGACAGTCACTCACTAGTCTCTAGAAAGCCTGACAGTCACTCACTAGTCTCTAGAAAGCCTGACAGTCACTCACTAGTCTCTAGAAAGCCTGACAGTCACCCGCTGGTCTCTAGAAAGCCTGACAGTCACCCACTAGTCTCTATAAAGCCTGACAGTCACTCACTAGTCTCTATAAAGCCTGACAGTCACTCACTAGTCTCTAGAAAGCCTGACAGTCACCAGCTGGTCTCTAGAAAGCCTGACAGTCACTCACTAGTCTCTATAAAGCCTGACAGTCACTCACTAGTCTCTAGAAAGCCTGACAGTCACTCACTAGTCTCTAGAAAGCCTGACAGTCACTCACTAGTCTCTAGAAAGCCTGACAGTCACTCACTAGTCTCTAGAAAGCCTGACAGTCACCCGCTGGTCTCTAGAAAGCCTGACAGTCACTCACTAGTCTCTAGAAAGCCTGACAGTCACTCACTAGTCTCTAGAAAGCCTGACAGTCACCAGCTGGTCTCTAGAAAGCCTGACAGTCACTCACTAGTCTCTAGAAAGCCTGACAGTCACTCACTAGTCTCTAGAAAGCCTGACAGTCACCAGCTGGTCTCTAGAAAGCCTGACAGTCACTCACTAGTCTCTAGAAAGCCTGACAGTCACTCACTAGTCTCTAGAAAGCCTGACAGTCACCAGCTGGTCTCTAGAAAGCCTGACAGTCACTCACTAGTCTCTAGAAAGCCTGACGGTCACCAGCTGGTCTCTAGAAATCCAGACAGTCGCCCGCTTGTCTCTAGAAATCCAGACAGTCACCCGCTTGTCTCTAGAAATCCAGACAGTCACCCGCTTGTCTCTAGAAATCCAGACAGTCGCCCGCTTGTCTCTAGAAATCCAGACAGTCGCCCGCTTGTCTCTAGAAAGCCAGACAGTCACCCGCTTGTCTCTAGAAAGCCAGACAGTCGCCCGCTTGTCTCTAGAAATCCAGACAGTCGCCCGCTTGTCTCTAGAAATCCAGACAGTCACCCGCTTGTCTCTAGAAATCCAGACAGTCGACCGCTTGTCTCTAGAAAGCCAGACAGTCACCCCGAATGAATCCTCTCAGTCACTTTGCCATATACATTTTGTAATGTTATAACCACTGAGTTTTGTATTGTCTTTACCTATTTTCGACAAGGGAGTCAAGTAACTGTGCAGCCATTCCTCAGGCATGATACCAGTCTTCCAACTGTGGTTGTAATCTTCTGTCATCTGCTTTACAGCCTTGTTGTCAGCTGCTGTGACATGTCATTACCAGACACTGTCAAGACCTGGTGCACCATTTTTAGCAGACTTGATTCTCCATTATACATACAAACAACTTCCTACAGATTCTAGCATGTGCAATAAAATTATCACCAAATACTAGCATGTACAAGAAACTTATCACCAAGTACTAGCATGTACAAGAAACTTATCACCAAGTACTAACATGTACAAGAAACTTATCACCAAATACTAGCATGTACAAGAAACTTATCACCAAATACTAGCATGTACAAGAAACTTATCACCAAATACTAGCATGTACAAGAAACTTATCACCAAATACTAGCATGTACAAGAAACTTATCACCAAATACTAGCATGTACAAGAAACTTATCACCAAGTACTAGCATGTACAAGAAACTTATCACCAAATACTAGCATGTACAAGAAACTTATCACCAAGTACTAGCATGTACAAGAAACTTATCACCAGAAACCACTAAACTCTCAGTCACAACATATGTATTAAAACTCAGATCCTAGTTCAGAGATTATCACTGAAACTAACTTACAGTGTTTGATGACCTCAAACCCAAGGCGCTGAAACAAACATTATAATTTGATTCTTTTGTTTTTATATTTTTTTTTAATCCAATCATTTTTGTCACAGGATACTGTTAGGATACTCACAGTACTCACTGTTAGGATATTCAGGATACTCATGGGTAGGATACTTAGAGTAATCGCTGTTAAGATACTCAGAATATCACAGTTAGGATACTAGGTGCTAGACTATTCGCATTTAAGATACCCACTTTGAGAAAACCAACTGTCATGTTCCATTATGAGAAGACCCACTGTTAGAATACCCACAGTTAGTATACTCACTACCACAGTTTGGATATCCACTGTGAGAATACCAACAGTTAGGATATCTACTATGAGAATACTTATATATATTATACTTATATTATTATGTAACTTGTATACTGAAAATATAATGAGGAATGTTAGAGAAGATGTAGACAAACAATATTACGATGCCATAACAGTTGGAGGTTATGAAATACCAGAGATTAGATATGCTGATGACACAGTGTTACTGTCCACAGCACAAAAAGGAATGGAAAAACTAATTATGTCAGTCCGTAAGAACAGCGAAGAGCAGAACCTCTATCTTAATGCAAAGAAAACTAAATTGATAACAACTGACAAAACAAACAAGGCAGCTGAAATATATATCAATGAGGAAAAACTGGAAGAAGTGAAAGAGTTTTGAATATCTTGGATCACTACTAACTAATAATGGAGATACAATGAGGGAAATTAAAAGGAGGACATCTGTTGCTCTTCAGAAAGTAAAACAAATAAAGAATCTGTGGAGAGGAGCAGACAGAACCACAAAAATAAGATTTTTAAGGCCATGCATCTTTCCCATCACAAAATATGCCTGTGAGACCTGGACACTTAACAAAACAGCTGAGAAACACATAAATGCCTTTGAATGTAAATGCTACAGAAGAGTTCTCCAAATATCATGGACACAAAAAAGAACAAATATATCTATACTACAAGATCTTAATATTGAAGAAGGCTGGCTAGTAAAGAGGATTAAAGAGAGAAAACTTAAATATTTTGGACACATTAAATGTCAAGATAATTTAGAGAAGACCGTATTGGAAGGATACATAATTGGAAAAAGAAAGAGAGGAAGACCAAAATGAAGATGGCTGCAAGACATCGTTGACAATCTGCAAATGGATGCAGCAGCAGCAGGCCATCTTGCTCACAACCGAGAGGCCTACAGGAGTGCTGTTTGGGAGGCAAAGTTCCGCAAAGGACATGCAAATGAATGAATGAATGAAGAGTAATGTTCTAAGTGTACTACTTTATGGAAGTGAATGCTGGAAAATCACCAAAACCATAGAAAACAAGTTGAATTCTTTCCAGACTAAATGTTTAAGAAGAATTAGAAGAATATTTTGGCCAAACATCATAAGAAATAACATCTTGTTGGCAGAAATGCAGATGAAGCCACTGACAGCAATTATTGAGGAAAGATGCTGGCGATAGTTGGGATGTGTGTTCCAGATGACTGCCGACTCACTGCCAAAAATAGCACTAAGATGGACACCACAGGGGAGCATAAGTAAGGGTAGACTAAAAGATACATGGAGAAGAATGACAGAGATGATGTTGAGCAATAGAGGGCTCACCTTGGCAAGGGTGGAAAAAAGGCAAAGGAAAACTTGTGGAAAACCCTTGTGGAAGCCCCATGTGCCCTGAGCACTTAAGGTTCAGAGAGAGAGAGGGAGGATACACACTGTTAGAACACCCACAACAGAAAGTGTGTAAACAAAGTTCGGTAACTGTCAAGACACAGTCAAGCTGTACTTGGCTTTTAGTGTTGGTGACACCTGCTCTCAGTTAGGATACTCTCAGTTAGGATGCTCGCAGTTAGGATACTCAGTTAGGATACTCAAGTTAAGTTTCTCAGTCTTTCTTGTGTCAGTCTGTGTTGTGGTTCAACTGATGATGTATAGTATGAGATCATGACAAGCCAGGTACAAATTGTTTCTAACACATACAAGTTAACACGTATGTCAATGACAAGGCTATAGCAACAGTTAATGACTTTTAATCTTTCCAGTTCATGATGATGATTCATCCAAGGCAAAGTGGTGATAAAAGTGGTAAAGTGATACCTCAAAAAGTGCAGAAAAACATGATAAATGACATAATCCAGGAGAGGTTACAGATCTACACAATTCAGTCTACTGTAGGAATGAAAAGATTAACATTGTAACAAGACAAACAAATCCACAAGTGATATTCAGTGCTGTGCTAGAAATATGTTTTCCTTATATTCTAAAGTCAAAACTAGATCCAAAACAAACTTTCTCCCCCAGTGTCTAAAATTTGAACCTCCAAATTCACAGACTTTCTCTTGAAACAAATCACAGCACAAACTTGACACATGAAAAAACCGAGAAACTGAGTAGGTTTCACCGATGCTAAAAGCTTAGCACAGCTTGACCATGTCTTGGTAGTTACTGGCCTTTGTTAACACACATTCTGTTACAGTACCCATAATTAAGATACCCATCAGTTGAATCACCCACAGTTAGGATACCCACTATGATTATAACTACTTGTAGTATATCCATTTTAATACCCATTGTGATAATAACTACTTGTAGTATACCCATTTTAATACCCATTGTGATAATAACTACTTGTAGTATACCCATTTTAATACCCATTGTGATAATAACTACTTGTAGTATACCCATTTTAATACCTACTGTTAGAATACCCACTGTTAAAATACCCATATGAAAAGGGTATTTTCATACCAACTTTATTCCAGACTTGCACAAGTGTACAAGTACTCTTTGGTTACAACAGGACATGTGTGACAAGATGTATGCAAGACTAGATTAAATGGCAGGAGCATACAGTGTTGGATTTCATCACATTCATGTGGGCTGGGCCTTACATTTGCCAGAAGCTACAGTAGAGTGTATGATAGAATGTTTAATGTGATTTCTTTTCCACTTTTCTTGCAGTATCAGCCTCTACTCAGTAGAGGAAGGAGTGACAGACTCTGCATCTGTGATACCCTTTGACACTTTGTCACACTCTGAGAGGACTCCACCTAGTCAAGATGATGGACAGTTTGAGGAGCTGATAGATTTGATAGACCCCAGTGGCAAGAACAGCTCTCTGGTCAGTGGCTTGCCTGTCAGAGCTTTTGAGGAAAGTAACAGAAGGTCTGATGTTACAGGTAAGTGTTGGTCACAAACAGTGTGTGTATGTTTGTGTTGTATGTGTGCTTACATGAAATATGTCAGAACTAGTAAATGAGAATAGTTGTCAGGGAAGTACAGAGTCAAGACACTGTGTGTATGTTTGTGTTGTATGTGTGCTTACATGAAATATGTCAGAACTAGTAAATGAGAATAGTTGTCAGGGAAGTACAGAGTCAAGACCCCCCCCCCCCAGACAACACTGTGAAGTTGAATGTCTTGGAAGAAAGATGTGAGAAAAAGTGAATTGTGAACATGAGAAACTAGAAGCAAGCCAAGATTAGATTTTTATAGGTTGAAGGCTTGTACATTAGGCACAACCTGCAGGATGTTGGAGAAGACATGTACATTAGGCACAACCTGCAGGATGTTGGAGAAGGCATGTACATTAGGCACAACCTGCAGGATGTTGGAGAAGGCATGTACATTAGGCACAACCTGCAGGATGTTGGAGAAGGCATGTACATTAGGCACAACCTACAGGATGTTGGAGAAGGCATGTACATTAGCCACATCCTGCAAGATGTTGGAGAATTGAACAGCTGTAGTATGAGATAACCTGAAATATAAGAACATGGCACAAAGTGCATCCAATCAGAGTGAATTCAGGACTACATGAACTATGAGGTTTCATAAAGTGCATCCAATCAGAGTGAATACAGGACTACATGAACTATGAGGTTTCATAAAGTGCATCCAATCAGACTGAATTCAGGACTACATGAACTACAGTGTTCCATAAAGTGCAGACCCAATTAAAAATAAAAAAATAATAAAATGAGGAAATTTGGTAAACAGAGAGGATTGTGGACAACTTTAAGGTTAGGAGAAGATGTGTTGTGCAGATGCTGTGGTTGCTCTGAGAGATATGTCAGTACAATAGTGTTATTAAATAAAACATAGGATGAATAACACACCAGAATATCATGATCATCTTATGTAGAATGGACTGTGTCTCTGAGTACCTCTTTTCTACATATATGTACAATAAAAGTTACATAATGTGTACAGCATAGGTTCTACATAGCTGACATGCTGGCATCAAGTTCATCAAGCCATGGCCAGTGTAGACTCTGCCCCAGCTTTGTCTTGCTGTACACCAGTACCTGGCATGGCCTGACTAATACTTTGTTGTGGTGTACACCAGTACCTGACCTGGCCTGACTAATACTTTGTCTTGCTGTACACCAGTACCTGACCTGGCCTGACTAATACTTTGTCTTGGTGTACACCAGTACCTGACCTGGCCTGACTAATACTTTGTCTTGGTGTACACCAGTACCTGACCTGACCTGACTAAAACTTTGTCGTGGTGTACACCAGTACCTGACCTGGCCTGACTAATACTTTGTCTTGGTGTACACCAGTACCTGGCCTGGTCTGGCCTAATACTTTGTCTTGGTGTACACCAGTACCTGGCCTGACTAATACTTTGTCTTGGTGTACACCAGTACCTGACCTGGGCTAACGCTTTGTCTTGGTGTACACCAGTACCTGGCCTGACCTGACCTGACCTGACCTGACTAACACTTTGTCTTGGTGTACACCAGTACCTGACCTGGCCTCCATGGTGGTGGAGTATGCTGAAGAAGTATTGCACACCCTCTACTTCTTGTAGCTTCACTCAGGACTGATAAAATAACTGCCATAATCTGCTCCCAGTTGGAAACAATGCTGTGCCTCAACACTTTCTCAAGTCTGGCTCCAGAGAACATTAGCTCATCATCTTTGGTGGTTTGCTCACTAGAGAATATCTGTTGCCTTGTGTCACAGTTATATGCCTTGTGGTCAAGCACATCTGACTTTGACTTGATGCATTTTTAGGACATCTTCTCACAAGCTCATAGTTCCAAGAAGATAGAAGAAGTGCTACATGAATGTACAGTGCAAGTGCTGTATGCACAGACAGTGCAAGTGCTGTATGCACAGACAGTGAAATAATGTATACATGTACAAGTGCTAAGAACATGGACAGTGCAAGTGCACAGATATTGTAAATACTGTATGCATGTACAGTGCAAGTGCTATATACACAGACATTGCAAGTGCAGTACAGACAGACGGTGTGAATAATATATACATGTACAAGTGCTATATACATGGACAGTGTGAATACTGTATACATGTACAATGCAAGTGTTATACCTGTCATTTTTGGGGCCAGTTTTGAATGCCAGAAAAGTGCGTGTGTGTGTGTGCATCTGTGTAATGGAAGATCACATGTTACAACAGGTTCAGAACTCATCACTTTAGAAAGCACCAGATCTTAATTTTTAATTCATTTACTTGTCCCCAGAATCTGTCTCATGACCTTGGGCTGACCTTGGCCTAGATTGACTAAATACAGTAGAGTGACCGTGTCTGGGGCCCTGGTTTCCTGCTTGCCTGTGACATAAAGCTCCACATGGTCGTTGTCATTGTCGCATCGCTTCAGCACCCTCAGGCTTTAGTCTGCAATTATCCAGTTTTTTTTATCATCATCATCATCATCATGCTGAGAAGTGCATGGTTATCCTCAACATGTCCCATCATCAAGAATACGTGTGACGTTGCTGACGTTGAGCCTTGTGTGATGACAAATTGCAGCCACCGTGATTATCATCGTTTTTGAAGTTTTGTAACAGAGACTAAACAAACCGTCATTGTTCTTGTGTATCTAAAAATAACTTTCATCTCTTTATATTGTTGATCAGTTTGTATGTGATTTTTTTTTCCAAACTTTAGCTGCAAGATTTCTTTCTTCATTACTAACTTAAGTCTCTGGAGAGGAACGAGATGAAATATTTCTGACAGAATTTGTGTTTTATGAAAAATTTCACTTTCATACTAAAATGAGTTGTGTTGATGAAAGCAACAACAATAGTGGAAGTGGAGACCAAGAGGCATTTCTTGTCTTGTCTTCAAACCAGCACATCTTATCAGAGATCATGATGCTACCAGAAACTGTCTCCAGTGACATATCTTGTCAGACTTCATACCCAAACCACATACCCACATCCCAGAACTCAGACCACACACTCACATCCCAGATTCCACATAAAGCTGACGCTGAATCTGATGATAAAACTGTGCAGAATTTGAACACGGGCACAGGGCTCTTCATACAGCCAAACGTGATCTTAGCTCCAGTGCTGGACAGAACACTCGATAACACTCCAAATGTGAACCAGGAAGTGGTGATCCTAGCTCCAGGTGTTGGTGAAACAGTGGATAATGCTGCTGAGAAAACAAACAACAAAAAATTTGTAGAGATTAGTGAGGAAAATTTGCAGGAATCTTCAGCCTCCGTGAATTCTCAAGTCCAGAAATCAAAAGCTTGTGCTGTTCTCCTAGGCCGAGGCAACAGTTTTAGTCTGGGAAGGTCGGAAGTGATCCTCCTACATGCCACAAGACGCAGGAGAGCACATACTGCAACTGTGACGAATTTAAATTGGCGAAACTTGCCCAGCGAGTCGGCGAACATTGAAAATAACAACATGGGTGTTCATTTCTGGAGTAATAGAACAAGAAGTCTGTCAGATCATTGTGCTGCAGTTTCAGCTATAACAAGTAATGCAGGTAGTAGGAATTACCCTGCAGCAATGAGTTACTGACCATCTGCAGTTAACACTGTTTCTTATTTTGCTACTTTTATCAGTTTTTGGGTAGAACCATGAGAGAAACCAACATCAGCGGTAACTGAAAGTTACTCATCACAAATGCTGTCTTCCATCAGTAATAAACTTTTACTGTAAGTCGTTCAGAAAAGAACTGCAACTTTTACTATGATGACATAGAATGCAATTTTTAGTATGATGATGTAGGAAAGTGTGGCTTTGTAATTCAGGTCTTGCTATTCTGTAGGCCTCATGCATGTTTTGGCAAGTAAGATTTTGTCTGTTCTTCTGATATACTTCTCATGTGTGTCAGGTTTACAATCCAAGCTTCAGTCTCCTGGTTGTTAACATTTACTCTGACAAATCCTCAATCTCCTGCTCTTAACATTTACATTGACAGATCCTCAGTCCGATGCTCTTAACATTTACATTGACAGATCCTCAATCCCATGCTCTTAACATTTACATTGACAGATCCTCAATCCCATGCTCTTAACATTTACATTGACAGATCCTCAATCCCATGCTCTTAACATTTACATTGACAGATCCTCAGTCCCCTGCTCTTAACATTTACATTGACAGATCCTCAATCCCATGTTTACATTGACAGATCCTCAATCCCATGCTCTTAACATTTACATTGACAGATCCTCAATCTCCTGCTCTTAACATTTACATTGACAGATCCTCAGTCCCCTGCTCTTAACATTTACATTGACAGATCCTCAATCCCATGTTTACATTGACAGATCCTCAATCCCCTGCTGTTAACATTTACATTGACAGATCCTCAGTCCCATGCTCTTAACATTTACATTGACAGATCCTCAATCCCATGCTCTTAACATTTACATTGACAGTCCCCTGCTCTTAACATTTACATTGACAGATCCCCAATCCCCTGCTCTTAACATTGACATTGACAGATCCTCAGTCCCATGCTGTTAACATTGACAGATTTTCTCTTGTATTTTCTGAATCTGTCAGTGGCTTCCAAGTGTTTATCAGAGCAAGCATTTCCTGTCAGTTTGCCTGTTGTCAGCTTGAGCAGTTTGCACATGTAGTGTGTGCGCTTTGCTGCCTGCCAGTTTTCAGCAGTCTCTTTGTCTAGTAAATTTCTTGTAGAATTCATTGACGACAACATTTTGGTTTGAACATTTGTTTCAGTTTATTTCATCATTTATTTTGTATATATTTATATACGTGTCTTGTACGAGAAGTTGAGAGACACTAGAAAGCTAGATCTGACGATAGTGTATGAGGGTGTAACATTAACTGTTTGGCATGATTTTGAAGAGAACAGCAAGTTCCGTCCTGTGGTTTGACAAGAGATAGGAACTCGTAGCCAGAGTTTTGCCAAGTGCCAGCTAACAATGGATATGTCTGTTAGGATTTTGAGATTGTGGAAGACAAGCTGGCTTGACCTGTGTTTGTTAACGAGGTGACAATCATGGCAGTGAATGCTAAATATTAGTTTGCTGAAGCTTAAATCTTGGATTTTTGTTTCAAAAATAGTGATTTCTATGTGAATTATATTTATTTGACTTTGTGAATTACTTGTATTTTTTCATTAAATTAACTTGCATTTGGTTGGTAAAGAAGAGAAAAGGTTCTGTTTGGACAAGATTTTGCTATTAATGGCATGTTGTCAGATTATGTATACAGACTTCACATGAAAAACAAATATTTGGCACAGCTTTCCACATTGTTGTCTGTGTTTTTTTTATTGTTTTTGACAGGAGTTGGAGAATTTTATAGTGCATCCCTAACATTGCTACAAAATTAAATTTATTTAACAAAATCTATTGGTTTTATAAAATGCAGGTTGATTGTTCTTTAGTTGACTTTTTATCAGTTCTTAGCAAGTCCTACTGATGTTTCAAGTCTTTATTGTGTCAGCTCACCTCATTTCCTGTTTCTGCTACAGTTTTCTGTTTCTGCTACATAAACACTAGGTTTTCTGTTTCTGCTACACAGTTTTCTGTTTCTGCTACATAAACACTGGGTTTTCTGTTTCTGCTATACAAACACTGAATTTAACTTTTGAATAGTTTCAGTGCACTTTTATTTATCTGGTATAGAAAATGTTTGGTGTGTAAACCTGCCTATGTTTGCTTCACAAAGTCTTAACCTTACTTGCTTGTATGGTCAGGTCTCTGTGATGGTCTTCGATATGCTAGCTTCAACAAATGTTTACATAATTGAAACGTATTACATACAGCAAGAAATGTAATACACATAAAAAAAAATCTAAATATTTTGTTACTTTCATAATTTTCAGAAATGTCATCCAATGTGAAACATGAAGATAGTTCATGTCATTTTTCAGATTTTGTCAAATTGAGTCATAAAAGTCTGGAAGTATTCTCGACTCTTATTCCTCGACTTGACTTTGTCCATTCTGTAGTGAGAGGTTTGTCATGGATGCATGTAACCATCATCATCATTTTGTACATAGTTTGATCTTTTCTTTTTTGTGCAACTTGGTGAGCTCATCCACCTAGAAATAACAATTTTATAAGATCACCACTTAAACTAACCACTTTGAGCGTCAGTTTCTTACATGTCTGTGAAACTTCTTTCCCGTTCACGAAAGTTGGAGAATGATTGTGTCAACCAATGTTCCATTTAAGGTCTTGCGGGTAGTGTGCTAAATATTCATCTGGCATGCAAATGTCCTAAAAAAATATTCTGCGTACAAATGTGCGTCACAATATCAAATTACAATTTAAAGTCTTGATAAGGAAAAAAAAATGGGAAAACAAACTCATGCGATTATTGTATCTTTCTTCTGCACTATTACAGCACGGAATAACATAAGTAAAGTTGAAGATAAAAGTAGCAGAATTGGGGGGGGTTGCATATAAATTTTTGTGCTCAGCATGATTCTTTCATGTGTGTAGCAGCAGCTTAGAGGGAACAGCTAGCTACCTGATCTACGTAAGTGTTATAAAAGGGCATGGTTAAATAAGTTTTTCCTTGGTGTTTCGTCATAAGAAAATGGCTGATGGTTTATGAGAAGATGATAGTTTGTTGCTGCAGTTTCTTTGCTTTTTGATCAAATATTAATTGCCGCTTCTTCAGGTTAGAACCATAGATCTAAAATGTTACCATCTTAACTGCATATAAAACCAGGCTTTCTTTCAACATCCATGTATGCTTCCATGTGTAATGTGTGACATTTGTAGCACAGCAGTTTTTCTAAATGGGGACTTTGTGTTAAGTAAATGTGTGGTCGGTCATTCCACTGTGATGTGTACATAGATCAGTCCTCACATCTGCACTTTCAATTTTGTCTGAGAATGTAAGATTGTGTGGTTCAGCTCTGTGATCTTTGTCTGAGAATGTAAGATTGTGTGGTACAGCTCTGTGATTGTTGTCTGAGAATGTAAGATTGTGTGGTTCAGCTCTGTGATCTTTGTCTGAGAATGTAAGATTGTGTGGTTCAGCTCTGTGATTGTTGTCTGAGAATGTAAGATTGTGTGGTTCAGCTCTGTGATTGTTGTCTGAGAATGTAAGAGTGTGTGGTACAGCTCTGTGATCTTTGTCTGAGAATGTAAGATTGTGTGGTACAGCTCTGTGATTGTTGTCTGAGAATGTAAGATTGTGTGGTACAGCTCTGTGATCTTTGTCTGAGAATGTAAGATTGTGTGGTACAGTTTTGTTTCATCACAGAAAGAAAAAGATTTTTTAAAAAATCTATTAGTCAAGTTTCTTCCCCTATTCACATTATATTTTCAGCTGATAAGAAAAGAACATTATTTTGTTACTGTAAGATTTGATACTTGATGATGCCATTTATAAAACTGATGTGGTTCATACATGAAAAGAGCCAGTAGAAATGACATGCATAAATTATCAAGATATGCATTAAAGTTTCTGGTGTCTCTTTGCTTCATAGATTCAGCCAGGCTCTATAACAACCACATTCAGCCATTTCCCACCCCCCCTCCCTTTCAGCAATATTCTATCCTAACTGCTTTCTCCATTCATTGCTCAATTCTAGTGCATCTTATGTGCTTAAACTGGTTTTCTGTACCGGTTTGTGTTGACACCTGTTATATATCTGCACCATCTAGTGACCATCAGATGCCTGGGATCATGTGATGGTGAAGGACTAACTATTGTGATGAATGAAGTATTACCTTTTGTGTGAACATTTTCCCCCTGTGTAGTTGAAATATTTCATACATTATTACATGCATGAAATTAAAGGAAAACATGCAAAATGTGCTTTCCTCACAGATATTTTTATTTATTAACTCCCATTTTATGTGTAGACACTGTCATCCACAACTGAGACATGACACACTAAACTTTAATATTTTCTTTATTAATGTGTTTGACACTGTCATCACAACTGAGACGTGACACACTAAACTTAAATATTTTCTTTATTAACTCCCCTTTTATGTGTTTGACACTGTCATCACAACTGAGACATGACACACTAAACTTAAATATTTTCTTTATTAACTCCCCTTTTATGTGTTTGACACTGTCATCACAACTGAGACGTGACACACTAAACTTAAATATTTTCTTTATTAACTCCCCTTTTATGTGTTTGACACTGTCATCACAACTGAGACATGACACACTAAACTTAAATATTTTCTTTATTAACTCCCCTTTTATGTGTTTGACACTGTCATCACAACTGAGACATGACACACTAAACTTAAATATTTTCTTTATTAACTCCCCTTTTATGTGTTTGACACTGTCATCACAACTGAGACATGACACACTAAACTTAAATATTTTCTTTATTAACTCCCCTTTTATGTTTGACACTGTCATCACAACTGAGACATGACACACTAAACTTAAATATTTTCTTTATTAACTCCCCTTTTATGCGTAGACGCTGTCATCACAACTGAGACATGAAACTTACCAACAAATATTTTAATTAAAAAAGTATAGCATTTTGTTTACAACTTTTTAATGAGGAAAAAAAATGCATAAAAAAACAAAATCAACAAGTTAATGGTTGTTGGATTGACAAGACATTTTTATCCTTCAAATCCACAACATAAAAAATAGTGAAAGTTTTCATACAAAGAATATGTTGTTAACACACTGTATGCACTAGGAACCTGTTCATGTCCTGACATCTGCCAATATTATCTGGGAGATGATGACAGTTTGGATGACATAAACCAGTGATTTCATTAGCCACAACCTTAGCTACTCTCTTTCACACACAACGGATAGATATATTTACATACATCTGCTCCATTTGTCCAACTTTAACAATTCACTCTCAGCATGTCATACAAATAATAATACACAGATGACAGAAAAATGACGTGACTGGCATACTAAAATATGATACAATTTTCTAATGGCAACATTCCTCTTTGTTTGAATGAGCTTACCAGATTTTAGAACTAAACATACTCAACTATGTAGCTCTAACACAACAGTTACTCTACATGAAATCAACCTGTGACACAACAGTTAATCCATGTTAAATCAACCTGTGACACAACAGAATCCATGTTAAATCAACCTGTGACAACAGTAAATCCACATGAAATCAACCCGTGACACAAAAGTTAATCCATGTTAAATCAACCTGTGACACAACAGCTAATCCATGTTAAATCAACCTGTGACACAACAGTAAATCCACATGAAATCAACCCGTGACACAAAAGTTAATCCATGTTAAATCAACCTGTGACACAACAGCTAATCCATGTTAAATCAACCTGTGACACAACAGCTAATCCATGTTAAATCAACCTGTGACACAACAGTAAATCCACATGAAATCAACCCGTGACACAAAAGTTAATCCATGTTAAATCAACCCGTGACACAAAAGTTAATCCATGTTAAATCAACCTGTGACACAACAGTAAATCCACATGAAATCAACCCGTGACACAAGTTACTCCATGTGACATAAACCTCTAACACAACAGCTAATCCACATGAAATCAAAGACTGAAACAAACTAGCTTTTCTTCTCAAACTTCACATGTTTGACATTGAGGATTTGGTTTAGAGAAATCTGCCTACAAACTTCACTGCTTGTCTTCTTGCCTGATAAACATCTAAATAGAATATGAGGAAAATAAACTTGGAAACTATTTTGAAAGGGACAGTTTATTCAGTGCTCTCCGTTGTCAATTTCCTAAAAGCATATAACAACAGTCAGACATAACAAAACCATTATAATGCTTGTAACAGTAACAACTATTGCAAATCACCACATACATAAAAGAAAAAAAAACTTAAAAATGCTGAAGTCTTTCATACGCTTGTTGGTGTAAATCTACAATCAAACATGAACACTTTCACACACTCAGTCTAAATCTACAAATATGAACACTTTCATACACTTGTTGGTTAAATCTACAAACATGAACACTTTCATACACTTGTTGGTTAAATCTACAAACATGAACACTTTCACACACTTTTTGGTGTAGATCTACAATCAAACATGAACACTTTCACACACTTTCTGGCGTAAATCTACAATCAAACATGAACACTTTCACACACTTTTTGGTGTAAATCTACAATCAAACATGAATACTTTCACACACTCTTGTCTAAATCTACAAATATGAACACTTTCACACACTTTTTGGCGTAAATCTACAATCAAACATGAACACTTTCATATGCCTGGTGGTGTAAATCTACAGTCAGACAACAAAAAATGTTCTGCACCTTTAAGTATGGACTTGGGATTATGCAGAGCATATTTGACAGGGACCTATCTTTGAAGACAAATGTCAAACTCTCGACACCGAGCGACAACAAACATTCAAATGACAAATAAGCAAAACTTGAAAGCGGCATATTCATGAACACGGCACAGAATACAACGCTACTGGTTAAATGAGCAAACAGCACTCAGAAGAACAAACATTTCAAAATTTCGGGCATGTTTCTAAACACTTCGTGTGCTGGCTGCAGCAGCTATAAACACTGAAGATATAAAGTTTGGGTCGCCAAAACCTCAGGGCCTGGACTTTGTGGGCTGATCAGACTCGCTGCTGCTGTCATCACTCTCGCTCGACTTCTCCTCGGCTGCGGCGGCAGCAGCCTTGGCTCTCATTGACTGCAACGCTTTCTCTCTCAGCCGACGTTCCAGATCCTCGCCCTTTTCCTGAGAAGCATGAGAACATAAAATATCAGTCTCAGTTCTGTCCTTTCTGCATTCATCACACCAACAGACTTTTGTCAAGCATGAGAACAAAAAATATCAGTCTCAGTTCTGTCCTTTCTGCATTCATCACACCAACAGACTTTTGTCAAGCATGAGAACATAAAATATCAGTCTCAGTTCTGTCCTTTTTGCATTCATCACACCAACAGACTTTTGTCAAGCATGAGAACATAAAATATCAGTCTCAGTTCTGTCCTTTCTGCATTCATCACACCAACAGACTTTTGTCAAGCATGAGAACATAAAATATCAGTCTCAGTTCTGTCCTTTTTGCATTCATCACACCAACAGACTTTTCACTTTGTCAAGCATCAACAAACAATAATGATGGGATATACATAATGATACAACCTAGGGAGGAAGTCTGGCAGGACACGGGTGAAGACATTATGACTGGATGAAATGTGATGCAAGGCATGTCACACTAGAAAATACTCTACACATGAGCTTCACTTTAAGGCAAAACTGCAAGGAACTATGCTATAAAACATCTGACCTGTATATCTGAAGTGTCTTTCTTTCGCTTGTGTTTCTTATGTTTCTTGTGTCTTTTGTGCTTCTTTTCCTTCTTCTTCTTCCTCCTTTTAGCCTCTGAGTCGGAGTCCGAGCCCTGGATGAAGAGTAAAAGTCCCTAAGAGGCTGGCACGAACTACACGTCTAATACAATACTATATTAATAAATTATATACTTGTAGAAGTTGCTCAAACAAGCCGGGCTGAAAGTGTCAATAATGAAATTTGAAATTTCTGCTTGTATAACTTTCAGATTCCCAGAGTGCTTACAGTGACCCACACAATATCCTCCTATATCACTCACAGTGACACAAAACATCACACAGCATCCTCCTATATCACCCACAGTGACACAAAACATCACACAGCATCCTCCTATATCACTCACAGTGACACAAAGCATCACACAGCATCCTCCTATATCACTCACAGTGACACAAAACATCACACAGCATCCTCCTATATCACTCACAGTGACACAAAACATCACACAGCATCCTCCTATATCACTCACAGTGACACAAAACATCACACAGCATCCTCCTATATCACTCACATTGACACAAAGCATCACACAGCATCCTCCTATATCACTCACAGTGACACAAAACATCACACAATATCCTCCTATATCACTCACATTGACACAAAGCATCCTCCTATATCACTCACAGTGACAAAACATCACACAGCATCCTCCTATATCACTCACAGTGACAAAACATCACACAGCATCCTCCTATATCACTCACAGTGACACAAAACATCACACAGCATCCTGCTATATCACTCACAGTGACACAAAACATCACACAGCATCCTCCTATATCACTCACTGTGACAAAACATCACACAGCATCCTGCTATATCACTCACAGTGACACAAAACATCACACAGCATCCTCCTATATCACTCACAGTGACACAAAACATCACACAGCATCCTCCTATATCACTCACAGTGACACAAAACATCACACAGCATCCTATATCACTCACAGTGACACAAAACATCACACAGCATCCTCCTATATCACTCACAGTGACACAAAACATCACACAGCATCCTCCTATATCACTCACAGTGACACAAAACATCACACAGCATCCTCCTATATCACTCACATTGACACAAAGCATCACACAGCATCCTCCTATATCACTCACAGTGACACAAAACATCACACAATATCCTCCTATATCACTCACATTGACACAAAGCATCCTCCTATATCACTCACAGTGACAAAACATCACACAGCATCCTCCTATATCACTCACAGTGACAAAACATCACACAGCATCCTCCTATATCACTCACAGTGACACAAAACATCACACAGCATCCTGCTATATCACTCACAGTGACACAAAACATCACACAGCATCCTCCTATATCACTCACTGTGACAAAACATCACACAGCATCCTGCTATATCACTCACAGTGACACAAAACATCACACAGCATCCTCCTATATCACTCACAGTGACACAAAACATCACACAGCATCCTCCTATATCACTCACAGTGACACAAAACATCACACAGCATCCTCCTATATCACTCACAGTGACAAAACATCACACAGCATCCTCCTATATCACTCACAGTGACACAAAACATCACACAGCATCCTCCTATATCACTCACAGTGACACAAAACATCACACAGCATCTCCTATATCACTCACATTGACACAAAGCATCACACAGCATCCTCCTATACACTCACAGTGACAAAACATCACACAGCATCCTATATCACTCACAGTGACACAAAACATCACACAGCATCCTCCTATATCACTCACAGTGACACAAAACATCACACAGCATCCTCCTATATCACTCACAGTGACACAAAACATCACACAGCATCCTCCTATATCACTCACATTGACACAAAGCATCACACAGCATCCTCCTATATCACTCACAGTGACACAAAACATCACACAATATCCTCCTATATCACTCACATTGACACAAAGCATCCTCCTATATCACTCACAGTGACAAAACATCACACAGCATCCTCCTATATCACTCACAGTGACAAAACATCACACAGCATCCTCCTATATCACTCACTGTGACAAAACATCACACAGCATCCTCCTATATCACTCACAGTGACACAAAACATCACACAGCATCCTCCTATATCACTCACAGTGACACAAAACATCACACAGCATCCTCCTATATCGCTCACAGTAACACAAAACATCACACAGCATCCTCCTATATCACTCACAGTGACACAAAACATCACACAGCATCCTCCTATATCACTATCGCTCACAGTGACACAAAACATCACACAGCATCCTCCTATATCACTCACATTGACAAAAAGCATCACACAGCATCCTCCTATATCACTCACATTGACAAAAAGCATCACACAGCATCCTCCTATATCACTCAGAGTGACAAAACATCACACAGCATCCTCCTATATCACTCACAGTGACACAAAACATCATAGCAAGATAGGGTCATTCATGCTACTAACAACCCATTTGTGTTTTCTTCAACATTCTCTAGAAAAACAAAGTATAAATAGAAAACAAATTCTAGAAAAATAAAGTATAAAGAAAAAAATAAATTTTAGAAAAATAAAGAGAAAAATAATTCTAGATAAAAATATAAATATACATAGAAAACAAACTGTAGAAACATAAGCAAAAAATAAACAAAATGCAAAGAGAAATGAGAAAGCATAAAAAAAAAAAAACATACCCCAGAATCAGTTTCGCTAGCAGAATGTGCCGGCTTGTCAGGGTTTATCTGCTTGCTCTGTGTGTCACGACCATTACGAGAAGGGCTAGTGGCTCTAGCCGTCTCCTTCACATCAACATCTCGTCTTTTCTTAGGTTCACTTCTGTGCTCACTCTCATCTCTACCCTCTCGTTGCCGAGGCCTCTCTCTGCTTGCCGGAGGACTTGACGGTGTTGCACGATCACGCTTGGATGCTCGAGACTTTTCTTCTTCACGAGCGTCTCTTGCGCGAGCTTTAGGGTCGGGGCTCGGTGACGAGCGCTTCCTCTGTGGAGGACTATTTTTAGATGGCGACGGACTGCGGCTCCACTTGCTGCCTACCTTAAAGTCCTTCTTACTGTCTTGTTTTTGTTTAGGTTTTGTTGGAGCTTCATCTGCTGAACTGCTGCTGCTGCCTGAAGGGGTAATGGATCGTCGCTGCTGCGCTTTCGTCCTAATTTCTGGGCTCACCGACTTCTGTTTTAATGCTGCTTTCTTTGGAGGGGGGGACCTCGGAGGAGAAACATTTCTACCTCTGCCTCTTGGTGAGTGAGAGGGCGCTGCTTGTCTTCTCCTTGGTGGAGATCCCCCACTTTCTCGTTTGTCTCTTCGAGTATCACTGCCTTCAAAAGAACCTTTGCGAGCATGACGCACAGGTGAATCATTTCTTGATCTACTTCTGCGGCCACGTGGTGGTGGTGGTGGTGGTGGAGGAGGTGGTTGTCTCTCTGTTCTACTACCTCTCTGAGGTGACCTGGACACAGGCTTGTTTGCCCTCTTCACAATCTGTGGAGAAGGTGATCTTCTTTTCTTTGGAGGTGGAGGAGACATTTTTGACCTCTTTGGTTCGGGAGGAGAACCAGACTCTTCTGACTCTTCCTCACTATCTGAATCAGATGAAGATGACGAAGAAGAAGATGACGACGACTCTTTTTTCTTCTTGGCCACAACTTTAGGAGCAGGTGACCGCAGTTTCTGGACCGGTCTGAGTTTGGTTACTTCACGAGTTTTTGGTGATGGTTCAGAGTCAGAGGAACTCTCTTCTTCAGATTCTGATTTTGGAACCGGCTTTTTCCTAGGCCTGACTGGTGGTGGAGACACTGAAGCAGGAGAGTGCTGTCTCTTCTTTGGAGACGGAGATGATGATGGCGACGCCTTGTGTCTGCGATAAGGGGGCGATGCTGCCTGCCTTGCAGGAGAGGCTGATACATGCCCACGTCGAGGAGATGGCGAGCGTCGACGCCTGAATAAAAAGGACATCACTGATGTTCATGGCTCGCAGAAATGTCATGAAACACAACTACTCAAAAATACCAGAAGCAACTAGACAGATGGATGAATCTAAACAATGCACACAATAAGCAAACCATGATCTGTGTGTGAGATAGGGAACACAAGCTGGACTGGAATGATAATGTTCTGGACATAAGGAAGTGAAAATAAATGTGAAAGATGAAGCGGTTTCACTTTAACATCACAATAATTACTCTTCATTTTTCATTGCAACTGACTTTACATTGTTATCATAATTATGACGTGCAGTGCCAGATACATTTGGCAAACATCCTACTCCATCTTGTGCAGTCCTTGGTGTTTTCATTTAGTTCAGATGCTTTTCTTTTTTCAAGCCACCTGGTCAGTCCACTGAGATATTTTTCTCCTGGCCTTCCTCTTTTCCTTTTTCCCTTGAATATTTTCCAGTCATTACTAGGTTCTCCAACTTCTGTCATCTCATGACATGGCCAAGTTCTCCAACTTCTGTCATCTCATGACATGGCCAACTTCTGTCATCTCATGACATGGCCAACTTCTGTCATCTCATGACATGGCCAACTTCTCCAACTTCTATCATCTCATGACATGGCCAACTTCTCCAACTTCTATCATCTCATGACATGGCCAAGTTCTCCAACTTCTGTCATCTCATGACATGGCCAACTTCTGTCATCTCATGACATGGTCAAGTTCTCCAACTTCTATCATCTCATAACATGGCCAAGTTCTCCAACTTCTGTCACCTCATGACATGGCCAAGTTCTCCAACTTCTGTTATTGAAATTTTCTTTTTCATATCATTAGTTTTCTTTGTTCTGATACTTCTCTCAGGACCCCTTTGTTTTTCTGCCTGTCCACGGTATCTTTTGCACCTTTCTCCATCTCTGCTGATTTCAGTTTCTTTGCCATCTTTTTTATTGACTGTCAAAGTTTCGCAACCAGTTTTTTAGAGACATGAAGAAGATACTAACAGCAACTTTTTTTTAATGACATGAAGAAGAAAATGTCCCTGAAAGTGACTTTACTTTTACATGACTGTATATCAACTATTCACATTTGTTTCTACAGAAGAGAAATTAATAACAAAATGTGATGCAGTTAGGTGGGACACACTGAAGTGATGAAGGTGTTTGGGGTTTTAAGGTGATGGTGGTGGCTGGGACACAGAAGTGGTGGCTGGGACACACTGAGGTGATGGAGGTGGCTGGGACACACTGAGGTGATGGAGGTGGCTGGGACACACTGAGGTGATGGTGGTGGCTGGGACACACTGAGGTGATGGAGGTGGCTGGGATAATAAGGTGATGGTGGTGGCTGGGACACACAAAAGTGATGACTGGGACACAACTGAGGTGATGGTGGTGGTTGGTACACAGTGAGGTGATGGTGGTGGCTGGGATGAGGTGATGGTGGTGGTTGGTACACAGTGAGGTGATGGTGGTGGCTGGGACACACTGATGTGATGTAATGGCTGGGACACACTGATGTGATGTAATGGCTGGGACACACTGATGTGATGGTAATGGCTGGGACACACTTAGGTGATGGTGATGGCTGGGATAAGGTGATGGTGATGGCTGGGACACAATGAGGTGATGGTGATGGCTGGGACACAATGAGGTGATGGTTGTGGCTGGGACACACTGATGTGATGGTAATGGCTGGGACACACTGAGGTAATGGTGGTGGATGGGATAAGGTGATGGTGATGGCTGGGACACACTGAGGTGATGGTGGTGGCTAGGACACAATGAGGTGATGGTGATGGCTGGGACACACTGATGTGATGGTAATGGCTGGGACACACTGAGGTAATGGTGGTGGATGGGATAAGGTGATGGTGATGGCTGGGACACACTGAGGTGATGGTGGTGGCTAGGACACAATGAGGTGATGTATGTCCTGGGACACACTAAAAGGTGGCTGGAACACACTGAGGTGATGGTTGTGGCTGGGACACACTGAAGTGATGGATGGTAATGGGATGTGCTTCTGACATGGACAGGACACAATGACCCAACATAAGAAAACGTATCCTTATTAGCACTTCTGTTCAAAGAAGTAAAATGTCAAGAAATGTGGAGAACTTTTGATAAAGATTGTGAAAGCCTAGAGAGGATGACTTAGACACACTTAGATATAAGCAAGTCTCATGGATGCTTATGCCCTTCAAGATGTGCATTTGTAGAGATCTTATCATGATGTTATCAGACTCACCTAGGTGGTGAGTATCTTTGCTGTGGAGAACGCCTTCGAGGGGAGGGATTTCTTCTGAAAAAGTTTTTAAAAAAAGTTTGTGGTAAAGAAGAATGTACCAGAATAAGAACCATCTAGACTGAGTGAACTAAGTCTCTAATCAAACCTCACAGGACTTGGCCTGATATTCACGTGACTAACTCCTGTCTATTGCGGAAGAGAATCTATGTCCCACGGTATCTGCCGCATGCTGTACGAGTACGAAGTGTTAGCGCCTTCACACTTGAAAGCCACTACAGCATCTGAGGTACAGATGCCAGTACCTGTCCTCGCTGCATCTTCTCATAGGGAAGTCTCCCCCGCTTTCTTGTGACTGGGTTGATGCCGGTGCTGTTCAGTCCAAAAAATTCTGCCTGAATGCAAAATTGAACCAGGGACTTTCTGATCTGCAGGCAAGTGCACCAACCACTCTACCACCACGACACAACGGTACAGAAGCTGTGACATTAACTAAGAAAATGGAAAAGACAACTGGGACTATAGAAATGTGGATATACAGAAGAATAGGAACAATTCCATGGATTGAAAAGCAAATGAAGATGTATTAACTCAAATGAAACGAGGAACGGTGACAAAAATAGGAACCAGACAGTTACAATATTTTGTTCACATGAAGAGGCAAAATGAGAAAAAAAAAAAAACATGGCATTCTGAGATTGTGGTCTGCAACCCACAGCTGATCAAAATCCGACTGCGAGTGGTGATTGATAAAATTTCTACCTAAGGTACAACGGATTATTTGTGGACAACTTTTTTGGGGTTCTTTCTCAACATAGTCCCCTTGCACGTTTATGTACTTAGTCCAGTGATCCTGGAGCATATGGATCCCTTCTTTGTAAAAGTCAGCATCTTGTGCCAGTAGAAAGTGGTCTACAGCATGAATGACATCATCATCTGAAGCAAATTTGTGACCACTGAGCTCTTTTTTGAGTTTGGTAAACAGGTAATAGTCTGAATGGGCCAAATCTGAGGAATAAGGAGGATGTTCAAGAAGCTGGAAGCCGCATTTATGAATGGCAGCCATTGCCACCGCCGACTTGTGAAGTGGAACATTGTCTTGCTGAAAGACGACTCCTCTTGTTAATTTCCCTCGATGCTTTTCCCTCAATTTGAGCCAGTTGCTTCACAGGATTAGCGTAATAGGCCCCGGTGACTGTTCTGTCCTTTTGAAGATAGTCTACCACTAGCACACCTTCTGAATCCCAAAAGATGGGAGCCATCACTTTGCCTGCAGACAGAACCACCCTTGATTTCTTTGGAGGTGGGGATCCATGATGTTTCCACTGCATTGACTGTTCCTTGATTTCTGGTTAAAAATGGTGAACCCAAGTCTCATCTATAGTCACAAATTGCTGCAGAAACTTTTCAGGACGTGCAGAAAAATGGCCAAGATTGTCTCTTGACATGATGAGACGTCGGTGATCAGCTCCAAGAAGCAAAGACCTTTGTCATTTGAAGATCATTGTGAATAATGGCATGAGCACGTTCCTGGGAGATGCCCAACTCAGTAGCAATGTACCGCTCAGTTAGTCGTCGAAAATCCATTATCATATCATCGATTCTGCCGGTGGTTACTGTTCTTGGTCTTCCTGGACAAGGATCATCTTCCAGACTCTCCTTTCCATGTCTGAACTGAGCTCCCCATTTCTTCACTGTGTTGTAAGAAGGGGCACTCTCCCTATATCCTAATGGATCTCCTTCGATGATAAGCCCCTGATGCAGAGGTAGCAGTTAATTTCTTGAAACCTGGAGTTTAATCTTACATTAACCTGATCTACAAATGCACCTAATATCAACTGCATTGAATAGAATTTTACACAAACACCATTTCCTCACATAAAATATACATTAATTATTTATTTACAGTTAATTTACAGTCTACAATACACTAACATGGCAACACCACAGTTGGTGGCCCATAAGCTTAGAAAAACATTTTAAAAATTAATTTCTGTACCACAACATGGCTCTCAATTTAGACGCAAGGCCTTGTGTTGACGCTTGTATCACACCGGAAGCGATTTCTACAACCGGTTTTGGCCAGATTTTAAGCACTGTATGATTAAATTCACTTTTAGAGCCCAACTCATTACCAGAACATGACGTGTACACAAGGCAAAAAGTGTCCGCCTGATGGTCACACAGTGCGTGGCGAAGTATAGACAGAGTTAACTTGCCAACAGTTGGAATTCTAAATGAACAATACAAACATTATGCTAGAATTTTTGTTCCTGTTTCTGTTTAAAGGTCTGTTGACTATAAGAACACTGGTTTCATTAGTTGTCTGTACCTTCTATGTCCAGGTGATGGGTATCTGCGCACCAGTGGACTGCGGTGACGAGGTTCGGGTGTTCTGTGTCTGCGAACAAACGGGGATGGGGTCCTCCTCTCTCTCTCCCTTCTCCTACCTGGAAAGAAGAGAAAATTCAGTTTATGTTCTGTTTGTATCATCCTATCGAGAAAATTCAGTTTATGTTCTGTTTTTATCATCCTATGTCAGCTGTCTTCTGCAGTTAAGCAACTCTTGCAAGAACAAACCTGACCCACATGACGAATCACACAATCTAAACAGACAAAACTAAACCATCACTAACAAACTGAGTCACCTCAAACACCTAAATGAACTAAAAAAAAGCCAAAGCCATCCTGGTAGAGCGGCTCCACCACCAGGCAGCCATGTTGACGGCTCCCCATTGGTCAAGTAAAACAATCTATTTTCAAGAACACCATGAAATAGCAAAATGGAGATCTACATTCATCTCTGGCTCTGATAGCTAAATCATCCCTGTAGAAAAGACTGCGCCAGCAACTTAGTCTTCTATACTGAAACTCTGCCAGTCTGTCCTTACATTTTCTAACTGACAAACTTTAACAATGCAAGAACTAAACTCACCGTTAACCGGAGGAGGGGAGACCCTCTCATCCCCGCTTGATTCTCCTGAAGAAGAACTGGAAGAATCCTTGCCACTCTCCTCTTCGTCATGTTTTCTATAGTTTCTCCTCTTCTGGATCCCTCCCTTTTCTGGTGAAGGGGAACCTTCATCCTGGAGAGATATCACTCTAGTATGAATGCAAATGATCATAAACTTGCAAACTTGCAGATATGCTCACAAAAATACACTGTAGAATAATGGTACTACCAACACACAAAAACAAATATATATTGAAGGTGTTATTTACAATCTCAATATCTTTATTCTGAAAATCCTTGTACAAACTGAAGTTCTTGGCCTAACAAGAAAACAGTAACTCGCCATCACAAGCAACATGTCAATCACAGTCTGCTGCTAGATGCTCCACCTTCCGAAGGTTGAATATAGTGTCGAAGCCAAAACAATAATTAAACATCAATACATGGACATACCACAAAAAAAAAAAAAAAACAGCATCTAACAACCGGATGCCGCAACTCTTGTGTCAAGAACTACCATCTTCGGACTACACACAGGACACTGCCGAATGTTAACGCGCCTGTGTCACTTCAGCCTATCACACACACTGACTATCTGAAGATGCAAGAAGGTGCTCAATTCCAAAACACATTCTGCAACAAAACTCCCCCTCCCTCCCTGCTCTGATCACGGTAAACTATATGGAAGACAAAGCTTTGGAGAATAATTTATCCAAGCAATAGACATGTCAGGCCAGAGTCAAGGAACACTGAAGAAAGTATCACTAGCTTTAATTAACTCCCGCTAATTTTCAGCATTATCTCAGTTTCTCATAATTCCATATTTGGTAAAGTCTCCTCCCATTTCTTCATTGATTTATTACAGTGATTTAGTCTATTAGTCATGTGACCAATACTTCACTAGGTCACATGTTTAGCTGCTTCTTACAATTACCATGGGTTAGTGTGTGTCCAATCTCTAACTCTGAAGCTTCTAGCTGTGACAGCTGGTCATAATTCTGTGTCACTAAACTCTGAGGCTTCTAGCTATGACATCATCATCATCATCATCAGGTGCCGTGCCGACTGGCGTTGGCTATTATGCTTCTCCAGAGTACCTGATCCTTCATGCAGGCCATCAGTTGGTGATCTCCTCTCACACCATCCTGTCAGACTGTCCAGTATCATTTCTCTTGGTCTTCCTCTTGATCTTCTTCCTTCTATTTTTCCTGGTCATAATTCTGTGTCACTAAACTCTGAAGCTTCTAGCTATGACAGCTGGTCTAATTCTGTGTTACAAAACTCTGAAGCTTCTAGCTATGACAGCTGGTCATAATTCTGTGTTACTAAACTCTGAAGCTTCTAGCTATGACAGCTGGTCATAATTCTGTGTCACTAAACTCTGAAGCTTCTAGCTATGACAGCTGGTCATAATTCTGTGACAATGAACTCTGAAGCTTCTAGCTATGACAGCTGGTCTAATTCTGTGTTACTAAACTCTGAAGCTTCTAGCTATGACAGCTGGTCATAATTCTGTGTTACTAAACTCTGAAGCTTCTAGCTATGACAGCTGGTCATAATTCTGTGTTACTAAACTCTGAAGCTTCTAGCTATGACAGCTGGTCATAATTCTGTGACAATGAACTCTGAAGCTTCTAGCTATGACAGCTGGTCTAATTCTGTGTTACAAAACTCTGAAGCTTCTAGCTATGACAACTGGTCATGATTCTGTGTCACTGAACTCTGAATTATGAAGATGATAACGTAAGTATGGCTAAAAGTTGTATGAGACAGGAGTCTGTCTTACCAGAGCTTTTGATCCCCGAGGCTTTTCATCTTCTTCTTCTGAACTACTAGAACTTTCCTCAGAACTGGACCTGTTTGAGAATATAAACTAACATATTCTACATCTCTCTATGTAACAACTTCATATTAAACTGCTGTTCAGTACAAAGACAGGATACATAGCCACTGTTAGAATTTTTAATCATTCTGCTTCAATCTATACCAATACTTTTGTCATGCATTTATACAACACTTAACATAAGAAAAAAAGATGAAACATTCTAAGACACTATCTCCAGAATGTCCCACTGACAATATACTTCACATTTAAAATTATTTGAATACTGTTTCAAGAATGTCTCACAATTTCTGTACCAGCAGTGATGAGATAAAAGCTGACCTGGCTTTGTTCTTTACGTTCTCACTTCTTCTAGGTGATCGTGACTTGTGTTGTGCAGATGACGATGGTGCTCTCCTGGGAGGACTTCTACGCTTTGGTGGCGGTGAGCGATGTCGTGGTGAGGGTGACCTCCTCCTTGGTGATCTGGATCTGCGTGGAGACCGTGACCTGCGTCTGACAGAGGGCGGGGAGTAGCGACTCCTTCCAAATCCTGGTCTGCAAAATTCCAGTTGAAATTTTATAGCATCAATAAAACCACTATAAAACCACTTGTCAATCAATTCTTTCATGAGAATGTGAAGTGTAAATCCACACATATTCTCACCCATATGCTAGTACATTCTACTTACACAAAAATGTGCCCCAATGTTAACATGGAAAGGAACATTACTGAGACAATCTGTCTGCATTATTTATAGTCCCCAAAGTTATTTATTCCAGACACCAACAGTACAGTCCAGGTTCCGGACATCTCATGGTGGAACTTCTACTACCAAGAGTTTTTTAAATTAGAAATTTGTCAATCTGAATTCATACAAATTTGCTTCTGCACAACTTCCTGCCTCTCCCAGTCACAGTTACACAACAACAACCATGGTATAAACAATATCCAGGCTGGCAGTATTGCTGTAACTACTGTACAGTGCTTTATATTATTTATTTGCCTTGATATGACCTTAATTCTTTTTATACTGGGGGTGTTTTCCTCAAAAGACCAAGGGGGGAAAATTTCACAATGTGGAATGGGATGGTTGTCACATTTAAAAGAATGACAAAGGCATAATCTGATTTACAATATCATATATTATACAATATTTTAAAGAAGAAAAAATGTATTTTGTTTTTCTAATAAAATCTTAGTATACAACGAAAAAAAAAAAAAGAGCTAAGAACTGAGAAGAAAGAATGGGAAATGAAGAAGTTGGAACAATGTTTTTTTCACTTACCCATCAAGTTAATCCACTGTAGTTGGTCATATAATTCCATAATGAATAAAAATGTACACAAGCACCTTCACATCCTCCAAAATTTACATGAAAACATACACTAATTATGCATTTACAGTAAACTAAAAACATCAAGTGGGTAGGTAATATTTACATGAAAATAACTGGGCGGGCGGCGACTAATATTTACCAGAAAACAGGCCATTGCATTTTTTTTAATTTGAAGCATTCTACAACATTTAATTTGTTAAATGACACAATCTCCAGCATTACTTATTGTGATATCACAGATAGTACTAGCAAAAAGCTGTGAAGTAGTATCACAAGCTACCCTTCTAACATGTTTTGCTGCTGGACCAGGAAAAAAAAACATCATCCTCATCCTTTGAATCAGCGCCACGTGGGTCCAAAAATTCACAATCTCTACTACTGCATTCTCTTCACCGCAGTCTAGACATTTTATAATTAAATTCTGAGCTTGTAATGCAGAAATATGCTGCCCTGGATGAAATAAACTACCACTGGAAGCCATATTTGTTGATAAACAAAAAACTAGCCACGATAAACTTTGACAAAAACTCATTCAATTAACACACTATCGCTTTGAAATCAGCTGAAACACGCCCCTTGTGTCAACAAATGGATTCCAGCAGGAAGTCCAACTGCTGGTTTTAAGTATATTTTTATTACTTTCAAAATCAGAGAGCTACAAACCATCATCGCACTGTGCGGAGAATGGGATACTGAGGAGGAAAAAAACCACGCAGGACGCGTCTCAAACGGTACAAAGAGTTAAGTAGTGATGCTATCAGTTCTGTCAAGCCGAAGAGTGTGCATAATTTTTAAATACAGGTAGATAGAGGTGTATGGCAGTTTTACAAAGCAACAGATGCAGAGATAAAAGTGAAAAGAAAAACATAAATAATGAAATACATACAACATCCAGTATTTTGGTGTGACCCTTTTTCAAGGATTACATACTTCTTTTCTTTTTCTTCGCTCACATTGTCTGTCTATATCTGCAGTCCTGTCTCTTGGACAAACTTCACTGTTTTTCTGTAATTCATGTATACAACCATAGAGCTTATTTTCTTTAGTAGTTTCACTGGGCCAGTAATTATTTCTCAGTGTCTCATAGTTGGTGCAGTTTTGGAGGATATGTTCCACAGTTTGGGGCACCTGGGCACATGTACATAGATTAGTAGTACCAACCTTGAACTTTGTATACATATGATGTTGGAGTCGGCTGTGTCTTGTTCAGAGATGGAAAATGGTAACTTGATCCTTTCTGTTTAGCACGTGACAGTCATCATGTGGTGGTGTTTGTGGCTTCCTGTAGGTTTTTATCATGCTTTTCTTCTGATTATAGGTGACTGGTATGTCTGGTTGCTCCATTTTAGTGCCCTCTTTGGCCAGACAGTCAGCTTTCTCATTTCCTGGTATCCCACAATGGGAGGGAATCCACTGCAAAGTGACTCCATGTTGTAAGTCAATTTTTGATAAGGCATCCTTAAGGTCTGGTAGTTTGTTGCTCTGAAGAGCTTCCAGTACTGATCTTGCATCTGTGAGAATTACTACAGGGCATGTATCAACTCTGGAGTCTGATAGTTTTTCAACTGCAGCAATAATTGCCCTAACTTCTGCATCAAAGTTGTTGCAGTATTTTCCAGTCGGTATGAAAATCTTGTCAGTGGTGTTGTTTGGACATTCAATATGTGCTCCTGCCCCTCAATTCTTTATGGCATTATGTGCAGATCCGTCTGTATACACACGTATCCAGGTGTCACATGGATATTTATCATCTAGAACACTAAGTGTGGCTGTTGATCTTACAAGACTGCTCTGCATCTCACCATTCTGCACACCTTTCACTTCAGTCTGAATAGTTATTTGTGTATAATCTGCTTCTTTCTGTGGTGTATGCTCTGGTACAGATGATAATGGAGCAACTACAGTTGGAAGGTCAGGTATCAACTTACGCATATGCTTGGCCCAATGAACGAAACTGCTTCTTTTAAGCCGTCTTAGTGCCAAGTTACTGAATCTCTCCTTCAGGGAGCTCTGTAGAGCTAAGGAATTTCTCTCCCAAGGTCATGACCTTTGTATCTCTAAGTTCCTTTAGCGCTTAACACCAACTATTTTCTGCATTTCTACTATTGGTGTGGACCTCATGGCACCTGTGATAATCCGTAGTGACTGATTTTGTACCTTGTCTAGATTATGCAGCATAGTGTTTGATGCTGTGCACCAAAATGTTGAGCCATATTCTAAATGTGGTAGAATACTTTGCTGATATACATTCTTGAGGATTCTTTCACTAGCTCCCCATATGGTTCCACTCAATTTTCTTAATATGGCTAGTTAAGGATTGCATACAAAAACAAACACAACATAAAAAAAAGAAGAAGAAAAATGAAAATGAAAAATTTAAATTTGTAGATGCTACAAAACTAAGTTTTTCATTCTCATTTTTTGATAAAAAATAAATATGACACTGGGTTTAGTATTATCTGTGGTTTTTAAGCATCTGCAGTAAGGATTGGAACCAAATGGCTGTGGATACAGGGAGACTAATAATGTACTAACAAATCATAAATCTTACCTTGGACGACTAGTAGGTGCTCGACTTCTGTCTGGAGTTCGTGATCTCCTATTGAATCGTTTCTCTGGAGTCCGAGATCGTCGTCTCCTGTCTTTATCTTTATCGCTGCGTTTTTTATCAGGAGTTTTATCTCTTGCCCTTCCTTTATCTTTGTCAGGTGAATCCCTTGTTTTGCTCTCATCTTTTGCTTCTTTTGTTTCTGATTTGGTATCACTTAAAAAAAAATTCATCATGAAAACAATCGTATTATTGGGAAATTTGTTTACAGTACCGAGCAAAGTATTTCTGAAGCATATTGTAAAAATGTGTTTCCTGTTCACTCACTGGCTCAGGTGTTGCCCATTTAGAATCTATGTCACCTGTACACACAGGGTATTATAAGATATAAACTGCTTGCAGAGACAAGTTCCTCAACACATGTGTCAGGTAACACTTTTTACAGCAGAGCCCATGGGAGGATGCTGGCAGTGAGTCTTTAGACAACAACTTTCCTGTCAGATAGCAACTAATCACTACATACTTGATATGCTTCCACTCAAAAAATTATGTAATACAACACCAAAAAAACAAGTGGCAAAAAAGTGCAGCAAAAAGTTTTTTTTCTACAATATAATCACAATATTTAGCTATAAAATGTTATTTACTAGTATAATATATTATCACTTATAACCCACTGACGCACTGAGGGTCTTAACTTGTGCATTCCAAATGCCAATAAATCTTGTAGTTTAAATAAATTATCATTCAGCAAAAACAAAACATGAAATCTAACAATTAAAATGTATGCAGCAAGTTTTGCTGAAAGAAGTGAACTGTGCAGAAATCTATACAATGACTTTCATACAGCAAAATGGAGGCTTCACAAATGAACATGTATGCCAAGTATGATTTTACCTTATTTTCCCAGCATCTTTATCATCTTTGACTTCCTCCACAGGTTCCGGCTTCACAATCAAAGTTTTAGGTGAGGCATCACCATCTTCAGCCAAGGGCTGGACGTCCTTCTCTTCCTTCGCACCGCTTCTGTCACAATGAGCATGAAACAACATTTACATACGTACAGACATACATGCTTATATCAGACAGTGACTGCTTGTATGACAGTCAATCATAACTAGACAGAAACATGGTTTGGCTACTGTGCTGTGTGGTTTTAAAATACATATTTAACAAGAAAAAAGGTGGAGATGAAGCCAGTAAATGTCTTGTAAGAATATCTGACTGGTTTATTGGAAGAACAGTGCAGACAGTGAACGTAGAACTGAGCTAACTACAAAATATGTTCTTGTCTGTATCACTTACTTAGGCATGGGAAGAACAACTAACTATCTCCTATTCCTTTGTTACTATAAAATGTGCTCAGTTAATGCTCCAATAACTTTAAGAGATCTCATTTCTTCATCTTAAACAATTAATTCTCTACCCAATTCCTTTGACAGTCTACACACTTCTGTTTTATGGCTCATACTGATGAACATACCAGCCTCATCTTCAAGTCTGGTGATTCTAAACTTACTTCAAGTCCAATGATTCTAAACTTACTTCAAGTCTGGTGATACTAAACTTACTTCAAGTCTAATGATTCTAAACTTACTTCAAGTCTGGTTATATTAAACTTACTTCAAGTCCAATGATTCTAAACTTACTTCAAGTCCGGTGATACTAAACTTACTTCAAGTCCAATGATTCTAAACTTACTTCAAGCCTGGTGATACTAAACTTACTTCAGGTCTGGTGATACTAAACTTACTTCAAGTCTGGTGATACTAAACTTACTTCAAGTCCAATGATTCTAAACTTACTTCAAGTCTGGTGATACTAAACTTACTTCAAATCTGGTGATACACTTCTTCTCTCCAATTTTTCAGCCTCTCTTCTCTCCCTTGCTAACTGTTCCTTTATCTGCTCCTCTTTTTTCTTAACAGCCTCTTTTATTCGTTCCTGTTCCTCCTGCAAGAATAAAAGACCAAGAAAAGGGATAAAACTGAATATAAAAAAAAAAAGCAAGATGTTTCTCCACTCTTACTTGACCTCCACTTCAAAGACAGATTATACTGGACACTCATTATTCACCAAACAAGAAATCTTCCTTCTAAGCTGAATACTTATTCACCTGCATACTTCTGATAATCCTATCACATGCATTTTTTTTTCTTCAAATTTTAAGTGCAGAAAATTGCCAGCACTATATATTCCAAAAGCAATTCTGTTCTGAACTTTATATCACATTAACTTCTAGCACTAGATGATGATAGTACTAGTTGTTCATGATAATGTTTCTATCAACATGTGCTGTGCCTCCTGTGTGCTCTACAGATCACTGTACTATATAAAACAAAGTCCTAGGAGTATATAATGCCTGCATAATCTTGTAGCTGTGTGCTCTACAGATCACTGTACTGTATAAAACAAAGTCCTAGGAGTATATAATGCCTGCATAATATTGTAGCTGTGTGCTCTACAGATCACTGTACTGTATAAAACAAAGTCCTAGAAGTATATGATGCCTGTATAATCTTGCACCAGTAGCCAGATCAGTATGCCTGAAGCTATACAGTTATAACAGGAATAAACTATGTGACTTATGAGATTCTTAACATCTGTTTGGAACTTTCTGGTTTCAACAGGATGAGATTAAAGACTTGGATTCAGCAATTACACTTTCACTTAATGCACATACTTACTTACTCTAATATTTACTCATTTTAAACTTTCCTCTAAGTCAAGACATATAATATTTACTCATCCTAAACTTTCATCTGTTTCAGGAGCTTAAATCCAGGTTTTAAATCACCGCCCATGTTTATAAACAATTTAAAATGTAAAAAATGAACTCACAATTTGCCAGAACCACAAGCAACTTTGCTCTCTCTGACATAAATAACTGAAATACTGAACTTGTAAAACTAGACAGTGCTGCAGGAATACAAAGGCCATGCTAAATACCTGTCTCTGTTTGATCTCATTTTTCTTCTGTTCCAAGAACTGGTTTGGGATGCCAGTAACATTATCTTGGGCACTGCACAGGTGTTCCCATAGTTCACTGAGAAATATTCTAGCATTCTTTCCATTCAGGAAGCCGGTCAGATTAATCTGCATCTCCTTGGCATCCGGGTGCTGCAGATACACACAGGGGAAGATGGCATGCATAAATCCTAGAACATCATCACACACAACAGAATCATCTCCTCAAATAGACCTACTACCAACATCACACTAGTTCTGCTACTAAAGTACACTGTGATAACTTCATTAAGTGTAAGTTCACAATTGTACACATCACAGTTGTGCATCACATGCTGCTTCTTTACCTTTGCACTTTCCTGCCCTCTGTGAAAGATTTCTCTGATAAGCTGATTCTCACACTGCAGCCTGTGTCACCATGTTTTATTTAAGCAGTGGTTCAGATCAATCTTAACTTTGGTAAATCATCAGGATATTTGTTACTTCTTTTTTTTTTCCTCTTTTAAATACTTTTAAAAGTTCACACAACAGATAAAACAAAGACGAAATCAAGTGAACTAGACAGACTAAACTGTAGATAACATTGATTCTGAAAGTGTTAAACAAGGACAGAAAAGCATGAATAATATTTTTGTCATTTACAAAGAAACACATCAAGAGTCTTCAAGCTGGAAATGCTAGAAAGTACATTTAACAAATTCTGTCAACACTTTTATTAGGAACAATTTTTATGTTAGAAGCAGCTGAGACAATATTCATTAAAAAAAAAAAGAAGGAGAGAGAGAAATGCCAAGATAGCTCAGTCTAAATGCCAAACAAAGGAATAATTTAACGCCAAGAAACAAAAAAATTAACGTGAAAAAAAAGTGAAACAGAGCCCTGGGAGTAAATGACAGCAAAAAGAGAGACAACTTTCAAGAGTTGCCAGCATCTGAAACATTTCATGACAGCTGCTTCTGATAGCCTTGGAAAACGTCCGCATGTTCACACACATTCATATAATTGCAAAATTCAAAACACTAGTGCATGTATGAGAAATGAGAAAAATAAATGATATGGCAATGTGACGGACAAAAATCTGTTCACTTCACTGCTTCACAGTTCTTATTTCATGATGCAGCGACGTGACGAGCAAAACAATCGCCACTGCATCTATGACCAGAGCTTCGCTCCACTTCCCAAGCCAAGCTCTCAAACCAACACTCAAGGCCAACGATGATCATGACCCAAAGGCTGTTGTGTTCCATCGCCACACAGGACAGAGGCTACTACTACCTAGCTCTGACCTGGGTCAACCTAGGCATCCAACCAATCAAATGAAATGTCTGTTATCTCTGCAAAAAAGATGTGCCCCATCAGTAACATCGGTGCACACAAGAGATTGAACATTTACTCATACAGCTTTTACACAAATAACAATCAAACGTGACAAAGCAGAAGACATATAACCGCAGACCAAACAATCAAACAATTAAACATGAGACAGCGGCAGACATTACCACAAACCAATTAAACATGACAAAGGAAACGTTCTCCACAAGTAATAACACAACTGTAGGGAGCTTTCATGTCCATCTATTTCCCTCATGTTCAAGGCTACACCTTCCTCAACACATTTTGCTAATCAGCATGTAAAGCAATGTCAGTGTTCCAAAAGGAAACTCAAACAAAGGACATCTCCACTGGTAAATCAAATGTGTCTCAATGATGATGATAGTTTACTCTTGGCTTTCAAAATATGGTGCTCTATTTACCCTTTTTAAATAAAAATTGAAAATATTCAAATGCCACACAAGCTCTTGCGAAACTAGCTTGTATATACAAACACTCTCTTCTTTTGTTCATCTGTTTCACATATCTACATTAGTTGGATTATTCTCACCAAATTTAGCCTCACATCCAACTTCAGCAAGTTTCAATTCAGACAGTCTTCTCTGTAACTAAACTTGAAAAGACGAAGTCCAGTACGACCAACAGTGATGGTTTTATCTTTAATCTTTTCTTATCCTGTGTCAAATATTTGATGCTCCGACCCAATACCAGTTTTACTTCCTTCTAGAACAAATTTCATTATAGACAAGTTGATGTTTCCTTGTATAAACTTCTCACACTGATTACAAAGAAGTGACATAAAAAAAACAAACATATTTTAAAGAATTATCATATCACAACAGGTCTCACTCTGATTTTGCTACATTTAAATGGATTTAAAAACGATCAAATTAAGTTGCTATGATAATCTATAGGCGTTTCTTATACAATATCTACAGACATTTTTTGTATAATATATATCTACAGGCATTTTTTATATATCTACAGGCATTTTTCTTGATATAATAATCTACACTAATTTTTCCTGATATAATAATATAAATCAATTCTTCTTGACATAAAATAATCTGCAGTAATTTTTCTTCATATAATTTTCTACAGTGATTACTCTTGTTATAATAGTCTGAGCTCTCCTTCTCAGTAGAATAAGTAATTTTCCTTGATGAAGATTTACATTAATTTTCCTTACTGAGTAGCATGACCTGTCTGTAACAGACTGTTAGCCATATTTTACACTTTGCATGTATTTAATTCTGAGAAATGTATATGACTTTGTGAAAATGACCTTGTGAAATTGCTGCCTGACTATTCGTGAAATATCACACTGGAAAAAAAAAATTTGTTTAGAACCCAAGTACCTCGACGAGAAGTGCGGCAGAAGATGGCTTAATTAGACCGACACAAAACCAAATGGACAGATAATAATGATACAAACCCACCATTGTGGACAGCAGGTGAGGCAGCTGATTACAGAATCTAGCTACCAAAGCATTGAGAAAACTGGGAGCAGCCACATCCGTGCTCAGCAGTGAGTGATATGCTTGTGGGCCAATTTGTTTATACTTCTCTGAGCGTAAGAGGAAACAGTCAACAAATGAGTAAACATCCAACACTGGAAGCCAGCACTATCAACCCTGAGCCTGGCAGGGTGCTCTTTCTATTTATCCATTTAAAAAGAAAAAAATTTGTTGGTTTTCATTTGCTGAGTTTTCTTCTCTTAAACATTTGCTACACTACTTTCATTTACTACAACAACAACAACAACAACAAAAGTAATAAACAACCGACTAAATGGAGAAATATTAATAAGGAGTTTCTCTTGTTAAATTAAGGGGAAAACTTGAGCAACAGGGCATCACTCTCACGCTCACAACAGCAAATATTCTAAACTCAAAATACGCATCTAAAAATGAGGCAAATACAAGATGAAGATAAAGCATCCCGTAGCCATACCCTCTCTTCCAGCTGGTTGTAGACAAACTCCACTACGACATCGTCCTCCATTCCAAGCAGCTCAGTGATTCGCTGAGCAATCCAAGGCTTCAGGCTGTCTACATTTACTTTGGTCATGTCCACCTAAGAAAAAGTTCAACAGTTTAAATTCATCATTTACTGAATGTAACCAGGTCACCAGCCTCATCCTCTGACCTATTTCATTAACCCCCTGTAATCGCAGTTTTCTAGCATGTGCATCAAGGTCATAAAAACCAAGCACAAGGTTGGGACTAGAGGTGCCTAAGCTAACTCTGATTTCTGGAGCACACTCTTCCGCCAATGGGTGTAAAGGGTTCTTTAACTTGCCACTGCGGCCTGTTTCCAGGCTCATCATATCTTGGCCAATTCTAGGAAGCAAGTCTTGGCAACTGTAGCTTCTTTGCTGGCTACTAATGTAGTAACAATGTAAACTAGCTGAAAATCATTACAAACAATGGAATGTGAAATGAAAATATCGTTCTCTAAAACCAAGCATACTTTTTCACAATTATTCAAGAGCATGAGTAACTTGACAATAAGTCACAAACTGAGGGGAGGGTGAGGGTTACCCGCCTACCATTTTTATCAGTTTTATGTTGTGCTACAGGGCAACTATTTAACTCAGCTAATATCCAAATGTTTCCACAGTGTTGTAGTCCTGCGTGAATGTTGCCTAGAGTTGGGTCTGTGGCTTGTCTGGCTTCACTGGCGCTGTATCTGATTCCAATTCTACTGAACCAACAGCCAGACTGAGCCAAAAAATGAAGTAGCACCATAATTTTTTTTTTCAATAACACATGTCCAGTCTGTGCAAACATTAGCAGTTATGTATTGTCTAAAAACACATTAGCAGATGTGTATTGTCTGTAAACAAATTAGTGGTTGTGTATTTTCTAAAAACATATTAGCAGTTGTGTATTGTCTAAAAACACATTAGCAGATGTGTATTGTCTGTAAACAAATTAGTGGTTGTGTATTTTCTAAAAACATATTAGCAGTTGTGTACTGTCCAAAAACACATTAGTAGTTGTGTATTGTCTATAAACAAATTAGTAGTTGTGTATTTTCTAAAAACATATTACCAGTTGTATATTGTCTAAAAATACATTAGCAGTTGTATATTGTCTGTAAACAAATTAGTAGTTGTATATGTTCTGTAAACAAATTAGCAGTTGTATGTTGTCTAAAAACATATTAGCAGTTGTGTATTGTCTGTAAACAAATTAGCAGTTGGCTATTGTCTAAAAACACATCAGCAGTTGTGTATTATCTGTAAGCATATCAGCAGTTGTGTGTTGTCTGTAAACATATCAGCAGTTGTGTGTTGTCTGTAAATATATCAGCAGTTGTGTACTGACTGTAAACATATTAGCAGTTGTGTACTGGCTGTAAACACATCAGCAGTTGTGTTGTCTGTAAATGTATCAGCAGTTGTGTGTTGTCTGTAAACATATTAGCAGTTGTGTGTTGTCTGTAAACATATTAGCAGTTGTGTACTGGCTGTAAACATATTAGCAGTTGCATATTGTCTGAAAACACACACCACTTAACTCTCAAAGCGGCACTGATCGAATTTTCAATCGATCCTGATCAATGGATTTGGTGATATAAAATTAGTATTGTTTTTTAAATTTGTAATATTCTAAACACTTTTATTATTATTTATCAAAGGAAGTCTCAAAATCACTTTTCATGCAAAAGAAAAAAATGTTTAATGTTTTTGCTTTTGAAACATCGTGAGATAAAATGTAAACAAAGAGAGACACCGCCACCATCTTGACCTGCTAACAGTTCCTTCAGATTCCAATCGTCTACTTTGTATTTTGTATTTAATGGAGTAAAATTCCCATCATGAGTGTGAAACTGATCATAATTCAAGTAATGAAGAGATGTGGATACATAAGGAGTCATTAGATTACAGCCACTGCTTTGATGAAGAAAATATCAGACTGACAATTATGACATAGGCCAAGGTAAGTTTACGCCCGAGTCAGGAAGAAGGGACGAGTTTGGTGGGATTTTATTTCTAATAATAATACTTGTAGGCTGTTTTAACTATAAACTAAGCTGTTATTTACAATAAATAAAGGTTGAGAATGCATAGTTTAGTAAGTGAGCAATCTATTATTGATAATGTTGGTAGGATCTTAAAATACCAATAAAGCAAGTGACAAGTGCTGGATGTCAAACATGACATTAACTTGTGTTTTCTGAAAGGAAGAATTCTTCCTGAGGAGACATGAGCTGGGTAAGGAATAACAAAGTTCTCACAGTGCAGTGGACAGATAACAAAACTGCAACGCTGATGTTAACAGTTCACAAAACTGATGGATATAGCTTAGTTACGAGAAGGGCTAAAGTAAATGGTAAGTTCAGGGAGTTGTTTGTTAGGCAACCAGATATAGTCAGGGATTATAATCAGTACATGAGTGGGACAGACAAAAGTGAACAGTTGATAAACAGGAATAATGCTTTGAAAAAATATAAATGCTGGAAAAATGTGGTTTTTTTTTTTGGCACAGTAAGGGTAAATGAATACATTTAATTTCAGGATAGAAGGAAAAAGGAAACCCAGATACAACAGAACTGCAATGACCATTGAAACAGGGACAGTTAGATTTTACTGAAGAACTTGTTGGAGAGTTAGAAAATGTGGGATTATAATATGCCTGTTACAACAAAGCCTTTTTCTTCCCAGTATGCAAATGAATCCTAAAATTACAGGTAATCAGTAAGAATGCAAACTGTGCTACAGATTAGTAAAAGAGAAGTAAAAACAACTGTTAGAAATAAAAAATATAGTACTTATTTATGTTTCCAGAAATGGAGAAATTGTTTCTGTCTATCACAAACCATAAAACTTTTACATTTTGAGTTGTCACCTGACAGTATGCCACTAGACATAACTATAAAATAATTTAGTAAAACTTTCAGCATAGATCTCAGTACATAAATGATTTGTTGCATTTTATTCATTTGTATATTGTCATCTTTGTAAAACTGAAATGTTTTCATGTTTTGAGGTCAAGCTTCTAAACTGGACAATTTTCTCACTTTTTTCCCCTAACAATTTTACTCTAAATGTTGACAATTTTAAAAACTTACCATTTCCTTATTACTGGTCAGGCTGACCTCCTATTTCAGTACATAATGCAGAAACAGTTGCTCTTTTTTTTCTTTTTTTTTTTTTTTAGAAACCAATCAACTTGTTCTCCAATACTGTCTTACTTTTATTTTTTCCTTGTATATGAAAGTGGATTGTCAATATTTTTTTTACAATTTTATTCTGTACTCACATTTCATGAGCCTACATTCACACAGCTTCAGAAATATATTTTAAAACTTTAGAATATTAATCCAATCATCCAATTTCAAACAAAATGAGACATAATAAAGGTGTATTAGCACTTTGTATAAGCTATTCTGGACCTGTAACAAAGTACATATCTGTTAGGGAAAAAACACAGAAAAAAACTGAACAAGTGTAAGGGTTAAGTTTGGAATGACACTCCAACAAACTTTAAAAAATAAGCACAAATTCAGAGATTGCAAAAGATTACATTAACTAAATGGTTATTCATTTCAGATTCCTAGATTAAGAACCATTACTGTGCCGCCCATAATCCCCCCCTCCCCAAAACCTACAACTCATGAGCAACATATGAAAGCTTCTTTTTCATACACTTCTACCACCAAGATTGCCCCATGATCCTATTGAATTTACTCCTGTGGTCCTCAAGAAAGTCTCGCTTAGGATGGAGGCTCAGAGCATCGTCAGGCTTGGGCTTATATTCTCGGTGGGTCACAGAAGAGGAATTGCGTGACACTTTGGTTTTTGTTGCACCAGTTCAGCCTTGAGTTTGACTTTACTCGCCGGAAAACCTCAACGTGGTTTACATATGAATATATGCCTGCTTGGCGAGAGTAGGTTGTCTTATCTAGGATGCACTGGTCCAGTATCTCCGACTTCGGTGTTTTGTGGTCATGGCCGCCACCCTTCTTGGCGGTGACCAGGACAGAGCCCCTGCCGAGGACGACAAATCCTCGCCACTAGTGAGTCTCAACCCTGGGTTAAACCACTTTAGGCATATCCAAATTCTGGTGCACACAGGACGTGGCTGGCTCTAGAGCAGAGGTACCATGATATGGGTAGCCCTCACCGCAGGACTACTGACCATACTTAAGCCTTTCCATCACCTTTTCCACGGTGGCACCGCGCAACAACCCTAATCGCATTTTTCTTCATTGGCCTGGAGGAGTTTTGGCCCACACATGGCAGCTGAAGAATCTCGCCAACAGCGAGTCATCGAAGCAACTCCTGTGGATCGTTAGTCAGCATCATTTATGGTCAGAACTACAACAGTATCTGATCGTCTTCGCACGTATGACTCTCATTCTTGATTAATGAAAACATTCTTGACAAATGCTTTCGCAGTAGCTAATCCTGCAGCGATCCAAGGATTTCACCTCTAACACCGCAATATGAATGCCCTCGTTTGACGCTGTTAATATTTACCTCCAGTTCCGAAAACCAACAAACCAGAACCAAGGTCCTATTCCATTATTCCATGCACCATTATTCAAGCAGCTGGGGGCCTGCTTTGAACACTAATTTTTTTCAAAGTAAATGTGCCAGCCACCCGGGACGCTCAACGAAGAGCACCCGTAGGAGGGAGCTGGCAGACAGTAGGGCAGGAGAGAGCCGGCAGACGGTAGGGCAGGAGACAACGGGCAGTGAACCGGCGCGAGCCAGACCACCCGCCTCTGCCTGAGATCCAACTACGAGTTTTTTAACTGCAAAACCTTTATTATATGCTACTGGAGCTGGAATTACCGTGGCTTCTGGCACCAGACGCGGCCTCCAATAGATCTTCACTGAAGGGTTTAAAGTGTACTCATTCCAATTATGGGGCCTCGAAAGAGTCCCGTGTTGTTATCTTTCGTCACTACCTCCCCGTGCCGGGAGTGGGTAAGTTGTGCGCCTGCTGCCTTCCTTGGATGTGGTAGCCGTTTCTCATGCTCCCTCTCCGGAATCGAACCCCGATTCCTCGTTACCCGTTACAAACATGGTAGGCATGTCACGTACCATCGACATTTGATAGAGCAATTTGAAAGATGTGTTGCCGGCACAGAAGGCCATGCAATCAGCACAAAGTTATCCAGAATCACCAGTTGGGATGCCGCACCCTACAAAGGGCAATGACGATTGGTTTTGAACTACTAAAAGCTCTATTTCCACGAGGGTCGCAGCTTGTTAGGCAAGTATTAGCTCTAGAAGTGCCAGTTACCCAAGTAGGATCGTGTCATCCAAGTAACCTCGACTGATTTAATGAGCCATTCAAGGTTTCCCCGTGAGACAGTGTGAACTTAGACATGCATGGCTTAATCTTTGAGACGAGCATATGACTACCGGCAGGATCAACCAGACAGCTTTCTTCACTGAACCTTGGATATCTGCCGACAGACCGACGAGGGGCAAGGGAGACAGCGCTCTGCTCACAGCAGATCCTTTTTTACCCCTGCGGCATTTCATTTCCTTTAACCAACGGCTCTAATGAACGAGAAGAAAGCGTGGCTCCGACAACCAATGCACATTACAATCTGCAGACCCGATTCTCTTTGTGAGAGATGGGCCAATTTTGAAATCATTGGTCGACAACACCATAGTACAACACCGACGTGTTAGCACAAACCTGGCTGGCTAGCCGTTTATAGGCGGCTTCACTCAAGGACAAACCACTTGCTTCTGCATCGAACCACCTTAACTCTCGCCATCCGGGAAGAGAGCACTTTTGCGCCAAAAGAATGGTCGGCCTGCACAACAGCAGCTCTATGCGGCTGACACATATGAAAGTAAACCAGTGTTAAGAAAAGACAAAAATATTCCTGCATGCACACTTACTTTTCTTTCTAAACCATCAGCAAACTTCATGGTCTTCATGAGTTTCTTCCTCTTGTCTGAGAACCTCGTGTCCTGCTGGGCTGTGGTGCCCTGAAACCAAACAAGTGCATACAGTCACCATCTTCCTTCTCCTCAAATAATTACAAAGCCATCATGATAAGATTTAATATGATTTCATATGAAAGAAAGGAGCTCATTAATTTCACTGACTATCATTCTTGTATCATCAGACTGTTCTGATTACCTACTTGATAGTTTCACTCAGCAACATTACATGTCTCTGGAAGCTGAGTGACTGCAACATTTCTCACACATTGTAAACAACTCAATAAGGCACCCTCTAGTTATCAACAAAAACAAAATGTGAACATAGATTTAGTAGTAACAGATGTTTTTAACAAAACTGCTATTCTTCTGACACTTAATTCTGAGTCCATGCTACATTCATTCTTTCACTTTTTTCTTTGCAACAAAAAAAGCTTCAGTTCTTGCCATCACGTTTAGCACTCTCTGATAGAAGCGTCTTGTCGCGCAGGGAAAAGGGTAAATCTAAAATCTCACAGCAGAGTGAGGACATCTCGTTAGACAATGAGTGCCATACAGTTTAAATCTCTGTGCAGAGCAAGGACTTCTTGTCAGACAGGGACATGAGAACAATCTCAGAGCAGGGTGAGGACATTCTGTCAGATAGAGACAGTAGAACGATATCAATCTCAGATCGGTTCACAATGAGACCTAGCTTCATCACCGAACCTTATTCTGTTTAGTGAAACACTAAAGGGAGGTAAGATGTGGTTTCAATCAGTTACAGCCTGGTCTTCTCCTCTGAGTTAAGTCAATCTGACAATTATAACTGTTATTTACTAACTGCCAATCTTCAGCTGATACCACTTTTGTCTTTGACTCCCAATTAAATTTTACATATAAATAACAGTTACTGGTTTCTGCTCCACAACTTATTTTCCTGTGTCACAAGATAACTCAACCTGTCAATCATTATTTACACCTTTACTTCTGTCCCAACCACAATCCTTGTTTTGTTGTCCTTTTTTAACAATGCCTCATGATACCTCAAAAATTCACCTAACACATCACATAATGTAGCCTTGTCAATCAAGCCTTAGTACACAGTAGCTGTACATGGAAGAGGCTTCTACATGTGTCCATATTAAAAACTGACTCAAAACTAGTTGCTAGAAACTGTGTGTTTTGTCTGACTAATACAGCATACAGCCTAAAATGCTAACCACATACAGACCCTATGACTTTAACTATCAGTTTTGTATTTAATGACAGCTTAAATATCTATTTTCACAACCATCTACCTAACTGTCTGCAATATATATATATATATATATGTCATTTACGTGTCAAATGAAAAAAAAAGCTGCTCATTTGTTGCTACATGTTAGGTTGCCTACCGAGTAATAATGCATCTTGATCTGTGCTTGCGTAACTCCTCCGTCAGAATAAAAACCCAACTAAAGATCAACGCCAGATAGGACCTCAAAACTGCAGCAAAAAATACCAAGTTTTAGGTTAGGATTACCAGACAGAATATTATCAAGTTATTTAAAAAAAAAAAACAAAACAGGCTCCCGCGAGAAATGCACAGCTACAAAAAGCAACTATTTTTTTTTTTTCCTTCCCCGAAAGCCATTTCAAGCATAAAACTGTTGAACAATGTGGGATGGGTATATTTAGCATTCATTGCCCAGTTTGGAGCTCCCATTACTGACATTGCCAGAAATTCCAGGCCACTGAAGTAGAACATAGAAAAAAAACTTATCGAAACATCAAGTATTTTATTTAGCATACAAAAGTATTAATAATTCATTTTGTTTCCAGTCAAACCAAACCAAATAGGCTGAAGCTGACAGGATATCTCTCTGGCACTGCTAATCATAAAGTGACACAAAGACATACAAAAGTGCCATAGTTAAAAAATTTTATACATATATATATCATCTTACATCTTTCCTGTGTTGTTAAACATCACATAGTATGGTAGTTCGCCAAGTTTTCATATTTTCGGCGAGTTTTACAACCTCATCAAGGGATTCTATGCCTGCTAATTTGGCCTCTCTTAACAATGTCCTTTTTAGAGTTTCACATGGTCGACCTCTTTTTCTTTGGCCTGTTGTGTTTCACTTGATAGCTTGTTTTGGGATTCTCTGACTGCTTCTTCTCATCACATGACCAATGTATGTCCAACTCCTTTTCCTGATCACACATGAGACAGATTGTTGTTCACTCATCTGTCTTAGCTCTGCGTTGTTCTTGAATTCATTTCACTTTATACCAAGTATTTTCCATAGGCATTTGTTTCCAAAAAGAGTTTAATTTCTTGTCTATTTCTTTAGTTGTTTTCTACTTGGTTTTTGTGTTTATAACTTTTGAGTGCCATATGTTCTCAAGAATCTTGAAGGTCAATGCTGCTTTTGCAATTCTAATTCTAACTTCCTTTCTGGTGTCACCATCCTGGTCTATGTAGCTGCTGGAGTATGCAAATTGGTGTACTTCTTCAACAGCTATTCCTTCTATGTATATTTTTCCTTCCTGATTAATGGGAAGTTTCATTATTTTTGTTTTTTCCTTGTTAATTTCAAGATCACCAACTGAGATGATGGCCTGCATGAAGGATCTTGTACTCTAGAGAAGCACAATAGCCATTGCCAGTCGGCACGGCACCTGATGATGAATTTCAAGTCCTATTTTGCTAGCCAGTGAAGACAGGGTATGTTTTTTTCTTGCATCAAATTCACATTGTCACCGATTTATGCCATCTGCAAAATCAAGATATTCTAGTTGGATCCCATGTACTCAATTAATGCCCATTTTACCCGTGTAACATTTTTTCATTATGAAGTCTATGGAAATTCTAAAAAGCAAGGGAGATAATATACATCCTTGTTTCACGCCTGTTTCAATCTGAAACCATTCGCTCATTCCTGCTTCTGTCTTGACTGCACAAACATATCTGTTGTAGAGATCTCTTATGATGTTGACAATCTTAGATGGTTTTCCATACAGGCTTAAAATTCTCCACAATGAATATCTGAGTACGCTATCAAATGCCATTTTAAAGTCTATGAAGTTCAGACTTAACGGTTTTTGCTTTTCACTATGTTCTTCGTGTATTATTCTTAGAGTAAAGATCTGCTCAAGACAGCTTCTTCCTTTTTGAAATCCTGCTTGTTCTTCTCTCACTGCAGTATCCACTATATCTTTCAGAATGACTTTGCAAAATACTTTTGACACAGCTGATAGTAATGTTACTCCTTTCCAATTATTGCAGTCACTAAAGTTCACTTTTTTTTTTTTAACAATGATTCCTTTTTTTCACATTTAGAAGGGACCTTTTCTTCTTTCCAAATTTTATTAAACATTGTAGTTGGCTCATCTTGTCACTTTTCATAGCTTTTAACATTTTGGCTGTTACTTCATATATACAAAGATTTTAAAATATCAAACACATTTTCTACACACTTCTTCATATTCCATATCTGTAGTTTTGCTTCTTGGATAAACTGTTCTATTTTTTTTGCTCCTGTATAGAACTACAGATCTTAGCTTCTTGACTAAGTACTTCCCGGTGGAGCATGAATACAGTGCACACAAATATCAAGCCTGCTGATGCAGAACAATAAAACACAGGAATGTGCCTAGCTTCTCTTGCTTGTGAATGAGCATTTGATGACAGAACTAAGAATTTACAATGTAGCAATTACAGTCTGTTAATAAAACAAACTTTTGTGTTATTTGCTCATGAACAAAAAAAAAAAAAACAAACTTTGTCACTATTTCTGAGAGCATATTTTTTTTCTCTTGTTCTACTATTGAAAGGAACACACAACAATTAGTGTATGGGTATATAACTATATACAAAGCACTACAGTAAAGCTGTGATACCAGAATGTATAAAATAGGAAAAAGTAGAAGCAGCTTTATTACTTAACGATTACAAAGTTGTGACGTTTCGGCGTGAGCCTTAATCATACAATAAAATTTCTTCATCCTGTATGTTTTTGTATGATTAAGGCTTACGTCGAAACGTCACAACTTTGTAATCGTTAAGTAGTAAAGCTGCTCCTACTTTTTCCTATTTTATACATTCTACTATTGAAAGGAATTCTCTTGGAAAACTATACTTTTTTTAAACAACATATTTATAAAGAGAATTATTTGTGTATATTAATATATTTAGTTCTACATACCCAAAAACTGTGTTTTAGAATTATTTTGAAACTATGATTCCGCACATCACACCCCACGCTCACTCTCTCCCAGATCAAAAATTAGATAATGACTCAAACAACTCAGTAATGACAAACACAATCTCCCACAGGTTGTTTTTTCAAACATTAAATAAGCATTTTATTATTACAGAGTCCAAATGTATAAGATAAAAGAGACTGCTAAATGATGTTCTTCAGAATAAAACAAGTCCTCGCCTCCAGATAAATAAAATAAATGTTACTACATCAAAACATGGATATCATACAGAATATTGCACACCTCTTCCACACCCCAACCCACAGGATTTCCATCTGCAGCTTCAGTAACCTGCTGTTTCAAAATAATACTACCTTTAAAAAAATTAGAAATCATACATTTTACTATAATTTGTAAATCTGTCTATATGTCTGTATGTGCCACATCATGAATTATCTCTTGGTCAGCCATTTCTTCATCTCACACACACACACAGTCACATGACAGTCCAAGCATTATTTTATTCTTACAGTTTCACTATTGTGAATTACTAAATAAAAAATGCCCAAGGTGCAGAGTTACGGAAAACAGCAATTCTGCCAAGCCTAAGAGAAGCCTTCAAGTGCTACCTATATGTCATAGGCATGTATATATCTTAAAAAGGTATATCGTGTTCTGTGCTTTTCATGGCCTCAACAATTCATGGGAAAGCCTGGAACGAAACAGCCGCAGATACAAGTCGACTGTATTTCAGAAACTGAAAGGAAGACAGCTGTTTGGAAACACTAATTAAAACTGACAAGAAAAGAGAAAACAGGGCAACTAAGCACGCTGGATAAATGAATGATCATGAGAGTATACTAAGATAAAGACTCCGCTGGAAGACAAAAGCCTACACAGAAAAGTATGGGTGGATATCAGCAGTGGGACATCAAGGGTGTCTATAACCATCAGTACATGCGACATAGTTGAAGGACTTTTATAATCTTCACTATTAAAATGGCAGAGAATTGTATGCCTTGTCCATGCAACAAAACGATATCTAACTATTCCAAAATGATGCACATCTCTAAATGTCCAGGAACATCTCTTGTCTGGGCAATACCTTCTCCCTCCCCCCCCCCCTTTTTTCTACTTGCTATTTTGCTTTCACATTGTTTATCCCAACAAAAATAACAATAATTATATTCTCAACAGCGATGCAAAATCTGCATTAAATGTTGCCTTCTCTGTGCACTGTTTTCACGTTAGCATTCTGTAAAAAATCACGCCAGCCTAAACTGCGCAATGCGTGACCGGACACATTTAGTTCCACAAGTGACCCGCCATTTTTTTAGCACGGATTTTATCATTAATATCCTGCCAAATACACATGAATATAGCATTCGCGTAAGAAGAAACGTTTCGTAAACAAAGATCTGCAGTCAAATTAGAAAGTATTAGATCAAATATAAAAAAAAGTATGACAAACCCTAAAGAATCCGGCACTAGCCATGTTGGCGTTTTGTCAATCTCGCAAAACCACGTTCAAGTCTCGCTAGGATGGCTTATAGGCATGCGCATTCAAGCAAAGCTATTCATACGGATGCGAAAAGCAAAGTACAAATTGTCTTATTCGTCTTTAAAAATCATGGCAGAACTGTTGTTAGCTAATGAGGAAAGTGACTTTTCAGATGCCAGTATAAAAGAAATAAATGAATGCTTATGATAAACTTTGACACACAAGATCGACAATTATTCCAGCAGTTGATATGAAGCAAAAGAATCAAGGGAGGATTTTTTTTTAAATTAATGTGCATTGGCAAGAGATGCACATTGATTTCCATTGAAGACATGAACACATCTGAAGCAGGACTTTGTGATGGCACCGAATGAACTGAGAACTACAGATTTAAAAAGAGATCATGTGAAAATACAAGTTGATTACGAGACTATGTGATCATTATTTGTTTACCAAAATAAATTACCAGTAAAGGTTCAGTCATTTGCATATCACATGCGGAACTTTGCCTCCCTAACAACTCTCCTGTAGGCTTCTGCCTCCCTAACATCTCTCCTGTAGGCATCTCAGTTGTAAGCAAGATGCCTTGCTGCTGACGTACCCATTCGTAGGTCATCAATGATGTCTTATAGCCATATTTGCCTTTGTCTTCCTTTCTTTCTTTTTCCCATTATGTACCCTTCCAGGACAGTTTTTTCTAAATTCTCATGATGTTCAATATGTCAAAAATATTTAAGTTTTCTCTCTTTAATCCTCTTTTTTTACTAGCCAACATTCTTCAGTATTAATTAAGCTCTTGAAGTATGGATATATTTGTTCTTTTTTGTGTCCATGATATTTGAAGAACTCTTCTGTAGCATTTACAATCAAAGGCATTTATATGTTTCTCAGCTGTTGTTAAGTGTCCAGGTCTCACAGGCATATATTGCGATGGGAAAGATATACCATTAAGGAGGTTTTTTTTTAATCTGTAAAAAATGGCTGATCGTGCCACAATGATTAAAATGTGAGTGACTTTTGCTGCAGTGCATAAAACATTTTGGCTGTCAGAAGTGAATAACTCTTGGTTTTGTGTTTTAACCATTTCTCAGGGTTCCGTGAATTTCATTACGGGTTTCATGAAGTTCATAATGGGGTCTGCGCAGAAACTAATTTTATTTTCAAAAGGTTATGACTTGGGCAAGCAGGTCCATCTACCACTCTTTTCTTCACCATACACCTTTCCCTCAGTCACTGACATTTAGCATTTGTTACTGAACATAATAAGCATGAAAAAGCAAAGAATAGACAGGTAAATAAATAATAAACCCTTTCTTGTCCTTAAATTCCTGATTTATGTAACTACATGAAACAAACATAATTAATTACATTCTCACATACTTTATAAGCTAACAAATTTATAGAACACGGGTATAAGAAATACAACAATCAAAACACACATCAGATTGAACTAATTTAGACTTTGATGTTTCATATACTTATACTTTTCTATTAAGCGAGCACATACACATGTATACCATATATACAAACACATCCACATATGTACATATGCATATATATATATATTCAGATGTGTTAATACATTCAGATGTATACACATAAACACTTGTGCATATATACGCATATATATATGCACATACACATCTGTATATATACACATATATAAATATACGCATACACACAATCACAAATACATATATATGCTACCACATATACTTACCTACACCTATTCATACATGTATAAAAAATATGCACAAACACATATACATATTAGGGAGGCATATAGTCCATTTAAAATAGATATTGACAAATATCAGTGAGAAATAACTAGAGGCTTGACAAGAGGTAGATAAGAGTTCATTTGAAAGAGGTGGCTAGAGGCTCCACAAAAAGTGGCTAAGACTTCATTTCAAAGAGGTGACTAGAGGCTCCACAAAAAGTGGCTAAGACTTCATTTCAAAGAGGTGACTAGAGGCTCCACAAAAAGTGGCTAAGACTTCATTTCAAAGAGATGGCTAGAGGTTCCACAAGAGGTGGCTAAGACTTCATTTCAGAGAGGTGGCTAGAGGCTCCACAAGAGGTGGCTAGAGGCTCCACAAGAGGTGGCTAAGACTTCATTTCAAAGAGATGGCTAGAGGTTCCACAAGAGGTGGCTAAGACTTCATTTCAAAGAGGTGGCTAGAGGCTCCACAAGAGGTGGCTAGAGGCTCCACAAGAGGTGGTTAAGAGTTCAGTTGAAAGAGGTTGCTTCCATCAGAGGTGGATATGGTAACATTCAGTCATTTGCATGTCCCTTGCGGAACTTTGTCTCCCTAACAGCTCTCTTGTAGCCCTCTTGGTTGTAAGCAAGATGCCCTGCTGCTGATGCATCTAAATGCAGATTATCAATGACATCTTGCAGCCATCTTCGCCTTGGGCTTCCTCTCTTTCTTTTTCCTATTACATATATACCCTTCCAGCATGGTCTTCTCTAAATTCTCATGACATTTAATGTGTCCAAAATATTTAAGTTTTCTCTCTTTAGTCCTCTTTACTAGCCAACCTTGTTCAATATTAAGTTCTTGAAGTATAGATATATTTGTTCTTTTTTGTGTCCACAATATTTGAAGAACTCTTCTGTAGAATTTGCATTCAAAGACATTTATGTGTTTCTCAGCTGTTTTGTTAAGTGTCCAGGTCTCACAGGCATATGTTGTGATGGGAAGATGCAGGATAGGGTTCCACAAGAGGTGGCTAGGGGTTTCACAAGAGGTGGCTAGTGGTTCCACAAGAGGTGGCTAGTGGTTCCACAAGAAGTGGCTAGTGGTTCCACAAGAGGTGGCTAGTGGTTCCACAATATGTGGCTGAGACTTCCACACAAAATGTTAGGGATTCCACAAGGTAGTTAGGGAAGTAGCTAAGGTTCCAGAGGAGGTGGCTAGGGGTTTCACTCTAGGTAGCTAGGGGTTTCACAAGAGGTGGCTAGGGGCTGCACAAGAGGTGCCTAAGGGTTTCAAAAGAGGTGGCTGGTGATTTTACAAGAGGTGGCTAGGGGTTTCACAAGAGGTGGCTAGGGGTTTCACAAGAGGTGGCTAGGGGTTTCACAAGAGGTGGCTAGGGGTTTCACAAGAGGTGGCTAGGGGTTTCACAAGAGGTGGCTAGGGGTTTCACAAGAGATGGCTAGGGGTTTCACAAGAGATGGCTAGGGGTTTCACAAGAGGTGGCTAGGGGTTTCATAAGAGGTAACTAGAGGTTTCTAAAGAGATGGCTAGAGGCTGCACAAGAGGTGGCTAGGGGTTTCATAAGAGGTAACTAGAGGTTTCTAAAGAGATGGCTAGAGGCTGCACAAGAGGTGGCTAGGGGTTTCATAAGAGGTAACTAGAGGTTTCTAAAGAGATGGCTAGAGGCTGTACAAGAGGTGGCTAGGGGTTTCACAAGAGGTAACTAGAGGTTTCCCAAGGGGTAGGAGTTTTATAAGAAGTAACTAGGGGGTTGCTCAAGAAGCAGTTAGGGATTTCACGAGATGTGGCTAGTGATTCCGGAAGAGCTGGCAAGTAGTTGCACGAATGGTACTGTGGAAATTCCACTAGAGATCTAGTTAGGAAAAGATTCGCTGAACAGTATCAACTTTTCTCTTGAAAGAGCACTGACTAATATTAGAGAATTTTGATTTCAACCAATATCCTATCACGCTAACAGTCTACAGACCTTGGATGATATTTTTTATACAGGAGTTCTTCGAGACCTGAAAAACTTTCAAAGGTTCTGCCCAGATAAAAAAAAATGTCCTCTAGCTTAATGGCCCAGATACTGAATGAACAAATCATGCTTGTACATTGTTCAGAAAACAAGGAAATTTCTAACGTTATGGTGAACAAGTTGACATACAAAAAATATCAACTATAAAATTAGACACAAAATTCACACAAAAGTTCATAAAGCAATTTTATTTAAAATTGAATTTAGTGTTCCATCTTGGAAACTTTTTGCCACGCAATCAGAGTTCGTTTGTTTTAGTTGTACGAGTATTGTACGAGTATTGTGTCCTTGTTTGCACTAGGTTATAGTTGTCAGTGGCTAAGGGGAGACAATACATTCTGAAAAGTCCATTTTAATTTTCTGGTTGTCTCACGCAATTGCTCATAAGAATTGAACCTATTCGTCTTTAGTTTTACAACACGCTTACAAGTCTTTTGGGAATTCAGTATAGTTTGAATTTTTTTTTCTAAAAATCCAATTTCCAACCCATTAAGATATATTTGGGATATGGTGTTAGGCCCATATTTCCAAAAGCACCGGCACACGAAAGTGTGATGTGGTCAGTATCATGTCTGGCGCGTTTACCTTAACCAGATTTCTCTGGTACCCAGTTTTGGAGGCTGGGCGGACCCCGCGGACCTTTTTGATGTGTACCAGAACAAACAAAAAAATTCACTACTGGAACCCGGCACTACCGGATTACTAAACTGAGTACCTAACCACTGAGCTAACCATGTCACCGACGGAAATAATAGTAATACACAAATCAAAGTTTTATAATATAACATCATCATCATCATCAGTTGCCCTGCCGACTGGCGTTAGCTATTATGCTTCTCCAGAGAAGCACGATCCTTCATGCAGGCCATCAGCTCAGTTGGTGATCTCCTCTCACACTATCCCGTCAGACTGTCCAGTATCATTTCTCTTGGTCTTCCTCTTGATCTTCTTCCTTCTATTTTTCCTGTTGTTATAATATTTTCAATGCCCCCTCTTCTCATTGCATGTTCTATGAAAGTACATTGTCTCTCTCTTATTTTTTTTTACATGATTTTTTTTGTCTCTCCAGCTCTTCTCATCTATAATATATACTGTTCAAAAAAAGAAACGCAACACTACTGTAGTCAAAATGGACACAAATTTCAAACTTGTATCAACATTTTATTTTTCGGAATTAATGTTTCAATCTTGGGGTGAAAAACTTTAAGACTTTAACAATGAAATGATCTTCATTAAATTTGGTTTGGACTTTTATTCTTTGCGACTGAGGCCAAAGTTTTACTAAGGTGTATGGCCTCTACTGGCCTGTATCAGAGAACAACATCTCCTTGACATGGATCCGATTAGCCGTTGGATCTGTTGTTGTGGTATGGCTACCCACTCTTCCCGCAGTGCAAGAGTCAACTGTCGGAGATTGGTTGGCGCTACGTCTCGGTGGCGGACTTGTCTGTTGCGTTCATCCCATATGTGTTCTAAAAAAAAAACGCAACAAATGCGATATTGCGATTTAAACTGAAGTTTGTTGATCAGACGAGGGCAAATTGCCTGAAATATTTACTTGGACATCAACTTCACATGCTGACCTGAACTGTACTCAGCAGATGATTCATTAGCACAGAAAAGTGACACTAGTCAAAACAGAATTTTTGACAATAACTCATGACAGGTTCATGAGAATCCCATGAAAATTACTGAACAAAAAACTCACTGACCATGTTATTGAATGCATATAAAAGATTGACGCTCCTCGAGCCAGTTCATTTGAAAATTCAATGCGCAAGTATGGCTCATCTCATTACAGAACAATGACTCGTCAATCGACGTTTACAGACTGGACAGTCACAAAGTGTAGTGGCCAGACAATTTAATGTGGTTAGAAGCACCATTAGTCGCTTTTGAAGACGATTTCAAGAAACTGGCTCAGTTGCAGACCGGCCGCGCAGTGGATGACCCATAATCACAATTCCTGCCGAAGACCGCTTCATACAGCAGCGTCATCTCAGGAATCGATTTGCATCGGCGTCCTCAACAGTCCAGTCAATGACAGCAGCTCGTCGAATTTCAGATCAAACTGTCAGGAACCGGCTGCACGACGCTGGTCTTTGGGCTAGAAGACACTACAGATGTCCTGTTCTTACGGACCGGCATCACCAGAACCAACTGTAGTGGGCGAACCAGCATCATCCATGGACCGTTGCAAGTGACTGGAGAAGGGTTTGATTTAGTGATCATCATTCTTTCTTTGTGCGACACGATAGACAGAGAAGAGTCTACCGCAGAGTCCATGAGCGCTATGCCCAGAACTGCGTGGATAAGGCTCCTCCACATGGTCGTGGAGGTGAACTGGTGTGAGGGCGATCAACTTCATAGGAAGAAGTGACCTGGTGCAAACTGAATGACGCATGAATGCCCAAAGATATGTCGCTGAAATTCTTCGTTCTCACGTCCTTCCATTTCTGGCTGTCCCAGGGTCGATTTTTCAGCAGGATAATATTCGACCTCACGTGGCACAACTCACCAGCCAGTTCCTCGCTGACAATAAAGTCCAGACCATTCCGTGGTCATCCATGTCATCAGACATGAACCCAATAGAACACTTATGGGATGAACTCAACAGACAAGTCCGCCAAATTGAAGGACGCCTGAATGCCCGACGATACGTCACTGAAATTCTTCAGAATTGAGACGTAGCGCCAACCAATCTCCAACAGTTGACTCTTGCACTGCGGGAAGAGTGGGCAACCATACCACAACAACAGATCCAACGGCTAATCGGAATGTATAAAATCGGAAAAAAGTAGGAGCAGCTTTATTACTTAACGATTACAAAGTTGTGACGTTTCGGCGTGAGCCTTAATCATACAAAAACATACAGGACGAAGAAATAGAGAGAGGAGATAAAGTATAGATTCACATGAATACTGTTTAAAAAAATTTTTTTTAAAGGAGTACTTAGCTGTAAATTGCAAGGTGTGGCTTGTCCGGCGGTGTGTGTCAGGAATGGATCTGGTAGGACGTGGAAATTGTTTAAATAGAGACCTGTGACATGTGGTCGGTGGGTTGTAACTGGTGGTGGTGGATGGGGAACCGGGGAGGGGAGAGAGAGTGACGCACTACTGGCCTAGCTAGGAGAAATTGAAACAGGTGATTGGGGAAGAGGGGTTGCAGAGAAGAGGGGTTGCAGAGAAAATAGCGGGGTTGCAGAGTGATGCTGTGAGGAAGTTTGAAAAGTAAGAAGGGGTGGATTTAGTGGAGAGGTACTATAATGATTGAAGAAGATGATGTTACGTGTAACTAAACAGCGAGTTTAACCCATGTGGTTCCAGCGTCCCATAATTTTGAATGCAGCGGTTCTCAAGTGCCAGGCGGCTTGTGTCATCCGCGTGACATTGTTTAATGGCTGTTACCAGAAAATCAGATTTGCCTCTGTGATTGGGGCCATTGAAATGATTTGGGACTGGTTTCGAAGCATGCTGGGCGATGTCGTACAGATGTTTTTGCATGCGGTCCCCTAATCTGAGGCCAGTCTCACCGATATATGTTATCCTGCATCTTTTGCAAACGATGACATATATCACATTTCGGGACTCGCATGTGAATCCCTCATGAAGAGTGAGGATAGTTTTGGGAAAGGTGATTGTTTTCGTTTCCCAAACTACAGGGCAGGTAACGCAGCGGGGGCGGTTACATTTTCTGGTGCCAACATATGTAAGGCTCTGCTTCAAGTGGCTGTGGACGAGGATGTCCTTAAGGTTTGGCTCACGTTTGTATGCCAATAGGGGTGGATCCGAGAAAATGTCACGAGTGTCGGAGTCGAGTTGGATTATCGGCAGATGACGATAAAGAATTTTCTTAACCATCTGACCGTGCGGGTGGAAAGGCAGTACTAACTTAACTCTGTCAGATGGAGTAACAGGCTTTTTCCTGAATACTTCTTTGCGGCTCACTAGTTGAGGAGATGTCGTTTTCTGATACAGGCCAGTAGAGGCCATACACCTTAGTGAAACGGAGGCCTCAGTCGCAAAGAATAAAAATCGAAACCAAATTTAATGAAGATCATTTCATTGTTAAAGTCTTAAAGTTTCTTCATCCCAAGATTGAAATATTGATTCCGAAAATTAAAATTGTAATACAAATGTGAAATTTAGTGTCCGTTACGACTACAGTAGTGCTGCATTTAAAAAAAAACAATATATATACCCAGATACGCTGGATATTAAGAAATGTAAGAATCGTTGTTTTTTTTTTAAAAGTTTTGTTAATCGTGAACAAGTACTATTAAATGATGTAATCATATGCATACTGTACTGACTTTTCTTGTTAGTCAGGGATCGGTTACACAAATATTAGTCTACGTACGTACGGTCTATACATGCTGAAGAGTGTCCATATTGATAAAAAAAAAATGCAGTTTTAAATGCAGCACTAACACATTTGGGGGGGGGGGGGATGGAGCTTTTGATAGTAGTCATCGGCCCCAAACAGCCCACTTTATTGTGTAGTTCTATAATAAAAGCAACATTTTATTTGGAAAGCTGAGAAATTATTTTATTTTCCGAGCTAATAGAGTCTTCTTCTTCTTCTTCTTCTTCTAAGCCATAAGGCTGATTGCTGCAGATAAAGTTCACTTCCATTTCTCCCTCTTCCTAATCTTCTCTCTCCAGTTGGTGACAGCAATTTCTTGTATATTCTCTTCTATGTTGTCTTTCCATCTCTGTCTTGGTCTACCCCTTGGTCTTGTTTCATTCCTCTCTTGTACATACATCATGTTCATTTGTCTGTTCATTTCCATTCTTTCTACATGGCCCAACCAGCGTAGTCTGTTCAGTTTCAAGACATTTACAATTCGTTGAGATTTAAATAAGCTGTTCAGTTCAGTTTTCTTTCTAGCTCTCCATTCTCAACTGTTGGTATCCTTTATCGGCCCAAAGATTCTTCTTAGGATCTTGTTCTCAAAAACCTGTAATTGTTGCCCATATTTCTTTATTATACTCCATGTTTCTGATCCATGACGGCTGGTCTTATTATAGTTTTGTAGATTGTTATTTTCGTGTTTTGGGACAGGATTTTTTATTTTAACAGGTGTTGCAAGGGAAAGTATATTTTATTTCCTGTTTGTGCACTGGTTTTAATTTTCTCACCTACAATGTTGCTTCTGTTGATGGTTCTGCCTAGACATTTGTATGTTTCTGCTTTCCTAATGACCATATCTCCAACATTTATATAATCTGGATCATTCTGCCTCTGGTCTCTTGATATCTTCATATACTCTGTATTATCTTGGTTAATGGTAAAGCTCACTTGTAGTGCCACATCTCTCAGGTGTATGCAGGTATTGATGACTTCTTGCATAGTTTCCCGCACTAGGTCGATGTCATTAGCATATCCTAGTATTTTAGCTTGTTCTTCTGTACTGCTTTCTTCTTTCACTTTTCTGATTACCTTTTCTAGTACTAGGTTGAATAGTAATGGAGATAATGTATCACTTTGTTTTAAACCAGTTCTTATATAGAATGGTTCTGACTTTCTTCCTTGTACGTTATTATATGTTGTGCATATTCTGATCAAATTGATTAATTTATTAGGTATCTCAAATTCTTTCATAATTTTCCATAAGCTGCTCCTATTTATGCTGTCATTAGCTTTTTTGAAGTCAGTGAAGATATTATGTACTTCTTTTCCATATTTCCAGTACTTTTATGCTCTTTGACATAAATAAAATATTTGGTCTATGGTTGATCTATTCTTCCTCAAACCTGCTTGATAGTCTCCCAGTATGTTCTTGCTGTATGGTTTTAATCTATTTAAAAGTATAATAGACAGTATTTTGTAGCTTGTTTGTAGTAAGGATATTCCTCTGTAGTTTTCAAACTTGCTCTTACCACTTTTTTTTTAATACTGGGATTGGTAATGATTCTCTTCATTCACTAGAGAGTTTTTCTTCTCTCCATATTTGTTGTATTAGTACACATATCTGTTCATGCAGATTTATACCTTCCTTAATCAGTTCTGCAGCAATTCCATCTGAACCCATTGCTTTGTTGTTTTGTAGAAGCATGATACTGTAGATGACTTCTTCTAACTCTGGTTCCTTTATTTCAGGTTCACAAGCCCGTATTTCTTCATATGGTAATGTGTTTATAGACTCTTCACAGTTTAGTAGTTTTTCAAAATATTCTTTCCATCTGGTACAGATTTTCTCTTCATTATTTACCATGTTTCCATTACTATCCTTCAAGCTCTGAAGAGGTTGTTTATATCCATGCTTTACTGTTGGCAGTTCTTTACAGAATTCCTTGCTTTTCTTATTTTGATGGCATGTCTGCATCTCGTTTATATTGTCTTTCATATGTTGTCGTTTTTGTTTGCCGAATAAATTTTTGAGTATATTTAAAATGTGTGTGGTACTTCTCCTCGTTTGTTTTGTTGTTTATGACATTCAACCATATCTGTCAAGTTGTTATTTTCTTTATGACTGCCTCTCTGCAGACTTCACCGAACCAATTCTTTCTTTTTTATTTATAGTCTTGACTCCCAGGCATTCTTCCGCTGTGTTCTTGATAGTGGCTTTTATATCTTCCCATCTTTTATCTGGTTTTATCTTCATCATTCCCTCTTGTTTTTATCTTATGGTTTAGTTCTTTTCTGAATTTTTCTTTAGTTTATTTTCTTTTCAAAGCACGTCTATTTATTACTGAGCATTTATTTAATTTATGATACAAATTCTTATTCAGTCTGAATATTAGTTTAGTTCAGTTCCTACAAGATAATGGTCGGTGCTATATTTAGCCCCTCTGTAACTTCTGGTCTGAAGTATGTTTGTTGTGTGCTTGGTATCAGTTAAAACATGGTCTATCTGGTTACATGTCAGATTATCGGGTGATTTCCATGTTTGTTTATAGATGTTCTTATTTTGAAAATGTGTGCTGCTTATTCTCATTCCACAAGCTTCTGCCATATTAGTCTCCATCCATTATCATTAGATGTTTCATCAGACTTTCTTTTCCTGTGATGTGTCTGTGTTACTCTTCCTTTCCTATCTTTGCATTGAAGTCTCCTAGTATTATCATTTTATCATGTTTCTGGGTCTTCTCTCTAACGTGTTGTAAAATTCTTCTTTGACTTCATCCTCTGTATCTTCTGTTGGTGCATGTACATTAACCATTGTTATATATTTCTTTTATGTTAATATTTTTATTAATGTAATATAAATGTAATATAATATTTATATTTATATTATAGCCATAATTGGTTCTAATGACTGTTACAGCCGGAGGTAGGGTGGAGGATACGCTCTCCACTCCAATGAAATGTCTACAAGGCGTGCGTTTCAAATAGCCTCAGACAGTCAAGTCCAGTTCCTGGCCTTCTCGTGGCAGAACTGTTTAAAACGACAGGAGAAAGGGCGAAGGCGAATATCTGGAGCCTAAAAACCAGACGCTTCGAGTAAATGAGAGTCACGTTTTGGTAGCTTATCTATCGCTCCTGGCGAAATTCTTCAGCTGCCGTGAGTGGAGTGGGGCTCCTCCCGGCAAATGAAGAAAGGTGCGATTATGTGCTGTCGTGCGGCACGGTGGAAAAGGTGAAAGAAAGGACTAAGTGAAGTAATCAGTAGTCTTGAGGTCAGGACTGCCCAAACCACGGCATCTCTGCTCTGGAGGTCGGCCACGTCCCATGTACACTCATACCGGGCGAATTGCCTGAACCGGCTTAACCCACCGAAAAAAGAAGCCCCTAAAAATAAATGGATGACAGACGACATCTTAGGACTGATGGACAAGAGGAGGAGGAGTAAAAATAACGAGGAAAAATACAGCATGATAAATAAAGAAATAAGACGCAAATGCAGAGAAGCAAAAGAAGTGTGGTTAAATGAACAGTGCAGACAGATAGAGGACTCTCATAATAAAGACAGCAAAAACATGCACAAACGAATTAATGAACTCACAGGCAGGAAAACAAAATATACCACAGGATGCCTGAAATCGAAAGAAGGTAAAATGTTAATGGGAAAAGAAGACATTGTGGACAGGTGGACAGAGTATATCGGTGAGCTATATGGAGGAGAAAGACCAGAATTAACACCAGATACTGAAAAATGTGATGGACCGCCAATACTTGAAGATGAAATCATAGATGCCATCAAACACATGAAGAAAGGAAAAGCGACTGGCCTGATAATATAACAATAGAAGAAATAGAGGCACTAGAGGAGACAGGAGTAAAAATAATAACCAAGTTACTGAATGACATTTACAACAGTGGTTATATTCCAAGTGACCTGATTAAATCCACGTTTATAGCACTACCAAAGAAACCAGGTGCAAAGGAATGTGACGACCACCGGACTATCAGCCTCTCATGTCACATAACGAAGCTACTTCTGAGAATCATTATGAGAAGAACAAGGAAAAAGATAAAAATTGAATTAGCAGATGAACAGTTTGGATTTGTTGAAGGAAAGGGAACACACAATGCCATTTATGCTTTACGAACACTAACAGAAAGAGCTTTAGAAGTACAGAAAGATCTCTACTTATGCTTCATTGATTACAACAAGGCATTTGACAAGGTGAAACATAATGAAATTATTAAAATGCTTGAAGACATCAATATAGACGGCAAAGACTTGAGGACTGTTAAACATCTATACTGGCAGCAAAAAGCAGCAGTTCGAGTTGAAAATAGAACTGGAAAATATCAACCTATAAAACAAGGGGTGCGACAAGGATGTGTACTATCTCCAGACCTTTTTTCTCTGTATAGTGAGAATATTCTAAGAACAATCATCACAGAACCAGGCATAAAAATTGGAGGATACAATATTAACAACCTTCGGTATGCTGACGACACAGTACTGATAGCTGAGAACCACCAAGACCTGCAAAATCTCTTGGATAAAGTCGCCAAAGAAAGTGAACAGAAAGGCCTTACTTTGAACATCAAAAAGACAATGGTTATATCTAAGAAACAGAATCCACCAGCATGCAGTATAAAATTAAACGGAACCATTCTAAAGCAGGTGCAGAAATTCAAATACCTTGGAGCAGTAATAACTTCAGATGGGAAATGCAAAACAGAAATTAGGAACAGAATAGGCCAAGCAAAGACTGCATTTCAGAGAATGAGAAACATATTAGCTAACACATCTTTATCAATGAATGTTAGAAAACGAGTCCTAAAATGCTATATTGAACCTATCTTGTTATATGGAAGTGAATCATGGACAATAGGCAAGTCTGCACAAAAATCATTGGAAGCAGCAGAAATGTGGTTTATTAGAAGAATGTTGCGAATCCCCTGGACAGCAAAAATAACTAATGAAGAATGTATGAGAAGAGCTGGAGAGACAAAAAAAAACCTTGTCAAAAAGATAAAGAGAGAGACAATGTACTTTCATAGGACATGCAATGAGAAAAGGGGGCACTGAAAATATTATAACAACAGGAAAAATAGAAGGAAGAAGATCAAGAGGAAGACCAAGAGAAATGATACTGGACAGTCTGACGGGATGGTGTGAGAGGAGATCACCAACTGAACTAATGGCCTGCATGAAGGATCGTGTACTCTGAAGAAGCATAATAGCCAACGCCAGTCGGCACGGCACATGATGATGATGATGATGGTGATGATGATGATGATGATGATGAAGTAGAGTGGCGGGCGGCAATTTTAAATCAACTAGTTTTTACCAACATAAAGGAAAATGAGAAAAAGTGATAGTTATGTAGTAAAGGTGAGGTGAATGCTTGTAGTTAGCTTTAAAGGTGAGCTGAATGTTTGTAGTATTTGTATTTAAATAAGCTTTACATATTTTTTAAACATGTTTTCTTACTTTTAATCAAATGAATGACATGTTTCATAATAACCTCGCCAGCACTGAAGAGCTTTCGTAGGCCGCTGAAAAGGTCTCGTGAGCCGCTGAAAAGATCACGTGAGCCGCTGAAAAGATCACGTGGGCTGCTGAAAAGATCACGTGGGCCGCAAACTGGACTATAATATTGTTTCGATGACTTGTAAAAAACATGTAAGTGTCAAGGATGAACATAGAGCTTTGTACCTGGGGTTGAGTGTTACAACACTGGTCGTGTAAATGGGTACCCAAGTATGCTAGTAACTGTCAGCAGGTTTTTACACAGGCTGTAACAACCACATTGTTTTGGGGGAACTAAACCAAATGATTTGTATATTTTGTGTCGTGATGGTTGCTTTTGTGTAATTTACTAAAGTTACTGGACTTCTTAAGTCTACACCAATGCCCCGTGATGTCACTTGGGCTGATGCGAGGATGTCACTATATGATGAAACACACAGGACCAGCAAAAATATAGATACAGACAGTGGTACAACAATGTCAAGTGCAGAAGTTCGTAGAATGTTTTTTTGAACCCTATTTAATCTTCTAGATCGGTGTCACCCTGCTTCTTTTATTAAAACAAAACGAAGAAAAAGACACAGAATTTAAAAAAAACCGACGGATATGAATATACGACTTGGATTACTGCTACTTTAACAGGGGCACGTGAAGAAAAAGGTATGAAAACCATTGTCACAGAGCAGGTATTACAAAACCTGGACACAGCTGATTTTATCGATAATCTCCAGCTTGGCCACGGAACCTCCAGATTACACAAACTCAAACAGTTTTGCTTGCCCAGGCTATAAAAGTCTCATTTGTCAAAGAGAAGACGTCACTAATGTTATTACAGATATGATTCACGTTCTCGGGTATTGTAGTTGGGTGCTCCAGCACAAGCAGAACTGCCGGCTTTGACATTTGAAGGGCAAATCAATACATTTTCGAGTGCTGGGGCCGTCGTTTTACCTGCAGGGAGCTATTTGATCCAGGTGAGATATGCAGGTTTTAAAGATTAGATCCTTAATATTTCTAACAGTTATCGAGCAGGCGATAACGTGCTAGCTCTTTTCTTCGCTGTCGTCTGGAAGATTATTTGTGGAGGGGTGGTGCGCGTAGGTTGGAGTTGCTGTGTTGTTTTTGATATTTCATTTCCAGGGTTATAGAAGCTGTTTCTACAGAGACTGAAGGAGAAAGTTACTCTGTGAGAAGTTTACAGAGACTGGAAGACAAAGTTATTCTGTAGGAAGTTTACAGAGACTGGAAGACAAAGTACTTTCATAGGACATGCAATGAGAAAAGGGGGCACTGAAAATATTATAACAACAGGAAAAATAGAAGGAAGAAGATCAAGAGGAAGACCAAGAGAAATGATACTGGACAGTCTGACGGGATGGTGTGAGAGGAGATCACCAACTGAACTAATGGCCTGCATGAAGGATCGTGTACTCTGAAGAAGCATAATAGCCAACGCCAGTCGGCACGGCACATGATGATGATGATGATGGTGATGATGATGATGATGATGATGAAGTAGAGTGGCGGGCGGCAATTTTAAATCAACTAGTTTTTACCAACATAAAGGAAAATGAGAAAAAGTGATAGTTATGTAGTAAAGGTGAGGTGAATGCTTGTAGTTAGCTTTAAAGGTGAGCTGAATGTTTGTAGTATTTGTATTTAAATAAGCTTTACATATTTTTTAAACATGTTTTCTTACTTTTAATCAAATGAATGACATGTTTCATAATAACCTCGCCAGCACTGAAGAGCTTTCGTAGGCCGCTGAAAAGGTCTCGTGAGCCGCTGAAAAGATCACGTGAGCCGCTGAAAAGATCACGTGGGCTGCTGAAAAGATCACGTGGGCCGCAAACTGGACTATAATATTGTTTCGATGACTTGTAAAAAACATGTAAGTGTCAAGGATGAACATAGAGCTTTGTACCTGGGGTTGAGTGTTACAACACTGGTCGTGTAAATGGGTACCCAAGTATGCTAGTAACTGTCAGCAGGTTTTTACACAGGCTGTAACAACCACATTGTTTTGGGGGAACTAAACCAAATGATTTGTATATTTTGTGTCGTGATGGTTGCTTTTGTGTAATTTACTAAAGTTACTGGACTTCTTAAGTCTACACCAATGCCCCGTGATGTCACTTGGGCTGATGCGAGGATGTCACTATATGATGAAACACACAGGACCAGCAAAAATATAGATACAGACAGTGGTACAACAATGTCAAGTGCAGAAGTTCGTAGAATGTTTTTTTGAACCCTATTTAATCTTCTAGATCGGTGTCACCCTGCTTCTTTTATTAAAACAAAACGAAGAAAAAGACACAGAATTTAAAAAAAACCGACGGATATGAATATACGACTTGGATTACTGCTACTTTAACAGGGGCACGTGAAGAAAAAGGTATGAAAACCATTGTCACAGAGCAGGTATTACAAAACCTGGACACAGCTGATTTTATCGATAATCTCCAGCTTGGCCACGGAACCTCCAGATTACACAAACTCAAACAGTTTTGCTTGCCCAGGCTATAAAAGTCTCATTTGTCAAAGAGAAGACGTCACTAATGTTATTACAGATATGATTCACGTTCTCGGGTATTGTAGTTGGGTGCTCCAGCACAAGCAGAACTGCCGGCTTTGACATTTGAAGGGCAAATCAATACATTTTCGAGTGCTGGGGCCGTCGTTTTACCTGCAGGGAGCTATTTGATCCAGGTGAGATATGCAGGTTTTAAAGATTAGATCCTTAATATTTCTAACAGTTATCGAGCAGGCGATAACGTGCTAGCTCTTTTCTTCGCTGTCGTCTGGAAGATTATTTGTGGAGGGGTGGTGCGCGTAGGTTGGAGTTGCTGTGTTGTTTTTGATATTTCATTTCCAGGGTTATAGAAGCTGTTTCTACAGAGACTGAAGGAGAAAGTTACTCTGTGAGAAGTTTACAGAGACTGGAAGACAAAGTTATTCTGTAGGAAGTTTACAGAGACTGGAAGACAAAGTTATTCTGTGAGAAGTTTACAGAGACTGGAAGACAAAGTTACTCTGTGGGAAGTTTACAGAGACTGGAAGACAAAGTTATTCTGTGAGAAGTTTACAGAGACTGGAAGACAAAGTTGTTCTGTGGGAAGTTTACAGAGACTGGAAGACAAAGTTATTCTGTGAGAAGTTTACAGAGACTGGAAGACAAAGTTATTCTGTGAGAAGTTTACAGAGACTGGAAGACAAAGTTGTTCTGTGGGAAGTTTACAGAGACTGGAAGACAAAGTTATTCTGTGAGAAGTTTACAGCGACTGGAAGACAAAGTTGTTCTGTGGGAAGTTTACAGAGACTGGAAGACAAAGTTATTCTGTGAGAAGTTTACAGAGACTGGAAGACAAAGTTATTCTGTGAGAAGTTTACAGAGACTGGAAGACAAAGTTATTCTGTGGGAAGTTTCTGATAAATACCGTTAGGTAAGTGATGGCAGCGATACAATAAAGAAAAAAAGACTAATATACATAAACTGTCATATACATATACAGACGGAAAGACAGAGAGATGTAGACAGGCAGGCAGACAGACAAAGAAACAGATAAGTATACAGACAGCCAGGCAGACGTACAAAAGACAGATAAGTAGACAGATAGACAAAGATATTTTTAATTGACCGAATAAGAATATTTGATTTTATGATTGACAGAATAGGATTTAATGCGAACAGTTTGTTCATGGATTCATGGCAGGTGGCTTAGTTACAGAGCTTGCCTGAGGCCGGCAGGAGTTTAGAAACTAGAATATCCGGGACTTCAGCCCTGCCAAACATTTTTTCCCTAGGTTTAACTTCTGCAGAACTTTGTATTGTGATCACTCAGAAAGGTCCCACTGAGTTCAGTAATGTGACATGAATATGTAATGTGACATAGGCGCTCTGATCATTATAATTTGCATTTCAAATGTAAAGCTCTGACAGCTATCAGTTGCAAAGAGGAATATGAACTGTATATGAAGTTTGCTTGCTTATATGACACCGTACACATTTTGTGTATGTGTAGATAAAGGCTGCTTGCGGAGACTTGTCTATCAATAACTCCAACAAGAGGCCGGCAAACAGACTGAATGGCTAAAATAATTTATTGCCAGTAGGTAAAGGAATTCTTTAAAAAAAAACCCCAAGAGATCATTCACTTCAAGAGCGGAGTGTCGTTAAATACGTGAGACTAGTTTACTGTCAAGGTAAGCATAACGGTTTTCGTAATGAGAGAAGTGATTTTAGGTGACGGTCAAGACTATAATCTCTTGTCTAAACGATGCAGAACTAAAGGGCAGCTTTTGTGCTACGTGGCAGTCAAGACTATAGTCTCTTGTCTAAACGATGCAGAACTAAAGGGCAGCTTTTGTGCTACGTGGCAGTCAAGACTATAGTCTCTTGTCTAAACGATGCAGAACTAAAGGGCAACTTTTGTGCTACGTGGCAGTCAAGACTATAATCTCTTGTCTAAACGATCTTTTTCTTCTTCTTCTTCTTCTTCTTCTTCTTCTTCCGCACACTGGTGATGATGCGTGGTACCCTAATTTTTGCGATTTATCTTTTGGCTGGGTACCTCGGACTTCAGTACCTTTCCTTGCTAGGGCAGACTGTGGTCTTGCTTTGGCCTGGCCAAAACTTTGTTTTCCAGCCTCTGGTGGCTGTACTTAAGCCCCTTCTCCATGTCAGACGGCTTTGAGACAATTCCACAGAGACACTCCGACTTTGGGATGAGGAATCTGATGAGTGCTTCAACGATATCCTTTTCCTACCACCTATAGTCTGCTAAATTGGCGAACTACTTTGCGAGCCCTATGTGACGTTTAACGGCACGGGAAGGATATAAGATATAAGATAAGATAGTCTGCTGGTTCTGTTTTGTTTACATCATTCTGATAGCCATTGTTGTAAAGACGAATAGGCTTGTCACGTCCTGGATTCATTAGTTTCACACCAGATTTTCCTCATCCCCGCCAGAGATCTCCATGTCCCCATCCATCCACCAACCTGACATTACGTTTTACAAAAATAACAATTACAGTTAGTGTTGATTACTACAAACTTCAGGGTTACAGAAGTAGGTCAGAGTTTTAAAGCAAACAGATCTATGTTCCCTGTCTTACAAAGACTATGTTAAGATAAGTGTGTTCTTAACACAGTTCTTCCAAGGGGAGATGCAGAACTAAAGGCCAGCTTTTGTGGTACGTGACAGTTAAAACTATAATCTCTTGTCTAAACGATGGAGAACTAAAGGCCAATTTTTGTGCTTGACAACTTTGCTGCAGCAAAAAAAAAAAAATGGCTAGACTGCCCATCTCACAGTGATATAGGTTATCAGCCACGGGATGGATCTGAGAGAGAAGCTTTAGGGCTGTAGCTCAACTGTCGAAAAAAAAATCTGAAGAAAACTGAATTTTGCCCAGTCCCTCGAGATTTAGCGCGGTGGAAAAACTTCAATATCTTCCTTTTCTCCACAATCTTATTCTCTCCACTAGGTTTTTATCCACTCTCTTTTCACCCGCAGCTTATATTTAAAATCCTCTGTCTCTACTACATTCATCTAATCTACCATCTTTATCTCTGCTTGATAACCTTGTACTAAGCTCTCTTTAACTCTTCTTCTCTGCCAACCAGTCAGACTGGTTGCACACCACACAGGTCTTTATATAATCACTCACAAAATCTCACCATGCGCGTTCCCAGACACAGCTTCGAACAAGTCACATCTATGTACTCTATTTTTCATTTATGTTTGTTATTTATTATAATACTAATTCAGACTTTGTTTTCTTTTACTATTTCCTCGTCCCGTATGTTTTTATGTGCAGGATGTGCTTGTTAATGGACTACAAGGACAAACGTGACATTCCCGTCATCTTCTAATGAGTGTGTTCGTAAATAGTCCCGCCTTATCCTTCACGTTGAATGCTTACACCCATCTAGTCTGAATTCTTAGTTTAATTTTCTTTGAATTACTCTTTTTTAAAATGTTTTTTTCTTCAATTATAACTGGTTACATATGACTATTCCTATGGAGGTGGATTAGTCACATTCTGAGAAAACTCGACACCAGATTAGCAAGACAGGCACTGACATGGAGTCCTCAAGGAAACAGACAACGAGGAAGACCTAGACTTACTTGGAGAAGAGAAATTATGACAGTGCTCAGAGACAGGGGATACACATGGAAGGAAGCAGAGAATAATTCCAAGAACAGGGATAAATGGAGAACCTTTATCCGTTTCCTATGCTCTCAATGGAGTGAAAGGCGATGATGGTGATCATGATGATGATATCACTATTCCTGTTCATTTCAGACTGTGGTCTTGCTTTGGCCTGGCCAAAACTTTGTTTTCCAGCCTCTGGTGGCTGTACTTAAGCCCCTTCTCCATGTCAGACGGCTTTGAGACAATTCCACAGAGACACTCCGACTTTGGGATGAGGAATCTGATGAGTGCTTCAACGATATCCTTTTCCTACCACCTATAGTCTGCTAAATTGGCGAACTACTTTGCGAGCCCTATGTGACGTTTAACGGCACGGGAAGGATATAAGATATAAGATAAGATAGTCTGCTGGTTCTGTTTTGTTTACATCATTCTGATAGCCATTGTTGTAAAGACGAATAGGCTTGTCACGTCCTGGATTCATTAGTTTCACACCAGATTTTCCTCATCCCCGCCAGAGATCTCCATGTCCCCATCCATCCACCAACCTGACATTACGTTTTACAAAAATAACAATTACAGTTAGTGTTGATTACTACAAACTTCAGGGTTACAGAAGTAGGTCAGAGTTTTAAAGCAAACAGATCTATGTTCCCTGTCTTACAAAGACTATGTTAAGATAAGTGTGTTCTTAACACAGTTCTTCCAAGGGGAGATGCAGAACTAAAGGCCAGCTTTTGTGGTACGTGACAGTTAAAACTATAATCTCTTGTCTAAACGATGGAGAACTAAAGGCCAATTTTTGTGCTTGACAACTTTGCTGCAGCAAAAAAAAAAAAATGGCTAGACTGCCCATCTCACAGTGATATAGGTTATCAGCCACGGGATGGATCTGAGAGAGAAGCTTTAGGGCTGTAGCTCAACTGTCGAAAAAAAAATCTGAAGAAAACTGAATTTTGCCCAGTCCCTCGAGATTTAGCGCGGTGGAAAAACTTCAATATCTTCCTTTTCTCCACAATCTTATTCTCTCCACTAGGTTTTTATCCACTCTCTTTTCACCCGCAGCTTATATTTAAAATCCTCTGTCTCTACTACATTCATCTAATCTACCATCTTTATCTCTGCTTGATAACCTTGTACTAAGCTCTCTTTAACTCTTCTTCTCTGCCAACCAGTCAGACTGGTTGCACACCACACAGGTCTTTATATAATCACTCACAAAATCTCACCATGCGCGTTCCCAGACACAGCTTCGAACAAGTCACATCTATGTACTCTATTTTTCATTTATGTTTGTTATTTATTATAATACTAATTCAGACTTTGTTTTCTTTTACTATTTCCTCGTCCCGTATGTTTTTATGTGCAGGATGTGCTTGTTAATGGACTACAAGGACAAACGTGACATTCCCGTCATCTTCTAATGAGTGTGTTCGTAAATAGTCCCGCCTTATCCTTCACGTTGAATGCTTACACCCATCTAGTCTGAATTCTTAGTTTAATTTTCTTTGAATTACTCTTTTTAAAAATGTTTTTTTTTCAATTATAACTGGTTACATATCACTATTCCTATGGAGGTGGATTAGTCACATTCTGAGAAAACTCGACACCAGATTAGCAAGACAGGCACTGACATGGAGTCCTCAAGGAAACAGACAACGAGGAAGACCTAGACTTACTTGGAGAAGAGAAATTATGACAGTGCTCAGAGACAGGGGATACACATGGAAGGAAGCAGAGAATAATTCCAAGAACAGGGATAACTGGAGAACCTTTATCCGTTTCCTATGCTCTCAATGGAGTGAAAGGCGATGATGGTGATCATGATGATGATATCACTATTCCTGTTCATTTCTCATGTCCTTTTCCACTTTCTCTAATGCTTTCTCATCTGTTTTGTGAGATAGCAAAGGTCAACATTACTATTCCTCTACTCTCTCCCCCCCCCATTGTTTCCTCCTGCTGCTCTAGTCTCTAGCTGCCCCCCCCCATTGTTTCCTCCTGCTGCTCTAGTCTCTAGCTGCCCCCCCCCCATTGTTTCCTCCTGCTGCTCTAGTCTCTAGCTGCCCCCCCCCATTGTTTCCTCCTGCTGCTCTAGTCTCTAGCTGCCCCCCCCCATTGTTTCCTCCTGCTGCTCTAGTCTCTAGCTGCCCCCCCCCCCCATTGTTTCCTCCTGCTGCTCTAGTCTCTAGCTGCCCCCCCCCATTGTTTCCTCCTGCTGCTCTAGTCTCTTTTTTTTCCACAACCATTTCGTTATTCCAACTCTTCACTGTCTACTTTTCTTCCTTCCGTCCTTTCACTACCTGTTGTAGTAAAACTGTACCACACATCTCTGTCCAGGTCTACTCTTGCTAATGAAAACACCGTTTCCAATTTTAAAAAAAACCCAGTCTAATATCGAATATCTTAGCTTTACAGCAGTGACTTTGTGTATATGTTTAGTTTTATATATTCTATCCACAAACTGTAACAAAAGATCGATCATTAAAAAAAAAAAAGATAAAGGGGTGTGAGCTTGTGCACAGACATATTTTATGAAGAATTGCTCCGGTATTTATTTGTCTACAGGCTGTGCTCCAGACAGCATGAGCGTCTCAGTTGTGACAAACGCAGGCTGTCAACCATCTGTCTTGAATCTGCTCCCATTTACCAAAAACTGCGCGAGATCTGCCTCGTGTCGATCTAGGTCAGCACTGGCACCAGGGTCAGGTGAGAGAACACATGGACTTCCAGCTCTTCCAGGCACTTTGTCTGCTAAAGAAAGCAAACTTGCCAGCAGAAACGCAGCCACGTCAAACAGTAACAAATCATCCATAAAAGAAAATATTGTTTGCATGTGTCGCAGATCATGTCCTCATATTCTAAAATCTTCAAAACTACTTCACAAACACGCACAAAACACAGACCAGCGGACGTCAGTCAAGTCTGTGGCAGCCAATCTGGCCAACCATGTCAATGTGTGTGACACAACTAAAACGTTAACAGACTGCAAGGATATCAAATGTCCTTACAGGTGCAAAGTTCAGGAGGATTCCTACAGCATAACTTCTTCAGAATCAAACATATCAAATGCTGATCCTGACAAGTTTGTAGCAAAGTCTCTGCCAAAGCCAGTGTTTAGGCCAGCAGAGTATCGCTGGTATCACACCAGCAAGAAACATCTGAATCCTTCCATGGCCACATCTCTCATACAAAATGAGCTAAAGAGACATAAACTGAAGACAGACAGCAAACAGACAACGCCGACTTTCCAGAGCAGGGCAAAAATAAAACTCAGAATAAAAGACCTACCCCGCAGCAAAACACCACTTGCTGAAAACGACCCGGACAAGTTAAACATTCAGCACGTGATAGCCTTTTTACAGTCCAGCTGTAGCAAGTCATCAGAAGACCTGGAGTGGAGCGGTACCAGCAACAAGCAGGCTTCTCTAAAGCCCTTGTCTCCGACACCAAAACGTCTGTTAATCAGTTCAGATTCTGGCAGCACAGGAGAAAATGGCGCACATTGTAACCATATACAGCAAATAACAAAGCCAAACGGTTTCAAGTGTGAGCGAATCAGGCTGACTCTTGCAGCGACAAAAGAAGCTGCAGCACATCCAGGCTCTTCTTCCAGACCAGAGTCACACAGCATCGACAGCCACAAGACAACCAGGCACGACATACAAGCCTCCAGCAAACTCCACATGAAACCCGTGCCCGACGCATGGCCAGACAGACGTCTCAGCGGAGGGCGTGTGTCCAGCCGTGAGCACCAACAAGCTGCTGTACACGCTGGGCAATGTACAGGCCACAACCATGTCAAATCTCTGGAAATGCCACAACCTGCGGAGGCCATGTCTCTCAGTGATAGACATAACATTTACGACAAATTTTTCCGCCTACAGCAGCCATCCAGTTTTGCTTGTAAGCGATCTACAAATATTAGTGACGAATCCAAACGCCTCCTGCTGCTCTAGTCTCTAGCTGCCCCCCCCCATTGTTTCCTCCTGCTGCTCTAGTCTCTAGCTGCCCCCCCCCCCCATTGTTTCCTCCTGCTGCTCTAGTCTCTAGCTGCCCCCCCCCCATTGTTTCCTCCTGCTGCTCTAGTCTCTAGCTGCCCCCCCCCATTGTTTCCTCCTGCTGCTCTAGTCTCTAGCTGCCCCCCCCATTGTTTCCTCCTGCTGCTCTAGTCTCTAGCTGCCCCCCCCCATTGTTTCCTCCTGCTGCTCTAGTCTCTAGCTGCCCCCCCCCCCATTGTTTCCTCCTGCTGCTCTAGTCTCTAGCTGCCCCCCCCCCCCATTGTTTCCTCCTGCTGCTCTAGTCTCTAGCTGCCCCCCCCCCATTGTTTCCTCCTGCTGCTCTAGTCTCTAGCTGCCCCCCCCATTGTTTCCTCCTGCTGCTCTAGTCTCTAGCTGTCCCCCCCCCATTGTTTCCTCCTGCTGCTCTAGTCTCTAGCTGCCCCCCCCCCCATTGTTTCCTCCTGCTGCTCTAGTCTCTAGCTGCCCCCCCCCCATTGTTTCCTCCTGCTGCTCTAGTCTCTAGCTGATTGTACTCCATGTTTGCCTGCTTCTCTGGCTGCTCATATTTTCTTGTCCGCCTGCGGCCACAGTCTGCCTAGCTTCCCTCGAGAGCGGAACAGAGATCATTTCTTTGCGTGTTTTAATTTGCTTGTTTTGTATGTTCTGTTGTCTTTGGTATAGGCAATTTTGCCGAAATATTTGATCTTTTTTTTCCACAACCATTTCGTTATTCCAACTCTTCACTGTCTACTTTTCTTCCTTCCGTCCTTTCACTACCTGTTGTAGTAAAACTGTACCACACATCTCTGTCCAGGTCTACTCTTGCTAATGAAAACACCGTTTCCAATTTAAAAAAAAAACAAACCCAGTCTAATATCGAATATCTTAGCTTTACAGCAGTGACTTTGTGTATATGTTTAGTTTTATATATTCTATCCACAAACTGTAACAAAAGATCGATCATTAAAAAAAAAAAAGATAAAGGGGTGTGAGCTTGTGCACAGACATATTTTATGAAGAATTGCTCCGGTATTTATTTGTCTACAGGCTGTGCTTCAGACAGCATGAGCGTCTCAGTTGTGACAAACGCAGGCTGTCAACCATCTGTCTTGAATCTGCTCCCATTTACCAAAAACTGCGCGAGATCTGCCTCGTGTCGATCTAGGTCAGCACTGGCACCAGGGTCAGGTGAGAGAACACATGGACTTCCAGCTCTTCCAGGCACTTTGTCTGCTAAAGAAAGCAAACTTGCCAGCAGAAACGCAGCCACGTCAAACAGTAACAAATCATCCATAAAAGAAAATATTGTTTGCATGTGTCGCAGATCATGTCCTCATATTCTAAAATCTTCAAAACTACTTCACAAACACGCACAAAACACAGACCAGCGGACGTCAGTCAAGTCTGTGGCAGCCAATCTGGCCAACCATGTCAATGTGTGTGACACAACTAAAACGTTAACAGACTGCAAGGATATCAAATGTCCTTACAGGTGCAAAGTTCAGGAGGATTCCTACAGCATAACTTCTTCAGAATCAAACATATCAAATGCTGATCCTGACAAGTTTGTAGCAAAGTCTCTGCCAAAGCCAGTGTTTAGGCCAGCAGAGTATCGCTGGTATCACACCAGCAAGAAACATCTGAATCCTTCCATGGCCACATCTCTCATACAAAATGAGCTAAAGAGACATAAACTGAAGACAGACAGCAAACAGACAACGCCGACTTTCCAGAGCAGGGCAAAAATAAAACTCAGAATAAAAGACCTACCCCGCAGCAAAACACCACTTGCTGAAAACGACCCGGACAAGTTAAACATTCAGCACGTGATAGCCTTTTTACAGTCCAGCTGTAGCAAGTCATCAGAAGACCTGGAGTGGAGCGGTACCAGCAACAAGCAGGCTTCTCTAAAGCCCTTGTCTCCGACACCAAAACGTCTGTTAATCAGTTCAGATTCTGGCAGCACAGGAGAAAATGGCGCACATTGTAACCATATACAGCAAATAACAAAGCCAAACGGTTTCAAGTGTGAGCGAATCAGGCTGACTCTTGCAGCGACAAAAGAAGCTGCAGCACATCCAGGCTCTTCTTCCAGACCAGAGTCACACAGCATCGACAGCCACAAGACAACCAGGCACGACATACAAGCCTCCAGCAAACTCCACATGAAACCCGTGCCCGACGCATGGCCAGACAGACGTCTCAGCGGAGGGCGTGTGTCCAGCCGTGAGCACCAACAAGCTGCTGTACACGCTGGGCAATGTACAGGCCACAACCATGTCAAATCTCTGGAAATGCCACAACCTGCGGAGGCCATGTCTCTCAGTGATAGACATAACATTTACGACAAATTTTTCCGCCTACAGCAGCCATCCAGTTTTGCTTGTAAGCGATCTACAAATATTAGTGACGAATCCAAACGGTCTTCACTAAACAACGCTTTATATTCTTGGGATAATGTTTCGGAAGTGCCAAATACTGATGAGAGTTTCCAGAAAGTGGATAAATATTTAAAACAGACAATAGGATGCTATTCTGAAACGATGTCAGATAATGTTCTGCCCAAGGCCAGACGAAGGGTAGGAACAGAGAAACGATCTAAATCGAAATCTGTTCAAATCTCCGATACGGAAGCTGAACAGATTCGAAATGTGAATCAAGTCATTTGCTTGCCGTCGGTTCATCTAGATGGAGATTCTGAAGATGAATGTTCAAGTCGTTCAGATGTAGCTTGTCCAGAGAATGACAAACAAGAATTCACTTTCTCAGAGAAAGATCACGGTGTCCAGGAATTAGACAAAGAGAAAATAGACAGACAAGATCATCAATGTACACAAAGCCTGCAACGTACAGTCAAAGAAGATAATGTTGTGGGTATAACCACAGAAGATACAACTCTGCGGGGAGATGCAACACTTGCAGATAATGACCCCAGTGTCGTGGACACAGAGTCAGACCATCCATGGAGTAGTGATGGCAGCAGAACTGCTGCACACGAGTCTGAAGAACTGTTCACAACACAGGCGGTCAACGAATCCTTCAAACGAATGAAAACAAATATTATACCTGCCTCATTCAATCAGGAAACCCTTATAAAACTTTTAAACCACGAGATAAACGCAAACAAAGGACAAAAAACATGGTTTGAAATTCACAGTGAACATTTTTCTCCTGTTTTTTTAAAGAAGACACCAGATGGAGCTACGAGCCCTTCGATTTTAAAGGAAGAAGTAAAACTGTCACTACGAAAGGAACGAAATAAAACACGCGAATACACCTACATGACCGACATGAAGGGTGGCCATTTTATCTAATTCAACAACACAAAATTCTACATGCTAAGTATTTTTTTTTTCTTTTCTGGAAAGCTGTTAATCCTATTTTATTGACGAAAAGTCTTGGCTGTTATTATTTCAGAAAAATCTTTATTGCTATTTTGTTTTATGGTCAAGTTTATTAGCGTTAAAAAAAAGTTATTTTATTGAAGGAAAGTGTAAAACTGGAAACTAGGAAATGTAAGAGAGGCCATAAAAGAAAGGGATCATGTTCAGCGCCTCAAGTTGATCATGTCTTGTACTAACTTGAACTTGGGCAGGAATTTTGTACCCCCTGCTTACTCCATTTATTAGCCTTGCTCTTATCATTCACTATGAGCTCTCCTTAAAACAGTGGAAGTCCTGCCTCTAAATAAAGGAAGCCCTACCTTTAAATAAGAGAAGCCCTGTCTTTAAATAAGGGAATTCTTACCTTAAAATAAGAGAACTCCTACCTTTAAATAAAGGAAATCCTACCTTTAAATAAAGAAAACCCTACCTTTAAATAAGGGAAGCCCTGCCTTTAAATAAGGGAAATTCTACCTTTAAATAAGGGAAGCCCTGCCTTTAAATAAGGGAAATTCTACCTTTAAATAAGGGAAGCCCTGCCTTTAAATAAGGGAAATTCTACCTTTAAATAAGGGAAGCCCTGCCTTTAAATAAGGGAAATTCTACCTTTAAATAAGGGAAGCCCTGCCTTTAAATAAGGGAAATTCTACCTTTAAATAAGGGAAGCCCTGCTGTTAAATAAGGGAAGTTCTACCTTTAAATAAGGGAAATTCTACCTTTAAATAAGGGAAATTATACCTTTAAATAAGGGAAGTTCTACCTTTAAATAAGGGAAATTCTACCTTTAAATAAGGGAAGCCGCATGGGCCCTGCCCAGAGCTGTACAAGGCTGGACCCCCTCCCCTCCCAACGGCCCCATAAGCTAAAATATAAAACTCGTTTAAGAACTGAAACCTGGCCCAGGAAGACAGGCTGAATGTAAACCCATGGCAGTAGGCCGGGGTTTGTTTCCTTGCCTGCATGAGTAGATATATGTTTGTTTTCTTGCCTATATGACTAGATATATGTTTGTTTCCTTGCCTGCATGACTAGATATATGTTTGTTTTCTTGCCTATATGACTAGATATATGTTTGTTTCCTTGCCTGCATGAGTAGATATATGTTTGTTTTCTTGCTTACATGACTAGATATATGTTTGTTTCCTTGCCTCATTGAGTAGATATATATTTGTTTCCCTGCCTACATGAGTAGATATATGTTTGTTTTCTTGTCTACATGAGTAGATATATGTTTGTTTCCCTGCCTGCATGAGTAGATATATGTTTGTTTTCTTGCCTGCATGAGTAGATATATGTTTGTTTTCTTGCCTACATGACTAGATATATGTTTGTTTTCTTGCCTACATGACTAGACATATGTTTGTTTTCTTTCCTGCATGACTAGATATATGTTTGTTTTCTTGCCTACATGAGTAGATATATATTTGTTTCCCTGCCTGCATGATTAGATATATGTTTGTTTTCTTGTCTACATGAGTAGATATATATTTGTTTCCCTGCCTGCATGATTAGATATATGTTTGTTTTCTTGTCTACATGAGTAGATATATATTTGTTTCCCTGCCTGCATGACTAGATATATGTTTTTTTCTTGCCTACATGAGTAGATATATTTGTTTCCCTGCTGCATGACTAGATATATGTTTGTTTTCTTGCCTACATGAGTAGATATATATTTGTTTCCCTGCCTGCATGATTAGATATATGTTTGTTTTCTTGTCTACATGACTAGATATATGTTTGTTTCCTTGCCTGCATGACTATTTATATATATATTTGTTTCCCTGCCTACATGAGTAGATATATGTTTGTTTCCTTGCCTACATGACTAGATATATGTTTGTTTCCTTGCCTGCATGACTATTTATATATATATATATATATTTGTTTCCCTGCCTACATGAGTAGATATATGTTTGTTTCCCTGCCTACATGACTAGATATATGTTTGTTTCCTTGCCTGCATGACTATTTATATATATATATATATATATTTGTTTCCCTGCCTACATGAGTAGATATATGTTTGTTTTCTTGCCTACATGACTAGATATATGTTTGTTTTCTTGCCTACATAAGTAGATATATGTTTATTTCCTTGCATACATGACTAGATGTGCGAGGGGTGATTGATAAATTCGCCATCTAAGGCACACGGATTATTTGCGGACAACTTTTTTGGGTTATTTCTCAACATAGTCCTGGAAGTTTATGCACCTAGTCCAGCGATCCTGGAGCATACGGATCCCTTCTTTGTAAAAGTCAGCATCTTGTTCCAATAGAAAGTGGTCTATAGCATGAATTACGTCACAATCTGAAGCAAATTTGACCACTGAGCTCCTTTTTGAGTTTGGTAAACAATAGTCCGAAGGGGCCAAGTCTGGGGAATAAGGAGGATGTTCAAGAAGCTAGAAGTCGCATTCATGAATGGCAGCCATTGCCACCGCCGACTTGTGAATGGAGCATTGTCTTGATGAAAGATGACTCCTCTCGTCAATTTTCCTTCAATCTGACCCACAGTTGCTTCACAAGATTAGCGTATTAGACCCCGGTGACCGTTCTGTTCTTTTGAAGATAGACTACCACTAGCACACCTTCTGAATCCCAGAAAATGGAAGTCATCACTTTGCCTGCAGACAGAACCACCCTTGCTTTCTTTCGAGGTTGGGATCCATGATGTTTCCACTACTTTGGCTGTTCTTTGGTTTCTGGTTGAAAATGATGAACCCAAGTCGCATCCATAGTCGTAAAATGCTGAAGAAACTTTTCAGGATGTGCAGAAAAATGGCCAAGATTGTCTCTTGACATGTTGAGACGCTTTCGTTTGTGATCAGCTCCAAGAAGTTTCGGGACTCATCGAGAAGAGACCTTTGTCATTTAAAGATCATTGTGAATAATGGCATGAACACGTTTCTGGAAGATGCCCAACTCAGCAGCAATGTACCGCTCAGTTAGTCTTCGATCTTCCATTATCATGTCATAGATTCTGCCGGTGGTTTCATAGGTGGTTACCGTTCTTGGTCTTCCTTGACGGGGATCATCTTCCAGACTCTCCCTTCCATGTTTGAATGCCCATTTCTTCACTGTGCTGTAAGAAGGGGCACTCTCCCCTAGAGTCTCTACCATATCCTCATGGATCTCCTTCGATGATAAGTCCTTGATGCAAAGGTAGCGATGAGAAATTTTATCCATTTTCTCAATTTCTGCCACTCCTTACCATTTGAGTAGACTGTAAAAAAATTGGTTGCAGTTAATTTCTTGAAACTTGGAGTTTAATCTTACCTGATCTGCAAATGCACCTAATATCAACTGTGTGTTTCAAGTATTTGTACCTTAGGCCAAGAACTTATCAATCACCCCTCGTATGTTTGTTTCCTTGCCTGCATGATAATATGTATATTTGTTTCTCTGCCTACATGACTATATATGTTTGTCTTCTTGCCTACATGACTAGATATATGTTTGTTTTCTTGCCTACATGACTAGATATATGTTTGTTTTCTTGCATACATGACTAAATATGTCTATTTTCTTGCCTACATGACTAGATATATGTTTGTTGTCTTGCATACATGACTAGATATATGCCTAATTTCCTGCCTACATGACTAGATATATGTTTGTTTTCATACCTACATGACTAGATATGTTTGTTTTCTTGCCTACATGACTAGATATATGTTTGTTTCCTTGCCTACATGACTAGATATATGTCTATTTTCCTGCCTACATGACTAGATATGTTTGTTTTCATACCTACATGACTAGATATGTATTTGTTTTCTTGCCTACACAATTTGATATATGTTTGTTTTCATGATTACATGACAAGATATATGTTTTCTTGTCTACATAACTAGATATATGTTTGTTTCCTTGCTTACGTGAGTAGATATATGTTTGTTTTCATGATTACATGACAAGATATATGTTTTCTTGCCTACATGACTAGATATATGTTTGTTTCTTTGCTTACATGACTAGATATATGTTAGTTTTTGTGCTTAAATGTCTAGGTATATGTTTATTTTCTTGCTTATATTACTAGATATATGTCTATTTTCTTGCCTATGTGACTAGATATACTTAAGTAGATTTGACAAATATATGATTTATTTAAAATATGACAAAAGATCGTTCCATTTTGTTTAGACACATACACTCAAAACTGCAGTGTTGTCTCTGTTTGTAATCGTATCCTGTGTCTCATACAATCAGGTTACTAATCTAGTTAACTAGCTTACTATGTAACTCTGTGAAGTAATTAACTATATAACAAGAGAACTCTGTAAAGTAATTAACTATACAATTGCATAACAAGAGAACTCTGTGAAGTAATTAACTATATAACAATCAAACTCTGTGAAGTAATTAATTATATAACAATCGAACTCTGTGAAGTAATTAACTACATAACAAGAGAACTCTGTGAAGTAATTAACTACATAACAAGAGAACTCTGTGAAGTAATTAACTACATAACAAGAGAACTCTGTGAAGTAATTAACTACATAACAAGAGAACTCTGTGAAGTAATTAACTACATAACAATCGAACTCTGTGAAGTAATTAACTATATAACAAGAGAACTCTGTGAAGTAATTAACTACATAACAAGCGAACTCCGCGAGAGCACGACTGAAATACGTTTGCGACCGCTGTGTGACGTGGTGGGGGAAGGGCTGAAGACCCAGTCTCGCGGGTGCGTTAAATAGTGCGCTCTGTGTCCTACTTTCATATCAGGAAGATACTGGCCAGTTAAATTTTGGTTTATTCATTTGCTGTTTTGTCACTTGCGTTGTCCCCGGCAAAGGCATGTTGCCGAAATATTGGATTGTTATTGCTTTTTTTTTTTTTTATTCATTTCTACTAGCTTATCTTATTATCTCCTATTGCAGTTTCTGTCTCTATAATTTCCTATATGTTTGTTTTCATGATTACATGACAAGATATATGTTTTCTTGTCTACATAACTAGATATATGTTTGTTTCCTTGCTTACGTGAGTAGATATATGTTTGTTTTCATGATTACATGACAAGATATATGTTTTCTTGCCTACATGACTAGATATATGTTTGTTTCTTTGCTTACATGACTAGATATATGTTAGTTTTTGTGCTTAAATGTCTAGGTATATGTTTATTTTCTTGCTTATATTACTAGATATATGTCTATTTTCTTGCCTATGTGACTAGATATACTTAAGTAGATTTGACAAATATATGATTTATTTAAAATATGACAAAAGATCGTTCCATTTTGTTTAGACACATACACTCAAAACTGCAGTGTTGTCTCTGTTTGTAATCGTATCCTGTGTCTCATACAATCAGGTTACTAATCTAGTTAACTAGCTTACTATGTAACTCTGTGAAGTAATTAACTATATAACAAGAGAACTCTGTAAAGTAATTAACTATACAATTGCATAACAAGAGAACTCTGTGAAGTAATTAACTATATAACAATCAAACTCTGTGAGTAATTAATTATATAACAATCGAACTCTGTGAAGTAATTAACTACATAACAAGAGAACTCTGTGAAGTAATTAACTACATAACAAGAGAACTCTGTGAAGTAATTAACTACATAACAAGAGAACTCTGTGAAGTAATTAACTACATAACAAGAGAACTCTGTGAAGTAATTAACTACATAACAAGAGAACTCTGTGAAGTAATTAACTACATAACAAGAGAACTCTGTGAAGTAATTAACTACATAACAAGCGAACTCCGTGAGAGCACGATTGAAATACGTTTACGACCGCTGTGTGACGTGGTGGGGGAAGGGCTGAAGACCCAGTCTCGCGGGTGCGTTAAATAGTGCGCTCTGTGTCCTACTTTCATATCAGGAAGATACTGGCCAGTTAAATTTTGGTTTATTCATTTGCTGTTTTGTCACTTGCGTTGTCCCCGGCAAAGGCATGTTGCCGAAATATTGGATTGTTATTGCTTTTTTTTTATTCATTTCTACTAGCTTATCTTATTATCTCCTATTGCAGTTTCTGTCTCTATAATTTCCTATAATTTTGTAAATCAGAGCACATACAGCTCTGTATAGCTGTACTCTAGAAACTACGAGCATTGTGGCCACACTCATGATGGACTCCGTAGATTGTCGCCCTCGATATTCAGCACTGATCTAAGAGATGCAGAGACTGTTTCCGGGTATACTATTCTGGATTTCAACAAGAATTGTAAATGATAGCAGATTTGACTTCCCATGTGCAATATATCTTTAATTTTCGCTCTTACCTTGTCGTAGCTAGTGAAAACTGTCCTCAGATATATACGATCTTCTGTTCTTCTCGTTGAACATTTTCTCTGTCTTTTCATATTGTATTTTCCTGTCTCTTGTTCCGGTTGTAAATTATGTCTTATATTACTGGACAAATAATCTCAAAAAGATTCGAACTAACTAACTAATGGTTTCATGGCTGGGTCCCCAGTGTCTAAAGGCTGGCTTTGATGGTAATCAACTGAAAACTCAATGGAAAAAAAGAGCGGAAAAAATACAGCAAATATCTTCGGTGCGCGAGAAAATGACACAGGAAAATAACAGTAAATGAATTGTTTGGAAACACCAAGGATTGCACACCATGAAGACACATAACCGTGAAAGTTATCGGCCTGATTTGCCAAGCATGAATAATATATTTTCCAAGATTCCGTATAAACAAGATCCGTTATCCAAATATTTCAAGTTAACGGTGTTACTCAAGTGTTGATTCAAGTTAACGGCGTTACCCAAGTGTTGATTCAAGTTAACGGCGTTATCCAAGTGTTGATTCAAGTTAACGGCGTTATCCAAGTGTTGATTCAAGTTAACGGCGTTATCCAAGTGTTGATTCAAGTTAACGGCGTTATCCAAGTGTTGATTCAAGTTAACGGCGTTATCCAAGTGTTGATTCAAGTTAACGGCGTTATCCAAGTGTTGATTCAAGTTAACGGCGTTATCCAAGTGTTGATTCAAGTTAACGGCGTTATCCAAGTGTTGATTCAAGTTAACGGTGTTATCCAAGTGTTGATTCAAGTTAACGGTGTTATCCAAGTGTTGATTCAAGTTAACAGTGTTACCCAAGTGTTGATTCAAGTTAACGGTGTTATCCAAGTGTTGATCCAAATTAATGGCACTATCCAAGTGTCGATCCAAATTAATGGCACTATCCATGTGTTGACATTTTATTTCTTTGTGCAAGAAGAGACGCTCTGAAATCCCCATAAAATGTGAGGACAAGGGCTTCCAGTTATAGAACAAAAGTGTCGTTTCAGATATAATGGCAGTGATACAGTGGTTCAGATTATTTTCAGGGTTTCATTCGTTCCAAAAATGTTTCATGTCAACTCGTGGTGGTAGTTTTTGTTGCTCTATTTTCATTTTAAAAAAGTCCTTTCAGTTGGGCCAGACATACAAACGCTTGGCTGAACCAATAAGTCATGCAAACGCTTGGCTGAACCAATAAGACATACAAACACTTGGCTGAACCAAGAGTCAGTTAAATCAGTGGTAAAGTTATAATAAAGTTTATTCTCGCTCGCCCCCATTATCTGCTTTACATGAAAAGTTTCAGTATAAAGCAACATAGTATAATCGTAGCGTCTCCTAACCTTGTATAGAAACTCTATACACTAGACTATTAACCGACAACTATATTGCGTTTCTTTCGTTTTGTAATGTCTAAATATTGTAGTGATATTTTTTTTATAGCTGTATATGAATCTCTTGATCGTGGAAGTGGTCTCAAGTGTGTACAGATTTCTAACAAGACCCAGCACGACTAAATGAACATTTCTTGATCTATATGTGCCAACAGATGTGTTTACGGAGTGTTGAGAGATGATTCTTCAAAGTTCCCCGGGGTGTGTACTCAGTTCAGCAGAAAACAAGTAACGGAATAGAAGAAATCACGTGTTTGTAGATGCCAAAGCCAGCTCATGTACTTGTAATATTCAGTACCACATAAAATCTTTGGCGAGTTAGAAGAAAACCTTGGAGAGTCAGGGAAAATCTACGGCGGGTCAGAAGAAAATGTTGGAGAGTCAAGGAAAATCTATGTCGGGTCAGAAGAAAATGTTGGAGAGTCAAGGAAAATCTATGTCGGGTCAGAAGAAAATGTTGGAGAGTCAAGGAAAATCTATGTCGAGTCAGAAGAAAATGTTGGAGAGTCAGGAAAATCTATGTCGGGGCGTGTCAGAAGAAAATGTTGGAGAGTCAAGGAAAATCTATGTCGGGTCAGAAGAAAATGTTGGAGAGTCAAGGAAAATCTATGTCAGGTCAGAAGAAAATGTTGGAGAGTCAAGGAAAATCTATGTCGGTCAGAAGAAAATGTTGGAGAGTCAGGAAAATCTATGTCGGGGCGTGTCAGAAGAAAATGTTGGAGAGTCAAGGAAAATCTATGTCGGGGTGTGTCAGAAGAAAATGTTGGAGAGTCAGGAAAATCTATGTCGGGTCAGAAGAAAATGTTGGAAAGTCAAGGAAAATCTATGTCGGGTCAGAAGAAAATGTTGGAGAGTCAAGGAAAATCTATGTCGGGGCGTGTCAGAAGAAAATGTTGGAGAGTCAAGGAAAATCTATGTCGGGGCGTGTCAGAAGAAAATGTTGGAGAGTCAGGGAAAATCTACGGTGGGTCAGAAGAAAATGTTGGAGAGTCAGAGAAAGCCTTTGGTGAACCAGAAGAAAATGTTGGAGAGTCAAGGAAAATGTTTGGTGAGTCAGATAAAAACGTCGGAGAGTCAAGGAAAATCTATGGCAGGTCAGAAGAAAATGTTGGAGAGCTAGGGAAAATGTTTGGTGAGTCAGAAGAAAATGTTGGAGAGTCAAGGAAAATCTATGGCGGGTCAGAAGAAAATACTGGAGAGTCAAGGAAAATATTTGGCGGGTCACTGATCATGAAATGGATTATTAACCAAACGTAATGCTCCTAGCACTGTGAAGTTACATGTACAGACTCTACCAAAGGACAAGCATGAGTGTGTCCTAATATGAAACAAAGAAACGCTGATTGGAAGCTTTGCTTTTTATACAAGTTGGTGGCTCTAGTTCTCCTCTACCACGAGTTGGTGGCTCTCTCTCCGTGGTTCGCGTTCTCCTCTATCTCCTGGGTTGTGAGAATTCTAAAAACTTGTCCCTGAAAACATTTTATTTCTCCATGTAAAAAGACACCAGACTTAAATGTGGACACAGCTTTCAGTGGCGAAGCTAGAATATTCACGTATAAACAGACCCATGCAAGAGTTCAAAGGGAATGAATGCAGATACACCGAAGCTGTGGTTATTTCCTTTCCCAGTTTACTCCAGCGCAGAAATAAAGCAATGTAACTGTATCAGAGGTGTTTTCAAGCGGATGTCTTCAGTAAACGAGAATCTAAAGGCAAGAGTCTGAAGGCAAGAATCTGATGGCAAGAGTCTGAAGGCAAGAGTCTGATGGCAAGAGTCTGAAGGCAAGAGTCTGATGACAAGAGTCTGATGGCAAGAGTCTGAAGGCAGGAGTCTGATGGCAAGAGTCTGAAGCCAAGAATCTAATGACAAGAATCTGATGGCAAGAATCTGAAGGCAGGAGCCTGATGGCAGGAATCTGAAGGCAAGAATCTGAAGGCAGGAGTCTAAAGGCAAGAATGTGATGGCAGGAATCTGATGGCAAGAGTCTGAAGGCAAGAATCTGATGGCAAGAGTCTGAAGGCAAGAGCCTGATGGCAAGAGTCTGAAGGCAAGAATCTGTTGGCAGGAGCCTGATGGCAGGAATCTGATGGCAAGAGTCTGAAGGCAGGAATCTGATGGCAAGAGTTTGAAGGCAAGAGACTGATGGCAAGAGTCTGAAGGCAGGAATCTGATGGCAAGAGTCTGAAGGCAGGAATCTAATGGCAAGAGTCTGAAGGCAAGAGCCTGATGGCAAGAGTCTGAATGGAACATGAGTAACAAGACATACTCAAGTTGAATATAATAACTACCAGTTACAGAATACGTATATTACCAATTTTATTCGACAAAAGCTCATTTAAACAATTAAAAAAATTATAATAATAATGTCTCATGAATCCTGATCAAAGTTTCAGGACAAAAATGTTCAATGACGATGTCACAGACATAAATGACTGACAGCTGTATCATCACAGTGGACAATGTGATGGGAAGTGTCACAGACATGAATGACTGACAGTTCTATGGTCACAATGAGCAATGTGACAAGAGAGCAGACTTAAATGTGGACACAGCTTTCAGTGGCGAAGCTAGAATATTCACGTATAAACAGACCCATGCAAGAGTTCAAAGGGAATGAATGCAGATACACCGAAGCTGTGGTTATTTCCTTTCCCAGTTTACTTCAGTGCAGAAATAAAGCAATGTAACTGTATCAGAGGTGCTTTCATGCGGATGTCTTCAGTAAACGAGAATCTAAAGGCAAGAGTCTGAAGGCAAGAATCTGATGGCAAGAGTCTGAAGGCAAGAGTCTGAAGGCAAGAGTCTGATGACAAGAGTCTGATGGCAAGAGTCTGAAGGCAGGAGTCTGAACGCAGGAATCTGATGGCAGGAGTCTGATGGCAAGAGTCTGAAGCCAAGAATCTAATGACAAGAATCTGATGGCAAGAATCTGAAGGCAGGAGCCTGATGGCAGGAATCTGAAGGCAAGAATCTGAAGGCAGGAGTCTAAAGGCAAGAATGTGATGGCAGGAATCTGATGGCAAGAGTCTGAAGGCAAGAATCTGATGGCAAGAGTCTGAAGGCAAGAGCCTGATGGCAAGAGTCTGAAGGCAAGAATCTGTTGGCAGGAGCCTGATGGCAGGAATCTGATGGCAAGAGTCTGAAGGCAGGAATCTGATGGCAAGAGTTTGAAGGCAAGAGACTGATGGCAAGAGTCTGAAGGCAGGAATCTGATGGCAAGAGTCTGAAGGCAGGAATCTAATGGCAAGAGTCTGAAGGCAAGAGCCTGATGGCAAGAGTCTGAATGGAACATGAGTAACAAGACATACTCAAGTTGAATATAATAACTACCAGTTACAGAATACGTATATTACCAATTTTATTCGACAAAAGCTCATTTAAACAATTAAAAAAATTATAATAATAATGTCTCATGAATCCTGATCAAAGTTTCAGGACAAAAATGTTCAATGACGATGTCACAGACATAAATGACTGACAGCTGTATCATCACAGTGGACAATGTGATGGGAAGTGTCACAGACATGAATGACTGACAGTTCTATGGTCACAATGAGCAATGTGACAAGAGAGCAACATTATATACAAGATACACTGGAGCTGTGTCCTCAAGTGGTTACACGAAACACAAGTTGGTCCTAGATGAGAAATTGGCTTCTTATTACAATAACAACCCAGTTACAATTGTGTCGTTACACTGCTTCATACTACAAATACAATGTAATTTTACACTGTACAAATACAATGTAATTTTACACTGTTGGTAGTTTAAAATAATAACTGGACAAGTTAAAGATAACACATTAAAAACAAGGATAAGTTAATGAAAAGATGTTAGAAACAGCTGAACTAGTCAATGAAAACTTGACAAAGAGAAAAACAAATGTTTGCTTAATTGCTCCTTTTGATGATCAACTTGCAAAGAGAGGTAACTCATCAGATAGTAGCCTGGAAAGCTGTAGATATCTCAGAAATAGATACAGTTAACCACATATGTACTAATTATTTGATTCAAATTTCAGGTGAAGAAAACATCAAAGACAGTAGAACATCTGTGTTGGAAAGAGTCTGATGACAAGAGTCTGATGGCAAGAGTCTGAAGGCAGGAGTCTGAACGCAGGAATCTGATGGCAGGAGTCTGATGGCAAGAGTCTGAAGCCAAGAATCTAATGACAAGAATCTGATGGCAAGAGTCTGAAGGCAAGAATCTGAAGGCAGGAGCCTGATGGCAGGAATCTGAAGGCAAGAATCTGAAGGCAGGAATCTAATGGCAAGAGTCTGAAGGCAAGAGTCTGATGGCAAGAGTCTGAAGGCAAGAATCTGATGGCAAGAGTCTGAAGGCAAGAGCCTGATGGCAAGAGTCTGAAGGCAAGAATCTGATGGCAGGAGCCTGATGGCAGGAATCTGATGGCAAGAGTCTGAAGGCAGGAATCTGATGGCAAGAGTCTGAAGGCAAGAGCCTGATGGCAAGAGTCTGAAGGCAGGAATCTGATGGCAAGAGTCTGAAGGCAGGAATCTGATGGCAAGAGTCTGAAGGCAGGAGTCTGATGGCAAGAGTCTGAATGCAACATGAGTAACAAGACATACTCAAGTTGAATATAACAACTACCAGTTACAGAATACGTATATTACCAATTTTATTCGACAAAAGCTCATTTAAACAATTAAAAAAATTATAATAATAATGTCTCATGAATCCTGATCAAAGTTTCAGGACAAAAATGTTCAATGACGATGTCACAGACATAAATGACTGACAGCTGTATCATCACAGTGGACAATGTGATGGGAAGTGTCACAGACATGAATGACTGACAGTTCTATGGTCACAATGAGCAATGTGACAAGAGAGCAACATTATATACAAGATACATTGGAGCTGTGTCCTCAAGTGGTTACACGAAACACAAGTTGGTCCTGGATGAGAAATTGGCTTCTTATTACAATAACAACCCAGTTACAATTGTGTCGTTACATTGCCTCATACTACAAATACAATGTAATTTTACACTGTTGGTAGTTTAAAATAATAACTGGACAAGTTAAAGATAACACATTAAAAACAAGGATAAGTTAATGAAAAGATGTTAGAAACAGCTGAACTAGTCAATGAAAACTTGACAAAGAGAAAAACAAATGTTTGCTTAATTGCTCCTTTTGATGATCAACTTGCAAAGAGAGATAACTCATCAGATAGTAGCTTGGAAAGCTGTAGATATCTCAGAAATAGATACAGTTAACCACATATGTACTAATTATTTGATTCAAATTTCAGGTGAAGAAAACATCAAAGACAGTAGAACATCTGTGTTGGAAAGATCATTTTAACAGCAGAACTTAAAAGTATGAAGCTACTCTTTAAGCTAGTATCAAATTACTGCAATATATATGTCAAATCAGATGTAAGCAGAAACTAAAATATAAATTTATCAAGCTATCAAGTAGCATGTACTGTCTTTGCGTGATTCATTAACAGTGCAAGAAAGAAAGAATTTAATATCTGTTGTTGAATCTCTAAGAAAAATGTTAGCATCACCTTCATATCCATATTTCTATTGAATGCTTATTCACCATCAGAATTTAGCAACTTGGAAAATCAAGAATTTGCAGTTTACCAAATTTTTATTCAGAACCTCTCCAATTAAAATGATCACTGTAGATGTTAACTATGATACCAAGCCTAATGTTTGTCTCTCAAAAGTTAAGGGACACAAACAATCAGTGTAGATGTTAACTATGATACCAAGTCTAATGTTTGTCTCCCAAAAGTTACAGGACAGTCATGACTGAATGGGCTGTTGTGAAAGCTGATGGTGCACATTCTGACATATATTAGCACTGCTGTATCTCTTCAACAAAAGCAAATTTGTGTATATTTTATGTACCTGTTTACTGGCCCTTGTGTATCTAGTGCTACTGTTATTATTCTGATGGAAATGTGTGGAGATGATACAATCTGGCCCATTAAAAGAATAAAAAAAATGAACACATACATGCAGCCTACAAAATTATAAGAAGAGAACTGTCTACAACCAAACAGAACTGATTGCATCTAAACTACATAAAAATGATTTTATCAGTTGCATAAAACATCACTGGACAAGTTAAAGATAACACATTAAAAACAAGGATAAGTTAATGAAAAGATGTTAGAAACAGCTGAACTAGTCAATGAAAACTTGACAAAGAGAAAAACAAATGTTTGCTTAATTGCTCCTTTTGATGATCAACTTGCAAAGAGAGATAACTCATCAGATAGTAGCTTGGAAAGCTGTAGATATCTCAGAAATAGATACAGTTAACCACATATGTACTAATTATTTGATTCAAATTTCAGGTGAAGAAAACATCAATGACAGTAGAACATCTGTGTTGGAAAGATCATTTTAACAGCAGAACTTAAAAGTATGAAGCTACTCTTTAAGCTAGTATCAAATTACTGCAGTATATATGTCAAATCAGATGTAAGCAGAAACTAAAATATAAATTTATCAAGCTATCAAGTAGCATGTACTGTCTTTGCGTGATTCATTAACAGTGCAAGAAAGAAAGAATTTAATATCTGTTGTTGAATCTCTAAGAAAAATGTCAGCATCACCTTCATATCCATATTTCTATTGAATGCTTATTCACCATCAGAATTTAGCAACTTGGAAAATCAAGAATTTGCAGTTTACCAAATTTTTATTCAGAACCTCTCCAATTAAAATGATCACTGTAGATGTTAACTATGATACCAAGCCTAATGTTTGTCTCTCAAAAGTTAAGGGACACAAACAATCAGTGTAGATGTTAACTATGATACCAAGCCTAATGTTTGTCTCTCAAAAGTTAAGGGACACAAACAATCAGTGTAGATGTTAACTATGATACCAAGCCTAATGTTTGTCTCTCAAAAGTTAAGGGACACAAACAATCAGTGTAGATGTTAACTATGATACCAAGCCTAATGTTTGTCTCTCAAAAGTTAAAGGACACAAACAATCAGTGTAGATGTTAACTATGATACCAAGTCTAATGTTTGTCTCCCAAAAGTTACAGGACAGTCATGACTGAATGGGCTGTTGTGAAAGCTGATGGTGCACATTCTGACATATATTAGCACTGCTGTATCTCTTCAACAAAAGCAAATTTGTGTATATTTTATGTACCTGTTTACTGGCCCTTGTGTATCTAGTGCTACTGTTATTATTCTGATGGAAATGTGTGGAGATGATACAATCTGGCCCATTAAAAGAATAAAAAAAATGAACACATACATGCAGCCTACAAAATTACAAGAAGAGAACTGTCTACAACCAAACAGAACTGATTGCATCTAAACTACATAAAAATGATTTTATCAGTTGCATAAAACATCACTGGATGTACCACAAAGAAATTTTAAACTGAAAAGTATGGTGACTATGTATAATCAGTTTAATTAATATGTGTGTGATGGGGGAGGGTGTGTGTGTGTGTTCTCTCTCTCACTCTCTAAAGTTGACAATGCAAAATTCTACGCACAACGTGAATGAATATTTAAACCTGCCCAAAAGTTTCATCTTGTCTTCCTCAAAATGCTGAAATGTGAAAGTAGATGAAACACAGAGAAGTAGATGATAAGAGTGACACTAATGTTGTGTTCACAGCATATATATGGATACATAAACATACACGTCTGAGAAAACAGAAGCACTATTATATTTATACACATTATTATGACTGTATCATATATATATATATACACATATATACTCGTGTATTATATATGTGTGTACTCCTTTCAAATGTTGTTTTGTTGAGCACAGTGTATTCTACAAATTTCCAGTCAAATGTTTTGTTGAGCACAGTGTACTCTACAAGTTTCCAGTCAAATGTTTTGTTGAGCACAGTGTACTCTACAAGTTTCCAGTCAAATGTTTTGTTGAGCACAGTGTACTCTACAAGTTTCCAGTCAAATGTTTTGTTGAGCACAGTGTACTCTACAAGTTTCCAGTCAAATGTTTTGTTGAGCACAGTGTACTCTACAAGTTTCCAGTCAAATGTTTTGTTGAGCACAGTGTATTCTACAAGTTTCCAGTCAAATGTTTTGTTGAGCACAGTATATTCTACAAGTTTCCAGTCAAATGTTGTTTAGAGCACAGTGTATTCTACAAGTTTCCAGTCAAATGTTGTTTTGTAGAGCACAATGTATTCTACAAGTTTCTGCTTTCACTTATCTTCAGCATCTTCTCATTTCAATGGATTTCTGATATTCTCCATTTCCCTTAGTGATAACTACAAGATATGAAACAAGACAAGTCTGACCGCTCTACCATACCTCACCACCTGTACCTCAGTGATAACTACAAGATATGAAACAAAACAAGTCTAACCGCTCTACCATACCTCACTACCTGTACCTCAGTGATAACTACAAGATATGAAACAAGACAAGTCTGACCACTCTACCATACCTCACTACCTGTACCTCAGTGATAACTACAAGATATGAAACAAGACAAGTCTGACCGCTCTACCATACCTCACTACCTGTACCTCAGTGATAACTACAAGACATAAAACAAGAAAGATCTAACCAGATGCTGCATGTCCCATTATCTCACTCTGTCCCATACCAGTCATCTTATTATGTAAAAATTATTGCCTTAACAACAAAAAAAAAAGTACAAACAAACTGGGCAATGTAAACAATGAAGAAAAAAAACGTAAAATTGCGAGCAAGTATCTGTAACCTCCCAATTTCTCTGTCAATGTTTTATATTTCCCATCCCCCCACAAGTATATACATCCCCCCCCCCCACCCCATACTCAGATATGATGCTGAAGTGTCAATGTTCAGACATCTAAACCTGCTCAAGAGTTTTATCCTGTCTTCCTTAAAAGTAACCAAAAAAAAAAAAAAGAGTACTGTCTGCCATCTCAAAAGCTATAAGCACAAAAACCAAGTTAAGACTACTCAAGTCAAATGTAATATCCACCTTCATTTATGCATGGGAAAGCTGGAAAACAACTAAAGAAAATGACTCTTCTGAAAACAAATGCCTGATGAAAACAGTTGGTATAAAATGAAATGAATTCAAGAACAACGCAGAGATAAGACAGACGAGTGAACAACAACCTGTCTCATGTGTGATCAGAAAAAGGAGATGGACATATATCGGTCATGTGATGGGAAGAAACAATCGGAGAATCCCAAAATAATCTATCAAGTGGAACATAACAGGCCAAAGAAAAAGAGGTCAACTACATGAAACGCTAAAGAGGACCTTGTTAAGAAAGGGCAAATTAGTAGGCATAAAATCTCTTGATGAGGTCAAAAAGCTTGCTGAAAACAGGAAAACTTGGCAAACTACAATGCGAGCTGTATGTGACATTTAACGGCACGGGAAGGATGTAAGATAGAAATAGATCATTAACTTAAAAAAAAAAAACAACAAAAAACCATACCTGTAGTTGAAGTATCTCTATAAACCATACTCAAGTCATGAGGTTCCATGAATGATAGATTCATAGGCCTGACAGCTCCAACAATACTGCAGACTGTGAGATATCTGATAAACTCAACACAGGTTAGCTATGAGTGTGGATATACTAGCATGTGTAAGATTACTTCCAGGTTTTGCTGAATAAGTTCGGTGGGATAATATCAAGCAGCATACAATCCTGAACCAAAGCTTCACTGATGGGAGGTTACACAATTCATGGACAGGTTTTTTGGTTCTGTTCCACAATATTACTTTAAAAATTATATGTACGTTTTATGTCAGTGGATCTAAAACCACTGCAAACATCTTCCTTCTTTCTTATCCCGTTTTTTTTTTTTTTTCACAGTAACTTCTAAGTCATCCATCAATCCATCATAGTCTTTGTTGTTTGTGGTATTATTCTGGTCCAGCTTTTTCAACATATGTTTCTTTGACAGTTAGTGAAACACTAGAAAGTGAAAGGCTAACAAAGGTCTGCTGATCTCATACACTCCTCAAACACTAAAATACTCCATAACACAAAAATGCCTACAGATGTGTCAAAACATCATGTCCAGGCACAAAATAAAAAACAGGACCAGGCAAATATGCCACAACGTGTTCTCCAGTTTCAGTGCCTTTGGTTTGCTAGCTACCACAGTTTGTGGGTTAAACATTTCATGGACACTGTTCCCACTACTGCAATATAATACTGAACGCAGAGATCTGTATCAAAATGGGAAAGAAAAATTTAGCACGTGAAACTGATAAAGAAAATAACTTAGAAGCAAAACAGGTACGGGCAGATGGAGTGTACCCCATCAGAGTACCAAAAAAAAAAAAAACAAAACAAAATAATGTTAATGCTGACAAACAGAATCTTTGGAATTTGAAATAATAATACATGAGAAACAACAGAACACGTTGCTGAAATCCTCACTGGATTCATAATGAGAGACCCAGTTTATAAAGGACATAAAATAGAATGTAGAAAGTTTCACTGACTCTGAATGAGAGACCCAGACTATTAGAGATACAAAAAAAAAAAATAAATGCAGAGATACTCACTGATCAAGATCAAGTATATCAGAAAACAGAATGCAGAGATCTTCATTAATCAAGTCTACAAAAAAAAAAAAAAAAAGCATAGAACCTCACAGATCAAATCTGTAAGAGATACAAAGCCAATGATGTATAAAAACATATTAAGATCTCTACTTCATCCTCCAAATCAATGATAGTCCCATGATGTTTTACACTCTGCCATAGTCTGTTTTCTTAATGTTGGTCAGCAAAAGTCTTACAATGAAGAGCTTCAGTGAATGAGTCCTGGAACAAATTTTATATTCAAAGGTCAAGGACCAGGCATGTAGGCCTGTTTGACATTCTGTCCCTTAAGATAAACTCAATGCACTGTAAAGTTAGTAAAAATGACATTTGTTTGAATATTGTCACAGTGTGGTGGATTCACTCTCATTCAAATTTTATCACAAGTTTCATGAAAATGAATCACTGTTTTGTCACATTTCTAATAATTCTGAATCTCTCTCTCTCTGAACCTTAAGTGCCCAGGGCACATGGGGCTTCCGCAAGGGTTTTCCACAAATGCCTGTCCTTCGCCTTTTTTTCTGCTCTTGCCCAGGTGAGCCCTCTATTGCTCAACATCCTTTCTGTTGTTCTTCTCCATGTCTCTTTTGGTCTACCCTTACTTCTGTTCCTCTGTGGTGTCCATCTTAGTGCTATTTTTGGTAGTGAGTTATCAGTCATTCAGAACACATGTCCCAACCATCGCCATCGTCTTTCCTCAATAATTGTTGTCAATGGCTTCATCTGCATTTCTGCCAATAAGATGTTATTTCTTATGGTGTTTGGCCAAAATATCTTTCTAATTCTTCGTAAACATTTAGTCTGGAAAGAATTCAACTTGTTTTCTATGGTTTTGGTGATTTTCCAGCATTCACTTCCATAGAGTAGTACACTTAGAACATTACTCTTAAATATCCTGATTTTCATATTTATGCTTAGTTTTTTGGATTTCCATATATTCTGCAGCATTGCAAAAGCCTGGTTTGCTCTAGTAAGTCTGCTGTTGATGTCCTCTGTGCTGTCTCCATTTTCTACTACTCTGCTGCCAAGGTATACAAATTTGTTGACCTCCTCCACTAACTTGCTATCTACTCTGAGTACATTTCTGTTGTTCACATTTTGCTTCATTAACTTTGTCTTTCCTACATTGATCTTTAGTCCTATGTTGTTTGCATTCTGAGTTAGCTTGTTTATTTTATCTTGCATATCTTTGTGACTGCTTGATAATAGACAAATGTCGTCTGCAAAGTCAAGGTCCTCCAGCACTGTGTCAAGGGTCCATTGTAATCCTCTGCGTTTGTCTGATGTTGCCTCCTTCATTAACCAGTCTACTGCCAATATAAATAATGTTGGTGATAGTACACATCCCTGCTTCACTCCTGTTTGTACCCTAAAGCTGCTGGAGGTATGTTCTCCACAGATCACTTTGCACTGAAAACCCTCGTATAGGGCTTTGATTACATTAACTATCTTATGGGGGAGGCCAAATATAAAAATAATATAAATAATTCTGAATACTAAAGCATAATTCAGTTATAATGTGGACTGCGGCAACAAACAAAATATGGATCCTGTGAAGACACGACATGCATATCAGCACATCACACCTGATCTTTAACTTTCCATGAGCCATTTTGATCTCATGCTCACAAAAAAAGATAAAAAAAATGAAAATGTGGCCATGACAATACAGGGTCACAGAAGCTAGACACAACTTCAGAAAGTAATGAAGCCAAAAATGGAAGAAAGTTAAAGACAGATGAGACTAAGCCAACTTCAAAAGAAGCATGACTGACTTATTTCATAATTACAGAACTGACATCATATCTACAAATAATTCATTTTGTACAATAATATTACAGTAATAACACAATAACATCTACACAATACAATGTTTTGTAATTGAAAAAAAAAACAAAACAAAATTTAAAAAAACCCCAGAAGTTTAGGCAGATAGAAAACTGTCATGGTAACCAAGCCATTTAAAATGTGTGACAGGAACTGAAATAAGAAATAAATAAACTGGACAGATCAAATTCAAAGAAAAACCAACAAAAGCTATGGCCATATGAAAGCACAATCTGTGGACCGTACAAAGTTTTATACTAATGCTCATAATTTAATGTATTAAAAAATGTAAGATTCACATCTAAAATTAACAATATGTGGCTACAGAGCAGGGGACGATGAAACCATGATGAAAGCAAAATGGCGGGCACAGAGACAAAGCTCAGTAATGAATGTTCTGGAAGTCTGCGCTATCGGCTCCCCGAGATGTGACGTACTTGGAGCTTCCATCATCTCTGAATCCTGCTGCTGGCGTGTATGGATGCCCTTGGCTATGATGCACGTGAGGGTCACGATAGAGGTTCATGTCACCATGGTTGGCTGGGTAGATATTGACTCTGTGTCCTGTGAACAAAGATACGAAACCAAACATTACGTAACATTAATAACCACACAAAGAAAAACTTCACATCATAATGTGAAGGTTCACCCTCAATGGATTTATGTATATTTCTATATTCATGGGACTCAACCATATATGATATATATTTTCCTCAAGTACTAACAGCTGTATATACATTTTGGTGTGCCTCACCCTGCAAACAGACCTTCATTCTCAGAGACAATTTTTCTATCTGGATTAACTGTGCCAGACTTTTTGGTGAGCACGCATGACGTTCAGCTCACCCTGACATTCAAAAATAGTATTAACATGCCAATTTGGTTTTAAAAATTAATTCTGACCATAATAATGTAAAAAAAAAAAACCAAACAAACTGAAAGACAACACAGACAGCACTTGTGTGACATTCTAGCATATTGTTGTGTAGCTCAAGAACTGAACAGCAAACAGGCAATTATAACCAAACATGACATGCCATACTTACATCTATACATCAGACGTACTGTAAGGTAACAGAAAACACCAATGTATGATCTTGAAGAAATTATAGAGAAAGCACTTTTAGATGTAAGAGAAAGAAAAATCACAAGAGAATTACCTGGGACTTGAACCATAGACTCAGATAGGACGAGCAGGCGCGTAGCCACATGAACTATGCTATCTAGCACCCCCAAAATGTTCAAGTCCCAGGTAATTCTCTTGTGATTTTTCTTTCTCTCACGCCTAAAAGTGCTTTGTCCACAATTTTTGGAGGTCTAATCATATAACACTGTGTTACTTTACTGCATGAAAATTGTTGTTTCCTATTTGTAAAAATACATCAAACATAACATGATGCAGGTCATGGATATGCAACAATACATGTTGTATACTTCAAATGTAACAGGATGCAGGTTGCGGATATAAAACAATACATATTATTATACATCAATCATAACATGATGCAGGCCACAGATATACAACAATACATATATCTATATACAAAAAATGTTAAAATGATGCACATATAGTGGTGGAAATGTCTAGATACACAAGTAAACATAGCAAGACAAGACAGTTCATGTCTTCAGACAGTGACAAATGTGTGAAGCTTTAGCACAAGTGCCAAGATGAAGTGAGTCAAAGCAATTTTAAATAGTACAGTCCAAAACTCATACAAGAATGACGTAATGCAAACACATGCTGTAGTATAATCAGACAATATGTGGTCATGTGATGCTGGATGCAAGAACAATATGTGGTCATGAGATGCTGGATGCAAGAACAATATGTGGTCATGACTAGGCAATACATCAACCATAAAGTATTCCTTTAAAAAAAAAAAAAACTGCTCAATGAATGAGGTAAGTCATTATCTACTATCTTAAACTGTGATCTTTCTCTCATGTCTACCACCTTAAGCTGTGATCTTTCTCTCATGTTTATCATCTTAAATTGTGACCTTTCTCTCATGTTTAAATTGTGATCTTTCTCTCATTTATATTCCACAATATGCTGATATCCTCACTTTTCAGTGGCCTGAGCATCTTTCTTTAGTGTTAGAACAAAAACACAGAATAAACATTAGCATCACAATAACAAGAACATGGACTCAACATTAACATCACAACTACCTTCTCACAACATCATCAAAGAATTTTGAACTCTTTTTTATAAATTCTCGATTAGTAATTAAAGATGAGGACCAAGTATCTACATGTAGCAACACAAGAAAAGATGAGGACCAAGTATTTACATGTAGCAACACAAGAAAAGATATATATATATATATATATATATGAACACCAAACACTAAGTTAAGTTTCTGTGGAATGGACACACTGCCAAACATATGTGTATGTGTATGATCGATGTCACATCAGGCAAGTTCTCTGATACAAAGCTCCAAATTAGGACCCTGTTAAGTTTGCTGAAAATAAATCATCTAATACAGTCCCCCCTCCCCCCCTCAAAAAAAAAGAAAAATTAAACCAAAAGAAAGAAAAGCTATACACAGTAAACATTTTAAATGTATGATTTCAGCAGAATGTGAGGATGTGACCAGAACTAATGTGATGACATACTTGGGAGTGAAGTCTGATTGCAGTCTATGTTTCAAGGAACATGTTGACCACTTGATAACAAAAGCCTGCAAAAGTCTATGGGCAATGAAGGTCATGGCAGTTGCCAACACTGAGCAGAGGTTACTAATACTTCTGTACCAGGGACTGGTTCTTGCACCCACCAAGTACGCCCCAGCCATCCTCACTGTCAGCCCTGCTCAGATCGAAAAACTCAAAAAGCCATGCAAATTATCTTGGGGTGTACAAGAGACACTTCCTGTGTAGGGAAGAGATACTTCCTTGATCTCCCAAACATGAATCACAGGATCAAGACTGAAGGGTGCCTGCTTACCTCAAGATAAGGCCAGACAAAAGGCACCCAGTGCACCAATAGCTCCTTAGAGAAAAGGATGACAGGCTAAAGAAGGGCAAATCATGGATGGGTTGTGCAGAAGATGTCATCAAGCAGGTCTGTGAACCCAACAACATCAACTTCAGTGAGGAATAGGTACCTGTGCCTCCAGCGTTCAGGGGTACCTTCTCTTGCACGGCCAGGTTTGACAAGAGAAGCAGGGAGGAGAACCCACTTGTTGTGAATGCTGAGGTTTGACAAGAGAAGCAGGGAGGAGAACCCACTTGCTGTGAATGCTGAGGTTTGACAAGAGAAGCAGGGAGGAGAACCCACTTGTTGTGAATGCTGAGGTTTGACAAGAGAAGCAGGGAGGAGAACCCACTTGCTGTGAATGCTGAGGTTTGACAAGAGAAGCAGGGAGGAGAACCCACTTGCTGTGAATGCTGAGGTTTGACAAGAGAAGCAGGGAGGAGAACCCATTTGCTGTGAATGCTGAGATCAACGCCTTCACTGTGAAAACTTCAGTGAGGAAGATGCTGTAGTTCACACAGACGGGTCTGTTGTACTACATCAAAGGAGTGCACGGGCGTTCACAGCAGTTTAGGCCGGCAGAGCAATCCAGGAAGCCAGTGGTGCCTTTGCCATGACCACAAGGAGTATGACGATGGAGGTGATGACAGTAACAAAATTATTTGTATGGCTGGAGTCACAAGACTACACCCATGTCCGCATACTAAGTGATTCAATGAGTATGATCTAGAAGATTGAGGCAGGTTCTGAATGCAGCAGTGGTTTGAGTCATCGCAGAAATCACCGACTTGCAGAGTCACCTTCATCTAAGTTCCTGGGCACGTGGGCATCCAGGGAAATGAGAGAGATGACAGACTGGCTGGCTCTGCCATCATTGCAGATGGACAACCACTGGATTGAGCTGATATTGTTAACACACTCAGAGAGACAGGCAGAGTGGAAGACTTCGAGGACAGTGAATCTACATTGCTACTCAGACTGAGAGCTGGGAGCATAGACTGCCACACCCAGGAACAAGAGACATACTGGACATGTGAGACAACTGGTCAACCAACACAGGAGAGGCATACTGGACATGTGAGACAACTGGTCAACCAACACAGGAGAGGACATGTGAGGCAACTGGTCAACCAACACAGGAGAGGACATGTGAGACAACTGGTCAACCAACACAGGAGAGGACATATGAGACAACTGGTCAACCAACATAGAAGAGGACATGTGAGACAACTGGTCAACCAACACAGGACGGCCACTATCAGCCACAGGATGCTGATGGATATGCTGAAAAACTGGGGGGGGGGGGAATCTAAGCGCCCATGGACATGTCTGGAGTGCAATGATGATGACCCAGACCATAAAACATTTTAAAAGTAAGTTATTTGTAAGTTACAAATAATTTGAAAAAATATTGAAACACTTTATCTCGTATAGTGCAAAAGCTGGTAAGTTTAATGTAATTATGAAGAAAATGTAGTTATACAAGCTACAAGCATGAAAAGTCTGCATATGTTCAGTTGCTGCATTTGTTGCCTCATATAACTGTAGGATGTGACTTTGCTCATTAAATAATGGGGGATAGAGGAAAAGGGAACCAATGAATGTTTACTTTAAATGGGTGAAGAACTGGTCGTGCAGGCCCGTCTTACATTCTGCCCTTTATCACTCCATCTTTCATTCTTCCCACACACTAATAAGGTATACAAAATCTCACACACACACACACATGCACACATATATAAGAATGCAAGATGAAACTATGTGAAATATAAGTATACAGATTACATGAACAAAAATATCTATGAAGACTGTTTGATTTTCTTCAGTATGAATTTAGTGAATAAATTTTTATTATTGTCTCTCTTTCTCTCACGTGCATGCACGCACGCACGAAAAAAATCCACTAATGACAGAAAAGATTTCCATGTATAATAAATATAATGACTGTTTAGCAGACTGTGTTAACATTGATATGTGTACAAGTTCTGAAAGATGGACAGCATGCATATATAAATGTTCTGGACATCATGCATGTTGTAACTGTGCTGAGAAGACACAAGACAGCAATGTCATCATGCACCATACCTTGTGGAGATCAAGGATCAGTTGTGATGGAAGACAGATTTGTGTCAATGTTCTGCCAACAATAAAAACGAAATAATTGATGGGAAACATGAACAAACATGAAGCTGTTATGTACAGCAGTTCTGTTACTGTTGTAACTGGTAAAAATATGATAGATATGGATGTGTGGTAAGGAGTGTCTCCAAGCTCTTCTCTGGAGTTCTTGATGAATGAAGATAGGTCTCGACCAGTTGATGGTAGCACTAACTCTGAACTGAAAGTCCTGACAGAACAAACTTTAACTTGCTGAGGAATTGGGCACACAGGCTCATATGGCACTTTGTCTTTCATTTCTAAGGTTTCATTATGACACAAAAATGATATTAGCATTATACATATAAAGGTAAAATTACCATTTTCAAGTCTCTAAGGCATATTTGGAAAACTATGTTAGGCTTGTATGGCCAAGAGCTTCAGCACATGAAAGTCTGATATGGTCAAAATCATGCCTGGCTGCATTTACCTTCCCAGAATTCTCTGCTACTCACTTTTAGAGGCTGGGTGGACCCCGGGCCTTTCTGGCGTGTACCAAGAAAAAACCCCACTGCTGGGACTTGAACCCACTACCACCAAATTAGTAAACAGAGCGTATAACCAGACAGAACAATTATAAATATGAAATGAACAAATTTTACATATTAACTCTTATCACATTCTCTACAATGAAAAATGACACTAAAACTTGATAGACTTATTTCACATAATTGCAGCCAAATTGATAAATTATTAGATGACTAGAAATATTTCAGCTGCTCTGCAAACACACAATAATTGATAAGATAAGTAACACTTTATTTGAGGTGAAAAGTATAGCAAGACAGGATATCCATCTTTCTTCAACTTCTCCTGTACATCAGATTTACACAAACTATTTACATGGATGACATCAAATTTACACACACTATTTACATGGATGACATCAGATTTACACACACTAATTACATGGATGATGTCAGATTTACATAAATTAATTACCTAGATAACATCAGATTTACATAGACTAATTACAGATGACATAATATTTTCACAAACTAATTACGCAGATAACATCAGATATACATGAACTAATTACACATATGACATCAGATTTACATGAACTAATTACATAGATCATATCAGATTTACATCACCACAAAAAAACTTCAGATTTAGACTGAGTGATTGCACACACAGAAAAAAACACCAGACTCAGACTGAGTAATCAATCTCTCTCACAAATGCACGTTCTCTCTCACTCTCTCTTGCATGCACACACACAAAAATCAGATTTAGACAGTGATTTTTACAGAAAAAAAATCAGATTTAGATTGAGTAATTACACAAAAAACACCCCATCAGATTCAGACTGAGTGATTACAAAATAAAAATAAAAAATCAACAGATTCAGACTGTGATTACACACACAGACACAAAAAAACCCCCACCAGATTCAGACTGAGTGATTACACACACAAAAAAAAACATCAGATTCAGACTGAGTGATTACACACACAAAAAAAAAACATCAGATTCAGACAGTGATTAACACCAAAAAAACCCACCAGATTCAGACTGAGTGATTACACACACACACACAAAAACATCAGATTCAGACTGAGTGATTACACACACACAAAAAACATCAGATTCAGACAGTGATTAACACAAAAAAAAAAACCCACCAGATTCAGACTGAGTGATTACACACACACAAACATCAGATTCAGACTGAGTGATTACACACACAAAAAAAAAACCATCAGATTCAGACTGAGTGATTTCACGCACACAAAAAAACCATCAGATTCAGACAGAGTGATTAACACAAAAAAAAAAACACCAGATTCAGACTGAGTGATTACACACACACAAAAAAACATCAGATTCAGACTGAGTGATTACACACACACAAAAAAACCATCAGATTCAGACAGAGTGATTAATAAAAAAAAACCCACCAGATTCATACTGAGTGATTACACACACAAAAAAAAAACCATCAGATTCAGACTGAGTGATTACACACACACAAAAAAACCCATCAGATTCAGACAGAGTGATTAACACAAAAAACCCACCAGATTCAGACTGAGTGATTACACACACACACACAAAAACATCAGATTCAGACTGAGTGATTACACACACACAAAAAAACATCAGATTCAGACAGTGATTAAAACAAAAAAAAACCCACCAGATTCAGACTGAGTGATTACACACACACACACACACAAACATCAGATTCAGACTGAGTGATTACACACACACACACACAAAAAAACCATCAGATTCAGACTGAGTGATTTCACACACACAAAAAAACCATCAGATTCAGACAGAGTGATTAACACAAAAAACCCACCAGATTCAGACTGAGTGATTACACACACAAAAAAAAAAACCATCAGATTCAGACTGAGTGATTACACACACACACAAAAAAAAACATCAGATTCAGACTGAGTGATTACACACACACAAAAACCATCAGATTCAGACAGAGTGATTAACACAGAAAAACCCACCAGATTCAGACTGAGTGATTACACACACACAAAAAAACATCAGATTCAGACTGAGTGATTACACACACACACAAAATATCAGATTCAGACTGAGTGATTAAAAAAAAACATCAGATGCAGACAGAATGATTACACAAAATGAACACAAACATACTGTTTACACATGTGATGCTCATTCTTTAAATGTAAGCAGCAAATGATTTCCTTACAGACATAATAAACGCCTGCTGTATGACAAAATAATGCTCCATAAAAAAACAATAATGTGAAGATATTTAAAAAACAGTCCACTGATGATGCTGGTTTGCCCACTACAGTCAGTTCTAGTGATGCCAGTCCATAAGAACAGGACCTCTGTAGGGTCTTCTAGCCCAAAGACAAGCATCATGCAGCCAGTTCCTGACCATTTGATCTGAAATTCGACGAAATGCTGTCATTGACTGGACTGTTGAGGATGCAGATGCAAATCGATTTCTGAAGTGACGCAGCCGTATGAAGCGGTCTTCAGCACGAGTTGTGACTATGGGTCTTCCACTGCGCGGCCGGTCTGCAACTGAGCCAGTTTCTCGAAATTGTCTCCAAAGGCGACTAACGGTGCTTCTAACCACATTAAATTGTCTTACCACTACACTTTGTGGCTGTCCAGTCTGTAAATGTCCAATGATGATGAGTGGTTCTGCAGTGAGATGAACCATACTTGCACACTGAATTTTCAAAAGAATTGATTTGAGGAGCGTCAATCTCTTACAGGCATTCAATAACATGGCCAGCAAGTTCTGTGTTCAGTAAGTTTCACAGGATTCTCGTGAACCTGTCATGAGTTACTGTAAAAAATGCTGTTTTGACTAGTGTCGCTTTTCTGTGCTCATGAATCATCTGCTGAGTACAGTTCAGATCAGCACGTGAAGTTGATGTCCAAGTGAACGTTTCAGGCAATTTGCCCTTGTCTGATCAGCAAACTTCAGTTTAAATCGCAACATCATATTTGTTGCATTTCTTTTTTTATAGTAATATATATATATATACCCACTACTCAGATAGAAGAGTGAAATCCAGCTGCAGAACCTTGTGGCAATAAAGGAGGCCTAGAGCTAAACAGAACAGAACAGACACAATGGTAACATCAAAAAGAATAAACATACCAAAGTGCAACATCCTTTCAAATGGGAAGACAATAATAGCAGTATAGGGGAGATAACCATTGTTTTTACAGAAAGGGCAATTGTTACGATTCTCTTTTTGAACTTTTCCATGATCAGTCGAGATCCCCCAGAACATCACGTCGGGTGAGATTTTGTACCCGTGACAGAGAATTGTGGGAGACACTGTGAGTGGGCAGTCAGTGTATGTCTGGATGTGTAGCTGAGAGGATGGCTTTTTGTGATGTCTGTGTGGAGGAAATGGATGTTTATATGTTACTAGAGTTGTGGAAGTACGGACTGGCTATGTGGCAGGGCAGCCTGCCGGTGGACAGAATATCCTCGTCATCATCTTCATCCAATTCATCAATAAAACCTCATGTCAAGTGATATGCAGGACTGGCTTGACTTCTGTATCAGTGTGTTGCCAGCTGTAGGTTTGAAGAAGTCTGGAAGTGAAGGATGGCTGGAGACAGTGAACAACTAATCCAGAAACACTCAGCAAACATGGCTTCAACTAGTGCCCTAACATTCTATTCAGTAACAAAAAAGAATAGTAACACAGCTGTAATACTACTTCACACTGACACAAGTAAATACATTCCATTACCTTGGAACAACAACAACAGATGATGGCAATTGCACAAATGAAATAAATCATGAAAACGTAAGGCAAAGGCATGATACTAACAAATAAGAAAATGTCCCTAAAAAAACAATAATGTGAAGATATTTAAAAAACAGTCCACTGATGATGCTGGTTTGCCCACTACAGTCAGTTCTGGTGATGCCAGTCCATAAGAACAGGACCTCTGTAGGGTCTTCTAGCCCAAAGACAAGCATCATGCAGCCAGTTCCTGACCATTTGATCTGAAATTCGACGAAATGCTGTCATTGACTGGACTGTTGAGGATGCAGATGCAAATCGATTTCTGAAGTGACGCAGCCATATGAAGCGGTCTTCAGCACGAGTTGTGACTATGGGTCTTCCACTGCGCGGCCGGTCTGCAACTGAGCCAGTTTCTCGAAATTGTCTCCAAAGGCAACTAACGGTGCTTCTAACCACATTAAATTGTCTTACCACTACACTTTGTGGCTGTCCAGTCTGTAAATGTCCAATGATGATGAGTGGTTCTGCAGTGAGATGAACCATACTTGCACACTGAATTTTCAAAAGAATTGATTTGATGAGCGTCAATCTTTTATAGGCATTCAATTACATGGCCAGCAAGTTCTGTGTTCAGATAGTTTCACAGGATTCTCGTGAACCTGACATGAGTTATTGTCAAAAATGCTGTTTTGACTAGTGTCGCTTTTCTGTGCTCATGAATCATCTGCTGAGTACAGTTCAGATCAGCACGTGAAGTTGATGTCCAAGTGAACGTTTCAGGCAATTTGCCCTTGTCTGATCAGCAAACTTCAGTTTAAATCGCAACATCATATTTGTTGCATTTCTTTTTTTATAGTAATATATATATATATACCCACTACTCAGATAGAAGAGTGAAATCCAGCTGCAGAACCTTGTGGCAATAAAGGAGGCCTAGAGCTAAACAGAACAGAACAGACACAATGGTAACATCAAAAAGAATAAACATACCAAAGTGCAACATCCTTTCAAATGGGAAGACAATAATAGCAGTATAGGGGAGATAACCATTGTTTTTACAGAAAGGGCAATTGTTACGATTCTCTTTTTGAACTTTTCCATGATCAGTCGAGATCCCCCAGAACATCACGTCGGGTGAGATTTTGTACCCGTGACAGAGAATTGTGGGAGACACTGTGAGTGGGCAGTCAGTGTACGTCTGGATGTGTAGCTGAGAGGATGGCTTTTTGTGATGTCTGTGTGGAGGAAATGGATGTTTATATGTTACTAGAGTTGTGGAAGTACGGACTGGCTATGTGGCAGGGCAGCCTGCCGGTGGACAGAATATCCTCGTCATCATCTTCATCCAATTCATCAATAAAACCTCATGTCAAGTGATATGCAGGACTGGCTTGACTTCTGTATCAGTGTGTTGCCAGCTGTAGGTTTGAAGAAGTCTGGAAGTGAAGGATGGCTGGAGACAGTGAACAACTAATCCAGAAACACTCAGCAAACATAGCTTCAACTAGTGCCCTAACATTCTATTCAGTAACAAAAAAGAATAGTAACACAGCTGTAATACTACTTCACACTGACACAAGTAAATACATTCCATTACCTTGGAACAACAACAACAGATGATGGCAATTGCACAAATGAAATAAAATCATGAAAACGTAAGGCAAAGGCATGATACTAACAAATAAGAAAATGTCCCTAAAAGTGAGGAAAAGAGTATTACAGTGCTATATATAGCCAATATTGCTATACGGTTGTGAAACTTGGACAGTCAACAAAAAAGATGAGAAAGAAACTGGAAGCAACAAAAATATGGTTTTGGTGGGAAAACTGGAAAACTGAAGGGAAAAAGAGAGGAATACGAAGAGAAAGATATCTTAGTGGTCTGAGCAAGTGGCATGGGAAGAGAAAAGCATCTGAACTAACACGCACACAAGACACAGAAGCACAATGGCCAATGCTATCTGGCATGACACTGTATAAAAGTAAATGTAACGTACAGACTTTGAAAATACTGAAAATATACGAGTAACTGTAGGAGAGTCCAGCATTAAGAACACAGGTGACTCATGACAGAAATTTGTGTCATAGTCTAAAAAAAAAAAATGTGGGAACCTCTGCACTTGACCATGGCTTTTCAGATTTTTACACTACGTACACCATCATTATACTCTATTACACACACTAAAGCAAAACTTGTTATGTATGTGCTCACATTATCAGGAAACAAAATCTTGCCCCTTCTTTACTGTAATTATTAAGATATAAAAATGTAATTATTAAGATATAAAAATAATATCTTTCACACACATATATAATTTGTTTAATAACTTTAAAATGTGTTTTTAAAAATGTATTTCTAAATATATCTTTAAGTCAGCACATATACCAGCCACACAACACTGGTGATGCTACAGAATCACAGAATGAGAAGCTCTGTGCTGGACAAAAGCAAGCACAAAATCATGAAGGTGCTGAATACAACAGATTTGCCACACAAAAGCTATTGCAATAATACACAAACACTGACAGCTGACCTACAGTATAATGTCCAGATTCAAAGAGATGAACCTAATTCTGTAGACTAAATGTTGCAAGTTTTCCACTGGGAGAACTTCTACATGCTTTCTTATTCCTCACTTAATATCTACAAACATTTCAGTTTATGAAACATTTTACAGCAATAAACTTAAAACAAAATTGCATATTTAACAGAAACTGAATCAGCTGTAAGAATAACTTATATCTGTCAAAACTAATTCACAATAATAGATCTATTCATTTTTTTATAATTTGGTAATTTGCATGTCAATAAGAATAAAACAAAAGCAAGAAGAAATATTCTAAAACATTGGCCCTGGTGAAAGCTTTTATAAATTACTTCTCTGCCAGCCAGACAAGATTTCAGGTGAAGTTTGAAACAATTAAGCAATAAAGATGACATGATAAGTTATCTGAATCTTTTCCATGATAGCTGTAACAATTTTACACTTGTTAAATGGCCATCTCTTATTGTTCCATTCTGTGGTAAGTGAAACTGAAAAACTTAAATGTCACAAGAAGACAATGAAAGCATGACACAGCTACACTCTACAACAGTGCTTCTACACAAAAGTACATTATAAACAAACAGAAACTATCATTAAAATTTTGGGTAACTCCAACCAAGTCTATGGTTAGATGTGGCTTTTAGTCTTAAAGATGTGCTATATCAGTGGATCATTTATGTAATCATTGTTTTAATGTATGTTATCACTGTCTTAATGAGAAATTTTTTTAAACAAAACTCCACCATCTGAAGATGCCTTATTGGTGTTTTACAAACATCTTCATCTTCCAAAGATGGTTTGTTGGTGTTTTATAAATATCTCCACCTTCCAGAGATGTTTTGGTATTTCATGAACAGCTCCATCTTCCAAAGATGTCCTGTTGGTGTTTTATGAACAGCTCCATCTTCCAAAGACGTCTTGGTGTTTTATGAATATCTCCATCTTCCAAAGACATCTTGTTGGTATTTATGTAAAAGAATTTTTTCCTTCATCTTATTATCAACCTTTATTGAGCTGTGAAAGGCATTATATCTTTCAAGTATTTCTACAGAAATGTACAACTCATTTATCACTTATATGTACATGCATATCAAAACCTTCTATTGTCAACCTCCTTATTACAAATTCAGTTATCATTTACATATACATGTACATAGAAATCCCACTATCATCCTCTTTACTGTGTATTTATTCAGTTATCACTTATATGTAGATGTAGATCAAAACCCCACCATCAACCTCTTTATTTATTCAGTTATCACTTATATGTACATGTAGATCACAACCCCACCATCAACCTCTTTATTTATTCAGTTATCACTTATATGTACATGTAGATCAAAACCCCACCATCAACCTCTTTATTTATTCAGTTATCACTTATATGCACATGTAGATCACAACCCCACCATCAACCTCTTTATTTATTCAGTTATCACTTATATGTACATGTAGATCAAAACCCCACCATCAACCTCTTTATTTATTCAGTTATCACTTATATGCACATGTAGATCAAAACCCCACCATCGACCTCTTTATTTATTCAGCTATCACTTATATGTACACATACGCAAAAACCTCCTACTACCAATCTTATTATCTACTTGTATGTGTGAATCAAAATCTATCATTTGTGTGCATATATTTATAAAATGTCTATTATATGTGGGTACATGAATGTTAAACCTTATCATATCTGTGTACATGAAAATAAAAGACTTATTACAGTGTTTACATGAATATCAAAACTTAACACCTGTTTGTATGTGATATCAAAACTTATCACCCTGTATGCACATACATCAATCTAAACTGATTTCTGAGAATCAGACTGAAAACAGGCCAGCTAGCAGAAAACAGATCATCTGGTAGACAGAAAAGATGTAAACTGTATGTACTGACCACACACTGTCCGCTGAAAATAAACAGCACATCTAAGATACAAGAAAACATGCAGAAAGCCAACATAAAATGCCTTCCTTCCACCAGAAGGCTACAGTGGATCTGTGAACCCAAAAGATACGAGAAAAAACAAACAACCAGAAAACACCAATAAGTTGCCTGGTGAGGCTTGGTTTGATAAGAAAACTTACCAAAGTAGTCTAGCTGATTAAGAGTCATATCCCAAATATGATTCTTTTTGCCTGGAAAGTCAAGGTCATGAGAATTTCAATAAATGTACAAGACCTCATAGACTACTTTCTCTTCCTTAGAAGGCTACAATTAGTCACAGACAGAAGATCAGTCACATATATCTGTACTCTTTCACAAAAGATTTAATATATACTACTGGACAAAAGTTAAGGGCCGGTCATTAATTTCAAGCATATGTTTATTTTGATTGCAGTACTAAAACTGGATGCATCTGCAGCAGGCCATCTTGCTCACAACCGAGAGGCCTACAGGAGTGCTGTTAGGAAGGCAAAATTCCGCAAGGGACATGTAAATGAATGAATGAATGAACTAAAACTGTAAATAAATTTATTGCAGAATCTTGATTAAATTGCATTCTCAGGCAGTCCTCTATGCAGCCGGGGAATAAACAACACCAACTGTTCATCACAAGCGTAAAAATCATGTGCAGTAGCATCGTCAGAGACAAAATGTTAGGGCATTTTTAAAAGTGTCTGCATGACCCAGCAGGTAATTAAATTATGCTGATTTGTGCTGCACGTGCAAGAGGCATCCTTAGTGAACACTTCTCACCTTCTAATCATTTTTAATAAAGTGGTTTAGGGATATTTTTGTCATTTGAAAAACACCATGCCACTGCGAAGGAGTTTTAGCAACTTTGAGCGTCATTGGGTCACAGCCTTGGTTGAAAGCAGTTTATCTGGCCGTGAAGCTGCACGGTGTTCTGGGATGCCCCATTCTACCATCCAAAGGCATCTGGAGTGATTTCGCGCAAGCGGAGGAGTAGAAGACAAACATCATTGAGGCCGACCTCGTTGCACAAGTAGACAAGATGACAGATATCTGCAACTGCCAACACTTCGCAACTGGACAGTAACATCTTCCGCTCTCAGAAATCAGCTAATAAATATGGCTAACGTCAATGTTAGTGGCAGAACAATTTGTAGGCATTTATGAGAATCTGGGCTGGCTTCACGACGACCAGCAGTAAGAATACCTCTTACTCCAGCTCACCACAGAGCTAGAGTTCCCCGGAGCCGGCAGCACATCTGCTGGATGAGGTGCCAGTGGGATGAAATTCTTTTCACGCATGAATCCCGCTTCAGTATGTTCTTCAATGATGGCGGAATCCATGTTTAGAGAAGGCCAGGGGAACGGTTCCATGACGCCGCTATCCAAGAGGTGGATCGTTATGGACAATGAATCAATCATGGTCTGGGGTGGCATCAGAAGGCAAGGCAGGACTCCCCTCCATGTCATTCATGGCATCCTAACCACCCAACGATACCTGAATGAAATTCTGCAACTCATTGTCCAGCCTATCTTGCAAACCATGGATGCAGGGGCAATCCTACAAGACAATAATGCAAGACCACATTGGGGTCATGTTGTAGAAGATTTTCTTCAACAGCAAAGGATCATTACAGATGACTGGCCAGCTCAGTCGCCCGATTTATCGCCCACTGAGCACATTTGGGATGTCCTAGGCAGATGGGTTTCGGGTTTTGACAAATCATTCTCCACCTGTTAATGTCACCCAGCTGACCATTTTCCTTCAACAAGAGTGTGCAGGCCATTCCACAGAATGTCCTAACAACCCTGGTTAACTCTACGAGGCAATGGTGCATCGAATGTCTGGGGCAGCAAACGGTGGCCACACGTAATACTGACATGTTTGATATTTGAAGACCACTCTTCTGAATTTTTGGACAAGGGGTGAATGATTTCGCCAGCTTGCTGTATGTGTATTCCTATTCCGATGTGCAAATGAAATGACTGAATTTGTTCAGTTTTAAATCCTGTTTTCTTTGGTACTAATGGCTTGTTTGTTAGTCAGTTGATTTTGTTTTTGTAAGAACTGAAAAAGCTGACCCTTAACTTTTGTCCAGTAGTATAGGTTACTTCTACAAGGGGGGTACTGAAAAGCTATCAACTCTACCAAGAAGGGAATGACCTACAGTCATGAAATCTGCGTGCTGCTCCACATGTTCACCCCAAAGTTCAACACACTTGACACCATCATTCCTCAACACACCTGACATCATCATTTCTCAAGTTCCCCTCTAAAATTCTGATATCTGGTCACTGAAATACTGCTTTGTTGTGTCTACCACATACAAGTCATTTGAAAACTTCCTCTTTTCTACAAGGCTGAGAAACAGGAAATAGTTAGATCTGTTGAGTAGAGATCTAAGCCCCTGTTCACAACATCTAACATCATGTAAGCCTTGAGAGCAGGCCATGTCCAGCAAAAAGAACCATCTTTCGCCAGCCTCTTTTGCCATTTTTCTTTCAGCTCATCCTTGAACTGGCACAGCAAGATAAAGTAGCATTCTGCATTAACTGTTTGGTCTTATGTAAAATCGCCAAAATACCTTCCTTATCTCCAAAAACAATGGCCACGATCTTCCCTGTTGACTTCTGAGTCTTAACTTTCTTCAGCTTTGGAGAAGCCAAGTGCTGATGCTGCAAAGACTGTTGTTTATTCTCAGGATCATAGTGATGTAACCATGTTTTATCAACAATGATGAGTCTTTCCAAAAACTTATCACAAGTTCATTTAAAAGCTGCAAAATCAGCTTGTAGATGTTCACTTGATTTTACTTCTCAATAGCATTCAAACATTTCAGCACCCACTTGGCTGACAGTTTCTGCATGCCCAAAAGCTCATGAATTATAAAGCCAAAGTGTTTCCTGGGTTTGTCTGGTCACTCAGCAAATGTTTTAGCTAAAATTCACTGATCTGCCAAAATTAGGTCATAACAATTTCTGAGCTGACATTGTTCAAGGCATTCCAGATCTTGCTGCAACTTCGGTCTCAAAATCTCCAATCTAAAAGTTAGCACACCAGTTCTTCACAGATGAGTATGACGCACACTTGTCACTACAGCTGAGTACGACGCACACTTGTCACCACAGCTGAGTACGACGCACACTTGTCACCACAGCTGAGTACGATGCACACTTGTCACCACAGCTGAGTACGACGCACACTTGTCACTACAACTGAGTACAACGCACACTTCTCACCACAGCTGAGTACAACACACACTTGTTACCACAGCTGAGTACGACGCACACTTGTTACTACAGCTGAGTACGACGCACAGTTGTTACTACAGCTGAGTACAACGCACACTTGTCAGTACAGCTGAGTACGATGCACACTTGTCACCACAGCTGAGTATGACGCACATTTGTCACTTGATGTCTGCAGCAGACGCTCATGGATTTTCTTAGCAGTTTTCTTGTGCAGCAACACAAGCTTCAGGACAGCCCAACCCAGAGTTTCACACCTGAAAATTCCACACCTTTCACTGACATGGTTGTCGCTAACCTGAAAAAAGTCAAAAATAATGCTGTGATCCTGCAAACTGACACCTTACATCACAAAATAACACTCCTTCCAGCGACTGTGATAAAACTGCGCTCAGATTTTGGGACATGGGTTGGGCCAATAATTTTCTAGAAACTGTGATAAAACTATGCTGAGATTTTGGGACATGGGTTGGGCCAATAATTTTCCAGCACCACCTCATACAGATGATTAAAAACAGCCACAGGTAACAACCTATATTTTTACTGAGGATTAAAAGCTGTCACAAGTATTTATATCCACTTTTAGAGAAGATTAAAAAGCAGTTACAGATATATTTTTTTCCACTGTTACAGAAGAATAAAAATAGTTACAAGTATTTACATCCACTTTTAGAGAAGATTAAGGACAGTGACATCTCACACTTTTACAGAAGGTAAAAAACTGGTCAGAGGTTAAAGTATCCAGTTACTATCCGCTGATGACTTTTGTGCAGGAAAGCCAGACAAGAAGAAACCATGCATGGCCAGCAATATTTGCTGAAGTAGCATATGATGCAAGACACTTGCTGAGAATAGAAGAAGTCAGACAAAACAGAGATATCTGTCTTTGCCTATGCTTCATTTAAAAAAAAAAGTCACTTCTACATCACAAGCATGAGTGAGTGTGAAATGCCAAGAAACAGGGAAGGTTTTGTGTACAACTACTCTTATTATCTGTAACAGCAAAATCTCTGTGATATTTAAACAAGTCCACACAGGAAACATTTTGTAGATGCAAAAACAAAGCTGACAAATAAATAGCTGCAGCAATGTAAAGAATGAAAATGCAAAAATTTACAAAAACAAAGCAGAAAACACCTTAAAGAATTCAAATGCATAATCTCTTTTTTGTCTTTGGCTCTGAAGTTTTGACATAAAAACCATTTTCCTTTACCTTTTCCTGCCAGTTTTCCCAATTACTTGCTCTATAATTAAGTAACACACAATAATTAGTGTATAGGCATATAACTATACACAAATCACTGCAGTAAAGCTGCGATACCAAAATGTATAAACTAGGATAAAAAAAGCTGAAACAGCATTATTATTTAACGATAACACACTTGTGACGTTTCAGTGCGGGCACTCTGCAAACAAAAACAAACAAGACGAAGAATCAGAGAGAGGAGACAAAGTATAGATTCACATCAAACTTATGTAAATGAAATAACAAAAAATGAAAACATTAATAATGAAAAATTGTAACTGAATGAAAACTTATCTCAGTCCTTGTAAAGGCACAAAAGTATGTTTATGTTTTGCAGCATCTAAATATTGTTTATGTTCCTGAATACACACAACTGATACTTTTGTGCCTCTACAAGGACTGAGATAAGTTTCCACTCAGTTACAGTTTTTCATTATTAATGTTTTTATTTTTGTTATTTTGTTTACATAAGTTTGATGTGAATCTATACTTTGCCTCCTCTTCTGATTCTTTGTCCTGTTTGTTTTTATTTGAAGAAGGCCCGCACCAAACTGTCACAAGTGTGTTATCGTTAAATAATAAAGCTGTTCCTACTTTTTTCCTAGTTTATACATTTTGCTCTATGACTGGTACACTTTCCTGCCAGTTTTCCCCTTTACTTGCTCCCTAACTGGTACACTTTCCTGCCAGTTTTCCTCTTTACTTGCTCCCTAGCTGGTACACTTTCCTGCCAGTTTTCCCCTTTACTTGCTCAATAACTGGTACACTTTCCTGCCAGTTTTCCCCTTTACTTGCTCCCTAACTGGTACACTTTCCTACCATTTTTCTCCTTTACTTGCTCCCTAACTGGAACACTTTCCTACCAGTTTTCCCCTTTACTTGCTCCCTAACTGGAACACTTTCCTACCAGTTTTCTCCTTTACTTGTTCCCTAATTGGTACACTTTCCTGCCAGTTTTCCCCTTTACTTGCTCCCTAACTGGTACACTTTCCTGCCAGTTTTCCCCTTTACTTGCTCCCTAATTGGTACACTTTCCTGCCAGTTTTCCCATTTACTTGCCCCCTAATTGGTACACTTTCCTGCCAGCTTTCTCTTTTACTCGCTCCCTAACTGGTACACTTTCCTGCCAGTTTTCCCCTTTACTTGCTCCCTAACTGGTACACTTTCCTGCCAGTTTTCCCCTTTACTTGCTCCCTAACTGGTACACTTTCCTGCCAGTTTTCCCCTTTACTTGCTCCCTAACTGGTACACTTTCCTGCCAGTTTTCCCCTTTACTTGCTCCCTAACTGGTACACTTTCCTGCCAGTTTTCCCCTTTACTTGTTCCCTAATTGGTACACTCTCCTACTCACAATCAGCTTCCAGTACAATGTCTGACTTCATATCATACATGCTCTATGCTCCTACTAGCTTCCCCTCCTCCCACCTCATTGTATAGATCCTGGTGTTACAGCCAAACCTGTGAAACATTTCACTGTCTTTTGTCAGAATGTGTAATTCTCTCTGGTCCTGGGATGATGACGTGTCAGTCACATGATATGAAGGTGCTAGATATGGAACCAACATCCCAAGAAAACTTTAATGTTGTCCTAGCACCCTCAGCTCACCTCAAGATGATGATAACAAACTCCAGAAGAAAGATGGGCATAAAAAAGGAATAGTAAATAAGATGAAAGGAATGGTAAATAAGATGTGTATTAAAAAAACTACTTTTCCCAAGGGGCACACCACCCATGCACTTTTAAATATTCCTGTTTCTAAATGCTATGCTGGTCTGTAAATGTACATGGTCCTGTCATTGTGATGAGTTTTCTGGTCTGTAAATGTACATGGTACTGTCATTGTGATGAGTTTTCTGGTCTGTATCTGTAAATGTACATGGTCCTGTTATTGTGATGAGTTTTCTGGTCTGTATCTGTAAATGTACGTGGTCTTGTTATTGTGATGAGTTTTCTGGTCTGTAAATGTACACGGTCCTGTTATTATGATGAGTTTTGTAACAGAACAGAGTGTTTCTAATGTTCAATCTCATTACAATCCTGGACAGAAAATTTTCACCTCTTCATTCCCTCACTGTCTGTCTTCATGTGTTGTAATTTTTCAACAAATGTTTGTGTTCAGATGACCTATAAATTATCATTACCTAATGTTTGTGCTCAGATGATCTACGAGGGAAGTCTCTAAGTAACTCGCAAATTGAAATATTTTATCAGTGGCAGTTATCAGGTAGTATTTAAATATATCCTTAGATAGTACCATCATCCAACTTTATAATAGTTGTATGTATGGGACGCTGGGAGTTACATGCGCATGCACAAAGCAATAACAAAATGGCTACCCAACTGTTAGTGTGTAACAAAGAAGAACAGAGAAGTGTAGTGTGATTTTTGTGGGCTAAAGGACATTCAGTTGAGGACATTCATAAGGAAATGATTACAGTTTATGCTGAAAAGTGTTAATCACGTAAAGCGGTCTATAACTGGGTAAAAGAATTGTCTCAGGGATGCACCGAAATTGTTGAAAAAGTCTGACTTGGCCATCCTGTTAAGACTGCAACAGAAGCGACTGTGCAACGTGTGAATGAGATTATCAGAGCTGATAGACGAGTAATGATGGACAGTGTAGCAAGTGCAATCAGATGTTCACACGGCCTGGCCTATAGAACAGTGCATGAGCAATTGAACTTTTGGAAAGCATGCTCACGTTGGGTACCGAGAGATCTGAATGATGAACACAAAATGAACAGATCTGGTTTGTCATTGCAGCATCTCTGTCGTTACGCATATGAAGGCGAAGACATGCTCCAAAGGATTAACTGGAGACGAATCTTGGGTGCACCACTACCAACCAGAATCAAAATGTGCCTCAATGCAATGGAAACACCCGTCATCGCCATGCGCAAAAAAAAATAATTCAAGATTACACCTTCTGCAGGGAAGGTTATGCTGACAGTGTTCTGGGATTATCAAAGAGTGTTGTTAACCAAGTTCCAGAAGTATGGTGACGGTGTGAATTCTGTATCGTGCTGTGAAGTTCTGTCGGTGCTACAAGATGCAATTCAAAGAAAACATCCTGGTCTGCTGACCAGAGGTGTGCTTCTCCTTCATGACAATGCCAGACCACATACAGCTCGGTTAACTCAAGAGAAAATTACCCAGTTGGGTTGGGAAGTTCTTGAATATCCACTCTATAGTCCTGACTTAGCTCCAAGTGATTTTCACCTGTTTGGTCCATTGAAAAATCATCTTGGCAGGAGAAGATTCTTGAGTGACGAAGAGGTGGAAACAGAAGTAAAAAAATGGTTCAGAAATCGGACTCCCGATTTTTACGCCATGGGTACTGCATCACTGATTACACGATGGAAAAAATATATCAATGTTGGTGGCGATTACGTTGAGAAATAGGGGAATAATGTAGGTTCAAAAATTAAAAGTTTTCAAATTAATGTCGTATTTAGTTTTTTGTAACAGGCATTTGCGAGTTACTTAGTGACTTTCCCTCGTATAAATTATCATTACCCAATGTTTGTGCTCAGATGACCTATAAATTATCATTACACAATGTCTGTGCTCAGATGACCTATAAATTACCATTACCCAATGTTTGTGCTCAGATGACCTATAAATTACCATTACCCAATGTTTGTGCTCAGATGACCTATAAATTATAATTACCCAATGTTTGTGCTCAGATGACCTATAAATTATAATTACCAAATGTTTGTGGTCAGATGATCTATAAATTATCATTACCCAATGTTTGACCTATAAATTATTATTTAGTAACAGACAGTTTTTTGGTACAAGTATATAAAACTGAAAATAAAGATATACACAAAGACACTGCAGTAAAGCTGTGATAACACAACGGTAAACTGTTTAAAACAAAACCTAAGTACAGCTTTATTAATTAATGAGCACACAACTGTAACATTTTGGTTCACACTTTTATCATATAAAAACATACGGGACAAAGAAACAGGGAAAGAACATATAAATTCACATGTATGATACAAATAAGAATGAAAAAAAAAAAAAAACAGGCAGCTGTCACTTGTAAGAAGATGGGCCAGAGAGTGCTTGTGTGGAAATATTAACACATGAATTTATATTTTGTCTTCTGTATCCTGCTTCTTTGTCCTGTGTGTTTTTGTATGATTAAGGTGTAAACTGAAATGTTACAACTGTGTGCTCACTAATTAACAAAACTGTTCCTACCTTTTGTTTTAAATAGTTCTATATAAATTATCACTGGCTAGTGTTTGTGCTCAGAAAGTTTATAATTTCCAATTAATCAATGTCTGCATAACTGTCATTTAACTTATGTGTCTATGATCATATAGTCTGTATGTTAAACCCTTATGTTATTCACCTGAACAATCACTCATGCTGTGCTGATAATCTCTGCTATAACAGCTGAGATAACTACCCTTTCAATTACAATTACATTACTGCAAATCTAGCCATACCTAACAAAAGATAAACACAAAAACCCCTTACAAAATGAAATATCTATTCCAAAAATAGAAGATTGTAAAGTGGTGCCCAATCTGACATTTTCAATGACCTGGTTTTCTTAACAATCAAAATACACAGCAGGGAAGGTGCTACAAAGAGAACAAAAAACAAACTAAAGAACCAAAAGAAAATGACAAACTGGCATGAAAATCAACTTGAACTGAAGGATGACACCACAGCAAAGAAAGGGGAAACTCAAGAACTTGATAACATGCAAAGATGCCAGTGTTGCCAAGTTCGAAAACAGAAGGTGCTGATTGACAGAGAAAAAAAATGTGTACCTATGCAATTCTGTGTTGAATTCACTCCTTTGGTGTAAGATTGAAGGGGAAAAAAAAAACAGAGGTTATATAAATGATAATGAAATGAAAACAGGAAATCATGTGAAACACATAAAACATAGCTGACTTCAGTTTCAGCAACAACAAAAAAATCATCTTGGCAGGAGAAGATTCTTGAGTGACGAAGAGGTGGAAACAGAAGTAAAAAAATGGTTCAGAAATCGGACTCCCGATTTTTACGCCATGGGTACTGCATCACTGATTACACGATGGAAAAAATATATCAATGTTGGTGGCGATTACGTTGAGAAATAGGGGAATAATGTAGGTTCAAAAATTAAAAGTTTTCAAATTAATGTCGCATTTAGTTTTTTTGTAACAGGCATTTGCGAGTACTTAGTGACTTTCCCTCGTATAAATTATCATTACCCAATGTTTGTGCTCAGATGACCTAAAAATTATCATTACCCAATGTCTGTACTCAGATGACCTATAAATTACCATTACTCAATGTTTGTGCTCAGATGACCTATAAATTATCATTACCCAATGTTTGTGCTCAGATGACCTATAAATTATCATTACCCAATGTTTGTGCTCAGATGACCTATAAATTATCATTACCCAATGTTTGTGCTCAGATGATCTATAAATTATCATTACCCAATGTTTGACCTATAAATTATTATTTAGTAACACACAGTTTTTTGGTACAAGTATATAAAACTGAAAATAAAGATATACACAAAGACACTGCAGTAAAGCTGTGATAACACAACGGTAAACTGTTTAAAACAAAAACTAAGTACAGCTTTATTAATTAATGAGCACACAACTGTAATATTTTGGTTCACACTTTTATCATATAAAAACATACGGGACAAAGAAACAGGGAAAGAACATATAAATTCACATGTATGATACAAATAAGAATGAAAAAAAAAAAAAAACAGGCAGCTGTCACTTGTAAGAAGATGGGCCAGAGAGTGCTTGTGTGGAAATATTAACACATGAATTTATATTTTGTCTTCTGTATCCTGCTTCTTTGTCCTGTGTGTTTTTGTATGATTAAGGTGTAAACTGAAATGTTACAACTGTGTGCTCACTAATTAACAAAACTGTTCCTACCTTTTGTTTTAAATAGTTCTATATAAATTATCACTGGCTAGTGTTTGTGCTCAGAAAGTTTATAATTTCCAATTAATCAATGTCTGCATAACTGTCATTTAACTTATGTGTCTATGATCATATAGTCTGTATGTTAAACCCTTATGTTATTCACCTGAACAATCACTCATGCTGTGCTGATAATCTCTGCTATAACAGCTGAGATAACTACCCTTTCAATTACAATTACATTACTGCAAATCTAGCCCTACCTAACAAAAGATAAACACAAAAACCCCTTACAAAATGAAATATCTATTCCAAAAATAGAAGATTGTAAAGTGGTGCCCAATCTGACATTTTCAATGACCTGGTTTTCTTAACAATCAAAATACACAGCAGGGAAGGTGCTACAGAGAGAACAAAAAACAAACTAAAGAACCAAAAGAAAATGACAAACTGGCATGAAAATCAATTTGAACTGAAGGATGACAACACAGCAAAGAAAAGGGGAAACTCAAGAACTTGATAACATGCAAAGATGCCAGTGTTGCCAAGTTCGAAAACAGAAGGTGCTCATTGACAGAGAAAAAAAAATGTGTACCTATGCAATTCTGTGTTGAATTCACTCCTTTGGTGTAAGATTGAAGGGGAAAAAAAAACAGAGGTTATATAAATGATAATGAAATGAAAACAGGAAATCATGTGAAACACATAAAACATAGTTGACTTCAGTTTCAGCAACAACAACGAAAAAATCATTTCCTCATAAATGAACTGGAAATAACAAATAAACAAACTAGTTACTCTGTACTTCAACTTCTCAAATGAAGTTTATCCTATGATCCACTAGCACAGAAGCAGAAATTTAACTTCTTCTCTCCGACAATGAAACACCCTCCAAATAATCACCATACAAACACCAACACATCATAAAGGATGAAATTATTGCTCACAGATACAAGGACTTTTATACAGGAGAACATCTTTCTCTTTAAATATAAACCTGCAAAATCAACACGTTATAGGAAATTTTGCACATTGTGTGTATACTTTCATTCTGCTTATTCCATCTCAGCTCAAAGTGTGATCGATACATCAACACCAAACTTCTTCCTATTCTTACTTCACAAGTATAACACACACAACATCAACAGTAAACTTCTTCCTATTCTTACTCACACAAGTATAACACACACAACACCAAACTTCTTCCTGTTCTTACTCACACAAGTATAACACACACAACATCAACAGTAAACTTCTTCCTATTCTTACTCACACAAGTATAACACACACAACATCAAACAGTAAACTTCTTCCTGTTCTTACTTCACAAGTATAACACACACAACATCAACAGTAAACTTCTTCCTATTCTTACTTCACAAGTATAACACACAGAACATCAACACCAAACTTCTTCCTGTTCTTACTTCACAAGTATAACACACACAACATCAACAGTAAACTTCTTCCTATTCTTACTCACACAAGTATAACACACACAACATCAACAGTAAACTTCTTCCTATTCTTACTTCACAAGTATAACACACACAACATCAACAGTAAACTTCTTCCTGTTCTTACTCACACAAGTATAACACACACAACATCAACAGTAAACTTCTTCCTATTCTTACTCACACAAGTATAACACACACAACATCAAACAGTAAACTTCTTCCTGTTCTTACTTCACAAGTATAACACACACAACATCAAACAGTAAACTTCTTCCTATTCTTACTCACACAAGTATAACACACAACATCAAACAGTAAACTTCTTCCTGTTCTTACTTCACAAGTATAACACACACAACATCAACAGTAAACTTCTTCCTATTCTTACTCACACAAGTATAACACACACAACACCAAACTTCTTCCTGTTCTTACTCACACAAGTATAACACACACAACATCAAACATCTTCCTATTCTTACTTCACAAGTATAACACACACAACATCAACAGTAAACTTCTTCCTGTTCTTACTCACACAAGTATAACACACACAACACCAAACATTTTCCTATTCTTACTTCACAAGTAAACACACAACACCAAACATTTTCCTATTCTTACTCACACAAGTATAACACACACAACATCAACAGTAAACTTCTTCCTGTTCTTACTCACACAAGTATAACACACACAACACCAAACATTTTCCTATTCTTACTTCACAAGTATAACACACACAACACCAAACATTTTCCTATTCTTACTTCACAAGTATAACACACACAACACCAAACATTTTCCTATTCTTACTCACACAAGTATAACACACACAACATCAACAGTAAACTTCTTCCTGTTCTTACTCACACAAGTATAACACACACAACACCAAACATTTTCCTATTCTTACTTCACAAGTATAACACACACAACACCAAACTTCTTCGTATTCTTACTCACACAAGTATAACACACACAACACCAAACTTCTTCGTATTCTTACTCACACAAGTATAACACACACAACACCAAATTTCTTCGTATTCTTACTCACACAAGTATAACACAAACAACATCAACACCAAACATCTTCCTAGTCTTACTCACACAAGTATAACAGACACACAAACAAGCAGTCTGAAGACTCGCTGCCTTTCCCTTTTACTCTGCCTTCAGTTATACAATATCTCTACAAACCAATGCCCACACATGCACTGATCTTCAGCACCTGAGCAAGGCCCCTCAACTATGTTCACTTACTGTCACAGTAAGCTCATCTGCCAGCACAGACAGACTTCTACAGCAAACTTGTGTCATGGCATGAGCCAGGATTAAGACAAGGACCTCCAGTTTTCTTCCTAATCCATATTCTTCTACACAAATTTGTTACTAGTTCATAGTACCCATGCCACTGTTACCAACTAGCAACCTCATATACTCATTAAATGCCAAGTACCAGCGCCAGTTGTTAACATAAAATAGTACAATCATATAAAAAAACATACTGAAAATCTTTGTTTATTTTCAGCATCCAAGATATAACTGTTTATTTCTTAATAATTATTTAAATACCCAACCTCTTTTAAGAACTATAAAATGGCAACTTTTTTCTAAAGCAAAAATTCCTTCCTGGAGAGAAAAATACCTTTGAATGCATAGCTTCTTGCTTAATGTCAACACATTACCGAAGTAACTGACATACACACCTGATCCATTCAAAGGGGGGACCTTGTTGTTTATAGAGCCGTCTGGTGTCTGGTAGCTGATCATGTCTCGTTTTTTAACACTTTCCGGTGGCAGGTCACTTGTCACCACCACCAATCCTCGGTCAGCCACTGAGTTAGTCCCAGTGTTGTTAGTCTGGGCATAAGGAAAAGATAAGAAAAAAATAATAATACAGCTGATGATAAAATATTAGTCATAACTAGTGATACCTGATGATAAAATATTAGACATAACTAGTGATACTTGATGATAAAATATTAGTCATAAATAGTGATACTTGATGATAAAATATTAGTCATAAATAGTGATACTTGCTGATAAAATATTAGTCACAACTAGTGATACTTGATGATAAAATATTAAAACTTTTACAATGTACAAGGTAAGACTAAATCCAGAATGTAATGCAAATCTGTGAAGTACATACGAGGAGTGTTCAGAAAGTACTGTCCACATCGTTCTTCTCAGGAGCTGTTTATTCAAAAAGCATGAAATGTATACACAATATACATGGATATGTCATGTAAACACTGGTATTACTCAACATAATCCCCAAACACAACAGTGCGAAACAAGTGCATGTATTCCTAGCCCATACCAGATTTTCTCTTGATTATGTAGCCATTTCTTCGTTGCATGAATTACTCCTTTGTCATCTTCAAATATTACCCATCGGAGTGCATCTTTATGTGGACCAATCAGGTGGAAATCAGTGGGTGCCAAACTGGGACTATAGGGTGGATAGGGTAGTACAGTCCAGCCCAATTTGGTGATTGCTTCCCGTGTTGCCAGACTTATGTGAGGGTGCGCATTGTCGTGAAGGAAAAGCAGGTCTGCTGGATTCTTGTGCGGTCGAACTGTGTGAAAACAATGACTGAGTTTTTTTTCAATATCTTAATGTAAGCTTGTAAATTGATTGTCTCTCCTCTTGCCGTAACATCCACAAGAATTACAGCTTCAATGTCCCAAAAGACAGTGATCATGACCTTTCCAGTTAAAGAAGCTGAATTTCTTTCTTCGTGGTGGCTGGGGATGATGCCATTCCATTGACTGTCTTTTTTGTCTCAGGTTCAAAATGATGTGCACAGGTTTCGCCACCTGTTATGATCTTAGCCAAAAAGTTCTCTCCCTCAGCATTGAAATGCTTCAATAATTCAGAAGAAATTGCTTTCCTTTGCAATTTATGGTCATTTGTGAGACTTCGAGGAACCCATCTTGCGCAAACCTTAGAAAATCCAAGAGCTTTTAAAACTGCATTTGCACTACCATTGCTGACTGACAGCTTTAAGGCCAATTCTTGAGTAGTGATACGCCTATCAATAAGAATAATGCCCTCAGCACACTTCAACATTTCTGCTTTGGTGGCTGTGGCAGGACGTCCACAGCGTGGCTGATCATGCAACTCCTTATCTCCACTTATTGATTCTTTGATTCTCTAAACCCAGCAACTAACTGTACTCCTGTCGGCTGCAAAACTTCCACACACATCACATTTACGCTTGTGAATTTCACAGTTTCCTTCTCTGCAACGAGAAATTCTATCACAATTCGCTGCTTATACCGCAAGTTGCTAGCACGCTCCATTTCAATGGCTAAGGCAGTCATATTCTTTGGTCAGTTGTGGTGTAATTTGGTTCACACAATCGGCACATGCCATATTTAAAGTGTGCAAAATTTCATGCTTCTATCCTCATTATTAGCTGAAAAAAAAAAAAACCCAATGTGGTGCATTACTTTCTGAACGGCCCTTGTACAGTACATATGTAAGGATAAAACTGTACACAGATGCAATACAGATAACAAATCAATATTATCTCACACTATAAAGATAAAACCATCTATACAACACATGAATAATAAACAGTAATTAATTTTTTTTTAAAAATGCATGTGATGAAAGTATCACAATATGCATACAGTTTACAAAAGAAACACAAAGGAAAAGGCACACAATCTACATCCACTCAATAAAGCTCATAAAATGCTTCAAACCTAACAAATTAACACAAACTAAATGACGCCGACTGAGACCTAATGCTGTATTTGTGAATTATTGATGACTATTTCCCCTTGAAATTTTGAAAGGTCCAAAGCCAACAGCGACTTGAAATCTAATGTTATAGTTGTGAGCTGAAGTGCAAGGCACACCGGCAGGACCTGTACACCAGCTGTCAGTGCAAGACTGGTTGGATTGCTGCTTGGTTTGTATTGCAGGTGTAGAGCCAGGTCTCCTCACCCATAATTACATTTGAAAGAATGCAGGGTCACAGAGCATGCACTCTGAGGTCATAGCAAACGTCAGTTCATTGGTGTTTTAGGTCAGCACTCAGAATTCTGGGCGCAGACTTTGATGTGACGTGTCGCATCATCAAATTCTGTTACAACTCTGTGACAGTTTCATGACCGATTCTCACTAGTGCACTGATGTCATCAATATATCAACGTCAGTCTTTGTGGATGATGTGATGCACTCTCTCAATCATTTCTGACGCTGAAATGAACATTGGTCAATCAGGGCGTCTGTCATCATCAACTAGTGTTCCACCTCTTTTAATCTGGCAAATCACTCATATGTCTTGGAACTCAGTTTCTGTTCCCCAAAAGCCATCTTCAGCATCTGATAGCATTCTGTGGTTCCCGTGCTTTTCTAACTCGAAAAAGAATTTGATGCAAAAGTGCTGCTCATGGAAATCTGCCATGTCTCAAACCGCAGAGAGTACCTGACATATGTTTAAAAAAATGTGTTGTATCACTTCTGTTGCCCACATATTGCCTATCTTCAGCACACTGGTCAGTCATACATTTTCAGAAGGTGGTCAGTCATACATTTTCAGCACACTGGTCAGCCATGCATTTTCAGCACACTGGTCAGTCATGCATTTTCAGCACACTGGTCAGCCATACATTTTCAGAAGGTGGTCAGTCATACATTTTCAGCACATTGGTCTGTCATACATTTTCAGCACACTAGTCAATCATACATTGAGGGCCATGATCCCAGTGGCTGGTGTCATAAATATTCCATCTAAGTGTGGGAATTTCAGTCCCAGTATTTTCTGACCACACCTCGTATAACACGAAAACTGAGAAGAATATACAACAAGAAAACAGACAGAGAAGCTTTACAACAAGAAAACAGACAGAGAAGCTTTACAACAAGAAAACAGACAGAGAAGCTTTACAACAAGAAAACAGACAGAGAAGCTTTACAATAAGAAAACAGACAGAGAAGCTTTACAACAAGAAAATTGAAATAAAGCATGCAACATGAGCACAGACAGAATCTTGTCTCTTAAAAAAAAAAAGCCCCTAGAAAGTAATTACTTGAGACACACAGGAAGTTTAATCATTAACTCTTTCCGCGCCTTTGGTAGTTATAATGACGCTTCTGGTTTCCCGTTGCGTATCAATGGTCATTATAATGATCATTGTTTGTTTCAATAAAACAACTGGTGTAACATTTAGATTGTACATATTTCGTCAGCGATTCCAGTGACACTTTTCAAAATGGCGAAAGACTGCCTAGTTATGAGCGATGCCGAGCGAGAAAAAGGACGAGAAGCATGGAAATTTTTCAATTTTTGACGATGTAGATAGGGGTATGGACACACCCTATGGCCACCCCGCTGCTCTTGAATGTTTTCTAAGTAGATCTAAACATATTTAGACGACTGGAGAAGTAGTTAGGAGTAGCTAGGAGGTTAGTTCAGACATTCATTCAGCGAGAATGCAACAAAGAATCACAATACGAGATTGACAAGTAGATCTACACATCTCAGGTGGTAAGTAGTGCATATCTAGACCTAGCCGATGGTGAGCTGGGCACAATCAGTGTCTAAAAACATCACATTACTTCTTTTTTCCTAAAAAACTCTGCATTTATGAAATTTTCATTCATTTAGTTATATTTTGAAACATAATAAGTATACTGAAGTACATGGAAATGCTGTTTTCCATTCCATTTTATAACTATACCCCCAACCCTATCAAGACCAGTGTTTTTACTCTGGTAGTCCACAACATGTCCGTGTTTCTTCCTCCGGCACGGAAAGAGTTAACCGACTTGTTTCATACAGCACACATGAAAACCTAATCTTACTGGACGGGTAGGTAAAAATATCGGCAGCATAATTAATTCACCATCTTTAGGGAATATACAAATTATTCTGGAATGTAAGCCTTCACAACGAAAAGGAACTTTGATAAAATAAAGTCACATTTCTAGCATGAATTATGTTTTCATATTTAACTCTTCCTGCACCACCGGCCTACTAATAAGCCGCATCTGGTTTCCATATTGGTGCCAGAGGCCTATATAAAGGTTTGTTTCGGTGTAAAATCGGCTGAAATTTAGATCGCATGTTATGTGTACACGTCACATTTACCCAACATTCTTTTTGCAAAGTGTTATTCACAACGGGGGTCAAATGGAGTCAAATTCAATGTTTTCAACTGAAGTTTTCAACTTTTTTGTGTGACCTTGGAGACAAACATGTCCCTCTACGACTAAAGCACTGTTCTTGAATGTATCTTAAGTAGATCTAGACATATTATACAACTGGAGAAGTAGTTAGAAGGTTATTTCAGACATTATTTTAGCGATTTTTGGCACACATAATCACAATATGACATTGGCAAGTCAATCTGGACATTCAGTTGATAACTAGTGCCGATCTAGGACTATCCGACGGTAAGTAGGACACAATTATTGTCTAAAAACATCACATTACTTCTTTTTTCCTAAAACATTCTGCATTTATGAAATCTTCAATTTAAGTTATTTTGAAACATAATAGTACACTTGGTTAACATGGAAATACGTGCTTCATTCATTTGTACTAATATACCCCTATTTATATCAAGACCTGCACTTTTACACCGGCACCCACTTGAACGTCCGCTTGTTTCTCCTGAGGCACAGGAAGAGTTATTAATGTACACAGTTTTTGTACAAAATTCTGAAATAATCAAGGCTGAAGAGTAAGCACTCTAACCCACTGCCCAAACTGCATACAAGAGGTGCAGGAGCAGGGTTAGCGGTTAGCAGACTAGCTTCTCAAGCTAATTTCACTCTCTCATATTCCTGTCAAAAGCTACAGGCAACCCTGTCATGTTTTAGAGGCATACAGGGATATAGTGTTAGTGTTCATATTTTCCTTGACTTGTCACCACACTAGAGGGTGATGTGGTCAGCAACTGGGGAACATCTGGCTGGATTCGAACCCCTGACCTTCATCATGAGAGACTAGTGCACCAACCACTTCACCACTCAGATGCTCATATTCGTATCAACCGAGGTTTAAAAAATGGGACCCAACACATCTGTGTTTATCTGAAAGCAGAATATCTATTTGAGGAGAAAGAAACACTAGAATAGATCATGCACAAGGCATTATGGGGGAAAAAACTAGATAAGTAATTCTCAGAGCCAAGATGAAAGTGGGCAAACAACAACAACAAACATATTTCTAGTAACAAAAATTGATACTGCTGAAATAATCTGTACAGAAATCTCTGATATTGCGCATCATCCCATATTATAATACAGACACAGATAATGTTTCTAAAAAACTGAACGACTTCCCACAACAACAACGCATGCAAGAACATATGTATTACTCATGACCGTCAATGTCTCAAGCTTGAATATTATTCTGCTTATAAAAACAAGAAAATGCTAGGAGTGGACACGTCAGATGTTAACAAAACTGCTTGAGCTTGTTTAACAACTAGATTTGATTTTCATGAAGACTTTTTTTTTTTCAGATATTTCCATGGCAACCACAATGCTCCAAAACAAATTAATCTGTTAAAAGAAGCAAATTAACTGGCAAGGAAAAAAAAAATCATGATAAAAATTACTGAATGCTGCAATCTATAATAAAATTTTATGAAAAAGTGTTAATTAAATTTCACAATGCTTAAAAAAAAAATACATAAAGTTCTATTTATAATGAAAAGCACAAAAACTGTCTGAAGCATTAAGAAAGTGCAGCAATTATGAGACTGAAATAAAGTACAGAAAATCTAGCATACACAGCGAACAACTGTGAACTGCTCAGCAAAATAAAAACAGTCAAGTGACTGGTAAGAACATACTTGACTGTGCTAAACATAACCTCTAATAAATCTGTGACAAAACACTGCAACTAGAAATAATGTATAAAAAATCGTACAGAAATGCTATGTAAAGTCCGCACACTTTATAAGAATTAATAAATGTTTTACAAATTGTGAGAATTAGTAAATGCTTTATGATATACGAGAGTTGGTTGATACATGAGAAAATGTCAGAACACTGGTAAATACTTGTGTGTCTGTGAGAAACTGCCACACATCCAAATATACAGCATATACATGAAAGATTCAATACTTGTATGTGCTTTTTATTTTGTATGGAATGCACATTATGCACATAATAAATTCATCTGTATGAATTTTTTAAAACTTGTATCTTTATTTAGAAAATGAAAAGCACAATATGGCTCCTCTCCACACTGATGTTTCCATTTTTTCCTCGTACACTTTTTTGTTGTTGTTGTAGTTAACAAGGGAAGACAGATAACAAGTAACTAACTTACAGTTTCTGAAATTTAACATATTAAAAAGCAATGCATGGCCACTATGTCCATCACAACACCATCACAACACTGCAGGCCCATGCACATGCAGGAGTGACACGTACGCAGCGTCTGTGCCACCACAACATGACCTACTTTCTGTGTGGTGATGTGCGTAGAACCGTAGTACTCATGGTGAGCATTGACTGCGTTACTCTCTTTCTCCGACTGACCACCGACACTTACGTGTGATATAGGCTCCGGGTCTGGTATCACAAATCCTCGTCTGTCTATCATGCTTGAAAACAAAATTACACAATTAATCAACTACTCTGTCTACTAAAAAAAAAACAAACACCCCACCCACCCACACACACATATTGTATACACATACGTCTACAATATTCATGAGTTTATCTAAGCTATGTCTGATGGCTAGTTTTCATCACATTACTTTACAACTTGTCTGTGACATGCATTTTAATAATATCACTGACAACTGCAAAACATCATGAATAATGAAACTAATTCAGGATATGGTGGTTACTGAGCAAACAAAGAAAATAAAAAAAACTCTAACAAAACAGATCTGACTGGTACAACACATCCTATAAAATGAAGAATGGACCAAAATGTTGCATGCAGCTTTCTGAAGAATGTGCACAAAAAGCTGAAGATATTCAGAAAAGAGAACAGACAGAGGAGACTGAATTAGATGAAATTGCAAGAGAATTAGAAGCATCAAAATACTTGTGAGAATTATATGACTCTAATTCAAATACTTGTATGTGTACTTGTAAGTTCTATAAGAATGTGTGTCTGGGCTTGTATGATATGAAAGAGCCACACATGAACAAAGTGAGAAAATACTATTTCTGCTTAAATTTTGTATCTGGGCTTGTATGAATGGTTAGCGGGGTAGGGATATCCCCTATCAAAGGAGAAGTAAGATATCTCCTTATCTCCGTCAGTCTACGGGACACCCTTGGGCAAGGTGGAGTACCCGTTTAGCTCCCTGACCAGGGTGACATGAAGCCATGGGAGCAGGTGGTGGATGGAATGGGAGAGCAGCCGATAGATAATGTTGGTCACCATTCTATGATGGTATGCAGATCATCTCAATGTAGGGACAATGGCTGTGATCACTGACTAGTACAGTCACTGCCCAGAAGGAAAGCAATGGTACACTACCTTCTGGAAATATACCAAGAAACCCAAACAGCAACATGAAAAGTCAGATATGAAAAAGATCTGATGGTGAGTCCCCCAGGCCAGACAGATCTAATTCTAACACTGGGGAAGAGTGTGAGACAGAGGTCAGTACTAGTAATTGTGATGATGGACAAAATCCTGACAGTGTTACTAAGGAAAACCCCTGCATCAAACTAAAAAGAAAAATAAGAGTAGGAACATGGAATGTCAGAAGCATGTATGAAGGAAAGTATCAAATAATAAGTGACGAAATGAAAAGAACAGGGATACACATTTTGGGAATCTGTGAACATCGAAGGAAAGGATCAGAACATTTCAAAAGTGAGAATGATAATATCTTTATATACTCTGGTGGAGAACTAGGAGGAAAGAATGGAGTGGCTTTTTACTTGGACAAATCAACATCAAAAGCATTACTAGGTTTCAATCCAGTAAGTGACAGAATCCTCACTACAAAAGTAAGATTTTTAAGGGCATGCATCTTTCTCATCGCAACATATGCCTGTGAGACCTGGACAATTAACAAAATTGAATGTAAATGCTACAGAAGAGTTCTTCAAATATCATGGACACAAAAAAAAAGACCAAATATATCCATACTACAAGAACTTAATATTGAGGAAGGCTGGCTAGTAAAGAGGATTAAAGAGAGAAAACTTAAATATTTTGGACACATTAATTGTCATGATAATCTAGACAAGATCATCTTGGAAGGGTACATAATGGGAAAAAGAAAGAGAGGAAGACCAAGGCGAAGATGGCTGCAAGACATCGTTGATGATCTGCAAATGGATGCATCAGCAGCAGGCCATCTTGCTCACAACCAAGAGGCCTAGAGGAGTGCTGTTAGGGAGGCAAGGTTCGGCAAAGGATATGCAAATGAATGAAAGAATGAGTGGGCTTGTATGATACGAGGGGTGACTGATAAGTTCTCTGCATAAGGTACAATGGATTATTTGTGGACAACTTTTTTGAATTATTTCTCAACATAGTCCCCTTGCAAGTTTATGCACTTAGTCCAGCAATCCTGGAGCATATGGATATCTTCTTTGTAAAAGTCAGCATCTTGTGCCAGTAAAAAGTGGTCTAAAGCATGAATGATGTTATCATCTGAAGCAAATTAGCGACCACTGAACTCCTTTTTGAGTTTGGTAAACAGATAATAGTCTGAAGGGGTCAAATCTGGGCAATAAGGAGGATGTTCAAGATGCTGGAAGCAGCATTCATGAATGGCAGCCACTGCCACTGCCGACCTGTGAACTGGAGCATTGTCTTGATGAAAGATGACTCCTCTCATCAATTTCCCCTCGACGCTTTTCCTTCAATCTGACCCGCAGTTGCTTCACAAGATTAACGCAATAGGCCCCAGTGACCATTCTGCTCTTTTGAAGATAGTCTACCAATCTTATAGTCTACCTTCTGAATCCCAAAAGATGGAAGCCATTACTCTGCCTGAAGACTGAACCACCCTTGCTTTCTTTGGAGATGGGGATCCATATTTCCACTACTTTGACTGTTCTTTGGTTTCCTGGTTGAAAATGATGAACCCAAGTATCATCCATAGTCACAAATTGCTGAAGAAACTTTTCAAGATCTGCAGAAAAATGTCCAAGATTGTCTCTTGACATGCTGAGACGCTGTCGTCTGTGACCGTTGTCATTTGAAGACCATTGTGAATGATGGCATGAGCACGTTCCTGGGAGATGCCCAACTCAGTAGCAATGTACCACTCAGTTAGTCGTCAATCCTCCATTATCATGTCGTGAATTCTGCCAATGGTTACCATTCTTGGTCTTCCTGGACAGGGATCATCTTCCAGACTTTCCCTTCCATGTTTGAATTGAGCTGCCCAATTCTTCACTGTGCTGTTAGAAGGGGCACTCTCCCCTAGAGTCTCTACCATATCCTCACGGATCCTCTTCGATGATAAATCCTTGATGCAAAGGTAGCGAATGACTGGTCGATGAGAAGTTTTATTCATTTTCTCAATTTCTGCCACCCCTTACCACTTCAGTAGCCTGTTAAAAAAAAAAAAAAAATTGGTTTCAGTTAATTTCTTGAAATTTAGTGTTTAATCTTACATTAACCTGATCTACAAATGCACCAAATATCAACTGTGTACTTCAAGTATTTGTACCTTAGGCCACAAACTTATCAATCACCCCTCGTATGAAAGAGCCACACATGAACAAAATGAGAAAATACTATTTCTGCTTAATTTTTGTGTCCAGGCTTGTATGATATGAGCCACACATGAACAAAGTGAGAAAATACTATTTCTGCTTAATTTCTGCGTCTGGGCTTGTATGATATGAAAGAGCCACACATGAACAAAGTGAGAAAATACTATTTCTGCTTAATTTTTGCATCTGGGCTTGTATGATATGAAAGAGCCACACATGAACAAAGTGAGAAAATACTATTTCTGCTTAATTTTTGCATCTGGGCTTGTATGATATGAAAGAGCCACACATGAACAAAGTGAGAAAATACTATTTCTGCTTAATGACCTACCTGGGAGGTGTGGGACCACACAGGACACCCATGCAGTTTTTAAACAGAGAACCTTTACTGAAAGGGTTAAAGTTCTCCTGACCACGCTTGGCTGTGAATGTACCCTTGATCTGTCACGACAGAATGAATAAAATGTACTTATTTCACAATGTGGGACAAATAATGTACAAGAAAGAACAATGAAAATTTGAAATGTATATCAATTTAATCAAAATGAAAGTATAATAATCTATGCCCGTAAGTTCACTCACAACATGAAAGTGATACAGATGTTCTGACATGAAGAGCACACAAGTTCTGGAATCACTTGTAAAGCTACTTGTTAAAAATACAAACTATTTATTTCCCATTGGTCTATTTATAAACTGAAAGAGGACATTGTTAAGAGAGGCTAGTTTAGTTAGAATAACTTCCCAATTTGTTTGTATATCCCAGAGGTAAACTTTCCACATTTAAACACTCTATTGATCACTTGAACTTGTTTACTTTCTCTGTGCTTTTGTTTTACTGAGATGGAACAAGTATCGTTCTCTTGATACTGGCTGAAGACAAAGCTTGCTCTTATCATTCAAGCTGTTTTCCATCCAACACTTTACGACACATGAAGTTGTCAAGTTTATTCATAAATAAATAAATTAATAAAGCTGTTCAGTTTCTTCGTCATGTGTATTTTTTTATAATTATGGTTCAAGCTGAAATGTCACAACTGTGTGCTCATTAATTAATAAAGCTGTCCCTACTTTTTCCATAGTTTAAACACTTTACAATAGTAATCTGGCAAACTATTTTAAAACTCAACACTTTCAAGTTGTAATCCTGCAGACATTTTTTCCATTTTTGTAAATATTTATAGACATTACACCACACACCTCTAGCAAAATCCATCAGTTATTCTATCAGCAATCAAGAACTCATCAAAAATTCTCGTTTTGTGGCATATATGGGCAACCCTTGGCTCACAAGGCCACATATGGCCTGCAGCAACTTTTTTTTTGAGCCTCACAGCCAATCTAGGTAGTTTCCATACGATTTGCTGGAAACAATATTGATTTTACAATGAAGAATTACAGTAGCTTGGTTTGATAAAACTTAATAATGTAATATATCTCTCCTTCCATCTCTCTCTCTCTCTCTCTCTCTCTCTACAAACACATATACAATCAGAGAACCCCAAAACAAGCTATCAAGTGGAACACAAAAGGCAGAAGAAAAAGAGGTCAATCACGTGAAACTCTAAAGAGGACATTGTTAAGAGAGGCCAAATTAGTAGGCATAAAAACCCTTGATGAGACAGAAAAGCTTGCTGAAAAAAGAAAAACTCGGCTAACTACCATGTGAGCCCTATGTGATGTTTAACAGCATGGGAAGGATGTAAGATCAATGAGATATATGTGTATAAAAGACATATAACAGAGAAGGCTGCCTGTTCCTGACTTATGGTTTCAGACATCCTACCAGCTATGTTTATTTTTTTAATCTAATATTTCAAGATGGTCAGAAGATCAGTGTCTCGTTTCAATATATTTGTTGTTACACACTGAAAGATGAATTCAAAATAAGGTGCACACTGAAAGATGAATTCAGGATAAGGTACACATTGAAAGATGAATTCAGGGTAAGGTACACACTGAAAGATGAATTCAGGATAAGGTACACACTGAAAGATGAATTCAGGATAAGGTACACACTGAAAGATGAATTCAGGATAAGGTACACACTGAAAGATGAATTCAGGATAAGGTACACACTGAAAGATGAATTCAGGATAAGGTACACACTGAAAGATGAATTCAGGATAAGGTACACACTGAAAGATGAATTCAGGATAAGATACACACTGAAAGATGAATTCAGGATAAGATACACACTGAAAGATGAATTCAGGATAAGGTACACACTGAAAGATGAATTCAGGATAAGGTACACACTGAAAGATGAATTCAGGATAAGATACACAATGAAAGATGAATTCAGGATAAGATACACACTGAAAGATGAATTCAGGATAAGGTACACACTGAAAGATGAATTCAGGATAAGGTACACACTGAAAGATGAATTCAGGATAAGGTACACACTGAAAGATGAATTCAGGATAAGGTACACACTGAAAGAGATGAATTCAAGATAAACATCTGCACACAATGATCCATGAGACCAGCAGTCTGAGAGAAAACTCTCAGTTAGAAGCTTCTCTATCACTGATGGAAATGTTGTTACTAATTTAGCACAAAGAAAGTTAGCCGCAAGAAAAAAAAAATATGCCGAGGGCATTACTGAAATAACATAGCATTTTGTGTCTGAGAAGCAAGTTCTGATGGTAGAGGATACTGAGCCATGAGACGGTTACTGGAATTATTTGTTTGTATATCCCAGAGGTAAACTTTTCACATTTAAACACTCTATTGATCACTTGAACTTGTTTACTTTCTCTGTGCTTCTGTTTTACTGAGATGGAACAAGTATCGTTCTCTTGATACTGGCTGAAGACAAAGCTTGCTCTTATCATTCAAGCTGTTTTCCATCCAACACTTTACGACACACGAATAATTAGTTGTCAAGTTTATTCATAAATAAATAAATTAATAAAGCTGTTCAGTTTCTTCGTCATGTGTATTTTTTTTATAATTATGGTTCACGCTGAAATGTCACAACTGTGTGCTCATTAATTAATAAAGCTGTCCCTACTTTTTCCATAGTTTAAACACTTTACAATAGTAATCTGGCAAACTATTTTAAAACTCAACACTTTCAAGTTGTGACCCTGCAGACATTTTTTCCATTTTTGTAAATATTTATAGACATTACACCACACGCCTCTAGCAAAATCCATCAAGTTATTCTATCAGCAATCAAGAACTCATCAAAAATTCTCGTTTTGTGGCATATATGGGCAACCTTTGGCTCACAAGGCCACATATGGCCTGCAGCAACTTTTTTTTGAGCCTCACAGCCAATCTAGGTAGTTTCCATACGATTTGCTGGAAACAATATTGATTTTACAGTGAAGAATTACAGTAGCCTGGTTTGATAAAACTTAATAATGTAATATATCTCTCCTTCCATCTCTCTCTCTCTCTCTCTCTCTCTCTACAAACACATATACAATCAGAGAACCCCAAAACAAGCTATCAAGTGGAACACAAAAGGCAGAAGAAAAAGAGGTCAATCACGTGAAACTCTAAAGAGGACTGTTAAGAGAGGCCAAATTAGTAGGCATAAAAACCCTTGATGAGACAGAAAAGCTTGCTGAAAAAAGAAAAACTCGGCTAACTACCATGTGAGCCCTATGTGATGTTTAACAGCATGGGAAGGATGTAAGATCAATGAGATATATGTGTATAAAAGACATATAACAGAGAAGGCTGCCTGTTCCTGACTTATGGTTTCAGACATCCTACCAGCTATGTTTATTTTTTTAATCTAATATTTCAAGATGGTCAGAAGATCAGTGTCTCGTTTCAATATATTTGTTGTTACACACTGAAAGATGAATTCAAAATAAGGTGCACACTGAAAGATGAATTCAGGATAAGGTACACATTGAAAGATGAATTCAGGGTAAGGTACACACTGAAAGATGAATTCAGGATAAGGTACACACTGAAAGATGAATTCAGGATAAGGTACACACTGAAAGATGAATTCAGGATAAGGTACACACTGAAAGATGAATTCAGGATAAGGTACACACTGAAAGATGAATTCAGGATAAGGTACACACTGAAAGATGAATTCAGGATAAGGTACACACTGAAAGATGAATTCAGGATAAGATACACACTGAAAGATGAATTCAGGATAAGATACACACTGAAAGATGAATTCAGGATAAGGTACACACTGAAAGATGAATTCAGGATAAGGTACACACTGAAAGATGAATTCAGGATAAGATACACAATGAAAGATGAATTCAGGATAAGATACACACTGAAAGATGAATTCAGGATAAGGTACACACTGAAAGATGAATTCAGGATAAGGTACACTGAAAGATGAATTCAGGATAAGGTACACACTGAAAGATGAATTCAGGATAAGGTACACACTGAAAGAGATGAATTCAAGATAAACATCTGCACACAATGATCCATGAGACCAGCAGTCTGAGAGAAAACTCTCAGTTAGAAGCTTCTCTATCACTGATGGAAATGTTGTTACTAATTTAGCACAAAGAAAGTTAGCCGCAAGAAAAAAAAAATATGCCGAGGGCATTACTGAAATAACATAGCATTTTGTGTCTGAGAAGCAAGTTCTGATGGTAGAGGATACTGAGCCATGAGACGGTTACTGGAATTATTTATACACAGTGTTTAGTCGAAAATGAAACAGCCATGATCATATATAATTCATGGTAAAAGTTCTGTACTTCCAACTCATTTTATCATGGCTCAAAAAGCATAAAGTTATTTCTAGATGGTTAGAGGAAAGCACAATAAATATACATTTCTACAGTGTTAGAGGAAAGCACAACAAATCTACATTTCTACAGTGTTAGAGGACACACAACAAATCTACATTTCTACAATGTTAGAGGAAAGCACAACAAATCTACATTTCTACAATGTTAGAGGACAACACAACAAATCTACATTTCTACAATGTTAGAGGAAAGCACAACAAATCTACATTTCTACAATGTTAGAGGACACACAACAAATCTACATTTCTACAATGTTAGAGGACAACACAACAAATCTACATTTCTACAATGTTAGAGGACAACACAACAAATCTACATTTCTACAATGTTAGAGGACAACACAACAAATCTACATTTCTACAATGTTAGAGGAAAGCACAACAAATCTACATTTTTACAATGTTAGAGGAAAGCACAACAAATCTACATTTCTACAATGTTAGAGGACAACACAACAAATTTACATTTCTACAGTGTTAGAGGAAAGCACAACAAATCTACATTTCTACAATGTTAGAGGACACACAACAAATCTACATTTCTACAATGTTAGAGGAAAGCACAACAAATCTACATTTCTACAATGTTAGAGGACAACACAACAAATCTACATTTCTACAATGTTAGAGGACAACACAACAAATCTACATTTCTACAATGTTAGAGGAAAGCACAACAAATCTACATTTTTACAATGTTAGAGGAAAGCACAACAAATTTAAATTTCTACAATGTTAGAGGACAACACAACAAATTTACATTTCTACAATGTTAGAGGAAAGCACAACAAATCTACATTTCTACAATGTTAGAGGACACAAACAAATCTACATTTCTACAATGTTAGAGGAAAGCACAACAAATCTACATTTCTACAATGTTAGAGGACAACACAACAAATCTACATTTCTACAATGTTAGAGGACAACACAACAAATCTACATTTCTACAATGTTAGAGGAAAGCACAACAAATCTACATTTTTACAATGTTAGAGGAAAGCACAACAAATTTAAATTTCTACAATGTTAGAGGACAACACAACAAATTTACATTTCTACAATGTTAGAGGACAACACAACAAATTTACATTTCTACAATGTTAGAGGTAAAAACGGTAAAGGTAATCCTGTCATGCCTTAGAGGCACATAGGGATATGGTGTTAGTGCCCATATTTTCCTTGACCTGTCAGCACACTAGAGGGTGATATGATCAGTATCACGCCTGGCCGCCTTTCCTTCCCCAACTCCAGAAGAAGTCGGGCACCCATTTCAACAGCTGGGTGACTGGGGTGCTTCCGGATGGATTCGAACCCCCCCCGCCATGAGAGACCAGTGCACTAACCACTTTGCCATTCAGACACTCAATGTTAGAGGACAACACAACAAAATCTACACACAAGTTTTTCTATCATACTCACATCCTCGTTTGTGGTGAGCTCAGAAGCTGTAAGATAAGAATGGAAGCCAGCCAGTCCAACCACAGACCAGATAGAAAAGAAACAGACAAGTGCCTCGATGACAGTGCTACCAGTTAAGGAAACCTCTTCTTATCAAAACATCTACACATTACCACATGAACAAATAAACAGACACATAAAACACTTTAACTAATCACAGAAGCAAAAATAATTCCTGTGGTTAAAGGAAAGCATATTTTATCAGACCAGCAAAAATATATTTAGCAAAAACCGTTGTTCTACCTTAACAAAAATAACCCTTATCCTACTTTAAGGAAAAAAAAAACCCTTATCCTACTTTAAAAAAAAAAACTACTTATCCTACTTTAACAGCAAAAAACCCTTATCCTACTTTAACAACAACAAAAAAAAAAAAACCATTATCCTACTTTAAGAAAAAAAAACCCTTATTCTACTTTAACAACAAAAAAGCTATTATCCTACTTTAACAAAACCCCCACCCCTTTATCCTACTTTAAGGAAAAAAACCCTCGTCCTACTTTAAGAAAAAAAAACCCCTTATCCTACTCTATAAACAGCTCTTACACTCTTACCCTACTTTAACAAAAACCCTTACCCTACTTTAAAAAAAAAACCCCTTATCCTACTTTAAGAAAAAAAAACCTTTATCCTACTTTAAGAAAAAAAACCCTTATCCTACTTTAAGAAAAAAAAACCTTTACCCTACTTTAACAAAAAAAAACCCCTTACTCTACTTTAACAAAAAAAAACCCTTACCCTACTTTAAGAAAAAAAAACCTTTACCCTACTTTAACAAAAAAAAACCCTTATCCCACTTTAAGAAAAAAAACCTTTACCCTACTTTAACAAAAAAAAACCTCTTATCCTACTTTAAGAAAAAAAAACCTTTACCCTACTTTAACAAAAAAAAAAAACCTTATCCTACTTTAAGAAAAAAAAACCTTTACCCTACTTTAACAAAAAAAAACCCTTATCCCACTTTAAGAAAAATAAAACCCTTGTCCTACTTTAACAACAAAACCCCCTTATCCTACTCTATAAACAACTCTTACACTCTTACCCTACTTTAACAAAAACCCTTACCCTACTTTAACAAAAAAACCCTTATCCTACTCTATAAACAACTCTTACACTCTTAACCTAATTTAACAAAAACCTTTACCCTACTTTAACAAAAACTTTATCCTGGTTTCCCAGCTGTGCTGCTAGGATTATGCTGCTATGTTAGTTTGTCCAGATTGACCAGGTAAAGCTGGCACATTAATCTGGTGGTGGAGCTTTAAAGCAATCCTGTTTCACTCTGAAACTATTTGTTGTTGTCATCTCCCTGGACTGTAAAACTCTTGTTCCTTGCAAACAGATTCATGGCAATGTCAAAGTACTGACCACAGACATACAACCAAGAAGCATGGTTGAACCACAGTAAATTGTACATGTCAGTCAACAGTTAACACTTTCAAGAAATCTTATGTCACAAACAATAAAATACACTATTTCTGGCAACACTAAACAAGCAGTAACAAAGAAAAAAACGAGCCTGTTATTTCTGGACAAAAAAGGATATCTGGCTGGCGAGTCCTTCATAGCAGTCAAAAAATCATCCTTTTGAGCCCCTGAAAGCAGAAACAAACAAATAAACAATATTTTTGTGAGGAGAGAGTGAGGCTGATGGGAAACAGAATGTCAGAGTATTCACAAAGAAAACATCACGGCATAAATGTGGTATTTATCTTGTGAGGTAAGAAGCAGTGAGGGCCAGGAGATGCAGACACAGCTCTTAACAGGCTAGAGCGGTGGTGTGCCTTCTTGAGGGATCTCAGTGATCTCACCCACAGTTATGGTTAGGTTAGGTGTTCTACCTACAACAAAAATATTCAACTGACTGTCTCCTGCCAATACAACATACACTGCTTACAACAAATATACAAACTTGATTCACTGAACTCCATACTGAAGCTAGAGAACAGACAGACAGACAGACAGGCAATCAGTCAACATCAGTACAGATAAATGTACTACTAAACAAGAGACAGCATAACACAGTGAGCTTAGTATGACTTGTACCCATAAAAACTTCACATTTCTATGAAAGTTATCAGTTTAATTGATGCACTGTTTGCGGGTTCCTTGATGAAATATACGTTATACAAGACTTGAAGAGTCAGCTCTAAGAACCAACCAGCCACACTTTTGCTGCACAATGGAAGCCTAGTTGGGAGTAAAACGAGCTGGGTGACTCCCCTGACAAGCACCCGGACCAGGATCATACACCTCCACCCTAAAGCTGTACAATTACCACAGTAAAAGAAGGCACATCACCCAAGTCCCACTGACCTCAGCATCTGTATCAGCAGATATCAGTGGCCCCAAGACACACATATCCAAGTTTCCAGCAGGATGTAGGAGAAATCAATAGCAGATACCCGACCCTCAAGATGGGTCACTGGAGCTGATAAACTGCCGCGGGTGTATTTCTGTTGACTTTAACATAAAACTGAGGGCAAGTGGTGTAAATGATGGAAGACTGAGGGCAAAAACTGGAGTGTTCAAGCACAAGTAAATGAGAATCTCAGATATAGTCGCACGGACATCTTATGCTTGTAAGCATTAGCAGAACATTATCAGCATCACAGACTCTTCTTCTTTTATTGGATTGGGAAGTTGCTGTTATTTTACTCCATACGGTCGTTATCTACCCATGGGAAGTTGCTGTTATTTTACTCCATACGGTCGTCATCCACCCATGGGAAGTTGCTGTTATTTTACCTGATACGGTCGTCATTTACCCATGGGACATGTAACTGTGTATCAATCTTGATGAAATGGAACACTACCAACAACCACGATTGAACTTCTCGCACGCCTAACGTCACTGAGAGCTAATTAGAAGCGTATGGTAGGAACCACGATGTGTTAGCTCAAGTATTTCTTGGAGATTCTTGAGGACCTCTTAACTTCAGTACAGACAGCTATGTAAAATGCCATCCTCGATAATCACAAAGGTTAAACTCACAGACGTCTGTTAAGAAGAATGCTTTATTATGGCAGAATAAATCAGTTACGATTAAAGACATGGACATAACGACTGAAAGTGTTATTGCCGACAAAAGAAAAGAGTTATAAAGAACAAAAAAATAAAATTGTTAAAATACTGCCACGTGAATTTTTAACGTTAAATAGCTATTTAAAAACAGTTAAACTTGTGTCTAACAATGTAACAATGTTAAAATGGTGAAAGTGGTTACAATGTTAGAGATATCTTTATTTATTTGATATTTATTTCCAAAGGGTTAAGAATTGGACACGTAGGCTAGTCTGCCATTCTGGAGTGAGAGAGAGAGAGAGAGAGAGAGGGAGGGGGGAGAGAGAGAGAGGGAGAGGGAATTATCGCTAGGTTGTGTCAATACACGCACAAAAATAGATTGTCCCTGTCTGTTTGCAAGAGACTGCCGACTTGTTCCAGACTCTCTCTGACAGCTCCCTCCACCCACCACACCGCCCAGATAACGACGCAGTAACACATTTTTCTCTGACATTCGCCTCCAGTCAAAACAAAAATAAATAATTTCACGTAAAAAAAAACAACCCAATCACATTTAAAATTGACCAGAGAAAAACTGTGGCCATGATTCATACAATAACTCATAAACAAAGGAACTGACACAGAAACGTATAAGATCTGCATGTAGTACACTGGCGTAATGAAGGTCGGATGAAATGATTGAGTGACTGAAAGTCATCAAGCATTCTGCCCTTACAGCTCTGGAACCTCTCACTGTGACAGGATAAACTATACTCTGATGACTCTCTATTTATAGAAATGTCGGCTTCATAAGAGACCAAACTTTCAGCTGTAAATACGCATAACAGTCATTACAAGATATATCTTATCAAATAACTGTTATTTTCTGCCAAGTATCTAATTCTCATGAAATAACTGTTAATTCATGCCATGTATCTAATTCTCATGAAATAACTGTTAATTCATGCCAAGTATCTAATTCTCATTAGTGGTAAGAGAAAAGTTTTCTGACAGTCCTGGTACTAAGTGAAGACAAGTTTTCTGACAGTCCTGGCACTAAGTGAAGACAAGTTTTCTGACAGTCCTGGCACTAAGTGAAGACAAGTTTTCTGACAGTCCTGGTAGATTTTATGCTCCTCTGAGTGTCGGGCTCCTTGAAGCAAGCTCTTACTCCCCACAACAGTGATCACAAACAACATAAATATCATCAACACCAAAAACAACATAAATACCATCAACACCAACAACAACATAAACACCATCAAAGCCAACAAGAAAATGAACACCATCAAGACCAACATCAACATAACTACCATAAACATCAACAACATAAACACCATGAACACCAACATAAATACCATCAACACCAAGAACAACATAAACACCATCAACACAAACAACAACATAAACACAATCAACACCAACACAAACACCATCAACACAAACACCATAAAAACCAACAACACAAAAAACACCAATATAAACACCATCAACACAAACACCATAAAAACCAACAACACAAAAAACACCAACATAAACACCATCAACAAAAACACCATAAAAACCAACAACACAAAAAACACCAATATAAACACCATTAACGCCAACACCATCAACACAAACATCAAAATCAACACCATCAACAACATAAAGGTCATCAACACCAACAACAACATAAACACCATCAACAACATAAATATCATCAACACAAACAACAACATAAACACAATCAACACCAACACCATAAAAACAAACACAAAAAACATCAACATAAATACCATCAACACAAACATCAAAATCAACACCATCAACAACATAAAGATCATCAACACCAACAACAACATAAACACCATCAACAACATAAACCATGAACAGACTGTCACAAACTCAACTAGTTCAACATATTTAAGAAGCGCACAAATGATGGTAAACAGAGAAAGTTTACAAGTGAAAGGAAGTTATCACAGAGCGTGATTATACGAAGCGAGCAAGCGATGAGAGAAATATCTTAGAGAAGCTATCACCGACTGATCAAAAGATATCTGAACGATTTCTGCTTGTATACCTGACTGTCAACTTCAAAGCAATGAGACACCCAACCAAAATAGCACGCCTAGCAGACCAGACAAATTGATCCTTCCAATTTGGACCAGGCTAAAATTAGATTTTCTCATGCCCTTCTAATCTTCCTATTAGAATTTTCAAAGTAGACTTTTCCCCCCTCCTTTTTTTTTTTTCAAAAATTGCCGTGATCATTATTAGCTCAGCGCTAGACTGCGCTCAAAGTTCGTCTCGTAGAAAAGAAAACTCAAGACTGATCAAATGTGGAGAAACAAGGAGTTCCATCAGTTGCACTGACAGACGCAAGCAGACAAACACAGAGCTACGGGCACACGACTTGCGTCCTGGGTTCCAGGCAACGGCTATGAGGCGAATGTTACAATAAAGCGAACCTCGTAACAATTCCTGTAGTCTTCTCATCGCGGCTTAATGTCTGGCACACGAGGCCTGGCCTTCCTGGCGTCACACATGACTTTCTCGCTAAACTTAATTATTTCTAGCTTTAAAGTGAGTGATGATCAACTCTTTCTTTCACCTGCACACTCACCACTCTATGGTTACTACCAGGCGCACTAGCAATTTAATAACAACCAACAAATTTGAAATATCGCGAGATCTGCAGAACGTGACTTGGAGACGCGAATCAGACAAAAGTGGTAAGTAAAATGGCGCCGACAGACTTGCTGGCTGTATTGCTACTGCCAAAAAAAAAAAAAAAATGTAACAATGGATAGTATGGAAGGAGACAAGATTTGCCGAACAAGCAAACGAAACACGGCACACTAACGTACGTCTGAACTGTAAGAAATGTACGCGAAAAGAGACATAATGACAGAGTAAAACAACAAGAAATATGATATGATGACTGCTCTTAAGTTTTATCACTTAACAGGTATATACCGATATCTTGAAACAAACATCAGAAGGAAACATGGCCAGTTTAGGAACAACACACACAACAGGTGAGCTACAGAAGGACATGAATCAACTACACCAGGCAACCAGCACGGCGTAAGGACGGACAGTGTTCCACATCTGCTCTGATGTTCATTACTTCCATGCTAAATCATGATCTTACAGTCATACTTGACATACAAGCTGACCTAGTCATACTTGACATACAAGCTGACCTAGTCATACTTGACATACAAGCTGACCTATAAGTCACAGGCTTAACAGTATCCGCCACACGCTGACCCGAAACCAGTACACGTGGTGAAGAACTGCACATGTCTGTACCACAGATCATTGAGCTACACTTTCTATCTGTAAGATGTCTGGTATACCATGTCACTTAGCTACACTTTCTATCTGTAAGATGTCTGGTATACCATGTCACTTAGCTACACTTTCTATCTGTAAGATGTCTGGTATACCATGTCACTTAGCTACACGTTCTATCTGTAAGATGTCTGGTATACCATGTCACTTAGCTACACTTTCTATCTGTAAGATGTCTGGTATACCATGTCACTTAGCTACACTTTCTATCTGTAAGATGTCTGGTATACCATGTCACTTAGCTACACTTTCTATCAGTAAGATGTCTGGTATACCATGTCACTTAGCTACACTTTCTATCAGTAAGATGTCTGGTATACCATGTCACTTAGCTACACTTTCTATCAGTAAGATGTCTGGTATACCATGTCACTTAGCTACACTTTCTATCAGTAAGATGTCTGGTATACCATGTCACTTAGCTACACTTTCTATCAGTAAGATGTCTGGTATACCATGTCACTTAGCTACACTTTCTATCAGTAAGATGTCTGGTATACTATGCCACTTAGCTACACTTTCTATCTGTAAGATGTCTGGTATACTATGCCACTTAGCTACACTTTCTATCTGTAAGATGTCTGGTACACCATAACACTTAGCTACACTTTCTATCTGTAAGATGTCTCACACATGATGTCTTTCAGCTAGTTTGTCTCTGTAAGATCTTATAAATTCAGCTACATCTATAAAGGAAAAAAGGGCCGAGTGAGTTCGAGCGACTGATGACATCATAGAGAGAGAGGTCAAGGCGACCACCAGCGTTGTGTGTCAGTCGGACAGTCTAAGGCCAGGACTGTGATATGAGGTATTTATCAAGAATTCTCGAGAAGGTTAGTGATAACAAGTGCTGAATGTTGTTAAGGAAAATACGACTGACCAACCTGAGACTCGGGTCAGCGGGAAGACGCCTGCAATAAGTTTAGTTGGAACAAAGATGGCGACAGGCAGTCCAAGGTAAGACGAGTCACTGTGTACAGTTTGTACGTTTTTTTTAAAAATTCAGTCGAAAGTTTTGTTTTAACACGGAAGGCCTGCGACATGGACATTTTGATTTAATGACTCATCATCATCATCAGATGCCGTGCCGACTGGCGTTGGCTATTTTGCTTCTCCAGAGTACACGATCCTTCACATGCTGGCCATCAGTTCAGTTGGTGATCTCCTCTCACACCATACCATCAGACTGTCCAGTATCATTTCTCTTGGTCTTCCTCTTGATCTTCTTCCTTCTATTTTTCCTGTTATAATATTTTCAATGCCCCCTCTTCTCACTGCATGTTCTATGAAAGTACATTGTCTCTCTCTTATTTTTTTCACAAGATTTTTGTTTGTCTCTCCAGCTCTTCTCATACATTCTTCATTAGTTATTTTTGCTGTCCAGGGGATTCGCAACATTCTTCTAATAAACCACATTTCTGCTGCTTCCAATGATTTTTGTGCAGACCTGCCTACTGTCCATGATTCACTTCCATATAACAAGATAGGTTCAATATAGCATTTTAGGACTCGTTTTCTAACATTCATTGATAAGGAATTTAGTGACTATTGAAGGGAATCAAGATTATCTGCAGTGCGAGTTGTTTTGGCTGATTAGGAGAACCTATGAAGATTGAGGGAGCTAGGAAAGTGTGCTCTCTTGAATGTTTGTGTTAGATATTGGAGTAAATTAAACTGAGTGATATTTAAAATGACTGATATTTAACTGAGGAGTCAGGTTTTTTGTTTGTTTCAAACTGCATATGTGTACTCTGCTGGGGTACCTCCCTACACATTTTCCATGTGTAAGATGTCTTGAATATGGTGTCATTTGGCTACAGTCTGTATTTGTAAGATGTCTTGATTATGATGTCATTTGGCTACAGTCTATATTTGTAAGATGTCTTGAATATGATGTCATTTGGCCACAGTCTATATTTGTAAGATGTCTTGAATATGATGTCATTTGGCTAGTCTATATTTGTAAGATGTCTTGAATATGATGTCATTTGGCTACAGTCTATATTTGTAAGATGTCTTGAATATGATGTCATTTGGCTACAGTCTATATTTGTAAGATGTCTTGAATATGATGTCATTTGGCTACAGTCTATATTTGTAAGATGTCATGAATATGACGTAATTCAACTACAGTTTATATTTGTAAGATGCTCTGAGTATGATGTCATTCAGCTAGTTTCTATCTGTAAGATTCTAGACTGTCTTGAAATGCTTACAGTTTATAATCTACTGCTACATGAAGGTTTAGTAATGTGTTTCGTTATGTTTATAACCTTCCATGTGTACAAAACCCAAAGATAAAAGAAACAAGCCATCACCAAGCCTCCATGTCAGCCCTATGTTTGTTCGACTGTTACAGCACTATGGCTTCAGTTTGTTCGACTGTTACAGCACTATGGCTTCAGTTTGTTCGACTGTTACAGCACTATGGCTTCAGTTTGTTCGACTGTTACAGCACTATGGCTTCAGTTTGCTCGACTGTTACAGCACTATGGCTTCAGTTTGTTCGACTGTTACAGCACTATGGCTTCAGTTTGTTCGACTGTTACAGCACTATGGCTTCAGTTTGTTCGACTGTTACAGCACTATGGCTTCAGTTTGTTCGACTGTTACAGCACTATGGCTTCAGTTTGTTCGCCTGTTACAGCACTATGGCTTCAGTTTGCTCGACTGTTACAGCACTATGGCTTCCCCAGGACAATGGTCAGCCAAGCTCAGATTCTCTAAAGTTCCGCCAGAAGAGAGATGTTTGACTTTAATGTTGAATAGTAACAGCAGAGTCAGTGATAAATATGTACAAAATATCCTCCTGGTAAAAACTAATTATGTCAGTTCGTAAGAACAGTTAAGAGCAAAACCTCTGCCTGACTGCAAAGGAAACTAAATTGATGACAACTAATAAAACAAACAAGGCAGCTGAAATATGTATCATCAATGAGGAAAAACTGGAAGAGGTGGAGAGTTTTGAATATCTTGGATCACTACTAACTAATAATGGAGATACAATGATGGAAATTAAAAGGAGGACATCTATTGCTCTTCAGAAAGTAAAACAAATAAAGAATCTGTGGAGAGGAATAGACAACTACAAAAATAAGATTTTTAAGGGCATGCATCTTTCCCATCACAACATATGCCTGTGAGACCTGGACACTTAACAAAACAGCTGAGAAACACATAAATGCATTTGAATGTAAATGCTACAGAAGAGTTCTTCAAATATCATGGACACAAAAAAGAACAAATATATCTATACTACAAGAACTTACTGAAGAAGGCTGGCTAGTAAAGAGGATTAAACAGAGAAAACTTAAATATTTTGGACACATTAAACGTCATGATAATTTAGAGAAAACAGTTTTGGAAGGGTATATAATGGGAAAAAGAAAGGAAGACCAAGGCGAAGATGGCTGCAAGACATCGTTGATGATCTGCAAATGGATGCATCAGCAGCAGGCCATCTTGCTCACAACCGAGAGGCCTACAGGATAGCTGTTAGAGAGGCAAAGTTCCGCAAGGAATATACAAATGACTGACTGATCGTCCTGGTTCTTACATGACATGACATGACATGACAGAGTTAGCTACCCTAGCTTAGGAAGTTCTGATATTAAGATCATTTCACTTTGAATCTGTGAAGAGAGTGATAATGGTAATGTACCAGATTTACCGTTAATGTTTAGTTTTGTTTTCACTTCCCAGAGTAAGCAGGAAAATCTGGCACATACATTCATAAGAAGAAACATAGCGACAGTGAGGAGGCGCTGTAAAACAGACGCAGGGACAATAGAGGACAGTGAGGAGGCGCTGTAAAACAGACGCAGGGACAATAGAGGACAGTGAGGAGGCGCTGTAAAACAGACGCAGGGACAAGAGAGGACAGTGAGGAGGCGCTGTAAAACAGACGCAGGGACAATAGAGGACAGTGAGGAGGCGCTGTAAAACAGACACAGGGACAATAGAGGACAGTGAGGAGGCGCTGTAAAACAGACACAGGGACAATAGAGGACAGTGAGGAGGCGCAGTAAAACAGACACAGGGACAATAGAGGACAGTGAGGCGCTGTAAAACAAACAAGGACAATAGAGGACAGTGTGGAGGCGCTGTAAAACAGACACAAGGACAATAGAGGACAGTGAGGAGGCGCTGTAAAACAGACACATGACAACAGAGGACAGTGAAGAGGCACTGTAAAACAGACACAAGGACAATAGAGGACAGTGAGGAGGCGCTGTATACCAGACACCAGGACAATAAATGACAGTGAGGAGGCGCTGTATACCAGACACCAGAGGACAGTGAGGAGGCGCTGTATACCAGACACCAGGACAACAGAGGACAGTGAGGAGGCGCTGTATACCAGACACCAGGACAATAGAGGACAGTGAGGAGGCACTGTATACCAGACACCAGGACAATAGGGGACAGTGAGGAGGCGCTGTATAGAGGAGGCGCTGTATACCAGACACCAGGACAATAGAGGGCAGTGAGGAGGCGCTGTATACCAGACACCAGGACAATAGAGGGCAGTGAGGAGGCGCTGTATAGCAGACACCAGGACAATAGAGGGCAGTGAGGAGGCGCTGTATACCAGATAACAGGACAACAGAAGGCTGTGAGCAGGTGCTATATACCAGATAACAGGACAATAGAAGACAGTGAGCAAGCGCTATATACAAGATAACAGGACAACAGAAGACAGTGAGCAAGTGCTATATACCAGATAACAGGACAACAGAAGACAGTGAGCAGGCGCTATATATCAGATAACAGGGCAACAGAAGACAGTGAGCGGGCGCTGTATACCAGATAACAGGGCAACAGAAGACAGTGAGCAGGCGCTGTATATCAGATAACAGGGCAACAGAAGACAGTGAGCAGGCGCTGTATATCAGATAACAGGGCAACAGAAGACAGTGAGCAGGCGCTGTATATAAGATGCCAAGACAACAGGGCAGCGTGAGTGGTCGCTTGATGCCAAGACAACAGGAGACAGTGTACTGCTTACATACAACCACAGTCTAGGACAACAGAAAAATGCGAAATATATACTAGATACCAGGACAGCAGAGAAATGAGCAGCTACCATACACTAAATATTATGGGAAAAGGAGACTGTGTAGCCACCATACACTAGATAGTATGACAGCAGGAGATTGTGTAGTCACCGTATATTACATATTATGACAACCGGAGACTGTAGCCAGCGTACAGCAGACACTAGAAGACAATGTTGAGTGGTGGTAGGTGAGTCATTTATCATGCTGCCCAGACCGTGGCTGTGAGCAACGCCTGACACAACAACTGACAAGACCTGCTCTGTGAGTAACTACACCAGGCAGCGATCTCTACAACACTACAACAATATGGGCACAGCTCAAGCACAGGGCGGTTTAATGCTGTAAATGAATAAAGGCATATGGCAGAGCGTTGAAATCAATATTAAACTGTGTATTGTACAGCAGTACAGACTGATAGGTTACAGGATGTGCGCGCGCTGAACTAGGTTGTGTGACAGTTTTCCCCAAACCACGTTTTAAATAAGAAGGGGGGAAGAAAGGGGAGTCAGGACTCACGAGACAGCTGATAGTAGTTCAGGGTGCTAAGAAATACTCCCTCCCACATACCAAGTTTTAAATAAGAAAGGGGGGGGGGAGAGAAAGAGGAGTCACAACTGACAGTAGTTCAGGGTGCTAAGAAATACTCCCTCCCACATACCAAGTTTTAAATAAGAAAGGGGGGGGGGGAGAGAAAGAGGAGTCACAGCTGACAGTAGTTCAGGTGGCTAAGAAATAAAAAGTGTGAATGTGTGTGGTTGGAGGAGTGAAATAACAGGTTTTCTCACCACAACTCGTATACTTGTCTTGAATATTGACATAAAACTGTGTCACACTTTCACCCTGATAAATGGAGACAACTCGTATACTTGTCTTGAATACTGACATAAAACTGTGTCACACTTTCACCCTGATAAGCTTTTTTTCTTGTTCTCACACTGGAATGTCTTCTGCCGAGTACACAATGCTAGATAACATTTATTAGTCTCTTCTGTATGCTGAGTACACAATTCTCTCTCTCTGAACCTTAAGTGTCCAGGGCACATGGGGCTTCCGCAAGGGTTTTCCACAAATGCCTGTCCTTTATCTTTTTTTCCACTCTTGCCCAGGTGAGACCTTCTATTGCTCAACATCCTCTCTTTTGGTCTGCCCTTACTTCTGTTCCCCTGTGGTGTCCATCTTAGTGCTATTTTGGTGGTGAGTTGTCAGTCATCGGAGCACATGTCCCAACCATCGCCAGCGTCTTTCCTCAATAATTGCTGTCAGTGGCTTCATCTGCATTTCTGCCAACAAGATGTTATTTCTTATGGTGTTTGGCCAAAATATTTGTCTAATTCTTCGTAAAAACATTTAGCTTGGAAAGAATTCAGCTTGTTTTCTATGGTTATGGTAATTTTCCATAGAGTAGTATACTTAGAACATTCATCATCATCATCACCAGGTGCCGTGCCGACTGGCGTTGGCTATTATGCTTCTCCAGAGTACCCGATCCTTCATGCAGGCCATCAGTTCAGTTGGTGATCTCCTCTCATACCATCCCGTCAGACTGTCCAGTATCATTTCTCTTGGTATTCCTCTTGATCTTCTTCCTTCTATTTTTCCTGTTGTTATAATATTTTCAATGCCCCCTCCTCTCATTGCATGTCCTATGAAAGTACATTGTCTCTCTCTTATCTTTCTGACAAGGTTTTTTGTCTCTCCAGCTCTTCTCATACATTCTGCAGGCGCTGTATATCAGATAACAGGGCAACAGAAGACAGTGAGCAGGCGCTGTATATAAGATGCCAAGACAACAGGGCAGCGTGAGTGGTCGCTTGATGCCAAGACAACAGGAGACAGTGTACTGCTTACATACAACCACAGTCTAGGACAACAGAAAAATGCGAAATATATACTAGATACCAGGACAGCAGAGAAATGAGCAGCTACCATACACTAAATATTATGGGAAAAGGAGACTGTGTAGCCACCATACACTAGATAGTATGACAGCAGGAGATTGTGTAGTCACCGTATATTACATATTATGACAACCGGAGACTGTAGCCAGCGTACAGCAGACACTAGAAGACAATGTTGAGTGGTGGTAGGTGAGTCATTTATCATGCTGCCCAGACCGTGGCTGTGAGCAACGCCTGACACAACAACTGACAAGACCTGCTCTGTGAGTAACTACACCAGGCAGCGATCTCTACAACACTACAACAATATGGGCACAGCTCAAGCACAGGGCGGTTTAATGCTGTAAATGAATAAAGGCATATGGCAGAGCGTTGAAATCAATATTAAACTGTGTGTTGTACAGCAGTACAGACTGATAGGTTACAGGATGTGCGCGCGCTGAACTAGGTTGTGTGACAGTTTTCCCCAAACCACGTTTTAAATAAGAAGGGGGGAAGAAAGGGGAGTCAGGACTCACGAGACAGCTGATAGTAGTTCAGGGTGCTAAGAAATACTCCCTCCCACATACCAAGTTTTAAATAAGAAAGGGGGGGGGGAGAGAAAGAGGAGTCACAACTGACAGTAGTTCAGGGTGCTAAGAAATACTCCCTCCCACATACCAAGTTTTAAATAAGAAAGGGGGGGGGGGGAGAGAAAGAGGAGTCACAGCTGACAGTAGTTCAGGTGGCTAAGAAATAAAAAGTGTGAATGTGTGTGGTTGGAGGAGTGAAATAACAGGTTTTCTCACCACAACTCGTATACTTGTCTTGAATATTGACATAAAACTGTGTCACACTTTCACCCTGATAAATGGAGACAACTCGTATACTTGTCTTGAATACTGACATAAAACTGTGTCACACTTTCACCCTGATAAGCTTTTTTTCTTGTTCTCACACTGGAATGTCTTCTGCCGAGTACACAATGCTAGATAACATTTATTAGTCTCTTCTGTATGCTGAGTACACAATTCTCTCTCTCTGAACCTTAAGTGTCCAGGGCACATGGGGCTTCCGCAAGGGTTTTCCACAAATGCCTGTCCTTTATCTTTTTTTCCACTCTTGCCCAGGTGAGACCTTCTATTGCTCAACATCCTCTCTTTTGGTCTGCCCTTACTTCTGTTCCCCTGTGGTGTCCATCTTAGTGCTATTTTGGTGGTGAGTTGTCAGTCATCGGAGCACATGTCCCAACCATCGCCAGCGTCTTTCCTCAATAATTGCTGTCAGTGGCTTCATCTGCATTTCTGCCAACAAGATGTTATTTCTTATGGTGTTTGGCCAAAATATTTGTCTAATTCTTCGTAAAAACATTTAGCTTGGAAAGAATTCAGCTTGTTTTCTATGGTTATGGTAATTTTCCATAGAGTAGTATACTTAGAACATTCATCATCATCATCACCAGGTGCCGTGCCGACTGGCGTTGGCTATTATGCTTCTCCAGAGTACCCGATCCTTCATGCAGGCCATCAGTTCAGTTGGTGATCTCCTCTCATACCATCCCGTCAGACTGTCCAGTATCATTTCTCTTGGTATTCCTCTTGATCTTCTTCCTTCTATTTTTCCTGTTGTTATAATATTTTCAATGCCCCCTCCTCTCATTGCATGTCCTATGAAAGTACATTGTCTCTCTCTTATCTTTCTGACAAGGTTTTTTGTCTCTCCAGCTCTTCTCATACATTCTTCATTAGTTATTTTTGCTGTCCAGGGGATTCGCAACATTCTTCTAATAAACCACATTTCTGCTGCTTCCAATGATTTTTGTGCAGACTTGCCTATTGTCCATGATTCACTTCCATATAACAAGATAGGTTCAATATAACATTTTAGGACTCGTTTTCTAACATTCATTGATAAAGATGTGTTAGCTAATATGTTTCTCATTCTCTGAAATGCAGTCTTTGCTTGGCCTATTCTGTTCCTAATTTCTGTTGTGCATTTCCCATCTGAAGTTATTACAAGGTATTTGAATTTCTGCACCTGCTTTAGAATGGTTCCGTTTAATTTTATACTGCATGCTGGTGGATTCTGTTTCTTAGATATAACCATAGTCTCTGTCTTTTTGATGTTCAAAGTAAGGCCTTTCTGTTCACTTTCTTTGGCGACTTTATCCAAGAGATTTTGCAGGTCTTGTTGGTTCTCAGCTATCAGTACTGTGTCGTCAGCATACTGATGGTTGTTAATATTGTATCCTCCAATTTTTATGCCTGGTTCTGTGATGATTGTTCTTAGAATATTCTCGCTGTACAGAGAAAAAAGGTCTGGAGATAGTACACATCCTTGTCGCACCCCTTGTGTTATAGGTTGGTATTTTCCAATTCTATTTTCAACTCGAACTGCTGCTTCTTGCTGCCAGTATAGATGTTTTACAATCCTCAAGTCTTTGCCGTCTATATTGATGTCTTCAAGCATTTTAATAATTTCACTATGTTTCACCTTGTCAAATGCCTTGGTGTAATCAATGAAGCATAAGTAGAGATCTTTCTGTACTTCTAAAGCTCTTTCTGTTAGTGTTCGTAAAGCATAAATGGCATTGTGTGTTCCCTTTCCTTCAACAAATCCAAACTGTTCATCTGCTATTTCCATTTTTATCTTTTTCCTTGTTCTTCTCATAATGATTCTCAGAAGTAGCTTCGTTATGTGACATGAGAGGCTGATAGTCCGGTGGTCGTCACATTCCTTTGCACCTGGTTTCTTTGGTAGTGCTATAAACGTGGATTTAATCAGGTCACTGGGAATGTAACCACTGTTGTAAATATCATTCAGTAACTTGGTTATCATTTTTATTCCTGTCTCCTCTAGTGCCTCTATTTCTTCTATTGTTATATTATCAGGCCCAGTCGCTTTTCCTTTCCTCATGTGTTTGATGGCATCTATGATTTCATCTTCAAGTATTGGCGGTCCATCACAGTTTTCAGTATCTGGTGTTAATTCTGGTCTTTCTCCTCCATATAGCTCACCGATATACTCTGTCCACCTGTCCACAATGTCTTCTTTCCCCATTAACATTTTACCTTCTTTCGATTTCAGGCATCCTGTGGTATATTTTGTTTTCCTGCCTGTGAGTTCATTAATTCGTTTATGCATGTTTTTGCTGTCTTTATTATGAGCGTCCTCTATTTGTCTGCACTGTTCATTTAACCACACTTCTTTTGCTTCTCTGCATTTGCGTCTTATTTCTTTATTTATCTTGCTATATTTTTCCTCGTTATTTTTACTCCTCCTCCTCTTGTCCATCAGTCCTAAGATGTCGTCTGTCATCCATTTATTTTTAGGGGCTTCTTTTTTTCGGTGGTATTATCTCCTTAACAGTCTGGTGGATAGAATCTCTTAACATTTCCCATTGTTCATCTATACTATTTATCTTTGCTATTGCATTGTATCTATTTGTTATAATAACTCTGTATTGTTCTCGCAGTTCTTGGTCATTTTTAAGAAGTTCTGTATTCAGTTTGATGTTTCTCACTTTTCTGCCTGCTTTCTTTAGCTTTATTCTAACTTTTCCACAGAGTGGATCATGGTCACTATTGCAGTCAGCTCCTGGCATGGTTTTTGTTGTCAGTAATGCATTGCGGAATCGTTTGTTGATTAATATGTAGTCTATCTGGTTAAATATCTTTTTGTCTGGGCTGCACCACGTTGCCAGTCTTCGAGGATGTTGTTTAAACCAGGTGTTTCCTACAACCATGCTATGTATTCTTGCCCATTCAATTAATTTATAACCTCTGTCATTCCTCTCCCCCAGTCCATAGTCACCAACGATGTCCGAAGTTCTTCCTTTACCAACTTTGGCATTAAAATCTCCCATGACTATGGTAACTTCATGTGACTTTGTGTGTTTTAGTGCTGTCTCTATGTCATTATAAAATATCTGTACATCTTCCTCAGAACTTTCAGATGTTGGAGCATACACTTGTATAATATTTATGTTTATTGGTTGTCCTTTCAGTTGGGCTAGCAGGACTCTGTCCGAGATGTTCAAATATCCTACAATTGTCCTTGCCGTTTGTTCATCAAATATAATTCCTACTCCTCGTTCATGTTTCTCACTTCCTGAATATATTATTGTATATTTATCTGAGTTTATCTTTCCTGCACCTGTCCATCTAACTTCACTCATTCCTAATATGTTGATCTTAGAACATTACTTTTAAAAATCCTGATTTTCATCTTCATGCTTAGTTTTTTTTTAGATATCCATTTAGTCTGCAGCACTGCAAAAGCCTGGTTTGCTCTAGTAAGTCTGCTGTTGATGTCCTCTGTGCTGTCTCCATTTTCTACTACTCTACTGCCAAGGTATACAAATTCGTTGACCTCCTCCACTAACTTGCTATCTACTCTGAGTACATTTCTGTTGTTCATATTTGTCTTTCCTATTGCATTGTATCTATTTGTTATAATAACTCTGTATTGTTCTCGCAGTTCTTGGTCATTTTTAAGAAGTTCTGTATTCAGTTTGATGTTTCTCACTTTTCTGCCTGCTTTCTTTAGCTTTATTCTAACTTTTCCACAGAGTGGATCATGGTCACTATTGCAGTCAGCTCCTGGCATGGTTTTTGTTGTCAGTAATGCATTGCGGAATCGTTTGTTGATTAATATGTAGTCTATCTGGTTAAATATCTTTTTGTCTGGGCTGCACCACGTTGCCAGTCTTCGAGGATGTTGTTTAAACCAGGTGTTTCCTACAACCATGCTATGTATTCTTGCCCATTCAATTAATTTATAACCTCTGTCATTCCTCTCCCCCAGTCCATAGTCACCAACGATGTCCGAAGTTCTTCCTTTACCAACTTTGGCATTAAAATCTCCCATGACTATGGTAACTTCATGTGACTTTGTGTGTTTTAGTGCTGTCTCTATGTCATTATAAAATATCTGTACATCTTCCTCAGAACTTTCAGATGTTGGAGCATACACTTGTATAATATTTATGTTTATTGGTTGTCCTTTCAGTTGGGCTAGCAGGACTCTGTCCGAGATGTTCAAATATCCTACAATTGTCCTTGCCGTTTGTTCATCAAATATAATTCCTACTCCTCGTTCATGTTTCTCACTTCCTGAATATATTATTGTATATTTATCTGAGTTTATCTTTCCTGCACCTGTCCATCTAACTTCACTCATTCCTAATATGTTGATCTTAGAACATTACTTTTAAAAATCCTGATTTTCATCTTCATGCTTAGTTTTTTTTTAGATATCCATTTAGTCTGCAGCACTGCAAAAGCCTGGTTTGCTCTAGTAAGTCTGCTGTTGATGTCCTCTGTGCTGTCTCCATTTTCTACTACTCTACTGCCAAGGTATACAAATTCGTTGACCTCCTCCACTAACTTGCTATCTACTCTGAGTACATTTCTGTTGTTCATATTTGTCTTTCCTACGTTGATCTGTAATAAACTAATGAATGCTAGATAACATTTATTAGTTTCTTCTGTCTGCCGTGTATACAATGCTAGATAACATTAGTTTCTTCTGTCTGCCGTGTATACAATGCTAGATAATATTAGTTTCTTCTTTCTGCCGTGTATACAATGCTAGATAACATTTATTAGTTTCTTCTGTCTGCCTCACAGCTTATCTAAGTAGCTACTGTTTAATGCTTATTTCCTTTCCCATTACTTGGTTATCCTGCTTTAATTCTTACACTAGTTATTTTATTAGTACAAAACTTACAGTAGTTATTCTATTGGTACAAAACTTGCACTTCTTATTAATACAAAAGGACATTTTCTTGTCTCCAAGTTCTAATTTCACCACTTTTCTTATATCCCAAGCTCCACCCCTCTCGTCGACAGTCAACATCTCAAACCACTCCCAAATAGTTCCTTTTTTATTTTCGGGGCCCTTGAGTTCCCCACTCAAGGCTCGCTCATCCCATTTCAAAAATCACCTTTCTGCGTCAACTAGAAACTTCACGTTCAATGAGTCAGGGGAGATCAGCTCATTTGTAGCAACACTTCTGGTTAGGAAGGGAGACAACCCAGAAAATGCTGACATGCCATTAATTATTTAGCAAGTGCCAGCAATAGTGGGTTGGGGGGGGGGGGGGGGGGGGGGGGGAGAAGAGGGGGAGGAGACAAAAAAGACAGGAAGAGGAGGAAGAAGGATGAGAGAGAATAAATTTTTTTTTTAAAGAAGAGAAGACATGGATAACAGGATGGTTTACTTCTTCAACAGCTGTTCTTTCTATAATAATTTTCCTTCTTGATTAATGAGAAGTTTCATTATTTGTATTTTTTTGCCCGTTAGTGTTAAGTCTTATTTTGCTAGACAATGAAGACAGCTAAACGTACTCAGAACAAGTAAGGAATACATTTGGCAGGGATGCCAAACTATGAAAAAATAAATTTAGTTCAATGTTTAATAGAACAACTGGTAATTGTAAATTCGGAGCACAGTGTACTCTTTGCAACACACGTTTATGAGAAGAAAACAAGCGAATTCTGTTTGATTATATGAGAAGATTTGCCACATAACCTCTCCCTATGTAATTGAATACAGTCCTACAATCATATGTCTTCTCCTTATGTAATTGAATACAGTCATACAATCATATATGTCTTCTCCTTATGTAACAATACAGTTCTACAATCATATATGTCTTCTCCTTATGTAACAATACAGTTCTACAATCATATATGTCTTCTCCTTATGTAACAATACAGTTCTACAATCATATATGTCTTCTCCTTATGTAACTGAATACAGTCCTACATATGTCTTCTCCTTAAGTAACTGAATACACTCCTACATACATCTGCTGAGTTTCAGTTGTCAACCCTGGTTCACAGTGACCCCAGTCTTTGTCTTCTGGTCACTTGGTAAAACTTTCAAACCTGAGCCGAAAACGCACCTTAATAAAGTGTTGTTTTTTTCCCCTGCCATAGATAACAATGACTGGTTTGTGTCACAGATAACAATGACTGGTTTGTGCCACAGATAACAATGACTGGTTTGTGCCACAGATAACAATGACTGGTTTGTGCCACAGATAACAATGACTGGTTTGTGCCACAGAACAATGACTGGTTTGTGCCACAGATAACAATGATGGTTTGTGCCACAGATAACAATGACTGGTTTGTGCCACAGATAACAATGACTGGTTTGTGCCACAGATAACAATGACTGGTTTGTGCCACAGATAACAATGACTGGTTTGTGCCACAGATAACAATGACTGGTTTGTGCCACAGATAACAATGACTGGTTTGTGCCACAGATAACAATGACTGGTTTGTGCCACAGATAACAATGACTGGTTTGTGCCACAGAACAATGACTGGTTTGTGCCACAGATAACAATGACTGGTTTGTGCCACAGATAACAATGACTGGTTTGTGCCACAGATAACAATGACTGGTTTGTGTCACAGATAACAATGACTAGTTTGTGCCAAAGATAACAATGACTGGTTTCTGTCACAGGTTTTATTTTTCCATACTTCTTTGTCGGTCTACTGAGATATTTTTCTCTTGGCTGTCCTCTCTTCCTTTTTCCCTTTAATTTTAGATAACACAAGACAGAGATGATTTAGAAGGCCTGAACAACAAACGCGTTCTCTAGATGGAGAAACAAATCAGCAAGATTCCTTCAGCACAGAACGGTGGTCACTGACTCTCAGTCTCCATCTAGCAAGCGTGTTTCTGTTGCTGGGACAACTGCTCTTACAGTCTCATCTATGATAGCTGTCCTCGGCTGACATATATTCTATGTTGTATAGACATTTTATTGGCAGAAATGCAGATGAAACCACTGACAACAATTATTGAGGAAAGACGCTGGCGATGGTTGGGACATGTGCTCCGAATGACTGACAACTCACTACCAAAAATAGCACTAAGATGGACACCACAGGGGAGCAGAAGTAAGGGTAGACCAAAAGAGACATGGAGAAGAACAACAGAACGGATGTTGAGCAATAGAGGGCTCACCTGGGCAAGAGCAGAAAAAAAGGCGAAAGACAGGCATTTGTGGAAAACCCTTGCGGAAGCCCCATGTGCCCTGGGCACTTAAGGTTCAGAGAGAGAGAGAGATAGACATATAGAAATGTGTGATGACATGAGAAGATTTGCCACATAACCTCTCCCTATGTAATTGAATACAGTCCTACAATCATATGTCTTCTCCTTATGTAATTGAATACAGTCATACAATCATATATGTCTTCTCCTTATGTAACAATACAGTTCTACAATCATATATGTCTTCTCCTTATGTAACAATACAGTTCTACAATCATATATGTCTTCTCCTTATGTAACAATACAGTTCTACAATCATATATGTCTTCTCCTTATGTAACTGAATACAGTCCTACATATGTCTTCTCCTTAAGTAACTGAATACACTCCTACATACATCTGCTGAGTTTCAGTTGTCAACCCTGGTTCACAGTGACCCCAGTCTTTGTCTTCTGGTCACTTGGTAAAACTTTCAAACCTGAGCCGAAACGCACCTTAATAAAGTGTTGTTTTTTTTTCCCCTGCCATAGATAACAATGACTGGTTTGTGTCACAGATAACAATGACTGGTTTGTGCCACAGATAACAATGACTGGTTTGTGCCACAGATAACAATGACTGGTTTGTGCCACAGATAACAATGACTGGTTTGTGCCACAGATAACAATGACTGGTTTGTGCCACAGATAACAATGACTGGTTTGTGCCACAGATAACAATGACTGGTTTGTGCCACAGATAACAATGACTGGTTTGTGCCACAGATAACAATGATGGTTTGTGCCACAGATAACAATGACTGGTTTGTGCCACAGATAACAATGACTGGTTTGTGCCACAGATAACAATGACTGGTTTGTGCCACAGATAACAATGACTGGTTTGTGCCACAGATAACAATGACTGGTTTGTGCCACAGATAACAATGACTGGTTTGTGCCACAGATAACAATGACTGGTTTGTGCCACAGATAACAATGACTGGTTTGTGCCACAGATAACAATGACTGGTTTGTGTCACAGATAACAATGACTAGTTTGTGCCAAAGATAACAATGACTGGTTTCTGTCACAGGTTTTATTTTTCCATACTTCTTTGTCGGTCTACTGAGATATTTTTCTCTTGGCTGTCCTCTCTTCCTTTTTCCCTTTAATTTTAGATAACACAAGACAGAGATGATTTAGAAGGCCTGAACAACAAACGCGTTCTCTAGATGGAGAAACAAATCAGCAAGATTCCTTCAGCACAGAACGGTGGTCACTGACTCTCAGTCTCCATCTAGCAAGCGTGTTTCTGTTGCTGGGACAACTGCTCTTACAGTCTCATCTATGATAGCTGTCCTCGGCTGACATATATTCTATGTTTGTATAGACATTTTATTGGCAGAAATGCAGATGAAACCACTGACAACAATTATTGAGGAAAGACGCTGGCGATGGTTGGGACATGTGCTCCGAATGACTGACAACTCACTACCAAAAATAGCACTAAGATGGACACCACAGGGGAGCAGAAGTAAGGGTAGACCAAAAGAGACATGGAGAAGAACAACAGAACGGATGTTGAGCAATAGAGGGCTCACCTGGGCAAGAGCAGAAAAAAAGGCGAAAGACAGGCATTTGTGGAAAACCCTTGCGGAAGCCCCATGTGCCCTGGGCACTTAAGGTTCAGAGAGAGAGAGAGATAGACATATAGAAATGTGTGATGACATGAAAGTTCTACTAATATGTTGTGGACACTACATGATACGTGACCAACTGATCTCCTGTAAACTGATGTTAACAACATGATAACACTAAATGATAAGCGACCAACTGATCTCCTGTAAACTGATGTTAACAACATGATAACACTAAATGATAAGCGACCAACTGATCTCCTGTAAACTGATGTTAACAACATGATAACACTAAATGATAAGCGACCAACTGATCGGCCGTACAGCGAAGACAACAACTAAAGTATGAGTAGCTAATGAATGAAATATCTCCGCTTCTGCACACGTGAAATCTTCAAAACAGCGCATACAAATGACACTGATTCGTGTATGTCATCTCTCACGGTCTCGCTCATCCACCCACCCACAGCCTGTTTTAAAAAAAAACTACCAGACAAAACATTTTATAGGTGTCATATACGCATAAAAAAACTTGCAAATAGGAGGAAAAACACACACGCACAAAACTCCAAGAAACTTCTCACAAAACTAACCATGTAAATGTTTCTTCACCAGAACACACAACTAAGTGCTCACATTTCTTGCAGGAAAACTGAACCTGGATTTATTTAGTTTGTTATAATCATAAAAACAACACTGAAACACCAACAACTCTGATAATGTTGCCTGTCAGTAGGCACGTGGAGGACAAGGCCTTACACTGCGGCTAGGACCAGCCTCACTTCCCTGCCATTACGCTCAGACACATAACCACATCAAACACGCTCTCTTCTGGCTGTAATTACATCTAGCATTACAGGACAACTAGTGTGGAACATGCATCTATATATGCTTGGAGTATGTTTCACAAACATCCACCACAACTAGAAACAAAAGATATACAGCAAGTGAACAGAGAACAGCTACCCATTTTATCAACAAAAACAAAAACTCATACATGTATACACGATCTCGGGCCAGATCTCCGGCTGATAATTGTGTGCTTCTTATTACAGCCTATACTGGAAACATGAGTGGCCCTCCCCTGCAGGTGTCAACTACCTGGCCTAGTTTATCATCAGTTTCTAGGTTTGGGAGCCTACAATTACTAAATATATCAACTGATAACTTAACAACCTCTGATACGTTACTGCTCGATACCGTCTCAGCATCATGAACTAATCCACAAAGAAAATATCGGAACCAAACACTGCCGATCTCGTACTGTCTCTTTGCTTTTGTACCAAGAATATAAAACACTATAACAGGACAAGCCACGCTTTTTGAGGCCCCATAATAGAATTACATGAATGCCCCTGATGTTCGGCCCCTCATAACACTACATGTATAACCCTAAAATTTGGCCCCTAAATGTTAATAATACACTACATGTATGTCTCTGAAATCTGGCGCCTCAATGTTAATAATACACTACATGTATGCCCCTGAAGTCCGGCCCCTCAATGTTAATAACACACTACATGTATGCCCCCGAAATCCGGCCCCTCAATGTTAATAACACACTACATGTATGCCCCTGAAATCTGGCCCCTCAATGTATTAATAATAATACATTATATGTATACCCCTGGAGTCTGGCCTCTCAATGTTAATAAAACACTACATGTATGCCCCTGGAGTCTGGCCTCTCAATGTTAATAAAACACTACATGTAAGCCCCTGGAGTCTGGCCCCTCAATGTTAATAAAACACTACATGTATGCCCCTGGAGTCTGGCCCCTCAATGTTAATAAAACACTACATGTATGCCCCTGGAGTCTTGCCCCTCAATGTTAATAAAACACTACATGTATGCCCCTGGAGTCTTGCCCCTCAATGTTAATAAAACACTACACGTATGCCCCTGGAGTCTGGCCTCTCAATGTTAATAAAACACTACATGTATGCCCCTGGAGTCTGGCCTCTCAATGTTAATAAAACACTACATGTATGCCCCTGGAGTCTGGCCTCTCAATGTTAATAAAACACTACATGTATGCCCCTGAAGTCTGGCCCTTCAATGTTAATAAAACACTACATGATAAGCGACCAACTGATCGGCCGTACAGCGAAGACAACAACTAAAGTATGAGTAGCTAATGAATGAAATATCTCCGCTTCTGCACACGTGAAATCTTCAAAACAGCGCATACAAATGACACTGATTCGTGTATGTCATCTCTCACGGTCTCGCTCATCCACCCACCCACAGCCTGTTTTAAAAAAAAACTACCAGACAAAACATTTTATAGGTGTCATATACGCATAAAAAAACTTGCAAATAGGAGGAAAAACACACACGCACAAAACTCCAAGAAACTTCTCACAAAACTAACCATGTAAATGTTTCTTCACCAGAACACACAACTAAGTGCTCACATTTCTTGCAGGAAAACTGAACCTGGATTTATTTAGTTTGTTATAATCATAAAAACAACACTGAAACACCAACAACTCTGATAATGTTGCCTGTCAGTAGGCACGTGGAGGACAAGGCCTTACACTGCGGCTAGGACCAGCCTCACTTCCCTGCCATTACGCTCAGACACATAACCACATCAAACACGCTCTCTTCTGGCTGTAATTACATCTAGCATTACAGGACAACTAGTGTGGAACATGCATCTATATATGCTTGGAGTATGTTTCACAAACATCCACCACAACTAGAAACAAAAGATATACAGCAAGTGAACAGAGAACAGCTACCCATTTTATCAACAAAAACAAAAACTCATACATGTATACACGATCTCGGGCCAGATCTCCGGCTGATAATTGTGTGCTTCTTATTACAGCCTATACTGGAAACATGAGTGGCCCTCCCCTGCAGGTGTCAACTACCTGGCCTAGTTTATCATCAGTTTCTAGGTTTGGGAGCCTACAATTACTAAATATATCAACTGATAACTTAACAACCTCTGATACGTTACTGCTCGATACCGTCTCAGCATCATGAACTAATCCACAAAGAAAATATCGGAACCAAACACTGCCGATCTCGTACTGTCTCTTTGCTTTTGTACCAAGAATATAAAACACTATAACAGGACAAGCCACGCTTTTTGAGGCCCCATAATAGAATTACATGAATGCCCCTGATGTTCGGCCCCTCATAACACTACATGTATAACCCTAAAATTTGGCCCCTAAATGTTAATAATACACTACATGTATGTCTCTGAAATCTGGCGCCTCAATGTTAATAATACACTACATGTATGCCCCTGAAGTCCGGCCCCTCAATGTTAATAACACACTACATGTATGCCCCTGAAGTCCGGCCCCTCAATGTTAATAACACACTACATGTATGCCCCTGAAGTCTGGCCCTTCAATGTTAATAAAACACTACATGTATGCCCCTGGAGTCTGGCCTCTCAATGTTAATAAAACACTACATGTATGCCCCTGGAGTCTGGCCTCTCAATGTTAATAAAACACTACATGTAAGCCCCTGGAGTCTGGCCCCTCAATGTTAATAAAACACTACATGTATGCCCCTGGAGTCTGGCCCCTCAATGTTAATAAAACAACTAAAGTATGAGTAGCTAATGAATGAAATATCTCCGCTTCTGCACACGTGAAATCTTCAAAACAGCGCATACAAATGACACTGATTCGTGTATGTCATCTCTCACGGTCTCGCTCATCCACCCACCCACAGCCTGTTTTAAAAAAAACTACCAGACAAAACATTTATAGGTGTCATATACGCATAAAAAAACTTGCAAATAGGAGGAAAAACACACACGCACAAAACTCCAAGAAACTTCTCACAAAACTAACCATGTAAATGTTTCTTCACCAGAACACACAACTAAGTGCTCACATTTCTTGCAGGAAAACTGAACCTGGATTTATTTAGTTTGTATAATCATAAAAACAACACTGAAACACCAACAACTCTGATAATGTTGCCTGTCAGTAGGCACGTGGAGGACAAGGCCTTACACTGCGGCTAGGACCAGCCTCACTTCCCTGCCATTACGCTCAGACACATAACCACATCAAACACGCTCTCTTCTGGCTGTAATTACATCTAGCATTACAGGACAACTAGTGTGGAACATGCATCTATATATGCTTGGAGTATGTTTCACAAACATCCACCACAACTAGAAACAAAAGATATACAGCAAGTGAACAGAGAACAGCTACCCATTTTATCAACAAAAACAAAAACTCATACATGTATACACGATCTCGGGCCAGATCTCCGGCTGATAATTGTGTGCTTCTTATTACAGCCTATACTGGAAACATGAGTGGCCCTCCCCTGCAGGTGTCAACTACCTGGCCTAGTTTATCATCAGTTTCTAGGTTTGGGAGCCTACAATTACTAAATATATCAACTGATAACTTAACAACCTCTGATACGTTACTGCTCGATACCGTCTCAGCATCATGAACTAATCCACAAAGAAAATATCGGAACCAAACACTGCCGATCTCGTACTGTCTCTTTGCTTTTGTACCAAGAATATAAAACACTATAACAGGACAAGCCACGCTTTTTGAGGCCCCATAATAGAATTACATGAATGCCCCTGATGTTCGGCCCCTCATAACACTACATGTATAACCCTAAAATTTGGCCCCTAAATGTTAATAATACACTACATGTATGTCTCTGAAATCTGGCGCCTCAATGTTAATAATACACTACATGTATGCCCCTGAAGTCCGGCCCCTCAATGTTAATAACACACTACATGTATGCCCCTGAAGTCCGGCCCCTCAATGTTAATAACACTACATGTATGCCCCTGAAATCTGGCCCCTCAATGTATTAATAATAATACACTATATGTATGCCCCTGGAGTCTGGCCTCTCAATGTTAATAAAACACTACATGTATGCCCCTGGAGTCTGGCCTCTCAATGTTAATAAAACACTACATGTAAGCCCCTGGAGTCTGGCCCCTCAATGTTAATAAAACACTACATGTATGCCCCTGGAGTCTGGCCCCTCAATGTTAATAAAACACTACATGTATGCCCCTGGAGTCTGCCCCTCAATGTTAATAAAACACTACATGTATGCCCCTGGAGTCTTGCCCCTCAATGTTAATAAAACACTACACGTATGCCCCTGGAGTCTGGCCTCTCAATGTTAATAAAACACTACACGTATGCCCCTGGAGTCTGGCCTCTCAATGTTAATAAAACACTACATGTATGCCCCTGGAGTCTGGCCTCTCAATGTTAATAAAACACTACATGTATGCCCCTGAAGTCTGGCCCTTCAATGTTAATAAAACACTACATGTATGCCCCTGGAGTCTGGCCTCTCAATGTTAATAATACACTACATGTATGCCCCTGGAGTCTGGCCTCTCAATGTTAATAAAACACTACATGTATGGCCCTGGAGTCTGGCCTCTCAATATTAATAAAACTCTATGCCCCTGGAGTCTGGCCTCTCAATGTTAATAAAACACTACATGTATGCCCCTGGAGTCTGGCCTCTCAATGTTAATAAAACTCTATGCCCCTGGAGTCTTGCCTCTCAATGTTAATAAAACGCTACATGTATGACCCTGAAATATGGCCCCTCAATGTTAATAAAACGCTACATGTATGACCCTGAAATATGGCCCCTCAATGTATTAATAATAAAACACTACATGTATGCCCCTGGAGTCTGGTCTCTCAATGTTAATAAAACACTACATGTATGCCCCTGGAGTCTGGCCTCTCAATGTTAATAAAACACTACATGTATGCCCCTGGAGTCTGGCCTCTCAATGTTAATAAAACACTACATGTATGCCCCTGGAGTCTTGCCTCTCAATGTTAATAAAACACTACATGTATGCCCCTGGAGTCTTGCCCCTCAATGTTAATAAAACACTACACGTATGCCCCTGGAGTCTGGCCTCTCAATGTTAATAAAACACTACACGTATGCCCATGGAGTCTGGCCTCTCAATGTTAATAAAACACTACATGTATGCCCCTGGAGTCTGGCCTCTCAATGTTAATAAAACACTACATGTATGCCCCTGAAGTCTGGTCTCTCAATGTTAATAAAACACTACATGTATGCCCCTGGAGTCTGGCCTCTCAATGTTAATAATACACTACATGTATGCCCCTGGAGTCTGGCCTCTCAATGTTAATAAAACACTACATGTATGGCCCTGGAGTCTGGCCTCTCAATGTTAATAAAACTCTATGCCCCTGGAGTCTGGCCTCTCAATGTTAATAAAACACTACATGTATGCCCCTGGAGTCTGGCCTCTCAATGTTAATAAAACTCTATGCCCCTGGAGTCTGGCCTCTCAATGTTAATAAAACACTACATGTATGCCCCTGGAGTCTTGCCCCTCAATGTTAATAAAACGCTACATGTATGACCCTGAAATATGGCCCCTCAATGTATTAATAATAAAACACTACATGTATGCCCCTGGAGTCTGGCCTCTCAATGTTAATAAAACACTACATGTATGCCCCTGGAGTCTGGTCTCTCAATGTTAATAAAACACTACATGTATGCCCCTGGAGTCTGGCCTCTCAATGTTAATAAAACACTACATGTATGCCCCTGGAGTCTGGCCCCTCAATGTTAATAAAACACTACATGTATGCCCCTGGAGTCTGCCTTTTCAATATTAATAAAACACTACATGTATGCCCCTGGAGTCTGGATTCTCAATGTTAATAAAACACTACATGTATGCCCCTGGAGTCTTGCCCCTCAATGTTAATAAAACACTACATGTATGCCCCTGGAGTCTGGCCTCTCAATGTTAATAAAACATTACATGTATGCCCCTGGAGTCTTGCTCCTCAATGTTAATAAAACACTACATGTATGACCCTGAAATATGGCCCCTCAATTTATTAATAATAATACACTATATGTATGCCCCTGGAGTCTGGCCTCTCAATGTTAATAAAACACTACATGTATGCCCCTGGAGTCTGGCCTCTCAATGTTAATAAAACACTACATGTATGCCCCTGGAGTCTGGTCTCTCAATGTTAATAAAACACTACATGTATGCCCCTGGAGTCTGGTCTCTCAATGTTAATAAAACACTACATGTATGCCCCTGGAGTCTGGCCTCTCAATGTTAATAAAACACTACATGTATGCCCCTGGAGTCTGGTCTCTCAATGTATTAATAATAATACACTATATGTATGCCCCTGGAGTCTGGCCTCTCAATGTTAATAAAACACTACATGTATGGCCCTGGAGTCTGGCCTCTCAATGTTAATAAAACACTACATGTATGCCCCTGGAGTCTGGTCTCTCAATGTTAATAAAACACTACATGTATGCCCCTGGAGTCTGGTCTCTCAATGTATTAATAATAATACACTATATGTATGCCCCTGGAGTCTGGCCTCTCAATGTTAATAAAACACTACATGTATGGCCCTGGAGTCTGGCCTCTCAATGTTAATAAAACACTACATGTATGCCCCTGGAGTCTGGTCTCTCAATGTTAATAAAACACTACATGTATGCCCCTGGAGTCTGGTCTCTCAATGTTAATAAAACACTACATGTATGCCCCTGGAGTCTTGCCTCTCAATGTTAATAAAACACTACATGTATGCCCCTGGAGTCTGGTCTCTCAATGTATTAATAATAATACACTATATGTATGCCCCTGGAGTCTGGTCTCTCAATGTATTAATAATAAAACACTACATGTATGCCCCTGGAGTCTGGTCTCTCAATGTTAATAAAACACTACATGTATGCCCCTGGAGTCTGGTCTCTCAATGTTAATAAAACACTACATGTATGCCCCTGGAGTCTGGCCTCTCAATGTTAATAAAACACTACATGTATGCCCCTGGAGTCTGGCCCCTCAATGTTAATAAAACACTACATGTATGCCCCTGGAGTCTTGCCCCTCAATGTTAATAAAACACTACATGTATGCCCCTGGAGTCTTGCCCCTCAATGTTAATAAAACACTACACGTATGCCCCTGGAGTCTGGCCTCTCAATGTTAAAAAACACTACATGTATGCCCCTGGAGTCTGGCCTCTCAATGTTAATAAAACACTACATGTATGACCCTGAAATATGGCCCCTCAATGTATTAATAATAATACACTATATGTATGCCCCTGGAGTCTTGCCCCTCAATGTTAATAAAACACTACATGTATGCCCCTGGAGTCTGGCCCCTCAATGTATTAATAATAATACACTATATGTATGCCCCTGGAGTCTGGCCTCTCAATGTTAATAAAACACTACATGTATGCCCCTGGAGTCTGGTCTCTCAATGTTAATAAAACACTACATGTATGCCCCTGGAGTCTGGCTCCTCAATGTTAATAAAACACTACATGTATGCCCCTGGAGTCTGGCTCCTCAATGTTAAAAAACACTACATGTATGCCCCTGGAGTCTGGCTCCTCAATGTTAATAAAACACTACATGTATGCCCCTGGAGTCTGGCTCCTCAATGTTAAAAAACACTACATGTATGCCCCTGGAGTCTGGCTCCTCAATGTTAAAAAACACTACATGTATGCCCCTGGAGTCTGGCTCCTCAATGTTAATAAAACACTACATGTATGCCCCTGGAGTCTGGCAGGATGAAGTTAACAGAAACAAGAGGTGAGAAAGAAAGACTATAGTCCTATACTGGAATTTAGTGGATAAAGAACACAACAGTGAGGTCAAATATGTCCATGTTTCTGCCCAAACTGAGGAGATGTGTTTCAGTGTCTGGAGTGATAGGTTTCATGTAAGTAGGCACATGTAATGCATTACAATGTTACAATTTGAGCATGTGTGTGGGGGAGGGGGGAGAAATCAGGTAAAACATAAACATCAAACAGAAATGGTCATTGGCTTCTTATAAGAAACATAATAATTACATGTTCGGTGATAACAGAAATACGCACTTAGAAACATTTATCTGCTTGTACTAACTACTTTGTGAAGTGTCTTCCCTTGAAACATGTGACATAAGCCACGTGATTTACCACAAACTGTTGGCCTGTGATTTCTGAACTTTGAAGGGTTGTATAATATGTGTATGTGGCTGAGAAAGTGCCCACAGAGTTCATCCCCATCATGACAGTCCTTATCATCTCCTTAACACACAAACAGTTTATGGCTATAAGTATATATACAACTAAATATACTACACAAAACCACAGCATCATAGCTGAGATAATGAAATGTTAAAACTATTTCAAATTAGGAACAGCTTTATTAATTAACAAGAACACAGTTACCTGCTTAAAGTTTTACCACCTTCTAGTCCAAGCTCCAGGAAATCAGGAAAGCCAACTTGGCTTTTTATCAAAAAAAACCCACACAAACAAACAAACAAAGCAATCAGTTCTACAGAATTAATAACAAGAACCAAATGTAATGACAGAACATAAACAGAACAATGTGAAACACAGTACTCATACATCTTACATCCTTCCCATACCGATAAACATTACATAGGGCCTGCAAGGTAGTTCGCCAAGATTTCCTATCTTCAGCAAGTTTTTCAATCTCATCAAGGGATGTTATGTCCACTAAACTGGCCTCTCTTAACAATGTTTCTCTTTAGAGTTTCATGTGGTCGACCTCTTTTTTCTTTGGCTGTTATGTTCCACTTGACAGTTTGTTTGGGGATCCTCTGATTGTTTCTTCTCATCACATGACTGACATATTTTCATCTTCTTTTTTTAGATCACCCATGAGACAGGTTGTTGTTTGCTCATCTGTCTTATCTCTGCATCGTTTTTGAATTCATTCCACTTTATACCGAGTATTTTCCGGAGGTATTTGTTTTCAAAAGAGTCTAATTTCTTGTCTATTTCTTTAGTTGTTTTCCAGCTTTCACATGCATAAATGAGGGTAGATATTACATTTGACTTGAATAGTCTTAACTTGGTTTTTGTGCTTATAATTTTTGAGTGCCATATGTTCTCAAGATTCTTGAAGGTCAATGCTGCTTTTGCAATTCTATTTCTAATGTCCTTTCTGGTGTCACCATCCTGGTCTATGTAGCTGCTGAAGTATGAAAATTGGTGTACTTCTTCAACAGCTGTTCCTTCTATATATATTTTTCATTCTTGATTAATGGGAAGTTTTATTATTTTTGTTTTTTCCTTGTTAATTTCAAGTCCTTTTTACTAGCCAACGAAGACAGGGTATCTGTTTTTTGTGTGCATTAAATTCACATTGTCACCGAGTTATGTTATCTGCAAAATCAAGATATTCTAGTTGGGTCTCATGTACCCAATCACTGCCCGTTTTACCTGTGCAGCATTTTTCATACATACTTATACATACCCACTAAAAATAAACTATGTGAGACACAGAACAGTCAAGCTGTGAGTACACACACCACAAATACTGGTTTGATTGATTGATTGATTGACTGATCTTTATAAAACACTACATGTATGCCCCTGGAGTCTGGCCTCTCAATGTTAATAAAACACTACATGTATGCCCCTGGAGTCTGGCTCCTCAATGTTAATAAAACACTACATGTATGCCCCTGGAGTCTGGCCTCTCAATGTTAATAAAACACAACATGTATGCCCCTGGAGTCTGGCCTCTCAATGTTAATAAAACACTACATGTATGCCCCTGGAGTCTGGCCTCTCAATGTTAATAAAACACTACATGTATGCCCCTGGAGTCTGGCTCCTCAATGTTAATAAAACACAACATGTATGCCCCTGGAGTCTTGCCTCTCAATGTTAATAAAACACTACATGTATGCCCCTGGAGTCTGGCCTCTCAATGTTAATAAAACACTACATGTATGACCCTGAAATATGGCCCCTGAATGTATTAATAATAATACACTATAAGTATGCCCCTGGAGTCTTGCCCCTCAATGTTAATAAAACACTACATGTATGCCCCTGGAGTCTGGCCCCTCATTGTATTAATAATAATACACTATATGTATGGCCCTGGAGTCTGGCCTCTCAATGTTAATAAAACACTACATGTATGCCCCTGGAGTCTGGTCTCTCAATGTTAATAAAACACTACATGTATGCCCCTGGAGTCTGGCTCCTCAATGTTAATAAAACACTACATGTATGCCCCTGGAGTCTGGCTCCTCAATGTTAATAAAACACTACATGTATGCCCCTGGAGTCTGGCTCCTCAATGTTAATAAAACACTACATGTATGCCCCTGGAGTCTGGCTCCTCAATGTTAATAAAACACTACATGTATGCCCCTGGAGTCTGGCTCCTCAATGTTAATAAAACACTACATGTATGCCCCTGGAGTCTGGCTCCTCAATGTTAATAAAACACTACATGTATGCCCCTGGAGTCTGGCAGGATGAAGTTAACAGAAACAAGAGGTGAGAAAGAAAGACTATAGTCCTATACTGGAATTTAGTGGATAAAGAACACAACAGTGAGGTCAAATATGTCCATGTTTCTGCCCAAACTGAGGAGATGTGTTTCAGTGTCTGGAGTGATAGGTTTCATGTAAGTAGGCACATGTAATGCATTACAATGTTACAATTTGAGCATGTGTGTGGGGGAGGGGGGAGAAATCAGGTAAAACATAAACATCAAACAGAAATGGTCATTGGCTTCTTATAAGAAACATAATAATTACATGTTCGGTGATAACAGAAATACGCACTTAGAAACATTTATCTGCTTGTACTAACTACTTTGTGAAGTGTCTTCCCTTGAAACATGTGACATAAGCCACGTGATTTACCACAAACTGTTGGCCTGTGATTTCTGAACTTTGAAGGGTTGTATAATATGTGTATGTGGCTGAGAAAGTGCCCACAGAGTTCATCCCCATCATGACAGTCCTTATCATCTCCTTAACACACAAACAGTTTATGGCTATAAGTATATATACAACTAAATATACTACACAAAACCACAGCATCATAGCTGAGATAATGAAATGTTAAAACTATTTCAAATTAGGAACAGCTTTATTAATTAACAAGAACACAGTTACCTGCTTAAAGTTTTACCACCTTCTAGTCCAAGCTCCAGGAAATCAGGAAAGCCAACTTGGCTTTTTATCATAAAAAAACCCACACAAACAAACAAACAAAGCAATCAGTTCTACAGAATTAATAACAAGAACCAAATGTAATGACAGAACATAAACAGAACAATGTGAAACACAGTACTCATACATCTTACATCCTTCCCATACCGATAAACATTACATAGGGCCTGCAAGGTAGTTCGCCAAGATTTCCTATCTTCAGCAAGTTTTTCAATCTCATCAAGGGATGTTATGTCCACTAAACTGGCCTCTCTTAACAATGTTTCTCTTTAGAGTTTCATGTGGTCGACCTCTTTTTTCTTTGGCTGTTATGTTCCACTTGACAGTTTGTTTGGGGATCCTCTGATTGTTTCTTCTCATCACATGACTGACATATTTTCATCTTCTTTTTTTAGATCACCCATGAGACAGGTTGTTGTTTGCTCATCTGTCTTATCTCTGCATCGTTTTTGAATTCATTCCACTTTATACCGAGTATTTTCCGGAGGTATTTGTTTTCAAAAGAGTCTAATTTCTTGTCTATTTCTTTAGTTGTTTTCCAGCTTTCACATGCATAAATGAGGGTAGATATTACATTTGACTTGAATAGTCTTAACTTGGTTTTTGTGCTTATAATTTTTGAGTGCCATATGTTCTCAAGATTCTTGAAGGTCAATGCTGCTTTTGCAATTCTATTTCTAATGTCCTTTCTGGTGTCACCATCCTGGTCTATGTAGCTGCTGAAGTATGAAAATTGGTGTACTTCTTCAACAGCTGTTCCTTCTATATATATTTTTCATTCTTGATTAATGGGAAGTTTTATTATTTTTGTTTTTTCCTTGTTAATTTCAAGTCCTTTTTACTAGCCAACGAAGACAGGGTATCTGTTTTTTTGTGTGCATTAAATTCACATTGTCACCGAGTTATGTTATCTGCAAAATCAAGATATTCTAGTTGGGTCTCATGTACCCAATCACTGCCCGTTTTACCTGTGCAGCATTTTTTCATACATACTTATACATACCCACTAAAAATAAACTATGTGAGACACAGAACAGTCAAGCTGTGAGTACACACACCACAAATACTGGTTTGATTGATTGATTGATTGACTGATCTTTATTTCAAAAGGGTTAAGAATTGGGCACGCAGCCCCATCTGACATTCTGCCCTTTATCATACATCTTTCACTCTATTCCAGACATTTTACAAATATGCTGTTCATATAACAAACATAACTAACACTGAAGCTGAGAGAATGAAATGTTAAAACTATTTCAAATTAGGAACAGCTTTATTAATTAACAAGAACACAGTTACCTGCTTAAAGTTTTACCACCTTCTAGTCCAAGCTCCAGGAAATCAGGAAAGCCAACTTGGCTTTTTATCATAAAAAAACCCACACAAACAAACAAACAAAGCAATCAGTTCTACAGAATTAATAACAAGAACCAAATGTAATGACAGAACATAAACAGAACAATGTGAAACACAGTACTCATACATCTTACATCCTTCCCATACCGATAAACATTACATAGGGCCTGCAAGGTAGTTCGCCAAGATTTCCTATCTTCAGCAAGTTTTTCAATCTCATCAAGGGATGTTATGTCCACTAAACTGGCCTCTCTTAACAATGTTTCTCTTTAGAGTTTCATGTGGTCGACCTCTTTTTTCTTTGGCTGTTATGTTCCACTTGACAGTTTGTTTGGGGATCCTCTGATTGTTTCTTCTCATCACATGACTGACATATTTTCATCTTCTTTTTTTAGATCACCCATGAGACAGGTTGTTGTTTGCTCATCTGTCTTATCTCTGCATCGTTTTTGAATTCATTCCACTTTATACCGAGTATTTTCCGGAGGTATTTGTTTTCAAAAGAGTCTAATTTCTTGTCTATTTCTTTAGTTGTTTTCCAGCTTTCACATGCATAAATGAGGGTAGATATTACATTTGACTTGAATAGTCTTAACTTGGTTTTTGTGCTTATAATTTTTGAGTGCCATATGTTCTCAAGATTCTTGAAGGTCAATGCTGCTTTTGCAATTCTATTTCTAATGTCCTTTCTGGTGTCACCATCCTGGTCTATGTAGCTGCTGAAGTATGAAAATTGGTGTACTTCTTCAACAGCTGTTCCTTCTATATATATTTTTCATTCTTGATTAATGGGAAGTTTTATTATTTTTGTTTTTTCCTTGTTAATTTCAAGTCCTTTTTACTAGCCAACGAAGACAGGGTATCTGTTTTTTTGTGTGCATTAAATTCACATTGTCACCGAGTTATGTTATCTGCAAAATCAAGATATTCTAGTTGGGTCTCATGTACCCAATCACTGCCCGTTTTACCTGTGCAGCATTTTTTCATACATACTTATACATACCCACTAAAAATAAACTATGTGAGACACAGAACAGTCAAGCTGTGAGTACACACACCACAAATACTGGTTTGATTGATTGATTGATTGACTGATCTTTATTTCAAAAGGGTTAAGAATTGGGCACGCAGCCCCATCTGACATTCTGCCCTTTATCATACATCTTTCACTCTATTCCAGACATTTTACAAATATGCTGTTCATATAACAAACATAACTAACACTGAAGCTGAGAGACATAAAATAAAATATAACATTTACGTTTCGTTCTTAAACATTCACTCAGTAAAGAAGTAACTACATACATTATAAATGACTATCTACTAAACACAATTTTCGGGACTATTCAGAAAACAATTAATTGTATTCGGTGTCTGTAAGAGCAGCTTAAGATAACTTTTAAGTTTTATAATTCATGGAGGCATGTAGTCGACATGAAATAGATATTGGGAAAGCTTGTAGTTGTAGGAAGGAGTATAATCCTATACTGGAATTTAGTGGATAAAGAACACAACAGTGAGGTCAAATATGTCCATGTTTCTGCCCAAACTGAGGAGATGTGTTTCAGTGTCTGGAGTGATAGGTTTCATGTAAGTAGGCACATGTAATGCATTACAATGTTACAATTTGAGCATGTGTGTGGGGGAGGGGGGAGAAATCAGGTAAAACATAAACATCAAACAGAAATGGTCATTGGCTTCTTATAAGAAACATAATAATTACATGTTCGGTGATAACAGAAATACGCACTTAGAAACATTTATCTGCTTGTACTAACTACTTTGTGAAGTGTCTTCCCTTGAAACATGTGACATAAGCCACGTGATTTACCACAAACTGTTGGCCTGTGATTTCTGAACTTTGAAGGGTTGTATAATATGTGTATGTGGCTGAGAAAGTGCCCACAGAGTTCATCCCCATCATGACAGTCCTTATCATCTCCTTAACACACAAACAGTTTATGGCTATAAGTATATATACAACTAAATATACTACACAAAACCACAGCATCATAGCTGAGATAATGAAATGTTAAAACTATTTCAAATTAGGAACAGCTTTATTAATTAACAAGAACACAGTTACCTGCTTAAAGTTTTACCACCTTCTAGTCCAAGCTCCAGGAAATCAGGAAAGCCAACTTGGCTTTTTATCATAAAAAAACCCACACAAACAAACAAACAAAGCAATCAGTTCTACAGAATTAATAACAAGAACCAAATGTAATGACAGAACATAAACAGAACAATGTGAAACACAGTACTCATACATCTTACATCCTTCCCATACCGATAAACATTACATAGGGCCTGCAAGGTAGTTCGCCAAGATTTCCTATCTTCAGCAAGTTTTTCAATCTCATCAAGGGATGTTATGTCCACTAAACTGGCCTCTCTTAACAATGTTTCTCTTTAGAGTTTCATGTGGTCGACCTCTTTTTTCTTTGGCTGTTATGTTCCACTTGACAGTTTGTTTGGGGATCCTCTGATTGTTTCTTCTCATCACATGACTGACATATTTCATCTTCTTTTTTTAGATCACCCATGAGACAGGTTGTTGTTTGCTCATCTGTCTTATCTCTGCATCGTTTTTGAATTCATTCCACTTTATACCGAGTATTTTCCGGAGGTATTTGTTTTCAAAAGAGTCTAATTTCTTGTCTATTTCTTTAGTTGTTTTCCAGCTTTCACATGCATAAATGAGGGTAGATATTACATTTGACTTGAATAGTCTTAACTTGGTTTTTGTGCTTATAATTTTTGAGTGCCATATGTTCTCAAGATTCTTGAAGGTCAATGCTGCTTTTGCAATTCTATTTCTAATGTCCTTTCTGGTGTCACCATCCTGGTCTATGTAGCTGCTGAAGTATGAAAATTGGTGTACTTCTTCAACAGCTGTTCCTTCTATATATATTTTTCATTCTTGATTAATGGGAAGTTTTATTATTTTTGTTTTTTCCTTGTTAATTTCAAGTCCTTTTACTAGCCAACGAAGACAGGGTATCTGTTTTTTTGTGTGCATTAAATTCACATTGTCACCGAGTTATGTTATCTGCAAAATCAAGATATTCTAGTTGGGTCTCATGTACCCAATCACTGCCCGTTTTACCTGTGCAGCATTTTTTCATACATACTTATACATACCCACTAAAAATAAACTATGTGAGACACAGAACAGTCAAGCTGTGAGTACACACACCACAAATACTGGTTTGATTGATTGATTGATTGACTGATCTTTATTTCAAAAGGGTTAAGAATTGGGCACGCAGCCCCATCTGACATTCTGCCCTTTATCATACATCTTTCACTCTATTCCAGACATTTTACAAATATGCTGTTCATATAACAAACATAACTAACACTGAAGCTGAGAGACATAAAATAAAATATAACATTTACGTTTCGTTCTTAAACATTCACTCAGTAAAGAAGTAACTACATACATTATAAATGACTATCTACTAAACACAATTTTCGGGACTATTCAGAAAACAATTAATTGTATTCGGTGTCTGTAAGAGCAGCTTAAGATAACTTTTAAGTTTTATAATTCATGGAGGCATGTAGTCGACATGAAATAGATATTGGGAAAGCTTGTAGTTGTAGGAAGGAGTATAATTTATATTTTTTACATAGGATGGGAGGGTATTCCAAAGATGAGCAGCAGAATAACTAAAGCTTTTCTTGTAAAGATCAAGTCTAGGTTTTGGAAGACATGTTGTTCAAGGATGTTGAGCAATAGAGGGCTCACCTGGGCAAGAGCAGAAAAAAAGGTGAAGGACAGGCATTTGTGGAAAACCCTTGCGGAAGCCCCATGTGCCCTGGGCACTTAAGGTTCAGAGAGAGAGATGTTGTTCAAGCGTTGGCTGCACTTTGGGCTAAATTTAAACAGGTTCCATAGATAAGGCGGGGCATGCCGTGAAAGAATTTGATGTACTAACTTGGCTTTGTTGAAGAGGAACCTGTTCTTAAGAGGTAGTATTTTGATATGTTTGTGATGATTAGTTGTTTGTGCTTGATCTTTGTCACTAATAAGCTTTACTGCTCGCTTTTGGAGTGAGCAAAGCCTCTTTGTATTTGACACTGAGCAACCATCCCAAACTGCTGAGCAATAGTCTAAATGTGTTTGTATATGAGATATGTAGTATGTCTTCCTAGTGTCTTGATCGATGAAGTGCTTAATTTTAGCTAATTTGTATACTTTTTGTGCAATGAGTTTTGTTAGACATTGCACATGAGAGTTCCAGGTCAGATGTTGGTCAATAATAAGACCTGGTCAAGCTATGAGCAAACAGAAACAGTATAAAATAATAAAATCTTCTGTACTTACGTAAAATGAGATTTGTGAGAGCGCAGGCAAAGATATATATGCACAACAGTGATAATGACAGGATGAATAAGTAAAAATAGCGATAGTTCCGTCGTCCCACACAGTTGCCAACCCAAGGACAATGGTGGTCAAATCGTTCTGAAACATGAATTGAGAGAATGAACAAAATCAATGACTACCACATTATGACATTAACACAGAAAATACTATGTTCAGTACTTTAAACATTTTGATAAAACTGCTATCTCTAGTTACTTGTAAACTGCTCAAACACACACACACACTCTTGTCTTAGTGTAAGCAAATGTTGGTTTGTCCATATCCACTGAGTAGATGATGGGTGAATTGTTGAAGAAATTCTTCATGGTCAATTCCAACATTTTGGAAGAACCTTCCTGCAAACTTTGCAAAATAAAAAAACTGTATAAAAAAAAAAAACACACACACACACACGCATGTGCACACACACACAGAAAAGAGCTCATTATATGATATATATACACATGAAAGAAAGAGAAAGTGACCAATCAAAGACAATCTGATGATAAAGTGTAGAGTCTGTCTCAGTTTTTACACATCTAGAGCATCATACAAAAGTCTTGCTTCAGACAATGAGAGGTGGAGAGAATCTGTCACTGCCCCATCGGACACCACAAAGAGAGTGGTCATCAGTCAAGGATTTGAACAGATGGATGAAAGACTCACCACACCATGGTCAGCAATAACTGAACAAGACCTGTTCAAAGCCAGTGCTGTTCTGATTATCCTGTAAACCACAAAACTTTCAGCATACAGGAACCACCAACAGCTCTTAACACTGACCTATTAAACAAATGCAGACAGCTGTAATACCATTTTTACAAGAACACAAGGAAAGCTACATAAAAGGAAATAATTAGACATTAGATTTTTCAGAAGCAGGAACACAACTCTAAATGTCAAAACTGACAGAGCTATTTATACATCTGCTATATTTGATCAGTTTTTAAAACAAAACGTATCTATGTTACACAGCACCCACAGTGTAGAATCTGAAACAACAATGACTGAGAGAGATGGTACATATAAATCAAAACTGGTTAAGCAGTGATTCTGCTGCAGAGACTGTGACACACTATATCCCAGCAGTGGGATGGGCATCAACTTCATGATGCCAAAGCTGTTCTGGAACTGCAAGAAACTATGGAAGCATGAGATATAAGATGATCTCATAACAAACAGCTTAAAAAATATTGTAGGGGAGTGTTTGAGGAAAGAGAAAACACATACATGGCAGCTGGATCTTTCAGCCAAAGGTCTTCTTCAGGGGAGAGATGTTAATAACCAGAAAAATAAAGTGAACCATACCTCACTGTTCATCTTTCATGTAATATGTGCAATTTAAACACATTCTGTTTTTACATATAGTTTTTTCCCCCGATAGTGTAAATATTTTATGGAAAGCTCTTTGCTCACTTCATATTTTTAACACCATGTCCTGAAGGACACTTCTCCAACAATCACAATTTTATATTATCTTTCACAGTTTCACTTCACTTATTTTTTAACACTTAAAATGTATCATAAACATATCATACTCTTTAAAAGAATATCATGAAGTTTATTTAAAAAAAAACAAAACTTAAAACACTTAGAGATTTATTAAGAATGATCCTGAGACAGAGATTTACATGAGAATGATCAAAAGACAGAGAGATTTACATGAGAATGACTCTAAGACAGAGATATTTACAAGAGAATGACCCCACGATAAAGAGATTTATATGAAAAGGATCTCCCTCCCCCCCCCCCCAAGACAGAGAGATTTACATGCGAATGATCAAAGGACAGAGAGATTTACATGAGAATGATCAAAAGACAGAGAGATTTACACGAGAATGATCAAAAGACAGAGATATTTACATGAGAATGATCAAAAGACAGAGAGATTTACATGAGAATGATCAAAAGACAGAGATTTACATAAGAATGATCAAAAGACAGAGAGATTTACATGAGAATGACCAAAAGACAGAGAGATTTACATGAGAAATACCTCAAGACAAAGAGAGAGAATATCTGATGACTCACCCACACAGTTGTCACAGAGACTACAGTGAGAAGCTCTGGGAGGGCGGAATATTTTACAGGTGAAGCAATATTTTAACTTGATGATTTGGCCTTTGATGACAACCTCTTTTGTTCTTGGGGGGGGCCTATAAGTCCCAGGAGAGTTGGCTGTTTCTGAAATGTCACACAAAGCAAGCCAGCATTTACATCAATAATAAACAACCCATTAACACAAACTGCACTACATTTATATGCTTTCTACACAGCTCACTTATAGGCCAGGAAGAGATGTGTGATTTTCATGTGCCTGTACTCTGAGGTTTGGAAGCACACAAACTTATTAGTAAATAAATCATGAAAAGACGTGACATTATTTGCTGAGACTATTGCTGCCATGTTGTCAGACACCACAGAAACAGAATCCTGGCTGTCTGTTGTGTTGTCAGACACCACAAAAACAGAATCCTGGCTGTCTATCATGTTGTCAGACAGCACAGAAACAGAATCCTGGCTGTCTGTTGTGTTGTCAGACACCACAGAAACAGAATCCTGTCTGTCTATCATGTTGTCAGACTGCACAGAAACAGAATCCTGGCTGTCTGCCATGTTGTCAGACACCACAGAAACAGAATCCTGGCTGTCTGTCATGATGTCAGACAGCACAGAAATAGAATCCTGGCTGTCTGCCATGTTGCCAGACAGCACAGAAATAGAATCCTGGCTGTCTGTCATGTTGTCAGACAGCACAGAAACACAACTTTGGTAACTGCATTGTCAAACAGCACACAAACATCTGTACACATTCTGACAAATTTTACCGGTACAAAACAGAAGGAAAATACACCCAGGAAGACTTGAGAAAATGGATAACATGGCAGAAAAGGGGGAGGTGGGAGGAGAACATGTTTCATAAAACAAGTAAGACTGCACAGAACAAGAGAGACCAGGCAAGTTATGAGAACAGTGGAGAGACCAGGCAAGTTATGAGAACAGTGGAGAGACCAGGCAAGTTATGAGAACAGTGGATAGACCAGGCAAGTTATGAGAACAGTGGAGGGACCAGGCAAGTTATTAGAACAGGTGAGAGAACAGGCAAGGTATGAGAACAGTGGAGAGACCAAGCAAGGTATGAGAACAGTGGAGAGACCAAGCAAGTTATGAGAACAGTGGAGAGACCAAGCAAGTTATGAGAACAGTGGAGAGACCAAGCAAAATATGAGAACAGTGGAGAGACCAAGCAAAATATGAGAACAGTGGAGAGACCAAGCAAGTTATGAGAACAGTGGAGAGACCAAGCAAGTTATGAGAACAGTGGAGAGACCAAGCAAGTTATGAGAACAGTGGAGAGACCAAGCAAGTTATGAGAACAGTTGAGAGACCAAGCAAGTTATGAGAACAGTGGAGAGATCAGGCAAGTTATGAGAACAGTGGAGAAGTTGAGAGACCAGGCAAGTTATGAGAACAGTTGAGAGACCATGCAACCTCTGAAAAAAGCTGAGAGACCAAGAAAGTTATGAGAACAGTGGAGAAGTTGAGAGACCAGGCAAGTTATGAGAACAGTGGTGAGACCATGCAACCTCTGAAAAAAGCTGAGAGACCAAGAAAGTTATGAGAACAGTAGAGAGACCATGCAAGTTATGAGAACAGTTGAGAGACCAGGCAAGTTATGAGAACAGTGGAGAAGTTGAGAGACCAGGCAAGTTATGAGAACAGTTGAGAGACCAGGCAAGTTATGAGAACAGTGGAGAAGTTGAGAGACCAGGCAAGTTATGAGAACAGTTGAGAGACCATGCAAGTTATGAGAACAGTTGAGAGACCATGCAAGTTATGAGAACAGTGGAGAAGTTGAGAGACCAAGCAAGTTATGAGAACAGTGGAGAGATCAGGCAAGTTATGAGATCAGACTCTCAAAAACATGTCTCTTTTCTTCAGCTTCAGACAGAGACTACATAGTTCAATCATTCTGCATGGTGTGTACACCACGTTTTAGCATAAAATTAGCAATGTTCAATCATTCTGCCTAATGTAAACATTATTTTCTAACATAACACAATGTTCAGTCATTCACCAGGTTCACATGGACAACACTTTCTAACATTAGAACACATAAAGAAACATGACTGATGCTGTCCTCTGACATTACAGAACATGACAGCTCAACCAAAACATAACCCAAACAATATTTTATTATTTTATTTCACCTGCTGAATCTCTGGACATTACCCAGGGGACACAAGCCACTGATAGAATTATTTTCAATATCTGGAGTGCTTTCATCACTCAAGCTACTGCTTTCATCAGTTTTTCACACACTCTATTGACTATTAACATACTGTCTGCCTACATTTATTTTGGTCACATTTTAAAACCTTGATCAACAAATCTGATTTCTGACAGCATAAACTAAACTTTTACCGTTCTGTCGATCCACTTCAGATGCCTCATCAGCTGATGCTCGGGGTATCACCCCGGGGTCACTAAAACTAGTTCGCAGCAGTGTAGCCATCACAAAAATGAAGAGAGCGCCGCCTATGGCGGGGATAGCTGGTGTAACTTTTCCTGCCAAGTACACACAACTGACAAAAAAAAAAAAAGAAGGAACATGAAAAAAGACAATGACAAAAATGTAAGGAAAATTTATCAACAAATAATTGTACATTTGCATGGAAAACAGATATTTCTTTCATATGTGATGATGGTGATATTAAAACATCTGGTATCTTTCAGTGTAACCTCTTCCCGGTGTTTGACGCAGGCCTGGTACTGTAGGTAAAGCTATATAAGCAAACTGAGCTGATACATCTGCTGCAGCGGTAACCTTTTATCTTTACTCATCATCATCATCATCAGGTGCCGTAGAGACTGGCGTTGGCTATTATGCTTCTCCAGAGTACACGATCCTTCATGCAGGCCATCAGCTCAGTTGGTGATCTCCTCTCACACCATCCGTCAGACTGTTCAGTATCATTTCTCTTGGTATTCCTCTTGATCTTCTTCCTTCTATTTTTCCTTTTGTTATAATATTTTCAATGCCCCCTCTTCTCACTGCATGTCCTATGAAAGTACATTGTCTCTCTCTTATCTTTTTGACAAGATTTTTTTTTTGTCTCTCCAGCTCTTCTCATACATTCTTCATTAGTTATTTTTGCTGTCCAGGGGATTCGCAACATTCTTCTAATAAACCACATTTCTGCTGCTTCCAATGATTTTTGTGCAGACCTGCCTATTGTCCATGATTCACTTCCATATAACAAGATAGGTTCAATATAGCGTTTTAGGACTCGTTTTCTAACATTCATTGATAAGGATGTGTTGGATAATATGTTTCTAATTCTCTGAAATGCAGTCTTTGCTTGGCCTATTCTTTTCCTAATTTCTGTTCTGCATTTCTCATCTGAAGTTATTACTGCTCCAAGGTATCTGAATCTCTGCACCTGCTTTAGATTAGTTCCGTTTAATTTTATACTGCATTTTGGTGGACTGTTTCTTGGATATAACCATAACCTTTGTCTTTTTGATGTTGAAAGTAAGGCCTGTTATAAGAACAGTGGAGAGATCAGGCAAGTTATGAGAACAGTGGAGAGACCAGGCAAGTTATGAGAACAATGGAGAGATCAGGCATGTTATAAGAACAGTGGAGAGATCAGGCAAGTTATGAGAACAATGGAGAGATCAGGCAAGTTATGAGAACAATGGAGAGACCAGGCAAGTTATGAGAATAGTGGAGAAGTTGAGAGACCAGGGAAGTTATGAGAACAATGGAGAGATCATGCAAGTTATGAGAAAATGGAGAGACCAGGCAAGTTATGAGAAAATGGAGAGACCAGGCAAGTTATGAGAACAATGGAGAGACCAGGCAAGTTATGAGAACAATGGAGTGACCAGGCAAGTTATGAGAATAGTGGAGAAGTTGAGAGACCAGGCAAGTTATGAGAACAATGGAGAGATCAGGCAAGTTATGAGACCAGACTCTCAAAAACATGTCTCTTTTCTTCAGCTTCAGACAGAGACTACATAGTTCAATCATTCTGCATGGTGTGTACACCACTTTTTAGCATAAAATTAGCAATGTTCAATCATTCTGCCTAATGTAAACATTATTTTCTAACATAACACAATGTTCAGTCATTCACCAGGTTCACATGGACAACACTTTCTAACATTAGAACACATAAAAAAACATGACTGATGCTGTCCTCTGACATCACAGAACATGACAGCTCAACCAAAACATAACCCAAACAATATTTTATTATTTTATTTCACCTGCTGAATCTCTGGACATTACCCATGGGACACAAGCCACTGATAGAATTATTTTCAATATCTGGAGTGCTTTCATCACTCAAGCTACTGCTTTCATCAGTTTTTCACACACTCTATTGACTATTAACATACTGTCTGCCTACATTTATTTTGGTCACATTTTAAAACCTTGATCAACAAATCTGATTTCTGACAGCATAAACTAAACTTTTACCGTTCTGTCGATCCACTTCAGATGCCTCATCAGCTGATGCTCGGGGTATCACCCCGGGGTCACTAAAACTAGTTCGCAGCAATGTAGCCATCACAAAAATGAAGAGAGCGCCGCCTATGGCGGGGATAGCTGGTGTAACTTTTCCTGCCAAGTACACACAACTGACAAAAAAAAAAAAAAGAAGGAACATGAAAAAAGACAATGACAAAAATGTAAGGAAAATTTATCAACAAATAATTGTACATTTGCATGGAAAACAGATATTTCTTTCATATGTGATGATGGTGATATTAAAACATCTGGTATCTTTCAGTGTAACCTCCTCCCGGTGTTTGACACAGGCCTGGTACTGTAGGTAAAGCTATATAAGCAAACTGAGCTGATACATCTGCTGCAGCGGTAACCTTTTATCTTTACTCATCATCATCATCATCAGGTGCCGTAGAGACTGGCGTTGGCTATTATGCTTCTCCAGAGTACACGATCCTTCATGCAGGCCATCAGCTCAGTTGGTGATCTCCTCTCACACTATCTCGTCAGACTGTCCAGTATCATTTCTCTTGTTCTTCCTCCTGATCTTCTTCCTTCTATTTTTCCTGTTGTTATAATATTTTCAATGCCCCCTCTTCTCACTGCATGTCCTATGAAAGTACACTATCTCTCTCTTATCTTTTCGACAAGATTTTTTTTTTCTTCAGCTTCAGACAGAGACTACATAGTTCAATCATTCTGCATGGTGTGTACACCACGTTTTAGCATAAAATTAGCAATGTTCAATCATTCTGCCTAATGTAAACATTATTTTCTAACATAACACAATGTTCAGTCATTCACCAGGTTCACATGGACAACACTTTCTAACATTAGAACACATAAAGAAACATGACTGATGCTGTCCTCTGACATTACAGAACATGACAGCTCAACCAAAACATAACCCAAACAATATTTTATTATTTTATTTCACCTGCTGAATCTCTGGACATTACCCAGGGGACACAAGCCACTGATAGAATTATTTTCAATATCTGGAGTGCTTTCATCACTCAAGCTACTGCTTTCATCAGTTTTTCACACACTCTATTGACTATTAACATACTGTCTGCCTACATTTATTTTGGTCACATTTTAAAACCTTGATCAACAAATCTGATTTCTGACAGCATAAACTAAACTTTTACCGTTCTGTCGATCCACTTCAGATGCCTCATCAGCTGATGCTCGGGGTATCACCCCGGGGTCACTAAAACTAGTTCGCAGCAGTGTAGCCATCACAAAAATGAAGAGAGCGCCGCCTATGGCGGGGATAGCTGGTGTAACTTTTCCTGCCAAGTACACACAACTGACAAAAAAAAAAAAGAAGGAACATGAAAAAAGACAATGACAAAAATGTAAGGAAAATTTATCAACAAATAATTGTACATTTGCATGGAAAACAGATATTTCTTTCATATGTGATGATGGTGATATTAAAACATCTGGTATCTTTCAGTGTAACCTCTTCCCGGTGTTTGACGCAGGCCTGGTACTGTAGGTAAAGCTATATAAGCAAACTGAGCTGATACATCTGCTGCAGCGGTAACCTTTTATCTTTACTCATCATCATCATCATCAGGTGCCGTAGAGACTGGCGTTGGCTATTATGCTTCTCCAGAGTACACGATCCTTCATGCAGGCCATCAGCTCAGTTGGTGATCTCCTCTCACACCATCCCGTCAGACTGTTCAGTATCATTTCTCTTGGTATTCCTCTTGATCTTCTTCCTTCTATTTTTCCTTTTGTTATAATATTTTCAATGCCCCCTCTTCTCACTGCATGTCCTATGAAAGTACATTGTCTCTCTCTTATCTTTTTGACAAGATTTTTTTTTTGTCTCTCCAGCTCTTCTCATACATTCTTCATTAGTTATTTTTGCTGTCCAGGGGATTCGCAACATTCTTCTAATAAACCACATTTCTGCTGCTTCCAATGATTTTTGTGCAGACCTGCCTATTGTCCATGATTCACTTCCATATAACAAGATAGGTTCAATATAGCATTTTAGGACTCGTTTTCTAACATTCATTGATAAGGATGTGTTGGATAATATGTTTCTAATTCTCTGAAATGCAGTCTTTGCTTGGCCTATTCTTTTCCTAATTTCTGTTCTGCATTTCTCATCTGAAGTTATTACTGCTCCAAGGTATCTGAATCTCTGCACCTGCGTCTTATTTCTTTATTTATCTTGCTATACTTTTCTTGGTTATTTTTACTACTCCTCTTGTCCATCAGTCCTAAGATGTCGTCTGTCATCCATTTACTTTTAGGGGCTCTTTTTTTGGTGGTATTATCTCCTTAACAGTTTGGTGGATAGAATCTCTTAACATTGCCCATTGTTCATCTATACTATTTATCTTTGCTATTGCACTGTATCTTTACTACACACAGTAAAACTTCTCAAGTCATTTACACTTCTGGCACTAAAACAGTTTACACTATGTTACAAAGATAGGGTCAACAATCTGAATGTTAGAAAGACATTCATTCATTCATTTGCATGTCCCTTGCAGATTGTCAACGATGTCTTGCAGCCATGTTCATTTTGGTCTTCCTCTCTTTCTTTTTCCCATTATGTATCCTTCCAATACGGTCGCCTCTAAATTATCATGACGTTTAATGTGTCCAAAATATTTAAGTTTTCTCTGTTTAATCCTCTTTACTAGCCAGCCTTCTTCAATATTAAGCTCTTGTAGTACAGATATATTTGTCCTTTTTTGTGTCCGTGATATTTGGAGAACTCTCCTGTAGCATTTACATTCAAAGGCATTTATGTGTTTCTCAGCTGTTTTGTTAAGTGTCCAGGTCTCACAGGCATATGTTGCGATGGGAAAGATGCATGCCCTTAAAAATCTTATTTTTGTGGTTCTGTCTGCTCCTCTCCATAGATTCTTTATTTGTTTTACTTTCTGAAGAGTGATAGATGTCCTCTTTTTAATTTCCCTCATTTTATCTCCATTATTAGTTAGTAGTGATGCAAGATATTCAAAATTCTCCACTTCTTCCAGTTTTTCCTCACTGATACATATTTCAGCTGCCTTGTTTGTTTTGTCAGTTGTCATCAATTTAGTTTTCTTTGCATTAAGATAGAGGTCCTGCTCTTCGCTGTTCGTACGGACTGACATAATTTGTTTTTCCATTCCTTTTTGTGTTGTGGACAGTAATACTGTGTCATCAGCATATCTAATCTCTGGTATTTCATAACCTCCAATTGTTGTTAGAAAGATAAAAAATATAAATTCACTGATGTGAGCACAAAATTCCCCAAACTCATTATTGTTCACAAATAATAATGTTTAGAAATATAAACAAAACTTGTCACAAAACTTTTCTAAACTCCTGAAAAATTAATTTCTTATTTCTTTCCCTTTCATTTTCTCTTACTTTCTGTCTTCATCTCTATATTCCCATCTGTGTTCTCTATCTTCCCATAAACTTTGTATTTTTCCATAGTAACACCCTTTTGCTGCTACTGTTGTTGAAGTTGTAGCTGTAAACCTGAAGCTCTTGGCAATGATACAACAGTTGCTGCTATTGTTGAAGTTGTAGCTGTAAACCTGAAGCTCTTGACAATGATACAACAGTTGCTGCTGTTGTTGAAGTTGTAGCTGTAAACCTGAAGCTCTGCTGCATTTCTTCCCTCTATGAGTCTGGAGCTGACATCTTTGCAAGTTTTCCAATCACTGAGGAGTACTTTGATTTTTGCTCTTTTGAACACGTTGTAGATCACAACAGCCTGTTACCTGAACTAGCTAACGTGTGATGACAGCATCCTGGCAAGCCTTGAATCAAGGTGAGCTGAAGAGAGTGTCAGACATCTCACTTCAGACAATGTCTATTTACGAGGGTTGTTTCAAAAGTCTTAAGCAAATGGTAACCATGTGGGGATAGCAAAATTCCCAGAAATGTGACTGCTTTCGTTGGACAATGCATTCGTTTTTTTTCACACATACTGTGAATATTGTTGTAACTGAAAGGTCTCATGACCATTTGAAAAATGGTGTTGGAAAATCTTTTGTGTGGACATCACGCTGTAATTTAGCCCCCTGTGTGTGAAGATGTTCCGGCTGCTGATATCAACAGATGGCTGCAGATCATCTATGGAGATATCACACCCGGAGCCCGCACTGTTGGATGATGAGAGAAACATTTTGCAGATAGCAATAGCGACATTAGTGAGAAGCTTGTAGTGGCAGACAAAGAACAGCCAGCATGGAAGGAAACAAGTGGACATCCTCAGTAAGAAAGACCACCGAATTACTGTATTTATTCTCAGTGTCGGACAACGTGATGTCCATGATCAGACAACTTGGGTGTTGAAAACTCTACTGCAGACAGATACCAAGACTACTCGCGAATGAACGCAAGATGGTTCGCATGCAAACCACCGCGTTGCTTTTGCATGGATATGAGACACAAGGTACCAACTCCTACGCGGCACTGTCACAGGTGACAAAACATGACTGCACCAATTCAACCCCGAAACAAAACTCAGAATATGGCGTGGGACCACGCTTCTTCTCCAAGAAGGCCCGCGCAGTCTGGTCTGCGGGTAATGTGATGGGGACAGTATTCTGGGACAGCGAAGGGTGTCTTCTTCTAGATGTTCTGGAACATGGTGAACATGTGAAGGCAGAACGGCACACTGCCACGTTAAAATACTGCGTCCGTCTATCTGTGAGAAGCCAGAACTCAAGCAACATGGCATCTTGCAACATGACAATGCACGATCACATGTGGGCATTACTCCACCACTCTTCGTAGAGCCCTGACCTTGCATCTTCAGATCATCACCTACCTGGATGTTTGAAGGATGGCCCCCCCCCCCCAGAACACACGATTCGAATGACGATGCCGTGAAGTCAGTTGTGCTGGGTTGGTTACGATCTGTCCAAACATTCTACCATGACGGTACCTTCAAGCTGGTGGGACGCTGCCAGAAACGGGTGGCCATGGCTGGTGATTTTATTGAGCAACGTCCATGAACCAAGCTTTCATTTGACATTACTTTTATCTCTACCAAGCTTTCATTTGACATTACTTTTATCTCTCAGTTAATCCTACTTTCAACAATAAGTGTTTGCACAAAATCTTTGGAACGATCCTCGTACATTGATAACTGTTAACATCTTATTTTATTTTCTTTCTCTCTGTTATTTTATATTCTGTGTTTTTAACAACAGTTATTTCTGGGTCCTGCTCTAAGACTGACAGTAATGAAAACAGATAGTATCTACATCACTGTTTATGTGCTCTCACACGTCACGCTAGGAATGATACTCGTGACATCTTGTTTAGCTTTCAAAATGGCTTGCCTACTTCAACGCAATTATGTAAATATATACCAGACTGTTTTTTGCTGTCAAGTAAGAGATTTAGCCTTTGAGAAAGGCTGTTTTTGTTTCAGCCAATCCCAGAAAGCCTTCTGGAATTACATGAGATTCTCTTCCTTGCTCTCCCATTGATTTTATCTAATAAGTAGCAGATATTATTCTGTCGCACTGGCCATAATGTGTTATATGTTACTTCCTGAGAGACGAGACAGCTTTACTAGGCTGATCTGAAGCTTACTGTTAGCCACACGTAGCAAGACTACAAGCTGGATGTATCAGCCAAGAGATCATCTCCTAACAGTACAGGACCTTATAACATTCCATGTCTGAAAACATTTCTGAGGTAAAAACATTACATTTTTGCAGTCGGGAAAAGTGAGTTACAGAGAGAGAGGGGGAGTGTATGAGTGTGTGTATCCCTTTCAAAGTTCTGTAACAACACAAATAAAATATAAAATGCAAGTTCTGTTAAAACTCGTAGAAGCAAAGGGAAAAAAACACAACAAACCTCATTTTGTCATGTTAAATGAAAGGAAATGAGATGGAGAGAAAAAAGAAAAAGTAGAATGAGAACAAGAGAAGAATGTAAGAGATGGACAACATCAATATTCCTGTAAGGTGCACTTGAAAAAAAAAAGAGTCATGCTATTATCAGCCATTACCAAGGCCAGTAAGGTCCAGATAACCGAACCAACAAACAAGGACAGCTTCACATGGCAGGCAGAAGCCGACAGTGCTGGGGCCGACCACCTGAGAGAGCTGGCTCTGTCAGTTGTGGACAACCAACACAGAAACTCTGGACCAAGTGAGTAACTCACCTTCCTTTCTGTGTAAACAACCCCCACCCGACTGCGCCATCTTCCCCAGGCAGAGTCAAGTAACTTTCGCGTCTGAGAAATAAAGACGCACATAAAGTCAACCCAATTTCCGCACAACCACATCTGAATAACAGTAAGAGCAATAGTTATTGATTATCAAGATCAGACACACATGATTATATTCTCCTGCATCTAATACTGGACCAAAACGTGGAGGCTAATCAATGGAAATCAACGGCTTAGGTATGCCGTACGTTATACTGAGATGATCGGGGGGAGTAGGGTGTGTCAGCTAACAGTTTCAGTCTGAAATAATTTCAGCTTTTGTTAATTTTTTTTTAAAATCCACTGTTAATCACTTGGTCCTGGGGTTCTAAGGACTGCAAATGCAGGCGGTAACGCCTGATAAACACCCATACTGGTGAATTTTGCCTAAACCGGCTCATACCAGGGGTGAATCTTGAAGGCTATACATGTCACAGTACCTCTGCTCTAGAGGTCGGTTCCGTCCCAAACATGCCCATACTGGGATAATGCCTAAACCGGCTCAACCCAGGGGTAGAAGTCACTAGTGGCGAGGATTCGTCCTCCTGGACAAAAGCTCCATCCTGGTCACAACTAGGAAGGGTAGCGGCCACGACCGCAAAATGCTGAAGTCGGAGACACTGGACCAGGGAAGTCTAGATAGGCAACCACCTCTCACCCGGCGGGGATGTTTGCGTATCCTAATCACGCTGAGGTTTTCCAGTGAGAAAGTCCAACCCTGGACTGGATGGGCAACCACCTCTCACCCGGCGGTGATACACGGGTATCTCAAAACACGTCGAGGTTTTCCGGTGAGAAAGTCCAACTCTGGCCTGGGTGGGCTACCGCCTCTCACCCAGCGGGGATGCACTGATATCCTAAACACGTCGAGGTCTTCCGGTGAGAAAGTCCAACCCTAGACTAAACTGGTGCAATGAAAACCACGGTGTCACGCAACCCCGCTTCCGAGACCCACCAAGAATACAGGCTAAAGCACTGTGACACTCTGAATCTCTTGTGGTCCTTTCGTGGATCTCATGTAGTCTATTTTGGACCACACAGGGGACCACGGGACCTAACGAGGACCACAGGCATGAATTCAGTAGGTTCACAGTGCGGTTTTTGGTGGTAGAAGTGAATGAAGAAGAAGAAGAAGAAGACTTGGTCCTGGAATATTCTTATTTTTAAAAAAAATGAAACTTGTTTTTCTTTTGACCAGTTGTTAAAAACACAAGACTAAACTACAGTCACTCTCTCTCTCTCTCCCACACACACAGAAGGTGTGCTAATGGTGGACTAAAGTGTCGTACAGCGCTAGCCAGCCCTCATGTCACAAAACAGTGAAAACCCACAAGAAAACTTGCAAAGTAGCTTGAGTGGAGACAGCATGTACAAAGGTAAGGGCACCTCCTGATTCTCAATTAGAAAACATGCTAAAACAAAACCAAACATCTAAGTTCTAATAAAGAACCTATTTAAGCTAACCAGCAGCAAGTATAGGTGATTAGAGATACACAAAACCCTGCAGGCTGTGTGTCTGTGTGTGTTGGGGAAGTGGGGGTGTGAAGGCCTACCTTCTGTTGTGTGTTATGTATATGGATCATACGTGCTGCAAGTACATTGTATGCTATCCCCCATATCAGTTTCTCTGCATATCTATGTAGGACACACTGTTTCATTTTATGAACCACTTTTCAAAATCCTACGTTTCTGCTTTATAACAATAGGGAAATCCTACAAAAGTGAGGTCATACAACAATATCGAGACTACAACAGGGAGATCCTACGTTAATAAAGAGATCTTACAACAGGGAGATCCTATGTTAATAAAGAGATCTTACAACAGGGAGGTCCTAAGTTAATAAAGAGATCTTACAACAGAGAGATCCTACGTTAATAAAGAGATCTTACAACAGAGAGATCCTATGTTAATAAAGAGATCTTACAACAGGGAGGTCCTACGTTAATAAAGAGATCTTACAACAGAGAGATCCTACGTTAATAAAGAGATCTTACAACAGAGAGATCCTACGTTAATAAAGAGATCTTACAACAGGGAGATCCTAAGTTAATAAAGAGATCTTACAACAGGGAGGTCCTACGTTAATAAAGAGATCTTACAACAGGGAGATCCTACGTTAATAAAGAGATCTTACAACAGGGAGGTCCTAAGTTAATAAAGAGATCTTACAACAGGGAGGTCCTACGTTAATAAAGAGATCTTACAACAGGGAGGTCCTACGTTAATAAAGAGATCTTACAACAGGGAGGTCCTACGTTAATAAAGAGATCTTACAACAGGGAGGTCCTACGTTAATAAAGAGATCTTACAACAGGGAGGTCCTACGTTAATAAAGAGATCTTACAACAGGGAGGTCCTACGTTAATAAAGAGATCTTACAACAGGGAGGTCCTACGTTAATAAGAGATCTTACAACAGGGAGGTCCTACGTTAATAAAGAGATCTTACAACAGGGAGGTCCTACGTTAATAAAGAGATCTTACAACAGGGAGGTCCTACGTTAATAAAGAGATCTTACAACAGGGAGGTCCTACGTTAATAAAGAGATCTTACAACAGGGAGGTCCTAAGTTAATAAAGAGATCTTACAACAGGGAGATCCTACGTTAATAAAGAGATCTTACAACAGAGAGATCCTAAGTTAATAAAGAGATCTTACAACAGAGAGGTCCTAAGTTAATAAAGAGATCTTACAACAGGGAGGTCCTAAGTTAATAAAGAGATCTTACAACAGGGAGGTCCTAAGTTAATAAAGAGATCTTACAACAGGGAGGTCCTACGTTAATAAAGAGATCTTACAACAGGGAGGTCCTACGTTAATAAAGAGATCTTACAACAGGGAGGTCCTAAGTTAATAAAGAGATCTTACAACAGGGAGGTCCTAAGTTAATAAAGAGATCTTACAACAGGGAGGTCCTACGTTAATAAAGAGATCTTACAACAGGGAGGTCCTAAGTTAATAAAGAGATCTTACAACAGGGAGATCCTACGTTAATAAAGAGATCTTACAACAGGGAGATCCTACGTTAATAAAGAGATCTTACAACAGAGAGATCCTACGTTAATAAAGAGATCTTACAACAGGGAGATCCTACGTTAATAAAGAGATCTTACAACAGAGAGATCCTAAGTTAATAAAGAGATCTTACAACAGAGAGGTCCTACGTTAATAAAGAGATCTTACAACAGGGAGGTCCTAAGTTAATAAAGAGATCTTACAACAGGGAGATCCTACGTTAATAAAGAGATCTTACAACAGGAGGTCCTACGTTAATAAAGAGATCCTACTATAATATTGTAGATTGTGAATTACATATTTCTCACGATTTCGTGTGGTCTAGAATAGGTTTCACAAACATTACTAAATCAAGTCCGATGAAAATGTTTCTTGCATTATTTAATCCTGACAATTAAGGTATCAGATTCAACAGTTGATAACATCACTTGTACTAAGATGTAATATGACATAACCTTCGCTAGTTTCGCTGTTGAAGCACATAACCATTTGTTCACAATATCAAACTCTATCATACTCTACATACAGCATTTCAGCAATTTTCTCAACCTCAAGATATTCTACATGTGATACTAGGACGATTCTGAACTTTGTTTTTTAATAGATCTGCAACACATGGTCTGCTAATTTCTCGTTTGAAATCTCTTTACTCGAAGTTTCAAAGTAAAAAATCTTCTTAATCACTTGAAACACATCTTCAGTCGTACAGAATCTTCCGATTCTATATAGTCTCGTTCTCCTTCTTGTTCGTCCATGTTTCGCTCCCCTCTGTGTCTCCTACTGAGTGTTTTCGAATCGTGGCATGGACTGTCTTTCACTGATGTCTGGACCGGCCTCTATTCACTGACCGTTCTTGTTCCTCCATATTCGGGGTCCTTCCTCTCTCCTGTACTTTCGTACTTCTTCGTCCTCTCCTGTTTCTCCGCTCGCCTTTTTATCTTCAAGTCCAGCCTGATGGATTAACCAGTAAGTATTTTGGCTTCACCCTTCAGATGTCCACTGGTTCTCACGAGCGTTCTGATTGTCCGTCATTCAAACTGCCCTGTGACTTATATGTCGTAAGTCAATTGTCCAATAGGCCACGCCTCTAAATATTTATTTGGTCAGCTGGTCATTCCTTTATTTAAAAACTGTGTGCAATAGCGTTCCAATAGCATCCTAACGCTAATATGTGTCATGCGTGTCAGTCTACGTCAATTTCGTCTATACAATTGTTATTTACCTAAGTCTTTATTTTGCTCTTTCATGTCGGAGGTTTTATTGTGTCCTCGCTTTTCCCTGTGTCTGCCTTTTCTATTCGTCTTTTCTATTTTGTTTACACCAGTCAGCGTCCAGTCACCGCTTTGTTGTCACTGGACCATCCTACTTTCGGGCGTCCTTCCTTTGTATTACATAAAACTCAACGTCACTGAGTTTCGTCTTTTTCTATTCACTGTTTCCACTGTTTACTTTTGTAAGCGTCTTGTTCTAGTGTCATGGAAGTTATATACCTTTCTCTTTCTTTCCTACCTACTTTTCTCTGTCGCTTTTCGATGTTACTATTTTGTTTACAGTATATTTTCATAATCATATCCAATAATAATAATAATAATAACTATAACCTTTACTTACAAGACCATGCTACATTACGAGGAGGTCCTACGTTAATAAAGAGATCCTACAACAGGGAGGTCATAAAATAAAAAGGAGATCATAGTCATCTGAACATTAGGAACTCATCCTGAAGCACGCACGCACATACACACACGCGCGCGAGAAAGAAAAACCGCAGGCCGACAAAATGACCTGCTGATCTCCGAGTTAATGGCCAGGATTTAGGGCGGGTTGCAGACGTTAAGCCTGACAGCGTTGGCTCTTTCCTTCTCCAGCACAGCATAACCTGACAAAAGCCGGACATCATCCAAACGAGTGCAGACATAATGTGGGCTTAAATAGCCTGGCCGGCCGCCCCAATAATTATCACACAGTGTAAGGGGCTAAGTAATGTAGCTGACGTCATGTGAACGAACACTGTTCTGTCAAGCTAACCTCTTCTCCTGTTACTGCGCTGTACTTTTTAAAATGTAAGAAAAGCTTGGCTGAAAGTCCTGTTTCTCTTTCGTCCACGACTGTCTGTTGTATGAGCCAGCAATGCCAAATATACTATAAAAGATGTTTGTAAATGAAAGTGATTCTTGCATTATTTAATCCTGACAATTAAGGTATCAGATTCAACAGTTGATAACATCACTTGTACTAAGATGTAATATGACATAACCTTCGCTAGTTTCGCTGTTGAAGCACATAACCATTTGTTCACAATATCAAACTCTATCATACTCTACATACAGCATTTCAGCAATTTTCTCAACTTCAAGATATTCTACATGTGATACTAGGACGATTCTGAACTTTGTTTTCTAATAGATCTGCAACACATGGTCTGCTAATTTCTCGTTTGAAATCTCTTTACTCGAAGTTTCAAAGTAAAAAATCATCTTAATCACTTGAAACACATCTTCAGTCGTACAGAATCTTCCGATTCTATATAGTCTTGTTCTCCTTCTTGTTCGTCCATGTTTCGCTCCCCTCCGTGTCTCCTACTGAGTGTTTTCGAATCGTGGCATGGACTGTCTTTCACTGATGTCTGGACCGGCCTCTATTCACTGACCGTTCTTGTTCCTCCATCTTCGGGGTCCTTCCTCTCTCCTGTTTCTCCGCTCGCCTTTTTATCTTCAAGTCCAGCCTGATGGATTAACCAGTAAGTATTTTGGCTTCACCCTTCAGATGTCCACTGGTTCTCAGGAGCATTCTGATTGTCCGTCATTCAAACTGCCCTGTGACTTATATGTCGTAAGTCAATTGTCCAATAGGCCACGCCTCTAAATATTTATTTGGTCAGCTGGTCACTCCTTTATTTAAAAACTGTGTGCAATAGCGTTCCAATAGCATCCTAACGCTAATATGTGTCATGCGTGTCAGTCTACGTCAATTTCGTCTATACAATTGTTATTTACCTAAGTCTTTATTTTGCTCTTTCATGTCGGAGGTTTTATTGTGTCCTCGCTTTTCCCTGTGTCTGTCTTTTCTATTCGTCTTTTCTATTTTGTTTACACCAGTCAGCGTCCAGTCACCGCTTTGTTGTCACTGGACCATCCTACTTTCGGGCGTCCTTCCTTTGTATTACATAAAACTCAACGTCACTGAGTTTCGTCTTTTTCTATTCACTGTTTCCACTGTTTACTTTTGTAAGCGTCTTGTTCTAGTGTCATGGAAGTTATATACCTTTCTCTTTCTTTCCTACCTACTTTTCTCTGTCGCTTTTCGATGTTACTATTTTGTTTACAGTATATTTTCATAATCATATCCAATAATAATAATAATAATAACTATAACCTTTACTTACAAGGCCATGCTACATTACGAGGAGGTCCTACGTTAATAAAGAGATCCTACAACAGGGAGGTCATAAAATAAAAAGGAGATCATAGTCATCTGAACATTAGGAACTCATCCTGAAGCACGCACGCACATACACACACGCGCGCGAGAAAGAAAAACCGCAGGCCGACAAAATGACCTGCTGATCTCCGAGTTAATGGCCAGGATTTAGGGCGGGTTGCAGACGTTAAGCCTGACAGCGTTGGCTCTTTCCTTCTCCAGCACAGCATAACCTGACAAAAGCCGGACATCATCCAAACGAGTGCAGGCATAATGTGGGCTTAAATACAGCCTGGCCGGCCGCCCCAATAATTATCACACAGTGTAAGGGGCTAAGTAATGTAGCTGACGTCATGTGAACGAACACTGTTCTGTCTTCTCCTGTTACTGCGGTGTACTTTTTAAAATGTAAGAAAAGCTTGGCTGAAAGTCCTGTTTCTCTTTCGTCCACGACTGTCTGTTGTATGAGCCAGCAATGCCAAATATACTATAAAAGATGTTTGTAAATGAAAGTGATTTTGAGCTTCTTGTCCCTGATCTCTTGTTCATGTTGCTCACAGAGTACGGTAACGGTAACTATGACTATCATCACACAGCTCATGTCTGGTAAGAAGGACTGTAGCTCTACTATCTCTGCTTATCTTCCCTCACAGCACGAACGCCTCAGCATATGCAGCAAGCTTCAAACTGACATAAGGCCCTAACTTTGTTAGGTTTTCAGGTAAGCAGAAATCATGTGCAGAGTTTGTTCCTATCTAGCAACTGAGATCCTACTGGACTGTTCAGTGTGGTGTGACTCATGCTGTGCTTTTATTTACAGCTCTTGTACAAACGCTATTAATTTACCACAAGGTAAGAGAATGAGATAAACAAGCACACGGTATGCATGTTGCAGTATATGCATACACATTTTTGCCTGTCCTCAAAGGATTATTACAATATGATCTTTGATTAAATGTGTTGTGATTCATATATTATTATTATGTTGATGGGAGTTGAGACTGGGGGGGGGGGGGCCTGGCCTGTGTTGAGCTGGTGACTAAGATTTGTAGACGGAAGGATGAGCTGGCGACTAAGATTTGTAGACAGAAGGATGAGCTGACGACTAAGATTTGTAGACAGAAGGATGAGCTGAGACTAAGATTTGTAGACAGAAGGATGAGCTGACGACTAAGATTTGTAGACGGAAGGATGAGCTGACGACTAAGATTTGTAGACGGAAGGATGAGCTGACGACTAAGATTTGTAGACAGAAGGATGAGCTGACGACTAAGATTTGTAGACAGAAGGATGAGCTGACGACTAAGATTTGTAGACGGAAGGATGAGCTGGCGACTAAGATTTGTAGACGGAAGGATGAGCTGACGACTAAGATTTGTAGACGGAAGGATGAGCTGGCGACTAAGATTTGTAGACAGAAGGATGAGCTGACGACTAAGATTTGTAGACAGAAGGATGAGCTGAGACTAAGATTTGTAGACGGAAGGATGAGCTGACGACTAAGATTTGTAGACGGAAGGATGAGCTGGCGACTAAGATTTGTAGACAGAAGGATGAGCTGAGACTAAGATTTGTAGACGGAAGGATGAGCTGACGACTAAGATTTGTAGACAGAAGGATGAGCTGAGACTAAGATTTGTAGACAGAAGGATGAGCTGAGACTAAGATTTGTAGACAGAAGGATGAGCTGAGACTAAGATTTGTAGACAGAAGGATGAGCTGACGACTAAGATTTGTAGACAGAAGGATGAGCTGGCGACTAAGATTTGTAGACAGAAGGATGAGCTGAGACTAAGATTTGTAGACGGAAGGATGAGCTGGCGACTAAGATTTGTAGACGGAAGGATGAGCTGGTGACTAAGATTTGTAGACAGAAGGATGAGCTGACGACTAAGATTTGTAGACGGAAGGATGAGCTGACGACTAAGATTTGTAGACGGAAGGATGAGCTGAGGACTAAGATTTGTAGACAGAAAGATGAGCTGACGACTAAGATTTGTAGACAGAAGGATGAGCTGACGACTAAGATTTGTAGACAGAAGGATGAGCTGACAACTAAGATTTGTAGACAGAAGGATGAGCTGACAACTAAGATTTGTAGACAGAAGGATGAGCTGGCGACTAAGATTTGTAGACAGAAGGATGAGCTGACAACTAAGATTTGTAGACAGAAGGATGAGCTGACAACTAAGATTTGTGGACAGAAATCCTACTGTTCCTACACGTGTCATAGCCTAAACTTTCTTAGGGAAACCTGAACTATTTGACCTACTGTTCCTACATGTGTCATAGCCTAAACTTTCTTAGGGAAACCTGAATTATAATCTTTGATTAAATGTGTTGTGATTCATATATTATTATTATTATGTTGATGGAGGTTGAGACTGGCGGGGGGGCTGGCCTGTGTTGAGCTGGCGACTAAGATTTGTAGACAGAAATCCTACTGTTTCTATACGTGTCATAGCCTAAACTTTCTTAGGGAAACTTGAATTATTTGACCTACTGTTTCTACACGTGTCATAGCCTAAACTTCCTTAGGGAAACCTGAATTATTTGACCTACTGTTCCTACACGTGTCATAGCCTAATACAGCAAGAACTTGGAATATAAAGGATCCTTGCTAAGGGCAACAAGTTTTATTGCCCGTGGCACAGTTCTGTCCCCTGTTTATCCAGAAACTGTGATGTAAAATGTGTGATAACGAAACTTGGAATCGTCCAGATTTCCTCAAGTACACAGACTTCCAAACTATGACAGTTCACAAATCTGGATTACTTCTATAAATCTCAAGCACCTAGACACATTTAGGCATTTCCTAACGAATAATTATTGAATATCCAAACATGCACACTAATCTTCTCCTCGCAGACCCAGGACAGAGAAATTCGAACTAGACAACGCAGTGTATATCACTTCATGAAGATTCAATGTCAAAACTATATGGCTGCAGATGAGAGACCTGTGGGTGATCTACGCAAGGTAGCTTACACGTTCAGCGTGCGCCTGAGTAAAGAGCTGATTTTATCTACACGGTCAGGTGATCTAAACTGGGTATGACGACAGAAAATTCAACCTCATCCGATGGCGCATCACTTTACCTTCAGACAACAGTTTCGTAAATTTATACATGCCACAAGGCGAACAGTCTCATTAATTTCCACACAGTTATTATGTTAATTTGTATTCTGTTCGTATTTTAAAGTAATGATGGACATGTGAACTATGCTGTCTAACCTCCTCCTGTAATGATCAACTTACAGACTAGACCTCCGGTCTCAAGTGTAGCCGTAAGCTGGTACAAGACTGTAACATCAGTTAAAGTGCCTAGTACATGACTGTAAAATCAGTTAAAGTGCCTAGTACATGACTGTAATATCGCCAGGTAAAGTGCCTGGTACATGGCTGTAATATCACCAGTTGAAGTGCCTTGTACATGGCTGTAATATCAGCAAGTTAAAGTGCCTGGTACATGGCTGTAATATCAGCAGTTAAAGTGCCTGGTACATAAATGTAATATCACCAGTTGAAGTGCCTGGTGCATGACTGTAATATCACCAGTTAAAGTGCCTGGTACATGGCTGTAATATCAGCAGTTAAAGTGCCTGGTACATGGCTGTAATATCAGCAGTTAAAGTGCCTGGTACATAAATGTAATATCAGCAGTTAAAGTGCCTGGTACATAAATGTAATATCACCAGTTGAAGTGCCTGGTGCATGACTGTAATATCACCAGTTGAAGTGCCTTGTACATGACTGTAATATCAGCAGTTAAAGTGCCCAATCTCTGATGATGATTTAACGTATGGGGTATACACAGGAATGCTGACAATGATGTACACCCCAAAGACCACACAAGGAAAAGATAAAGAACAGAGCTGGAGATATGTGCAGATAAAATACAGGAAAATCAAATTAACATGAACAGTGCGCATACACCCATACGCATGCATTAGACAGTGAGAAATTTGTTAAAAAGTACAATACCATTCAATTCATTACCTCTTATCTATATACAACAATACAAGACTGGCAGTGATGATGATAACAAGGTTAAGAGTTGTGTAGTTACACAGAGGAGAGAAGAAGAGTAAGACAAGACACTCACACTTAGAGGAGAAATAGAGGGTAAGACAAGACACTCACACAAAGATGGGAGATGGAGGGCAAGATAAGACACCCATATATGTTTCCCATGTTGGTGGATCTGGATCCACATGTTTCCCATTCATCTGTTCTCGGTGATCCTGGAATTTACATCTTTGGCCTGTAGTTCACTCTCCCAGATGATGTCTGTGCTAACAGTTATCTATCTAAGCATTAGAAGCAAAGCTCTCAATTATCATGAGATATAGAGCAACAACAACAACAACACAGACTCTTTATCCCACACAGTCCATAACAATTACTACATGAACGTATGCATGTTGTCTGCGGCAAGTCTGACCCTGGTCCACAGCTCCGACTGAACGTAAACTTCTACATGAGCGTGAGAAAAATGCACCAAGGAAGTAATGATGAGACCGAACATCATTACATCCTCGACAGTTTTCACAACAATATCAGTCTTCCAGCCAGATTCATGGATTCAGATTCTAAATCGGGCATTTGACGGCGTTTAGCCAGCACGAGACCACTTAACTCTGAAGGCAGCAAAGCGTGGGTCGGTGACGAGATAAGAAAGAGGAGGAGAAAATATGATCATCTGTCTGACTGACAGCTAGAAGATTATTGATTCCATTTCAGCGATATAACAACGTCAATACGTTCTGTGCATAAGACAGTCTGATCAACAACAGCTGACGTATAATTAGACAGACACTCAAACAGCTGATTAAACTGCAACTGCGGCTGCCTGCCAATAAGTGCGCAGACTGCATAATGAAAGCTCCATTTTAAAATACCACACATATAAAGACCCTACACAACAGTGCGTGACACAAAAAAGAAATCCGCAAAAGCAATCAGTTTAGCACTGTCTTTTACTGGCTTCATTCGTGAAAAAAAAAAGATTTTTGTTGGAATCCTGTCAGTATGACAATGACTGGTTGGAAAACTGTCAGTATGACAATGACTGGTTGGAATACTGTCAGTATGACAATGACTGGTTGGAATCGTGCCAGTATGACAATGACTGGTTGGAATGCTGTCAGTACAACAATGACCGGTTGGAATGCTGTCAGTATGACAATGACTGCTACTGCTAGTGGAAGTTTTGACACTCTTCTTCTTCAATTCTCTAATATACTTACCTTAGTTTCACAACACAATAAAAATCTTCACAGGTCTGAGTTTTAGAAACAATCAAAGTCAGCAACAAAAGTGTTGTTCTGGTAACTGGTTTAAAGATCTTAGTTTTGATGCTAGATCTGAGCCTCCTGATTTTGTCTAGCTCTATTTATTTTTTCTGTGGTGAATATTACATCATCTACCAAAAAAGCTCACTGAAACACAGTCATGTCACAACAGCCTGACCGGCAAGGTCAATTAAGGGAGCTGTGATTTAATGTTACTGTGGTTAAAAAAAACTACAGTAGGTTGGCATACATGTGCATGCAGTAGGGAGGTGTGGACTATCAACATCACAGTCATAAAGAATGTCATCACTACTGTCAGCATCATGGTCATAAAGAATGTCATCACTACTGTCAGCATCATGGTCATAAAGAATGTCATCACTACTGTCAGCATCATGGTCATAAAGAATGTCATCACTACTGTCAGCATCATGGTCATAAAGAATGTCATCACTACTGTCAACTTCATGATCATAAAGAATGTCATCACTATTGTCAACTTCATGGTCATAAAGAATGTCATCACTATTGTCAACTTCATGATCATAAAGAATGTCATCACTACTGTCAACATCATGGTCATAAAGAATGTCATCACTACTGTCAACATCATGATCATAAAGAATGTCATCACTACTGTCAACTTCATGATCATAAAGAATGTCATCACTACTGTCAACATCATGGTCATAAAGAATGTCATCACTACTGTCAACATCATGGTCATAAAGAATGTTATCACTACTGTTAGCATCATGGTCATAAAGAATGTCATCACTACTATCAACATCATGGTCATAAAGAATGTTATCACTACTGTCAGCATCATGGTCATAAAGAATGTCATCACTACTGTCAGCATCATGGTCATAAAGAATGTCATCACTACTGTCAGCATCATGGTCATAAAGAATGTCATCACTACTGTCACCATCATGGTCATAAAGAATGTCATCACTACTGTCAACATCATGGTCATAAAGAATGTCATCACTACTGTCAACATCATGGTCATAAAGAATGTCATCACTACTGTCAGCATCATGGTCATAAAGAATGTCATCACTACTGTCAGCATCATGGTCATAAAGAATATCATCACTACTGTCAACATCATGGTCATAAAGAATGTCATCACTACTGTCAGCATCATGGTCATAAAGAATGTCATCACTACTGTCAGCATCATGATCATAAAGAATGTCATCACTACTGTCAGCATCATGATCATAAAGAATGTCATCACTACTGTCAGCATCATGGTCATAAAGAATGTCATCACTACTGTCACCATCATGGTCATAAAGAATGTCATCACTACTGTCAGCATCATGATCATAAAGAATGTCATCACTACTGTCAGCATCATGGTCATAAAGAATGTCATCACTACTGTCAGCATCACAATCATAAAGAATGTCATCACTACTGTCAGCATCACAATCATAAAGAATGTCATCACTACTGTCAACATCACACTCATAAAGAATGTCATCACTACCGTCAACATCATGGTCATAAAGAATGTCATCACTACTGTCAACATCACACTCATAAAGAATGTCATCACTACTGTCAACATCATGGTCATAAAGAATGTCATCACTACTGTCAGCATAACAGTCATAAAGAATGTCATCACTACTGTCAATATCACACTCATAAAGAATGTCATCACTACTGTCAGCATAACAGTCATAAAGAATGGCATAACTACTGTCAACATCATGGTCATAAAGAATGTCATCACTACTGTCAGCATCACAGTCATAAAGAATGTCATCACTACTGTCAGCATCACAGTCATAAAGAATGTCATCACTACTGTCAACATTATGGTCATAAAGAATGTCATCACTACTGTCAACATTATGGTCATAAAGAATGTCATCACTACTGTCAACATTACAATCATAAAGAATGTCATCACTACTGTCAACATCATGGTCATAAAGAATGTCATCACTACTGTCAACATTACAATCATAAAGAATGTCATCACTACTGTCAACATCATGGTCATAAAGAATGTCATCACTACTGTCAACATTACAATCATAAAGAATGTCATCACTACTGTCAGCATCACAATCACAAAGAATGTCATCATTACTGTCAACATCACACTCATAAAGAATGTCATCACTACCGTCAACATCATGGTCATAAAGAATGTCATCACTACTGTCACATCATGGTCATAAAGAATGTCATCACTATTGTCAACTTCATGGTCATAAAGAATGTCATCACTACTGTCAGCATCATGGTCATAAAGAATGTCATCACTACTGTCAGCATCATGGTCATAAAGAATGTCATCACTACTGTCAGCATCACAATCATAAAGAATGTCATCACTACTGTCAGCATCACAATCATAAAGAATGTCATCACTACTGTCAACATCACACTCATAAAGAATGTCATCACTACCGTCAACATCATGGTCATAAAGAATGTCATCACTACTGTCAACATCACACTCATAAAGAATGTCATCACTACTGTCAACATCATGGTCATAAAGAATGTCATCACTACTGTCAGCATAACAGTCATAAAGAATGTCATCACTACTGTCAATATCACACTCATAAAGAATGTCATCACTACTGTCAGCATAACAGTCATAAAGAATGGCATAACTACTGTCAACATCATGGTCATAAAGAATGTCATCACTACTGTCAGCATCACAGTCATAAAGAATGTCATCACTACTGTCAGCATCACAGTCATAAAGAATGTCATCACTACTGTCAACATTATGGTCATAAAGAATGTCATCACTACTGTCAACATTATGGTCATAAAGAATGTCATCACTACTGTCAACATTACAATCATAAAGAATGTCATCACTACTGTCAACATCATGGTCATAAAGAATGTCATCACTACTGTCAACATTACAATCATAAAGAATGTCATCACTACTGTCAACATCATGGTCATAAAGAATGTCATCACTACTGTCAACATTACAATCATAAAGAATGTCATCACTACTGTCAGCATCACAATCACAAAGAATGTCATCATTACTGTCAACATCACACTCATAAAGAATGTCATCACTACCGTCAACATCATGGTCATAAAGAATGTCATCACTACTGTCAACATCATGGTCATAAAGAATGTCATCACTATTGTCAACTTCATGGTCATAAAGAATGTCATCACTACTGTCAGCATCATGGTCATAAAGAATGTCATCACTACTGTCAGCATCATGGTCATAAAGAATGTCATCACTACTGTCAGCATCATCAGTGAACAAAAAGAGAAAAAACATTAAAGAGATGAGTGACCTGTGGATGTTAACTTCTACTTTCTTCTTCAGCACAGAAAAGATCATGTAAATACTCCTATAATTACTTCTGAAATGTTAACCTCCCCTCTTCTAACAGTCTCCCAATACTTTCATGCTTCTAACAATCTTTTCCAATTTTCTCAAGTGACCACACCAAACCAGAAAGGCAAACTGAAGTCCAGGGACTTAAGCTAATCTCATGGACAGTCTTCATTCTAAACTGGTCAAAACACAAAGAAGCACCTGCAGATTAAGTTATTACCAAGCACTTGAGGAGATAAGATGATTGCATTTCAGGGATGGTATGACCTTCAAGACAATGCACCAGAGCTGGTCAAGACCTACTCTCTCTACGTGTAGTGTTTCTGGTGACATTATTAGGCTGGCCATTATAAGAGGGTTCATGACCTTTGTCTGGGTCACGAGACCTGTGGACAAGATTGCTTTCTTGCATCCTGTACAAGCATAAAACGATCACAACTTTTTTAGACACATTCAGAGAAGAGACAAAAAACGTTTTGGTACATAAAAATGATAATGCTTCTAGAAAGAGCACACATCTGCAATATTATCACACAATAACAACTGCCGCTGAACAGCTGAGCTGTTTGTTAGTCAGGTAAAGAAAAAAAAAAAACACACATCAAGAAATGTCTTTGTCATGTTTCACAAAAACAAACAAAATTTCTTGACATTTGTTAAGACTGATTTACTACTGGAAAAGTGTCACCATAATGCCCATCTTCGTAGCCTACAAGATGAAAATTTCTTTTGCATGATGGTGCAATGTCTGAAAATTCATGACTGTGACATCTGAATTAAACTACATGTCATATATGCAGACCTACGGAAAACTGCAACAGGTGCTGGAAAAGATTTATTCAATTTATTGAACAAAAAAAACAACAACAAAAGAAATCCCCAAACATTTGGACAACTACAATAAGAAATTCACTAAAGAAGGTAATTTCTACATTTAGTGTATTCTGGGATCCCCTTCTCTACCTATTATAATTTACACTGAGACTTGCTAAAGTTAACGAATATTTTTACTGTTTATAGGGCAAAAGTTATCTTACCGTCTACATTCATTATGCCTTAAAAGATAAATTTGCAACAGAGGGTTAATGAACAATAAAATTAAATATAATTTTAAAAAAAAATTCTAAGTTCACATACCTTTGATTAACAACCTAACTTCTGACAATCAATAAGAGAATTGCAATATTAACAATATCAGAACACAAGTTGACAATCATCAGAAGAAAATGCTGTAATACAATATTCTAATCCCAAACTATAACAATCAATACCAAAATTAGATGCTAACAAAATAACAAAATTACAATTAACAATAATTTGTGAAATGCCTTCAAGAACTTCCACAGCCAGACAAAGTACTACGTAATTGTTAGCCAAGTTTTAAAGCCAGTCAGTGAGTACATAAAGTGGACAAGGAGAGAACAGATGCACAAACTCACAGCCTTTGCTTGCAAGCTGATCACTCCAGCATGAACTACTGGTTACAGGAGGCAAACAACAAAATAATCTACTGCTCTAAAATATTGAATCTGGTATGATGTGGAAAATATTTCTTGAAAACTATTTCAAGAAAACTGTTTTGACATAACAAATACCTTCTTCAACTGTTGACAAAAACCTTTTTCAAACTGCTACTGCAATTTGAGATTTATATCATCTGGAGTGGATATGCTCTTTCCTTTTTTCTGTAAAATGAGCTTCAATAAACTAACATCACCTTCCGTACAGTCTTTAGTAAAGTAACATAAATCTCAGTACAGCCTTCAGTAAATTAGCAAACACTCTCAATATCTTCTTACATCCTTCTCGTGCCATTAAACGTCACATAGGGCTCGCACAGTTGTTTGCCAAGATTTCCTGTTCTTGGTGAGTCTTTCAACTTCATCAAGGGATGTTATGCCCACTAAACTGGCTTCTCTTAACAATGTCCTCTTTAGAGTTTCACGTTAGCATGATAGATCATGATTATATATATATATATATATATCATATAATAGATATACAGTGTTTTTAAAGTCTCACTACACTTTCTATGTAAAAATGAAGAAAATGACATCATAAAAAATGTGCTGCAAAGTCAATCATGAAGAAAAATGCAGTGAATGGTTGCCATCTGCTGGAATAATTTTTTGCACTAAAAACAGAATGGTGTTATCAACGGAAGAATTTTTTGGGTTGAACAAGTGTTTAGAAACTGCAGTCGATACACATGGATGGTTGTCCAAAGATTTATAGCAAAATTTCCTGATAAAACAACCTTCTCACTGCACTACAGTTAGAAATCTGTTGAATAAGTTTCGTGATATGGGAACTGTGGAAGATGGTCCGTGATCTGGTAGGCCTGCTGTGTCTGAAGAAAAATGTCTAGATATCCAAGACAGAATCCTGAAAAGTCCATGCAAGTCCTTAAGGAAAATGTCGCAAGAAGTGAACGTATCACTAAGCATAGTGCACAAAATTCTTAAACATTGGTTAAATTTTCATCCATACAAGACTTCTGTTGTGTCTGAACTAAAAGAATGTAACAATCAATCCAGAGTCAACTACTCCACATAGTTTCAAGCATTTTAGCTGAAGAAGACGAGTCAATTCTCGGTTTAACATTCTTCTCTGATGAGGCATGGTTTCATCTATCTGGATATGTTAATAGCCAAAATAATCATATTTGGAGCAGTGTTAATACCAATGCATTTCATGAAGTGCCACTACACAATGCGAAAATTGGGATATGGTATGCCATTAGTAGAAAACGTTTAATTGGACTGATTTTAACAACACTATAAATGCCAATCAGTACCATACTGACATTCTGGAACTTTTTTTAGAACAGCTGATGAACGTGAAACTGAAGAAGCATGGTTCCAGCATGATGGAGCAACTGCACACACAGACAGAGCAACACATGGTTTTTTTGGAAGAAATGCTCGCAAATCAAATAATATCTCATGGAATTTAGCCTGCTTGTTCTCCAGATCTAAATCCATTAGATTATGGAGTTTCTTGAAAGGAAATGTTTACAAAAATAATGTACAAACAATTGAGGACCTGAAAGAAGCAATCAGAATTACCATTCAAGAAATAACAACAGACAATATACAAGGTATTTGACAATATGAAGAGACTTGTACAGTCATGTCTTGAAGCCTGTGGTGGAGATTTCCAACACCTGTTATAATGAATATTTCAGTGGTACATTCCAGCTAACCCAAAACTAAAAATGACTTTTTTAGCACATTTTGTGATGATGTCATTTACTTCATTTTTCTATCTTTTTTTCAAAGAAAGTGTAGTGAGACTTTAAAAACACCCTGTATAATATATATTATAACTTATAACCTATAAGCTAACACCACCATCAACATAACTATCATTTCGTTATTTACACCAACCATCAACATAACTATGATTTTACTGTTGAGACTATCATTTCTACATATCTGAATTTCCTGAAGTTATACTATTCCTATTTCTCTATATATTGCTCCTTCTTTATAGAAAATAGACCTTTTTTTCTGAAAACACATACTTTAATATACTAAATATTTATATCTCTGAAATACAAAATCAATGAATGTAACTAACAGTGAAGAATTCCACTCCATTGACTGTTCTACTATTACTCACACTGTAGCAATGTGGTCAGCACAGGATCTTCCTTGCCTGAAACCTGGCTGCTCTTCTATTAGCTCTCACTGATTACGAGAAGGTAGTCGATAGTTTAGATCGTAGAATACCAAGGAAACTATTGGAACACTACTGTATCCCAGCCAAGATAACAAAGCTTATAAAGACTGTATATGAAGGAACAACTTGTAGAATCGTGCACGGAGGAACTCTCACAGGAAGTTTTAAAGTAGAAACAGCCATGTGGCAATGATGTTTGCTATCACCATTCCTATTTCTTCTAGCAATTGACTGGATCATGAAAACTATCACAGAAAGAAAAAGAAATGGGATACAATGGATATTGTGGAACCAACTGGAAGATCTTGACTTCACAGATGATGTGACACTTTTGGCACACATAAATGCAAGAGAAACTTCAAATCTTAAGCATCAATTCAGCTAAACTGGGACTATATATTAATTAACAGACAAAAAAAAAACAAAGATAATGAAAAGTAATAGTGCAAGCAATCATCTTACGGTAACTGGGGGAGTGCCAACTGAGGAAGTAGAGTATTTCACATATTTAGGCAGCATAGTGGATAAATACAAGGGAACGAAAATGGATATTAATGCTAGAATAACCAAGGCCAGAACAGCATTTATCCAACTTAACAAAATATGGCCATCTAAGAACATCAAAACAAAAACCAAACTTAGGTTTTTCAATACAAACGTAAAGACTGTTCTGCCATATGGTTCGGAGACATGGGTTATGACCAAGACAATACAACAGAGAGTACAAATATGAACTACTGCTTGATAAGGATTTTAAACAGTAAATAGCAGAACAAGATCATGAACGAGGAGGTCTGGGGCAGGCCAGGACAAGAACCTATCCACTGTCCCTAAAGTCCAAGTATGAATATTCATTTTTCTCCGTTTATGCATGTTTACGAAAAGCAAAAACTTAAAAGCAGAAGAATTAGCAAAATGTATATGGTTAAACGATATTAAAACATGAAAATTATCATGAAAGTTTCATGTAATAAATGTGTACTCACTCGAAGGCAAAAAAAAGTCCGCTAGTGATGACGATAAGACCACAAGTTAAATAGAAAACTCCCGCCTGTCTGGCCATCATGATCCTTCCATTGCAGTAAAATTTGTTCTTCCCGGGAAAAACTTCCCATCTCCTCACAGTCTTGGCCATTTCGACGTGGACTTCTTGTTGGTCTTGTCCGTCACAAGCGGTTGTGATACCAGATGTTGATACAGCCGTGTATTGCGAATCTTTCATTAGTACAACCAAAACGGTCTTTACCAGCCAATACTGTCAAATCTATGTTATTTACAGACATTACCACTGGTGATCAGTTTCCCCTGTCTAACATTTGATCTCTTTTCACTGACAGAAAAGTGATATTCTGATGATCCGCCGTGAAATGAGGATCTGCCTTCTCCACTAGGATATTGTCGCTGAAGATTTTGACCATTATGCTCCTTTTGCGCATGCGCATAAAGAGCTAGGAACGTCTCATTATGTGTTGATTTCGCATTTATAAACAAACTACTTTTTTAATATATATATTTTTAGCTTAACAAAAAAATTAAGATTATTTATAATAAAACACGCAAACTTAAATATAAATGAATTGGTAGCACTAATAATTACGAAACTAAAAAATAACAATTTCCGGGTCAAATAGGGTCAGCAGGGCAGTTTAACTTTCAGAAAGATGGAGTGAGAATATTGTTTATTTGTGTAAAATGGAAACTGGAGAAGATAAGCAAATATCTGCGTCTAATGGCGAATCAGACAAATATTATAGGTTTAAAGGTATGAAGTAAATTAAAATTGCTATGTTCATTGCTGCCGAATGTGCAGAAAGAAATAGCGGCTCTTGTGTCCGTGGACTGTGTTGCTGTGGATTCCTTCTCAGTTTGTCGAAGGACATTTCTCTATCGCTGGAAGTGAGAGAGCGGGCCAGCTAGTGGGGCTAGCTGCATCCATAGTACCAGCTGGCTGCTTTTGTTGGTGTAGGCCAGTTTAGTTTGTCACAGCCTGGCAGTCGTGACAAGACTAGTCTTATGTTCTGCACGTGCTCGGTGTAGATGGAGAGGAGGATTGGGGGGGAGGGGGTAAAACAAAAGTGAGAGAATTCCTACTACATCCATGACTGCTGAATGTCCAGAAGCGAAGAATATCAGACTTGTGTAATGTTTGTTTAATAGTTTAGCTCATGACATCAGTCTGATTAAGTGTTTGTTGAATAGTTTAGCTCATGACATCAGTCTGATTAAGTGTTTGTTGAATAGTTTAGCTCATGACATCAGCCTGATTAAGTGTTTATTGAATAGTTTAGCTCCTTATATCAGCTTGGTTAAGTGTTTGTTAAATAGTTTAGCTCATGGTATCAGCCTGATTAAGTGTTTATTGAATAGTTTAGCTCCTTATATCAGCCTGGTTAAGTGTTTGTTAAATAGTTTAGCTCATGACTTCAGTCTGGTTAAGTGTTTGTTAAATAGTTTAGCTCATGACATCAGTCTGATTAAGTGTTTGTTGAATAGTTTAGCTCATGACATCAGCCTGATTAAGTGTTTATTGAATAGTTTAGCTCCTTATATCAGCCTGGTTAAGTGTTTGTTAAATAGTTTAGCTCATGACTTCAGTCTGATTAAGTGTTTGTTAAATAGTTTAGCTCATGACATCAGTCTGATTAAGTGTTTGTTGAATAGTTTAGCTCATGACATCAGTCTGATTAAGTGTTTGTTAAATAGTTTAGCTCATGATATCAGCCCAATTAAGTGTTTGTTGAATAGTTTAGCTCATGATATCAGTCTGATTAAGTTTTTATTGGGAGGAGCATTAGTGTAGTGGATTAGATGCTTGCTGACCAGGCGACCCGGTTTTGATTTCCACCCACCACAATGGGGGTCAGACTGTGGCTTGCAGAAAAATCCAGGTTCACCGAACTTCAATAAAAAAATGGCTACCAAGATTAACGCTCTGGGAAGAAAGAGGAATGACGCCGCTAGCTATGGAGTTCGTGCTGATGATGATGCTAGTCGGTGGTTTACTTTAAGTTTTTATTGAATAGTTAGCTCATGACATCAGCCAGATTAAGTTTTTGTTGAATATTTTAGCTCATGACATCAGCCTGATTAATTTTAAAAAATACTCATGACATCAGCCTGATTAATTAAAAAAACAATTTAGCTCATGTCATCAGCCTGATTAATTAAAAAAAACAATTTAGCTCACGACATCCGCCTGATTAATTAAGAAAAAACAATTTAGCTAATGACATCTGCCTGATTAATTAAAAAAAGTTTATCTCATGACAGCCTGAGTAATTAAAAAAGAACAATTTAGCTCACGACATCAACCCAATTAATTTTTTTAAAAATTTAGCTCATGACATTAGCCTGATTAATTTTTTAAAAAATAATTTAGCTCATGACATTAGTATGATTGAATGCTTGTTGAGTCTGATAATAAAACTTGCAGTATAGAGAGATTATGGATGATTTTTATTGTACATTATGTATTTCTTTCACAGCTGGCATGTTTCTGGCATCCATAACTGGCATGTCTATCTTGGGAGGGTTTGGTATGACGCTAGCAATGGCCAAGAGACAAGACCCTGACATGTTTGCCAAGGTTTGCCCTGTTTTTTGTCTTATTGTGATGGTTAGAGTTAACTTTTGACATGAAGACATTTTAACTCTGTCCCTATTGTGAGCCACTTTGATGGCTTTGTGAGATCTTACAGGAAAAATAGCTACCTCCATGTGGTTTAGCTCTTCTTCTTCTTCTCCGTTCGCTTCTACCACCAAGACTGCCCTGTGATCCTACTGAATTTACGCCTGTGGTCCTCGTTAAGTCCTGTGGTTCCCCCGTGTGGTCTCCGAAAGGACCACACAAGATCCCTGAGAGGATCACAAGAGGTTCAGAGTATCTCAGGGCTTGGGTCTGTATTCTTGGTGGGTCTCAGAAGTGGGATTGCGTGACACCGTGGTTTTCATTGCACCGGTTTAGTCTAGAGTTGGACTTTCTCACCAGAAGACCTCGACGTGTTTTGGATATCAGTATATCCCCGCTGGGTGAGAGGTAGTAGCCCACCCAGGCCAGAGTTGGACTTTCTCACCTGAAAACTTCGACGTGTTTTGAGATACCTGTGTATCACCACCGGGTGAGAGGTGGTTGCCCATCCAGTCCAGTGTTGGACTTTCTCACCGGAAAACCTCAGCGTGATTAGGATATGCATACATCCCCGCTGGGTGAGAGATGGTTGCCTATCTAGACTGCCCTGGTCCAGTGTCTCCGACTTCAGCATTTTGTGGTCGTGACCGCTACCCTTCCTAGTTGTGACCAGGATGGAACTTTTGTCCAGGAGGATGAATCCTCACCACTAGTGACTTCCACCCCTCCCTGGGTTGAGCCAGTTTAGGCATATTTCACCAGTGTAGGTGTATTTCGGACGTGGCCGGCCTCTAGAGCAGAGGCGCCGTGGTATGTGTAGCTCTCGCAGCGATACTACTGGACATACCAATTAAATTTCACTTTATCCTTTCCTTCACCTTTTCACATCGGCGCCACACAGCAACCCTTATTTCTTTTCCGCATTTCTTCCTTGACCGGGAGGAGCTTCCCTCCATGCGTGGCATCAGAAGAGTCTCGCCAGCAGTGTCTTAACCTCTGGGTTACGCTGGTTCATGCATTTCACCCGATATGAGTGCACTTAGGACGTGGCCGACCTCCAGACCAGAGGTGCCATGATTTGACTGTTTGCTTCGCTTTATCCTTTCTACCACCTTTTCCACAGTGGTGCCGCGCAGCAACCCCATTTGCACCTTTCTTCATTGGCCGGGAGGAGCACCGCTCCACGCACGGCAGCTGAAGAATCTCGCCAGCAGCAGTGGTTTAGCTCAAGTGTTGTCTTGAAATTTTCAGTCTGTAGATTTTATCATTTTATTATTACTGCTTTAAAAAAAAATTTCTGTTAATTTCAGTGATGATGATTTGATTGTGTGATTCAAACATCAGTGAAAGACAAGTATTTTTATAATCTCTGTTCATACCAGTTATGGTGATAATGATTTGACTGTATATTAGATTGTTAATGTCCTTGACATCAGTGACAGATACGATATTCTTATGGTCTCTGTTCATCAGAGATGATGATGACAATGACGACTATGATGATTTAGCTGAACCTTTAGCATTCAGTACAGCTAACGTCATATTATTGTGTCATTTGCCATCCACAGAACTTGACCTAGCCAGATGTGTCATTATTTCTTTCTTCGAGTTTCTCTATTCAGTCTTCAAGTTTATCCTTAGTCAGTCTTGTACAGGTTTCTGCACTACCCACTCTTTCATTTTCAAAACATTTTTCAGCTTTCATTACACACAATCATCATCTTCATGTTGCATGAAATTTCAGGGAATCCATGGCACAAGAGAAATCCCTGAGAGTGGAATAAGTTTGGCGACACGAGCACTTGCCCGGGGCTCCTTGTATTCTGTGACTGGTTTCAGCTTTTTCTGCTTTGTTGTGTGGAAGATGCTTGATGTACACAGTGTGAGTTCTTTTCTTTTCTGTTTTGTTGTGTGGAAGATGGTTGATGTACATAGTGTGAGTTCTTTTCTGCTTTGCTGTGTGGAAGATGCTTGATGTACAGTGTGATTTCTTTTCTGCTTTGTTGTGTGGAAGATACTTGATATGCACAGTGTGAGTTCTTATCTTTTCTGCTTTGTTGTGCAGAAGATACTTGATGTCCACAGTGTGATTTCTTTTCTAGTTTGTTGTGCAGAAGATACTTGATGTGCACAGTGTGATTTCTTTTCTACTTTGTTGTGCAGAAGATACTTGATGTGCACAGTGTGATTTCTTTTCTGCTTTGTGTGGAAGATACTTGATGTGCACAGTGTGATTTCTTTTCTGCTTTGTGTGGAAGATACTTGATGTGCACAGTGTGATTTCTTTTCTGCTCTGTGTGGAAGATACATGATGTGCACAGTGTGAGTTCTTATCTTTTCTGCTTTGTTGTGTGGAAGATACTTGATGTACTGTGTCCTTACCTTTTCCACTCCGCTGTGTGGAGTAAGTTTGAAGTATGAACTGTCAGCACTGATATTTTATGTTATTGTTTAGTAAAATTGATAAAAGTCAGATTTAAAAAAAGGAGCCAAGACACTTATGAAGAAACGATACAGATTCATATTTCTAATGATATTTTTCTTTGAGTTATTTCTCTTTGTGAAGTACACTTGAAAAGACAGTATCCATTACAGAAGTGCTATCATATACAAGCTTTTCTAGCATGTGAACTCTTCTTAGACATTAAAGTGCTACATGAACAAGATCATGTTAATCAGACATCTACATCCCCACAGAATGCTGCTTCACTTTTGTGTATGTGTCAGGTGTGGTCATCTTTAGACTACTTGAGTGTCATGTAGCTTGTTGGCATTGTGCTGCTGTCAGCTTACATGATGATGGGATGTGCTTAGAAGTTCTGTTGCATTTTTAAGATTTTCATTTGTATCACTGAAATGTGTGAGATTTTTACACCAACTTTACATGAACACCTCCTAATGCAAATTTTCACCACGCATTTGTTTCTAGACAACTGCAGACATCACACATCCTCCTTATTTTCAAGAGGAATATAGCACAGATGTTAATTTATGATTTAAAAACATGGATTCAGATAGAAATTCAAATTTATTACAGTTTACTGTAGATTTCATCAAAACTGAGCGAAGCACTGACTAGTTCTGGCAGACTAAATTGATCAATGCATTCACCATTGTCTTCGAGCCAAAGAGTTAAGGGGCTATATATAGACCCAGCATGCTGGGAGGACAGTGCTGATGATTGCTGCAGGTGAAAACTCACCTGGAATCATGAGCTTGAGGTGTGATGGAGAGAGATTATTCCCAGAAAGGAGAGGTGGGGGTGGGAAGTGATATTTCAAGAAAGACTTAAAATGAATGATTGTCTATACTTTAGCAGTGTACAACAGCATGGCCAGAAATTGCTGGTTTTAGTCTTCTTTTTACATTTGATTTTCTGAAGAGATATGCATTTTCTTTTTGAATGTAAACGTGTATGTTTGACTAGAAACAGTAATTCATCACAGTAGAGTTTGTGAAGTTATTCTAGACAAATTTACATGTTAGTTATGCTCTTTGCCCTGTGTTGTTATTGTTAAATAAGACAGATCGGACTGTGTGTCCTAACCCTTTTTTTTTTATGTACTCAGCTTGCAGAGTTCCGTCACAAGGTTGGTTCTGTGCTGCCACCTATACCCAAGAAAGATAACCCAGGCAGAGGAGATTTCAAGACTATCCGAGATTTGTTTAATTATCTTATAGAGGAAGATGAGAAAGAAAAAGCAAAAAAGAAAATATCCTAGCATTCTTGTATTAATTCAATCCTGTTAGCAGTTTTCATGCTTGATTTGCCCTTTCTGTTAGATGATTAATATTCATTTCCTCTTTGTCAAGCTATTTTTAAGTCAGCCTATTTTGACACTATAGTCGTTGCTCCAAACTTTCTTAGGTCACCCTGTTTTGACATTCTAGTCTTGCTCCAAACTTTCTTAGCCATAGTTCTTGAAAACAAATTTTATTATTAATTATGTACAATAAGAAATAATTTCATAAACTTCTTTAAGAATTCTTGCATTAAATTATCTTTTATAATGTTCACATGTTAAAGAAAGCTGACAAACAGGATCTAAATGCAATCAGTCTGAACAAAAAAGCTGAAAAGAAATTGGATTCTGCAGCAGACATTTCACTGGTAATAATGCATGGTACCCTGATTTTTGTGATGCACCTTCTGGCTGGGTAATCTCTAACTTAAGCACCTTTCCTTGCTAGGGCAGACTGTGGTCTTTCTCAGACTGCTGTGAAGACTGGTGTAGGCTGGCCTGGCCAAAACTTTGATTTGCAACCTCTGGTGGCTTTACATAAGCCCCTTCTCCATGTCAGATCCAGATGGCTTTGAGGCAGTTCCACAGAGATACTCTGACTTTGGGATGAGGAATTCGATGAGTTCTTCAGCGATATCCATTCCCTGCCACCTATAGTCTGCTGGCTGTTTTGTTTACATCATTCTGATAGCCATTGTTGTAAAGACCCATAGGCATGTCACATCTTGGATTCATTGGTTTCACATCAGATTTTCTTCATCCCTGCTGGCGATCTCCATGTTCCCATCCGTCCACCAACTTGGCATTACATTTTACAAAACTAACAGCTACAATTAGTGTTGACTGCTACAGAAATAGGTCAGAGTTTTTAAGCAATCAGATCTGTTCCTTTTCTCACAAAGACTATGTTAAGATAAATGTGTTCTTAACACAGTTGTTCCTAGGAGAGGTTCTACAGCAAATATTCACATTAAAAATGGATTAACAAAATGACTGTGAATCTCTCATCAGTTTTTTTTCTGTTTTCAGTTCTGTGGAACAGTTTTCAGTGCTTGCGGTTGTTTAGTTTCCAGACGATGGGAACGTGGGCTTGTTGTCTTTCTGTTCCTTTATGCCAGGGAATTTCTCAAACCTCCTGGCATTACAACACTCTCTTCATCACTTGTGTCAGTTGTACACGAACATAACTAGCATTTGAATCTTACTTGTACAGTTCATTTACACTGTAATATTTTAAAATGTAGATGAAAGGAAGCTGAAAGTTGAGAAAGATATGAATGGATTATGTGAGTGATCAACAAATATGAAAATGTTCATTTAGTTGTAGTAAGTCCTGAGAGCTTCTGTTGTCTGACATACAAACATTTATTTTCTAGCTATTCAACTGGCCCCAAGGCAGTGTATGCATGAGGTCAGTGCTGTAATGTTGTAGGAAAATAAGTGTTCATAAAATAGGTCGAAGCATTTTTACTTGGCAGCAAGAAATACAGTAGTATAATATTTCAGCTTCTGTCTTCATCTGACAAAACCAGCTCTTCTGTTTGTTATTTAACAAAGCAAAATGAAGAAAGTTGACAGTGGATCATCTAGGCTATTTTCAGTGTATGACCATGTGTGGAGATAGCATGATGTCAGCAGTATACCTGGACAAGTTAAGTCTCTTGGAGATAGCATGATGTCAGCGATATACCTGGACAAGTTAAGTCTCTTGGAGATAGCATGATGTCAGCATTATACCTGGACAAGTTGTCAAGTCTCTTGGAGATAACATGATGTCAGCATTATACCTGGACAAGTTGTCAAGTCTCTTGGAGATAACATGATGTCAGCAATATACCTGGACAAGTTGTCAAGTCTCTTGGAGATAACATGATGTCAGTGATATACCTGGACAAGTTGTCTTCTGTCAAGTCTTTTGGAAATAGCATGATGTCAGTAATATGCCTGGACAAACTGTCTTCTATCAAGTCTTTTGAGATAGCATGATGTCAGTGATTTGCCTGGACAACCTGTCTTGTGTCAAGTCTCTCAGAGATAGCATGATGTCAGTGATATGCCTGGACAGCATGTCTTGTGTCAGGTTGCTAGATTCTTGTCTTCTTGCACATTTTACCAAGGACTTTCCCTACAGTATGCTTGCTGCAGCATTACACCATGTAACCTTGAAGAGCATCATGGGCTTTGTCTGCTGATGTTTTACCAGTACATCTGTGCTTTAACATTATCACAGCATTGACAGTAGAGTCCACATTTCCAGAGATTGACAGTAGAGAAGAATACAAGATGTACGAAAACAGAATGTATAAATTCACTGTATGTAATATAAAATGCTTTTGCTGTTTACTTTTAATAAATAATTTCAGCTGATGTCAATCACTGGTGTATGTGATATGTGTTTATTCAAACATCTATGTATAACTTTTATATATATATAGGTTAGGTAAATATTAAACAATCAAACATATTTACAGATACGGTTTTTTTAGCTGAATCTTCAATACAAGCAAACAAAATCCTCCTATTTATAGACAACGATCCTCCTATTTATAGACAATGATCTGTTAGAAAAGTCACGATCTTGACATGTTATTTTTTTATTCAGAAGTAAGTGACAATCATGTAATATCAGATTTGTCTGGCTACATCAGGAGTAAGTGACAATCAGGTAATAGGAGATTTGTCTGGCTACGTCAGAAGTAAGTGACATCAGTTAATATGAGATTTGTCTGGCTATGTCAGAAACTGTCAGTATCACAAGTTGGTTTCTGACAACAAAGTGTCCGTTATGTGGCTTCAGTATGGAGAGTCAGTCATATGTGACACCATATAGATCAATATTTCTTGAAGGCAGACACAAACACAAGCAATATGAGACAGAACAAGCAATATGAGACAGAGCAAGTAATGCTGAAAATAAGAGTCATAGACAAAAGCAGTATTCTGTCAAGTCTTTTGGAAATAGCATGATGTCAGTAATATGCCTGGACAAACTGTCTTCTATCAAGTCTTTTGAGATAGCATGATGTCAGTGATTTGCCTGGACAACCTGTCTTGTGTCAAGTCTCTCAGAGATAGCATGATGTCAGTGATATGCCTGGACAGCATGTCTTGTGTCAGGTTGCTAGATTCTTGTCTTCTTGCACATTTTACCAAGGACTTTCCCTACAGTATGCTTGCTGCAGCATTACACCATGTAACCTTGAAGAGCATCATGGGCTTTGTCTGCTGATGTTTTACCAGTACATCTGTGCTTTAACATTATCACAGCATTGACAGTAGAGTCCACATTTCCAGAGATTGACAGTAGAGAAGAATACAAGATGTACGAAAACAGAATGTATAAATTCACTGTATGTAATATAAAATGCTTTTGCTGTTTACTTTTAATAAATAATTTCAGCTGATGTCAATCACTGGTGTATGTGATATGTGTTTATTCAAACATCTATGTATAACTTTTATATATATATAGGTTAGGTAAATATTAAACAATCAAACATATTTACAGATACGGTTTTTTTAGCTGAATCTTCAATACAAGCAAACAAAATCCTCCTATTTATAGACAATGATCTGTTAGAAAAGTCACGATCTTGACATGTTATTTTTTTATTCAGAAGTAAGTGACAATCATGTAATATCAGATTTGTCTGGCTACATCAGGAGTAAGTGACAATCAGGTAATAGGAGATTTGTCTGGCTACGTCAGAAGTAAGTGACATCAGTTAATATGAGATTTGTCTGGCTATGTCAGAAACTGTCAGTATCACAAGTTGGTTTCTGACAACAAAGTGTCCGTTATGTGGCTTCAGTATGGAGAGTCAGTCATATGTGACACCATATAGATCAATATTTCTTGAAGGCAGACACAAACACAAGCAATATGAGACAGAGCAAGTAATGCTGAAAATAAGAGTCATAGACAAAAGCAGTATTCTAAGATGCTCAAATTGACACATAAGTATGTTATACAGGAAATTCGTTGCACCTGAGAAATGAAGTGGTTAGTGTATTTATCTTTCAGTGACATGAGCTAGGCTGGCAGCAACCCAACCAGTCCAGCATTTGACTCTTGATGTTGAAGGAGAAAATGCAGTCAGGCTTGGTACTGATCACATCACAATGTAGTGTCATGGCAGGTCAAACAAAATGTAGACACTAACACCATATCTCCTGTGTCTCAATAACATTACAGGGAACCCTATCTCCTATGTCTCAATAACATTACAGGGAACCCTATCTCCTATGTCTAAATAACATTACAGGGAACCCTATCTCCTATGTCTAAATAACATTACAGGGAACCCTATCTCCTATGTCTAAATAACATTACAGGGAACCCTATCTCCTGTGTCTAAATAACATTACAGGGAACCCTATCTTCTGTGTCTAAATAACATTACAGGGAACCCTATCTCCTGTGTCTAAATAACATTACAGGGAACCCTATCTCCTATGTCTAAATAACATTACGGGAACCCTATTTCCTGTGTCTCAATAACATTACAAGGAACCCTATCTCCTATATCTTCTGTGTCTAAATAACATTACAGGGAACCCTATCTCCTATGTCTAAATAACATTACAGGGAACCCTATCTCCTATGTCTAAATAACATTACAGGGAACCCTATCTCCTATGTCTAAATAACATTATAGGGAACCCTATCTCCTATGTCTAAATAACATTACAGGGAACCCTATCTCCTATGTCTAAATAACATTACAGGGAACCCTATCTCCTATGTCTAAATAACATTACAGGGAACCCTATCTCCTATGTCTAAATAACATTACAGGGAACCCTATCTCCTATGTCTAAATAACATTATAGGGAACCCTATCTCCTATGTCTAAATAACATTACAGGGAACCCTATCTCCTATGTCTAAATAACATTATAGGGAACCCTATTTCCTGTGTCTCAATAACATTACAGGGAACCCTATCTCCTATGTCTAAATAACATTACAGGGATATTTTTTTAAATAGTAAAACAGATGCTTGCTTCTGAGTGACCTTCAGTGTGGGCTTTAACAAAGTGTAATGTTATTCAGTAGAACAAATGTGCCCAGTAACAAAATGTTATTAAATTCAGTAGAACAAATGTGCCCAGTAACAAAATGTTATTAAATTCAGTAGAACAAATGTGGCCTGTAGCAAAATGTTATTAAATTCAGTAGAACAAATGTGGCCTGTAGCAAAATGTTATTAAATTCAGTAGAACAAATGTGCCCAGTAACAAAATGTTATTAAATTCAGTAGAACAAATGTGGCCTGTAGCAAAATGTTATTAAATTCAGTAGAACAAATGTGGCCTGTAGCAAAATGTTATTAAATTCAGCAGAACAAATGTGGCCTGTAGCAAAATGTTATTAAATTCAGTAGAACAAATGTGGCCTGTAGCAAAATGTTATTAAATTCAGTAGAACAAATGTGGCCTGTAGCAAAATGTTATTACATTCAGTAGAACAAATGTGGGGCATGATACCCACTTTTTTTATCAAGCCTTTGTTATGGGATAGTCTCGACTAACATCATGAAGCTTTGCATGGGACAAAATCATCTAACATCATGGAGCTTTGCAAGGGACAAAATCATCTAACATCATGGAGCTTTGCATTGGGACAAAATCATCTAACATCATGGAGCTTTGCAAGGGACAAAATCATCTAACATCATGGGACTTTGGATGGGACAAAATCATCTAACATCATGGAGCTTGCCATCTTGACTAACATTATGGAGATGTTGCTGTCAAAAGCTGAACATGGTGACATGGAACAAATCAAAACATGAATATTGATGTAGAAATGATGCCACTGACATGATCTTGGCACCCAGCGAAACGATACAAACTTCTAGTATGTGCGTATAGTTATACATTCATTATGTTATAAATATATGTTTATTATCTGAACCACAGATTACATACACAGACTGATGTCTAATGACTGATATAGCGTAATCTACTATCAGTTCTGGACTGGTTCAACAGCAGCAACAATAACGTAGAAAACAAATTGATATGGTAATATCAATAACACTATTCATTCTTATCACAAGATACTTGAGTCATCATAGCAGTTAAACAGAGTGGAGACATTTAACTGTTAAATATACAACATGAAACCAACATGAAACATGCAGTAATAACATGGGTCAGACAGAACCTGGTAAGTATCAACATAAACAGTTGTATATACCCCCAAGTCTGTTAATACAAACAGTACATTATGTCCAAGTCTATCCATATAAATAGTACATTATGTCCAAGTCTATCCAGATAAACAGTAGATTATGTTCAAGTCTATCCACATAAACAGTAGATTATGTTCAAGTCTATCCACATAAACAGCAGATTATGTCCAAGTTTGTCCACATAAACAGTAGATTATGTTCAAGTCTATCCACATAAACAGTAGATTATGTCCAAGTTTGTCCACATAAACAGCAGATTATGTCCAGTCTATGCACATAAATAATAATGTTATCTAATTTCTTCCTTACTGGAGACTAGTGTTTCCACTGTATCCTTGGTCTCTTGCTGTCTGTTCACAGCGATGACCTCTGTCTCATTCCTAGCGACAGGCTGTCTCAAAACACTCGAATCTTCTTCACAACACTTCGGAAACTGAGTCGCAACCTCAACACGCTGTCGCTTGTGCAGATCAGTAAGCTGTTTGGTACCTATCTTGCAATAATTTTTTAGTACCCCAAGTCATCAAGTGCTGTGGCATTGTGGATCCACGGATTATATCCAGATGCACAGCAACAGAGGACAATGCAATCCATTAGTCTACTCTGATTGAGAGGCTTGTGTGTGCATGCTGCTGATGGTCGACCTGACTAAGCTTCATCAGTTACGCTTATTTTTCCCGCTTCAAATTTCTGTACCCATTTATAAACGTTTCACTCAGATATGTTCTCATTCCTATGCTGAGCCAACATCCTATAATGAATTTCAGCAGGTTTCATTAATTCTGCCCAAAGAAATCTCACTACAGCATTCTGCTTAACGATGATGCAATCACACATGGAGCATCCATGTTTATTTGATCTTGGTTTCAACTAGACTAAAGACAAAGCACTTATGCTGTGCATGTTCAAGCTGCCCATCAGCCATTGTGGACAAGCCGAGTGGTAGCAGCTTCTATTCTTTGTGGTTGCCAGTGAATTTTAACACTGCTTTTACTTGTTGATCTCTCTCCATATAAGTATATGAATCAGTGCAGTACGTCACAAACAACAGTCATATGTGACCCCAGGTTTATGCAAGGAAACAGACCAATGGCACTAGCAAGAATCAACTGCAGAACAGAAAACAAAAACTAGAGACAACTTATTCTTTGAATCGTTGAAGGCTGGAACTGCCAGGATGAATTCACAAACTGTGATCTTTAGTGCAAGAGAGCAACAGACTAGAGGCACCGCAGGCTGATTCTGGTGATGAGTAAACTTATTCTGATGCAATTTTACAAATGATCAAACAAGGATGGGAAATACGCAATCAGAGCCAGTATAACATGACGAATATTTCATCTTTCATCTCCATTTGTCACATTATTATTTATTGTCTTTTCTGTTGTTCCTGCAAGAAGCCATTTTGTCAAAATCCTGGCTGTATGTTGTTTTTGTTTTTACTGCATTTTCCTCTAATTTCTTTACTTCCATGATCCTAGAACATCTCCCGTCCTTATTTTGGTCTATGTTCTGTACAAGTCTGTGCTCATCTAGACAGTCTTGACTGTGGTGGAAAGACATACATTCTATGTGTGAGATGATGATGATGATGAAGAATATGTAGGGGTAGAATTTTTCTCTGACTGAGGACTTCTTCAACACAATTTGCTGGTCAAATGTTCACAGCTCACATGCTTGCTGGTCAAATGTTCACAGCTCAAATGTTCACAGCTCACATGCTTGCTGGTCAAATTTTCACAGCTCAAATGTTCGCTGGTCAAATTTTCACAGCTCAAATGTTAGCTGGTCAAATTTTCACAGCTCAAATGTTTGCTGGTCAAATTTTCACAGCTCAAATGTTCACTGGTCAAATGTTCACAGCTCAAATGTTCACTGGTCAGTTGAGTCTTGAGCAAATCACAACATGCTGAAATTACATGCACAAAAACTGAACAATTTGTTACACATAATGATGTAACATAACTGCGGTTTAGTGTCAACTCCACAATAACAGAAGAAAACTGAGTCCAGTACATAAATAATTTGTAGACAAATGAGAAACTGATCTAGTCTGGTATGATACACGTTTATCAATTCTTTGCATAAATTCTTGGACAGAAAAGTCTGTTTTTATAACAATGACATGATAAATAATTATATTCGGAATAATCACGGCAAGCAGTGGTTCTCCATAAATGTGATGTCATCATTAGTGGCACAGTCTCTGCACAATTGTTGAACATACTCATGATCTTCTGCAGGTCCAGATGTCATCATCTTTATCATTGACGCAGTTTCTTGATGCTTATTCTTTCATTATCATATCTTTTAATACTTTTTCCTCCACAAGCAGAGACTATGTTTTATTTCGAAATTATTTGTAGTTTATTGATGTTTTTCTCCTCCACAAGCAGAGATTGCACATGTTTTATTTGGGAATTATTTGTAGTTTCTTGATGTTTTTCCCCTCTACAAGCAGAGATTGTACATGCTTTATTTGGGAAATATTTGTAGTTTCTTGATGCTTTTCCCCTCCGCAAGCAGAGATTGTACGTTTTATTTAGGAATTATTTGTAGTTCCTTGATGTTTTCCCCCTCCCTCAGTAATCTTCCTTTCTTTCCTGGTAGTTTCTTGATTATTTCTCTTTCTAAACAAATCTTCCTTTAGTTGGTATACTTTCTTGGCGCTTTATTTGTGCATAAATAATACAAGTAAAATACACATAACATCATCTGCTGTAACCTCGATCACAAGATGGTGCAAAAGCGAGACTGAAAGAAAAAAAAATACTTTTATATTTGAAAATGCACTTGGAATATATCAGTTGTATAATGAATATATTACCTTTAAAAGGATATTTCAGTAACACATAATAATTAATAGTAATAAAAATAGCAATTCTATCTTACAAAGGCATCTGTGGATCAGGCAGATACTGTGTTAAGCTTTGCCCAGATAACTAATATTGTGAAAGTGTGTTAGTTGTGTTGCACGAACTCTCTCTGATGAAAATCAAGGTCCATCAATGTGTAAATCTAGATCAGATCTTGAGAGTACAAAAAATAAGCAGGAAAGAACCTTCCCCATCAAAGATCTGGCTACAATGTTTTTATGAAGAATTTACCCTTAATGGTCTCCCATGAGGTCTCGCTAAAGATACTATATGAACAAGGCGTGACTAGAAATTTTCAAGACTGAGACCATGACACTTAAACCTGTTGGAGTGATGCAATGCAACACCAGGTGGCAGTACTAGCACATGGCATGAATCAGTGTGCCAAGTGGGGCACAGCTAGGCTTGTGCTGTTAGTGGCGATGGTTGTTTGATGTCAGGGGTTTGTCATCTGATGATTTTCAGGATGAATGTAAAAGAGGAGCAAGTTTGCATCAGATTTTGTGTGAATCTTGGACAAACTGCAACAGAAACCCTGGAAAAGATTCAACAAGTTTTTAGTGGGCAGCCTCTTGGTCGGACGCAGGTATTTATGTGACCTGCGTGATTCACAGCTGGTCAAATATCAGCTGACCATGACAAGCACACAGAGAGGCCTTGTCAAGGCTGGTCAAATATCAGCTGACCATGACAACCACACAGAGAGGCCTTGTCAAGGCTGGTCAAATATCTGTTGACCTTGACAAGCACACAGAGAGGTCTTGACTTGCACAACTCCTCAAAATGACACAGACATTAGCTCAACCATGAGCTAGATATCTGACCATATCAGAGCTTTGTCAGAAGATTCTCACTGAAAGACTGGGCATGCACTACATCAAAGTCAGATTTGTCTTGAGGATCCTCACGGCTGCTCATGAGCAGCAGCATGTCACTGTCTGCACCGAGGATGAAACCTTGTCCAGGGTTTACACCTGGTGATGACAGCTTGTCCAGGGTTTACACCTGGTGATGACAGCATGTCCAGGGTTTACACCTGGTGATGACAGCATGTCCAGGGTTTACACCTGGTGATGACACCTTGTCCAGGGTTTACACCTGGTGATGACACTTTGTCTAGGGTTTACACCTGGTGATGACAGCATGTCCAGGGTTTACACCTGGTGATGACACCTTGTCCAGGGTTTACACCTGGTGATGACAGCATGTCCAGGGTTTACACCTGGTGATGACAGCATGTCAAGGGTTTACACCTGGTGATGACACCTTGTCCAGGGTTTACACCTGGTGATGACACCTTGTCCAGGGTTTACACCTGGTGATGACAGCATGTCCAGGGTTTACACCTGGTGATGACAGCTTGTCCAGGGTTTACACCTGGTGATGACAGCTTGTCCAGGGTTTACACCTGGTGATGACAGCATGTCCAGGGTTTACACCTGGTGATGACAGCATGTCCAGGGTTTACACCTGGTGATGACAGCATGTCCAGGGTTTACACCTGGTGATGACATCTTGTCCAGGATTTACACCTGGTGATGACACCTTGTCCAGGGTTTACACCTGGTGATGACACCTTGTCCAGGGTTTACACCTGGTGATGACAGCTTGTCCAGAGTTTACACCTGGTGATGACAGCTTGTCCAGGGTTTACACCTGGTGATGACAGCTTGTCCAGGGTTTACACCTGGTGATGACAGCCAGGTTTATGGTTATGAGCTGAAGACAAAGCAGCAACTGAACCAACAGAAAAACACATGAAAAACCAATGTCACAAGCATGGTGACATCGAGAGAACTGTGCACCAAGAATCTGTCCTCGCTGGCCAGACTGTGAACTCCGACTCCTGCCGTGATGTTTGGTGGCAACTGCGTTAAAATGTGATCGCAGCCTGTGGTGAGCAGTTTGGCTGCTTCACCATGACAGACATGACAGTGACCACGTAACACTTTTACGTGGTGACGGCCTCAGAAACAGGGCCTAACTCCGTATCCCCAATATGCCCTAATGGCGTGGAAACAGGGATTATATCTTTTACCTTTCACCATGACAATCCCCCTGCCCATGGTGTGCTCAACATCCAGCAGTTTCTGGCCAAGAACAACACGGCTGTTGTCCCCCCACCCCCACCCCCACCCCCCCCCCCCCAAATAAACCATTTATTTCTACAAGTTAACGGATGACACAACATATAATGAAGATAAATGATAGCAGATGAGATATAACATATGATAACAACTGATAGTAGATTATGACATGCATCATGAAGATATCTGACAGAGGATGATGACACAACATAGGATGATGGATAAAAAAAAAACATCACTCACCTTCTTCTGTGGTCCAGTCTTATTAGACTGGTTTTTGTCCTTGCCATTCTTGCTCTTTTTTTCTTCTTCTTTATTTGTATCTTCACTTTCTTCTTTCTTATCTTTGCTTTTGTCTTCACTCTTTTTATCCTCTTCCTCTTCACTTTTTTTACTCTTCACTTTCTTCTTTTTTTCTTCCTTGTCATTTACTTTTTCTTTCTTATTCTCTTTTTGCTTGTCTTTTTCTTTCTTTTTATTCACTTTCTCTCCTTCCTCTTCCTCATTATCTTCTTCCTGTTTATCTTTCTTCTTTTTTTTGTCTGTTTTCTCGTTCTTCTTATCTTTCTTGCTCTGAGAACAGAAAATAAACCTGAGTATCAGGGAGGATTTTGGAAGGCTAAGATAACAGTCAGACTTACACAGGATAAAGGTATACCACGGAGAAATTAGTGAAGATATCACATTAAATCAGTGAGTACAACATGTATGCCAGCAAGGATTATATATAACTATGTATCAATGAAGATTAATGTGTATGGAGGATTAAAGGTGAGAGGATCACTGAGAATTAAAAGTTAAAAACCTGAATTTATGTAGCTTTATTTATCAAACGTTTTACTCATGCAATATTTGTGTTTCGATATTAACTTTGTTCTGTGATACACCTATCAAAAATCTTATTAAAGAAGCCTTACAATTAAGTATGTCAAAGGTCAGAGTGTAGTAACCTTTCAGAATGCCAGACTGTAAGTAAAAAAAAAAACAGTATTTACCTTAGCTTTCTTTTCATTTATTTCTTCGTCCTCTACTTGTTCATCCTGAGATTCCTCTTCTTTGTTTTTATTTGTTTTCTGTGAGATATCTGAAGGAGGTAAGAAATGAAATAATTCAACATTCCATTTTTGAAAGCATAGCCAAGAAATGGAAACATTTAACATCTCACTTTGGAAAGTTATATGAAGCTGGATATATAACAAAAAAAAAAACATCACTCACCTTCTTCTGTGGTCCAGTCTTATTAGACTGGTTTTTGTCCTTGCCATTCTTGCTCTTTTTTTCTTCTTCTTTATTTGTATCTTCACTTTCTTCTTTCTTATCTTTGCTTTTGTCTTCACTCTTTTTATCCTCTTCCTCTTCACTTTTTTTACTCTTCACTTTCTTCTTTTTTCTTCCTTGTCATTTACTTTTTCTTTCTTATTCTCTTTTTGCTTGTCTTTTTCTTTCTTTTTATTCACTTTCTCTCCTTCCTCTTCCTCATTATCTTCTTCCTGTTTATCTTTCTTCTTTTTTTGTCTGTTTTCTCGTTCTTCTTATCTTTCTTGCTCTGAGAACAGAAAATAAACCTGAGTATCAGGGAGGATTTTGGAAGGCTAAGATAACAGTCAGACTTACACAGGATAAAGGTATACCACGGAGAAATTAGTGAAGATATCACATTAAATCAGTGAGTACAACATGTATGCCAGCAAGGATTATATATAACTATGTATCAATGAAGATTAATGTGTATGGAGGATTAAAGGTGAGAGGATCACTGAGAATTAAAAGTTAAAAACCTGAATTTATGTAGCTTTATTTATCAAACGTTTTACTCATGCAATATTTGTGTTTCAATATTAACTTTGTTCTGTGATACACCTATCAAAAATCTTATTAAAGAAGCCTTACAATTAAGTATGTCAAAGGTCAGAGTGTAGTAACCTTTCAAAATGCCAGACTGTAAGTAAAAAAAAAAACAGTATTTACCTTAGCTTTCTTTTCATTTATTTCTTCGTCCTCTACTTGTTCATCCTGAGATTCCTCTTCTTTGTTTTTATTTGTTTTCTGTGAGATATCTGAAGGAGGTAAGAAATGAAATAATTCAACATTCCATTTTTGAAAGCATAGCCAAGAAATGGAAACATTTAACATCTCACTTTGGAAAGTTATATGAAGCTGGATATATAACAAAAAAAGAAAAACATGAAAATATACTGTCCAAAAAAAGAAACGCATAGCTCATATGAGCTTCAGTTTTTATATGTTACGACAAAAAAATTTATTTCCCGGGTATCTCAAACCAAAAAAAAATTGTCGCCAAGATATCAGGTCCATGATTTAGCGTGAATTTTGCTATTATCATATATAGTCAGAACGCAGTAGCTGCCTTTGATAATCACACATTTTTTACCACGTTTATGGAAAAGTCGTGATTTTTGTGGTAAGCACAACTCACTTCCCATGCAAATGAAACCCTATAAAAGGATGAAGTTACATAAACAAATTCATTTTATTTTCAAGCAGACAATTATGGTGTCTCTATCGTAAAATTTATGAAACAATGCTATTGGTCACCTGCAGCAAGCAGGCGAAGTCAAAGTCAGGTTGCCAGGCATTTAAACATGTTTGGCACAGTTGCCAAGCCGATCGTTGCTTGCAGGTCGTCGTGTGTCTGGTCAAACTGTCTGGAACAGACTGCGTGAAACTGGACTGGTGGCACGATGACCTCACCGAGGTCCTGTCTTAACGAGATGCCATCGCCAAAATCGACTTGTTTGGGCCAACCAGCATCGGCCCTGGACAACTAACAATCAATGGAGACGTGTCTGGTTTAGTGAGAAATCTTCCTTTTTGTTGCACCGCCGTGATATGCGGAGAAGGGTCTATCGTATGCCAAATGAACATTTTGCCCAAAATTGCGTTGATGAAGCTCCACTGCACGGTGGTGGAGGTGTAATGGTATGGGGAATGATCAATTTCAATGGAAGGAGTTCATTGGTGCAGATTGAAGGAGGCTTGAATGCACAACGATACGTCAATGAAATTCTTTTACCCCATGTCCTTCCATTTTTGGCTGCGCAAAGGTCTGTGTTTCAACAGGGCAATGCCAGACCCCATTCTGCTCGGTTCACCACACAGTTCCTGACTGCCAACAACACTCTCACTCTTCCCTGGCCATCCTTGTCTCCAGACATATATCTAATCAAGCACCTATGGGATGAGCTGCAAAGATGTGTTTGTTGCCGAAACGTTTCTCCAGTCAATCGTCGTGATCTGTGGCAGGCACTCCAGGAAGAGTGGGCAGCCATCCCACAACCGCACATCAGACATCTAATTGCATCTATGCCCAGGAGATGCCAGTCGCTGATCAATTCAAGCGCAGGCCACACACCATACTAACTTGATAACCCCTGAGACTAACAAATTCTCGTCACACAGATGCAAGAAAATGTCAAGTGAGTGTTTTATGTATTATTATGTGCATTTTGACAATTTTATACATTCAATTTAAAAAGCTATAGAATGTCAAAGTTGTAGCTAAAATTAGGTCATCAGTAGTTATGCGTTTCTTTTTTTGAACAGTATATGATAAAAGAATGGTCTGGTAAAATGAATTAAGCTAATCAATGAATAATAATAATAATAATTTACATGGTCTGGTAAAATCAATGAAGCTAAATAAATAATAATACAATATGATCTGGTAAAATCAATGAAGCTAAATAAATAATAATACAATATGGTCTGGTAAAATCAATGAAGCTAAATAAATAATAACACATGGTCTGGTAAAATCAATGAAGCTAACTAAACTGTCAGATATGGGTCTTTGACGACTGATTCATAATGTGGTCTTCACTTCTACAGGAAGAAAATGGAACACATTTATTTTTTGAAAGTCATTACAGTACACAACAAGAACTTGACTCTCCTGATCTACAACTTGGCTTTCTTTGACTGATCTGGGTGATATTTTAGAACAGAACTGTTACACTGCCACATTCTGACCAAAGATTTGCTGGGAATCAACTCAAGAGAGATAACTGTGGAAACACAAAGCAGTGACACTTCACAACTGTTACATTTTTTATAATGAAGAAGAATATCAACATAAATGTCAATATCCACCCAGATTTTGTTGTCTTACCTTTCTTTTCTTTATTATCCTTTTTCTTTTTCTTACTCTGTGTCTTGTCTTTCACATCACCTTCATCATCATCATCATCATCATCATTCTGCTTTTTACCTGTTAGACAAAGAAAGGATTTTTTAAGATTCAGAAAGAAAAATAAATGATTGCACATCACAAACTGAACATACGCTAATAAATACTGAATACGTGTTTGAGACCAAGTAATGACTGAAAAGAACATGATTTAGCAGAGAAAAGCTCCAGGAATGTCTAATATTCAGAGATAAATGAAGTTATTCTTGATAGAGTACAATGTGAAGGGTGTCCACGGTGAAGTTTTATAAAACACAACAGGGCAGAACGAGAAAGAAGGACAGGACAACAAAAAGAGAAGAATGCAGGAGGAGGATAACAGCGGTTGAGTGTTCTACCAGCAAGAACTTGGCAGGAATCAACCTGATAACATCAAGACAAGACAGAGACAGGGTGCATGATGGAGGTCCACTGCTTATAATCAAACAAGACAAGACAGAGAAGGGGCCATGATGGAGGTCCACAGCTTATAATCAAACAAGACAAGACAGAGACAGGGTGCATGATGGAGGTCCACAGCTTATAATAAGACAAGACAGAGAAGGGGCCATGATGGAGGTCCACAGCTTATAATCAAACAAGACAAGACAGAGAAGGGGTATGATGGAGGTCCACTGCTTATAATCAAACAAGACAAGACAGAGAAGGGGCATGATGGAGGTCCACAGCTTATAATCAAACAAGACAAGACAGAGAAGGGGTATGATGGAGGTCCACTGCTTATAACAAAACACGATAAAACAGCAGTAACACAATAATTGGTGTATAAGTATACAACTATACACTAAACACTGCAGTAAAGCTGTGATACTAGAATGTATAAAATTGGAAAAAAGTAGGAGCAGCTTTATTACTTAACGATTACAAAGTTGTGACGTTTCGGCGTGAGCCTTAATCATACAAAAACATACAGGACGAAGAAATAGAGAGAGGAGATAAAGTATAGATTTACATGAATACTGTAAAAAAAAAAAAAAGGTACTTAGCTGTAAATAAGGTGTGGTTTGTCTGGCGGTGTGTGTCAGGAATGGATCTGGTAGGACGTGGAAATTGTTTAAATAGAGACCTGTGACATGTGGTCGGTGGGTTGTAACTGGGAGTGGTGGATGGGGAACCGGGGAGGGGAGAGAGAGTGACACACTACTGGCCTAGCTAGGAGAATTTGAAACAGGTGATTGGGGAAGAGATGTTGCAGAGAAGAGGGGTTGCTGAGAAAATAGCGGGGTTGCAGAGTGATGCTGTGAGGAAGTTTGAAAAGTAAAAAGGGGTGGATTTAGTGGAGAGGTACTATAATGATTGAAGAAGATGATGTTACGTGTAACTAAACAGCGAGTTTAACCCATGTGGTTCCAGCGTCCCATAATTTTGAATGCACCGGTTCTCAAGTGCCAGGCGGCTTGTGTCATCTGCGTGACATTGTTTAATGGCTGTTACCAGAAAATCAGATTTGCCTCTGTGGTTGGGGCCATTGAAATGATTTGGGACTGGTTTCGAAGCATGCTGGGTGATGTCGTATAGATGTTTTTGCATGCGGTCCCCTAATCTGAGGCCAGTCTCACCGATATATGTTATCCTGCATCTTTTGCACACGATGACATATATCACATTTCGGGACTTGCATGTGAATCCCTCATGAAGAGTGAGGATAGTTTTGGGAAAGGTGATTGTTTTCGTTTCCCAAACTACAAGGGCAGGTAACGCAGCGGGGGCGGTTACATTTTCTGGTGCCAACATACTTAAGGCTCTGCTTCAAGTGGCTGTGGACGAGGATGTCCTTAAGGTTTGGCTCACGTTTGTATGCCAATAGGGGTGCTTCAGAGAAAATGTTACGAGTAAAACAGCAGATGATGATAACATTTACAATAAGTAACAAAACAGCAGATAATGATAACATTTACAATAAGTAACAAAACAGCAGATAATGATAACATTTACAATAAGTAACAATACAGCAGGTGATGATAACATTTATAACCCGTAACAAAACAGCAGATGATAACATTTACAATAAGTAACAAAACAACAAATGATGATAACATTTACAAGAAGTAACATCTTGAAAAATCAATCTCATGGACATCTAATCACCTGTGTCTACTGAGTGATTGTCCTCATGCTTATCTTGCTTCTTCCTGGGCAGGGCGACTGGTGGCTGTGTCTGTGTGGACAAGTACAAAACAAGGCATCACACACTAGAATGATCAAACAAGACAAGACAGAGAAGGGGTATGATGGAGGTCCACTGCTTATAACAAAACACGATAAAACAGCAGTAACACAATAATTGGTGTATAAGTATACAACTATACACTAAACACTGCAGTAAAGCTGTGATACTAGAATGTATAAAATTGGAAAAAAGTAGGAGCAGCTTTATTACTTAACGATTACAAAGTTGTGACGTTTCGGCGTGAGCCTTAATCATACAAAACATACAGGACGAAGAAATAGGGAGAGGAGATAAAGTATAGATTTACATGAATACTGTAAAAAAAAAAAAAAAAAGGTACTTAGCTGTAAATAAGGTGTGGTTTGTCTGGCGGTGTGTGTCAGGAATGGATCTGGTAGGACGTGGAAATTGTTTAAATAGAGACCTGTGACATGTGGTCGGTGGGTTGTAACTGGGAGTGGTGGATGGGGAACCGGGGAGGGGAGAGAGAGTGACACACTACTGGCCTAGCTAGGAGAATTTGAAACAGGTGATTGGGGAAGAGATGTTGCAGAGAAGAGGGGTTGCTGAGAAAATAGCGGGGTTGCAGAGTGATGCTGTGAGGAAGTTTGAAAAGTAAAAAGGGGTGGATTTAGTGGAGAGGTACTATAATGATTGAAGAAGATGATGTTACGTGTAACTAAACAGCGAGTTTAACCCATGTGGTTCCAGCGTCCCATAATTTTGAATGCACCGGTTCTCAAGTGCCAGGCGGCTTGTGTCATCTGCGTGACATTGTTTAATGGCTGTTACCAGAAAATCAGATTTGCCTCTGTGGTTGGGGCCATTGAAATGATTTGGGACTGGTTTCGAAGCATGCTGGGTGATGTCGTATAGATGTTTTTGCATGCGGTCCCCTAATCTGAGGCCAGTCTCACCGATATATGTTATCCTGCATCTTTTGCACACGATGACATATATCACATTTCGGGACTTGCATGTGAATCCCTCATGAAGAGTGAGGATAGTTTTGGGAAAGGTGATTGTTTTCGTTTCCCAAACTACAAGGCAGGTAACGCAGCGGGGGCGGTTACATTTTCTGGTGCCAACATACTTAAGGCTCTGCTTCAAGTGGCTGTGGACGAGGATGTCCTTAAGGTTTGGCTCACGTTGTATGCCAATAGGGGTGCTTCAGAGAAAATGTTACGAGTAAAACAGCAGATGATGATAACATTTACAATAAGTAACAAAACAGCAGATAATGATAACATTTACAATAAGTAACAAAACAGCAGATAATGATAACATTTACAATAAGTAACAATACAGCAGGTGATGATAACATTTATAACCCGTAACAAAACAGCAGATGATAACATTTACAATAAGTAACAAAACAACAAATGATGATAACATTTACAAGAAGTAACATCTTGAAAAATCAATCTCATGGACATCTAATCACCTGTGTCTACTGAGTGATTGTCCTCATGCTTATCTTGCTTCTTCCTGGGCAGGGCGACTGGTGGCTGTGTCTGTGTGGACAAGTACAAAACAAGGCATCACACACTAGAATGATCAAATCACAGACAGTAACTTAACACACTAAGATGATCAAATCACAGACAGTAACTTAACACACTAAGATGATCAAATCACAGACAGTAACTTAACACACTAAGATGATCAAATCACAGACAGTAACTTAACACACTAAGATGATCAAATCACAGACAGTAACTTAACACACTAAGATGATCAAATCACAGACAGTAACTTAACACACTAAGATGATCAAATCATAGACAGTAACTTAACACACTAAGATGATCAAATCATAGACAGTAACTTAACACACTAAGATGACCAAATCACAGACAGTAACATGACACACTAAGATGATCAAATCACAGACAGTAACATGACACACTAAGATGACTAAATCACAGACAGTAACATGACACACTAGGATGATCAAATCACAGACAGTAACATGACACACTAGGATGATCAAATCACAGACAGTAACATGACACACTAAGATGACTAAATCACAGACAGTAACATGACACACTAGGATGATCAAATCACAGACAGTAATGTTCTGGGCGACAGAATCTGGAGCCTGACTTGAAGACAGACAAACTAGCTATCACTTTCATGTGATGTATGAAACAAGATACAAAATATTATATGTTAGTGTGGATGGGTTAGCACTAATATAAAATGTTCTAAGAAACATAATAGCATCTAAAAATATTTAAAATAGCAGAACACGGTGTTGTATGATTAGACCTCGAAAGCTTTGCTGTTTCCTATTTGTAATATTTGTATCTATAAATATTTATAACCAAATATAAGTTTTTTTTAAATTATATGATATAATATATGATATAATAAGATATAATAACAAGTAACAGGTGATACATATGTAATTCATATGTCCTAACTAAAAATACATAAATGATAGAGGTATGTTACATTTATAATCAATTATATACTGTTCAAAAAAATTAATGAAACACTACTGTAGTCGTAATTGACGCCAAATTTCAAACTTGTATCAAAATTTTATTTTATAGAATTAATGTTTCAATCTTGGCATGAAGAAACTTTAAGACTTTAACAATGAAATGATTCATTAAATTTGGTTTGGACTTTTATTCTTTGCAACTGAGGCCTCCGTTTCAGTAAGGTGTATGGCCTCCTCTGGCCTGTATCACAGAACGACATCTCCTTGACATGGATCCGATTAGCCGTTGGATCTGTTTTTGGTGAGATGGCTGCCCACTCTTCCCAAAATGCAAGAAACAACTGTCAGAGATTGGTTGGTGCCACATGTCGCTGGCAGACTTGTTTGTTGAGTTCATCCCATAAGTGTTCTATTGGGTTCATGTCTGATGACATGAATGGCCATAGAATGGTCTGGACGTTGTTGTCGGCGAGGAACTGGGTGGTGAGTTGTGCCACGTGAGGTCGAGCGTTATCCTGCTGAAAAATCGACCCTGGTGCAGCCAGAAATGGAAGGACATGAGGACGAAGAATTTCAGCGACGTACTGTTGAGCATTCATGCGTCCTTCAACTTGCACCAGGTCACTTCTTCCCATGAAGCTGATCATCCCCCACACCAGTACACCTCCACCATCATGTGGAGGAGCCTCATCCACGGAATTCTGGGTATAGCGCTCATGGACTCTGCGGTAAACTCTTCTCCATCTATAGTGTTGCTGGAGCAGAAAGAATGATTCATCACTAACTCAAACCCATCTCCAATCATTAGTAATGGTTCATTGATGATGCTGGTTCACCCACTGCAGTCAGTTCTGGCGATGATGGCCTGTAAGAACAGGACCTCTGTAGGGTCTTCTAGCCCAAAGACCAGCGTCATGCAGCTGGTTCCTAACCATTTGATCTGAAATTCAACGAGTTACTATCATTGACTGGACTGTTGAGGACGAAGATGCAAATCGATTCCTGAGGTGATGCAGCCGTATGAAGCTATCTTCAACAGGAATTGTGACTATGGGTCTTCCACTGCGCGGCCGGTCTGCAACTGAGCCAGTTTCTTGAAATTGTCTCCAAAGGCGACTAATGGTGCTTCTTCTTCTTTAGCTTTCCGAGCCATTAAGGCTGATTGCTGTAGATAAAGTTTGGCTCCATTTCTCTCTATTTCTAATCTTCTCTCTCCAGTTGGTGACACCAATTTATTTTATACTCTCCTATGTTGTCTTTCCATCTCTGTCTTGGTCAACTCCTTGGTCTTGTTTCCCTCATCTCTTGTGCATACATCATTTTCGTTTATCTGTTCTCTTCCATTCTTTTTACATGCCCCAGCCAGAGTAGTCTGTTCTGTTTCAAGACATTTATAATTCGTTGGGATTTAAATAAGCTGTTAAGTTCTGTGTTCTTTTTAGCTCTCCCACATTAAATTGTCTAGTCACTACACTTTGTGACTGTCCAGTCTGTAAATGTCCAATGATGATGAGTCGTTGTTCTGTAGTGAGATGAGCCATACTTGCGCATTAAATTTTCAAATGAATTGATTCAAGGAGCGTCAATCTTTTATAGGCATTCATTAACATGGTCAGTGAGTTTTGTGTTCAGCAAGTTTCACAGGACTCTCGTAAACTTGTTTGCAGACCTGAGGCGTGAGACATGGCCAGAAGACACAAGCTTGGGGCAAAAGCTTTGGGACTCCTATCAGGATCTGGAGAGGATTGTGGACTTTGCCATATCAACAGGGATCAAGATCTGATGTGACCAACAAGCTCGAAAGCAGAAGAAGAAGAAGAAGAAGAAGAAGAAGAAGAAGAAGAAGAAGACTAGTGTTGCTTTTCTGTGCTCATGAATCATATGCTGAGTACAATTCAGGTCAGCATGTGAAGTTGATGTCCAAGTGAATGTTTCAGGCATTTTACCCTTGTCTGATCAGTAAACTTCAGTTTAAATGGCAACATTGTATTTGTAGCGTTTCTTTCTTTTTTTTTTTGGACAGTATATTATTTCTGTAAACAAATAAACATTATATAATAATGCAGATAAACATACAAAGGGGTGCAGCTGCCAAGTGCAAAAATATACTGGTTGTAAAAACATAACTGACAAGCAGAGGGCATGGACAAAGCAAACATAAAATGAAAATAAATTTTTTAAAAATGTTTGCACGGGCAGGGTTTTTTTTGTGTGTAGAATTAGCGTAATTTATAGTTCATAGCCAAATAAAACTGTTGAGACAGAAAGTAATGGGTCAATGCTGCATAAAACAGTTGAGACAGCAAGTCACTGCCTGGGAAGAACTGCTCAAACAGTAAATAATAAATCACCGACTGAGTAAAACAGCTTAAACAGTAAGTAATAAATCACTGACTGAGTATAACACTTCAAACAGTAAGTAATAAATCACTGACTGAGTATAACACTTCAAATAGTAAGTAATAAATCACTGACTGAGTATAACACTTCAAACAGTAAGTAATAAATCACTGACTGAGTATAACACTTCAAATAGTAAGTAATAAATCACTGACTGAGTATAACACTTCAAACAGTAAATAATAAATCACCGACTGAGTAAAACAGCTTAAACAGTAAATAATAAATCACCGACTGAGTAAAACAGCTTAAACAGTAAGTAATAAATCACTGACTGAGTATAACACTTCAAACAGTAAGTAATAAATCACTGACTGAGTATAACACTTCAAACAGTAAGTAATAAATCACTGACTGAGTAAAACAGCTTAAACAGTAAGTAATAAATCACTGACTGAGTAGAACACTCAAACAGTAAGTAATAAATCACTGACTGAATAGAATACTTCAAACAGTAAGTAATAAATCACTGACTGAGTATAACACCTCAAACAGTAAGTAATAAATCACTGACTGAGTAAAACAGCTTAAACAGTAAGTAATAAATCACTGACTGAGTAGAATACTTCAAACAGTAAGTAATAAATCACTGACTGAGTATAACACCTCAAACAGTAAGTAATAAATCACTGACTGAGTAGAACAGCTTAAACAGTAAGTAAAGTATTACTGACTGTCGTGTCAAACTGTCACTTTCTGAATATTCAAGTCTCTTCTGATGGTCTTGAATGTAATTGTTGTCATATGTGAAAAGAACACATTTCCCAATTTGCATCACTTTTTTATTGTGTTTTTCACAAAAACAATCATTTTTAATATTTTTACATTTAAAATCAGTGAAAATTCCATCAAATTTCATTTCTAATTCTCTCTCTGTAGATTTATCCATGCCATAACCTGTGAAATAATCTACAAATCTCACTATCTGCTACTACACATCAAGTGAATCCCATCATAACCCATGAAATAATCTACAAGTTTCACTATCTACTATTATACTTCAGGTGAATCCCATCATAACCTATGAAATAATCTACAAATCTCACTATCTGCTTCATACTTCAGGTGAATCACATGATTCATCTACACTGTCAATTACTTTCACTTAAAGACCCTACAAATAAGTGACCATCTCATGAGTGATCAGAAAAAGGAGATGGACATACGTCAGTCACATGATGAGAAGAAACAGTCAGAGATTCCTATAACAAGCTATCAAGTGGAATACAACAGGCCAAAGAAAAAGAGGCCGACCATGGGAAACTCTAAAGAGGACACTGTTAAGAGAGGCCAAATTAGTAGGCATAAAATCCCTTGATGAGGTTGAAAAGCGTGCCAAAAACAGGAAAACTAGGTGAACTACCATGCAAGCCCTATGTGACATTTAATGGCATGGGAATGATGTAAGAAATAAATGTGCTATATAACTGGCATTTGTGAGGGGAAAAAACATGCACTCAAAGAAATGGCATGACAGCATTTCATAATGCACATCTAATTTAAACAGGGAAAAAGCAAAGTTAAAAAAGGAAACTTAAGCAGAAACTTCACACACCAATCAAAACGCTTGCTCTTACTATATTTGGAACGGACACTTCCTCCGTGTGATCGTCAATATTATTTGTCTCCTCTGTTTTGTCACTGATGTTCTGATGTTCAACATCTGATTTTGTCATGTCCTGAATTTTAGCATTCTCAAGGTCATAATCACCTGTTTGGCTATTATCAAGGTCAGATTCAGGGTCCATGACATCTGTCTTTTCACTTTCATCTTCTTTCTCATTTTGATTTTGTAGTATTTTCTTCGTCCTTCTTTTTTCACTACCACTATAATCATCATCTTCATCATCACCATCACTGCCATCCTGTAAAACCATGCAGGCAGCTATCAGAGAAAGGAATGCTGGGACTTCAACATTTAGTACACATGTATACCTGTACATGTTTTCAAACATCAACTGTGTCTGTGTAACTGTTAGATTCTCTGCCCTTGTTGTCTGCTGTAGCTACAGCTCATCATATGAATGATGTACTTCACATTTGGTAACTTACTTGTTCAATGCTGACCATCTAAACAATTCTGTTAAGTGACTAAGTGTTGACAATCAACAGTTCTGTTAAATGATGACTGAATGTTGACCAACAACAGTTCTGTTAAATGATGACTGAATGTTGACAATCAACAGTTCTGTTAAATGATGACTGAATGTTGACAATCAACAGTTCTGTTAAATGATGACTGAATGTTGACAATCAACAGTTCTGTTAAATGATAACTGAATGTTGACAATCAACAGTTCTGTTAAATGAACACATTTCCCAATTTGCATCACTTTTTTATTGTGTTTTTCACAAAAACAATCATTTTTAATATTTTTACATTTAAAATCAGTGAAAATTCCATCAAATTTCATTTCTAATTCTCTCTCTGTAGATTTATCCATGCCATAACCTGTGAAATAATCTACAAATCTCACTATCTGCTACTACACATCAAGTGAATCCCATCATAACCCATGAAATAATCTACAAGTTTCACTATCTACTATTATACTTCAGGTGAATCCCATCATAACCTATGAAATAATCTACAAATCTCACTATCTGCTTCATACTTCAGGTGAATCACATGATTCATCTACACTGTCAATTACTTTCACTTAAAGACCCTACAAATAAGTGACCATCTCATGAGTGATCAGAAAAAGGAGATGGACATACATCAGTCACATGATGAGAAGAAACAGTCACAGATTCCCATAACAAGCTATCAAGTGGAATACAACAGGCCAAAGAAAAAGAGGCCGACCATGGGAAACTCTAAAGAGGACACTGTTAAGAGAGGCCAAATTAGTAGGCATAAAATCCCTTGATGAGGTTGAAAAGCGTGCCAAAAACAGGAAAACTAGGTAATGGCATGGGAATGATGTAAGAAATAAATGTGCTATATAACTGGCATTTGTGAGGGGAAAAAACATGCACTCAAAGAAATGGCATGACAGCATTTCATAATGCACATCTAATTTAAACAGGGAAAAAGCAAAGTTAAAAAAGGAAACTTAAGCAGAAACTTCACACACCAATCAAAACGCTTGCTCTTACTATATTTGGAATGGACACTTCCTCCGTGTGATCGTCAATACTATTTGTCTCCTCTGTTTTGTCACTGATGTTCTGATGTTCAACATCTGATTTTGTCATGTCCTGAATTTTAGCATTCTCAAGGTCATAATCACCTGTTTGGCTATTATCAAGGTCAGATTCAGGGTCCATGACATCTGTCTTTTCATTTTCATCTTCTTTCTCATTTTGATTTTGTAGTATTTTCTTCGTCCTTCTTTTTTCACTACCACTATAATCATCATCTTCATCATCACCATCACTGCCATCCTGTAAAACCATGCAGGCAGCTATCAGAGAAAGGAATGCTGGGACTTCAACATTTAGTACACATGTATACCTGTACATGTTTTCAAACATCAACTGTGTCTGTGTAACTGTTAGATTCTCTGCCCTTGTTGTCTGCTGTAGCTACAGCTCATCATATGAATGATGTACTTCACATTTGGTAACTTACTTGTTCAATGCTGACCATCTAAACAATTCTGTTAAGTGACTAAGTGTTGACAATCAACAGTTCTGTTAAATGATGACTGAATGTTGACCAACAACAGTTCTGTTAAGTGATGACTGAATGTTGACCAAAAACAGTTCTGACAGATCCACTAACATGCTCTATATGACTGACAGATCCACTAACATGCTCTATATGACTGACAGATCCACTAACATGCTCTACATGACTGACAGATCCACTAACATGCTCTACATGACTGACAGATTCACTAACATGCTCTACATGTCTGACAGATCCACTAACATGCTCTACATGACTGACAGATCCACTAACATGCTCTACATGACTGACAGATCCACTAACATTCTCTGAAGGACATGCAAAGATGTGATACTTAACCTAGGAAAAAACTAACTAACGTTTGTAAATTTCAAATATTTGGAAAAATTATAAAAACATGCAAGTACACAGTATTCAGATTTGAGAAATATGATTGAAAACTGAAATCTGAAGTTAGCAAGTATCACAGTTTGAGAACATCTTTGATAAGATTATGAAAACTGGTATGTACAAAGCTTGAGACAAATGCCCACCAAATGACATGAGATGACACTTGTCTATGACAGTGAATTATCTAAATTCCTCTCCTGCTTCGTTACATCAGGACTATTTTTGCATCATTACTGCTTATCTTTTTGTCATTGTACTTTTTTTTATCACATAACCTGAGAATCTGTGATATCTTCCTCCATCTGTTTGTCTGCGATGGACTGATCACATACCTTTTTTTACTTTTGAATAAATTTCTCTGATGGAAGCACTATAAAATTAACTGCATATATAAAGAAGAGATATTATATTTATTGGGGAAGAATATATAAATAGTTGTAGATATATGGAAACAATACTATGACATGCACCAGGCAATGCCCATAACCCAAATACAAAGATTATACAGAGAAAATATTTAATGAATAAAATGTAGGTAAATGATTACAAGTACAGTGAGTGAGCCAAGTATGAACGATTAGTCTGAACAAACTGCAGACAAAACACTTCTACAGTGAGTGAGCCAAGTATGAACGATTAGTCTGAACAAACTGCAGACAAAACACTTCTACAGTGAGTGAGCCAAGTATGAACGATTAGTCTGAACAAACTGCAGACAAAACACTTCTACAGTGAGTGAGCCAAGTATGAATGATTAGTCTGAACAAACTGCAGACAAAACACTTCTACAGTGAGTGAGCCAAGTATGAATGATTAATCTGAACAAACTGCAGACAAAACACTTCCACAGTTTGTGAGTCAAGTATGAATGATTAATCTGAACAAACTGCAGACAAAACACTTCTACAGTTTGTGAGTCAAGTATGAATGATTAATCTGAACAAACTGCAGACAAAACACTTCCACAGTTTGTGAGTCAAGTATGAATGATTAGTCTGAACAAACTGCAGACAAAACACTTCTACAGTGAGTGAGCCAAGTATGAATGATTAATCTGAACAAACTGCAGACAAAACACTTCTACAGTGAGTGAGCCAAGTATGAATGATTAATCTGAACAAACTGCAGACAAAACACTTCTACAGTGAGTGAGTCAAGTATGAATGATTAATCTGAACAAACTGAAGACAAAACACTTCTACAGTGAGTGAGCCAAGTATGAATGATTAGTCTGAACAAACTGCCGACAAAACACTTCTGCAGTGAGTGAGTCAAGTATGAATGATTAATCTGAACAAACTGCAGACAAAACACTTCTACAGTGAGTGAGCCAAGTATGAATGATTAATCTGAACAAACCGCAGACAAAACACTTCCACAGTTAGTGAGCCAAGTATGAATGATTAATCTGAACAAACCGCAGACAAAACACTTCTACAGTGAGTGAGCCAAGTATGAATGATTAGTCTGAACAAACCGCAGACAAAACACTTCTACAGTGAGTGAGCCAAGTATGAATGATTAGTCTGAACAAACCGCAGACAAAACACTTCTACAGTGAGTGAGCCAAGTATGAATGATTAGTCTGAACAAACCGCAGACAAAACACTTCTACAGTGAGTGAGCCAAGTATGAATGATTAGTCTGAACAAACCGCAGACAAAACACTTCTACAGTGAGTGAGCCAAGTATGAATGATTAGTCTGAACAAACCGCAGACAAAACACTTCTACAGTGAGTGAGCCAAGTATGAATGATTAGTCTGAACAAACCGCAGACAAAACACTTCTACAGTGAGTGAGTCAAGTATGAATGATTAATCTGAACAAACTGCAGACAAAACACTTCCACAGTTAGTGAGTCAAGTATGAATGATTAATCTGAACAAACTGCAGACAAAACACTTCCACAGTTTGTGAGTCAAGTATGAATGATAAATCTGAACAAACTGCAGACAAAACACTTCTACAATGAGTGAGTCAAGTATGAATGATAAATCTGAACAAACTGCAGACAAAACACTTCTACAATGAGTGAGTCAAGTATGAATGATTAATCTGAACAAACTGCAGACAAAACACTTCCACAGTTTGTGAGTCAAGTATGAATGATAAATCTGAACAAACTGCAGACAAAACACTTCTGACACAGAGAAAGGAAAGTAATAAGAAACGGACTGTGTATTTAACTCCAGACTCCAGAAAGTAGGGTAAACATCTAAACAAGAGAGGGCGATAACACTATTATCTCTGCTATGAAGTATTTCAGATAATAAATATGCATTGCAAGGAAAAGTATAAACTTTATAGACAAATGCATTTACAACATAAGGGAAAGTATCACATTTACTGAATCTTTACAAAGATATACAAGGGCAAAGAAAAGTTTTTTAAAAAAAGTATAATTTTACATCTATTTAAATGTGAGAAGTACAATGATCTGGTCAAGCAACTGAGGCAGGGGGCAGGAGTCAGGGCAAAAGTGATAGCTGTAGAAGTGGGAGCAAGAGGATTCGTAGCAACATCAGCATACGACCTATGTAAGCAACTGGGCATAAAGGGACAAGCAAGAGCAAGGGCATTGAAAAGCCTTTCTGACACAACAGAAAAGGCTTCATGCTGGCTGTGGAGTATGCGAAAAAAGCACTGAGAACATAAATGGTTTCGTTTGTCACAACCAATACCAGTCCTCCATAGCTAAATCGCTGAAGACGCACTTCAAAGTGCAGTGCCAACTCAATCTCGGGACGAAAATAGCACCAACTCACAAGACCTTTGGGAGTCATGACCCAGAGGGGCCCACCCCCTCTTACAGTGTCAGAAGTTTAATAGGGCCGAAACACTTATCTTTTGGGGGTGTGAAGTACTTCCTCTGGTGATCTGAAGGAATTGTGTTGTTGTTCCGCTCTATATAGTAGAGAGTTTCCTGCATAATTTTACACTGATATACAGATGCAGTTCAAGGAAATGTATAGACTTTATAAGAAATACGTATATAATGCAAAGAAAAGTCTAAACTTTATACACAAATACATTTACAAGAAAAAGTATGAACTTTACATAGCTACATAATACAAGTAAAGGTATAAACTAATATCTACAGTAGATATTATGATAAGTCTGCCTTAGGAGTTCATCAGAGTAAATAAACACCATCACAGCTAATGTAGATATTATCACAGGATGACATTAGAAGTCTATCATCTTATCACAGGATGACATTAGGAGTCCATCATCTTATCACAAGATGACATTAGGAGTCCATCATCTTATCACAGGATGACATTAGGAGTCCATCATCTTATCACAGGATGAAACTGGGAGTCCATCATCTTATCACAAGATGACATTAGGAGTCCATCATCTTATCACAGGATGACATTAGGAGTCCATCATCCTATTACAGGATGACATTAGGAGTCCATCAAAGAATGGCACAGATGTCATTGTTACAGATAATGAAAAACTGAACAAAAAACAGAGTTTCTACCTTGTGACCAGATGTTTGTTGTGACTGCTGCACATGAAGCCGTGGAGATATAGGAGGTCTTCGAACTTCCTGATGTACACATAGAAAAATAAACTTACTTGTCAACAAAGCTTAGATACAAACACAGACTTGTCAATATGTATAAACTAGGAAAAAAGTAGGATCAGCTTTATTACTTAACAATTACAAAGTTGAGACGTTTCGGCATGAGCCTTAATCATACAAAAACATACAGGACGAAGAAACAGAGAGAGGAGATAAAGTATAGATTCACATGAATGCTATTAAAAAAAAATTAATAATGAATATAGTCTTTAGCTGTAACTGTAAGATGTGGCTTGTCCAATGCTGTGTGTCAGAAATGGGCATGGTAGGGCGTAGAGACTGTTTAAATGGAGGCTTGTGATGTGTGGTCGGTGGGTCGTAACTGGGGGTGGTGGGTGGGGACACCATGGAGGGGAGAGAGAGTGGTACAATGTTAACCTGGAGAAGGTGAAACATATGATTATAGTTAAGGTAGAGGGGTTGTAACGTGATGCTGTGAGGATGTTCTGAACTATGTGTAACATGTGAGAAGGGAGTGGAGCTTAGTAGAGAGGGATTATAATTGAGAGGGATTATAATTGTTGAAGAGGAGAATGTTAGGTGTAGCTGAATAGAGAGTTTAACCAGTGTGGTTCCAGCATCCCATAATCCTGAATGTAGCGGTTCTCAAGCACTAGGTGGCTTGTGTCATGTGTGTGACATTGTTTGATGGTTGTTACCAGAAAATCAGATTTGCCTCTGTGGTTGGGGCCACTGAAATGATTTGGGACTGGTTTCGAAGCTTGCTGGATGATATCATACAGATGTTTCTGCATGTGGTCTCCTAATCTGAGGCCAGTCTCACCAATATACATTATACTGCATCTTTTGCATATGACGACATATACCACATTATGAGACTCCCCTCACGAAAAGTGAGGATAGTTTTGGGAAAGGTGATCTTTTTCGTTTCTTAGACTACAGGGCAGGTAATGCAATGGGGGTGGTTACATTTTCTGGTACCAATTTATGTAAGGCTCTGCTTCAAGTGGCTGTGGACGAGGATGTTCTTAAGGTTTGGCTCACATTTGTATGCCAACAGGAGTAGATCAGAGAAAATGTCGCGAGTGTTGGGACTGAGTTGGATTAGTGGCAGATGACGATAAAGAATTTTCTTAACCATCTGACCATGCGGGTGGAAAGGCAATACTAACTTAACTCTGTCCAGTGGAGTAACAGGCTTTTTTCTGAATGCTTCTTTATGGCTCACTAGTTGGATACGGTTGAAAGCTTCATGAAGGACATTTTCTGGGTAGTGGTGATGACGGAAAAATTCTAATAACTTGTCCATAAAGCTTAGAAACAAGTAGACAGAAGTATTTCTTTACACTTATGACATGGCAGAATCCAGCTTACAAGTGAAGCAATATACCACAGAAAAGATGTCTTTTTGTAAATGATATATTCTCATATTTTCATAAATGTTTGCACAGATTGTCCTATTTGAAATGTCAATCAAAGACCAAACTTTAAATGGAAGCAGATCTGAAGAAAAATTCTCTAAAATTGGTGGGAGATGACACGAACCTTCTAGGCCAGTAGAACGAAAAAAAAAAAAAGGTGGCACTACAAAGAAATCCTGTTAACATTAGTTGGGTTGGAACTATTGGGAATAAAGATTTGATGTTATCGCCATTTTCTTTTTGGCAAATATTTCCATGAAACCAAGCTGTTTTTAAAGTCTCATATACTTAATGCATTTATCTCATGTCTCATAAATAAATAGCTATTTATCCCATAAATGCATAGTTACATGTCCTATAAATGTATAACCACATGCCTCATAATTACATGGTTATTTAACCAATAAATGCATGACTACGTCCCATAAATATACAGCTACACATCCTATAAATGCATTTTTAATGTCCCATAACAGCATAGCCACATGTCCCATAATACATGGCAACTTATCCCATAAATTAATAGCTGTAATTACATTTTCCAACAGCTTCAATAACTTGTTAGACAACCATAAAGGTAAAAGGTAAAATTCCTGTTTCATTCATTCATTCCTTTGCATGTCCCTTGCGGAACTTTGCCTCCCAAACAGCACTCCTGTAGGCCTCTCGGTTGTGAGCAAGATGGCCTGCTGCTGCTGCATCCATTTCCAGATCATCAATGATGTCTTGCAGCCATCTTCGTTTCGGTCTTCCTCTTTTTCTTTTTCCCATTATGTATCCTTCCAATACGGTCTTCTCCAAATTATCATGACGTTTAATGTGTCCAAAATATTTAACTTTTCTCTCTTTAATCCTCTTTACTAGCCAGCCTTCTTCAATATTAAGCTCTTGTAGTACAGATATATTTGTTCTTTTTTGTGTCCACGATATTTGGAGAACTCTTCTATAGCATTTACATTCAAAGGCATTTATGTGTTTCTCAGCTGTTTTGTTAAGTGTCCAGGTCTCACAGGCATATGTTGCGATGGGAAAGATGCATGCCCTTAAAAATCTTATTTTTGTGGTTCTGTCTGCCTCTCCACAGATTCTTTATTTGTTTTACTTTCTGAAGAGCAATAGATGTCCTCCTTTTAATTTCCCTCATTGTATCTCCATTATTAGTTAGTAGTGATCCAAGATATTCAAAACTCTCCACTTCTTCCAGTTTTTCCTCATTGATACATATTTCAGTTGCCTTGTTTGTTTTGTCAGTTGTCATCACTTTAGTTTTCTTTGCATTAAGATAGAGGTTCTGCTCTTCGCTGTTCTTGCGGACTGACATAACTAGTTTTTCCATTCCTTCTTGTGTTGTGGACAGCAATACTGTGTCATCAGCATATCTAATCTCTGGTATTTCATAACCTCCAACTGTTATGGCATCGTATATTCTTTGTCTACATCTTTTCTAACATTCCTCATTATTTTCAGTATACAAGTTAAATAAGTAGGGTGACAATATGCACCCCTGACGGACCCCTTGTTTTATGTCAAACCAAGTTGTTGTTTCACCATTTATTCTTACTGCTGCTTGTTGGTCCAAATACAGCAGTGATGTTAATTGTATCAAATGTGTTGGAAATCCCATTTTTTCCATTATTTCCCAAAGTTTCTGGTGTTGTACACAATCAAATGCCTTTGAGTAGTCTATAAAGGATAAATATAGATTCACATTAAACTCCCTGCATTTCTCTATTATTAATCTTAGATTGAATATATGATCTCTTGATCCTCTTCCTTGCCTGAAGCCAGCTTGGACCATATTGACTTCTTCTTCTATTTTCTTCGAAGTCTACCCATTATGATTTTTAACAGAATTTTACTGGCATGACTAATCAGGGCAACAGTTCTGTAGTTGGTGCATAATTTCAGGTTACCCTTTTTTGGCAGTGGTATGAATACAGTTCTTTTCCATTCTTTTGGCCAAATACCTGAATGCCATATCTTTTACATAGTGCATGATAGATTGTTGCACACTCCTTTCCTCCTGCTTTAATAAATTCAGCGGTTATCTCATCACATCCTGGTGATTTACCATTTTTCAGATTCTTTATTGCCCATAAAACTTCTTCCATTGTCGGCTCGGGTTCTTTCTCCTCCAATAATAATTCACACTGTTGATTTCTGCTTCCACAGTCGGTTGTTTCATACATTCTTTTGCAATATTCCTTCCATCTTTCCAGAATTTCCTCTGTCTCTGTCAGGGTATTCCCCATCTCATCACAAATTACATTTAGCTTAGGTGTGACATTTCTCGTCAATGTCTTCATTTCTTTAAACATTTCACTATCTCTTCCACACCTCTGATGTTCTTCTATTCTTTCACAACAATCTTGTATGTATGTTTTTTTGTCTTTTCTTATGTTTCTTCGTACTTCTTTTGTTAAAGTTTTATATTTATCTTTGTTGTTTGTCACTCTCCATTGCGTCTTCATTCTCTACATTGTTTTATCAGTTCTAGTGTACCTGCTGTGATCCATCTATTCTTTTGTGTTTTCTTTACTGGAACCATGTCTTTAGCTGTTGTTACTAAGATATCTTTGGCCTGCGTAGCCAATTCATCTGGTGTCATCTCTTCCTGTACAGCCATCAGGATTTCGAAACGGTTCTTCACTTCTATACCGTATTGTTCTGGTATTTGTAAGGTCAAAGCGGAGTGGTCTTGATCCCATAACTATCTTTTTTATCTTTATCTTCATGTCTGCTATTAATAACTCATGGTCCGTTTCACAATAAGCACCTGGTAAAGTTTTTGCTGATGTTATGCTTGACCTCCACCTTCTCTGCACTAAAATGTAATCTATTTGATTCCTGGTTTTCCCATCAGGTGATGTCCATGTGTAAAGTCTTCTTGGATGTTGTTTAAAAAGTGTGTTAGCGATCATTAGCTCATTTTCCATGCAAAACGCCATTAGATTGTCACCTGCCTCATTTCTGTGTCCTATGCTAAATTTCCCTACAACTGTCCTTCATCTTCTGCTCTTTCTGTACCAATTTTTGCATTAAAATCACCCATTATAAATACAATATCATTTTTCCGTACCTGGTCCATTGTTGTCTGCAGTGTGTTATAAAAATGTTCTACTTCATCTTCTTCTGCTGCTGATGTAGGTGCATATACCTGGATGACTGTTACATTTCTAGGAATGCCCTTAAGTCTGATTGTTAGGATTCTATCACTTACTGGATTGTAGCCTAGTAATGCTTTTGATGTTGATTTGTCCAAATAAAAAGCCACTCCATTCTTTCCTCCTACTTCTCCGCCAGAATATATAAATATATTATCATTCTCGCTCTTAAAGTGTCCTGATCCTTTCCATCGATGTTCGCAGATTCCCAAAATGTGTATCCGCGTTCTTTTCATCTCGTCACTTATTACTTGATATTTTCCCTCATACATACTTCTTACATTCCATGTTCCTACTCTTATTTTTCTTTTTAGTTTGATACAGGGGTTTTCCTTGGTAACACCGTCAGGATTTTGTCCGTCATCACAATTACTAGTACCGACCTCTGCCTCACACTCTTCCCCAGTGTTAAAATTAGATCTATCTGGCCTGGGGGACTCACCACCAGATCTTTTTCCTATTTGACTTTCCATGATTGCTGCTTGGGTTTCTTGGTATGTTTCCAGAAGGTAGTTTACCATTGCTTTCCTTCTGGGCAGTGACTGTACTAGTCAGTGATCGTAGCCATTGTCCCTACATTGAGATCATCTGCCTACCATCATAGAATGGTGACCATAACCAACATTATCTGTCAGCTGCTCTCCCATTCCATCCACCACCTGCTCCCATGGCTTCACGTCACCCTGATCGGGGGGCTATACGGGTACTCCACCTTGCCCAAGGGTGTCCCGTAGACTGACGGAGATAAGGAGGCGTCTTACTTCTCCTTTGATAGGGGATACCCCTACCCCGCTAACCTTAAAAATTCCCGTTTATCAGGCATATATATGTCACGTATTAAGGCACATTGAGGACACGTGCTAGGCCCGTATTTTCCGTGACCTTCGGCACATGAAAGCGTGATGTGGTCAGTACCACGCCTGGCTGCGTTACCTTTCCAGATTTCTCTGCTACTCAATTTTAGACGCTGGGTGGACCCTAGGGGCCTTTTTGGTATGTACTAGAAAAAAATCCAAATTGGCAACCATGCCAGACAATAAATATTTTAAACACTGCAGCCATGAGGATGCACTAAAAATCCTGTACAATCATAAAGTAATACCTGCATAAATCTCTCTGCAAATGCTCATCAGTCACGGCTGATTTTTATGTATCTGATTTTTTAAATATCAAAAAAAGTTGTCAAATTTTAAAACTCTGTACACATTCTCATTTTCTGGGAAAGTATAAGAGATGAACTTTTGATATCAATGGTTATCACTGATAGGTCATGTGAAATGGAGGAGGGGAGGGGGGAATGTATGCCCCCCTCAAATCCCCAGGTAATGTTCTATTTCTTATCTTTGTTGTTAAGCCATACTTATGCAGCAGAATAATGTACCTGCAGCTGTGGCTTTGTTCCTGTAGAAACTTCTGGCAGCCTATGGTTGTTGACCTTGATAGGGACAAGCAACATTAACATAATTACTGAATACAGAATTAAAAGCAGAAAAAAACTTAAAACTAAAAACTTGACAAAATAAAACATCAAAATAACACTCAATACAAAATGATATTACAAATAATAAACAGTAAGGAAGTCAAAATAGGTCAAGGTTAAATGTCAAATTAGTAAATGATCATGGGATACAACCCCATCTAGTGTATTGTTTTTCTATCAGCCTTTGATATTTTGTCCGATTTTTTAGATCAGAATCCAGTGTTTGAAAATTGCAAAGCAGAGAACACCAAAGTACACTGTACTTAGTGTTAGTATTGGAAGTGAAAATTGAATAACCAAATCAATTTGATCATATGTGAAAAAAACTATGGTCATGCTGACACAGGATGAATATGCCCACCTGTAGACAAACATGTACATTCAGGTATGCACACATACACAAACATATACACACATGCACAAACACAAACACATACATATATGCATACATACACACATAAACAAACACATACATACATATACAAATACATGCATATATACATGCATAAACAAACATATATACACAAAGAAATATACACATGCACACATTCACATGCATGCACACATACATACACATGTGCACAAATACATACACACATGCACATACACATGTGCACAAATACATACACATGCACACTCACACAATTTTTTTAATATTAAGCGCAATGACCATATGAAAAATGAAGTAAATAAGAGTGCCAATTACTACAAACTACAGTTACAAAAAAACCAACTTCAGGAATCCTCAGAAAATATTTAGTAATTAAAATTTAACGAAAAAGAAACAAAACTTGGCACAAAATTGAGACAAGGAATCCATTCAACGTAATAAAGAAAAACCACAGAAATATTAAAACATTGCCACACTAAGCAATTATCAGAATTTTCAATAAACAGCAATGCCAAAGTGAGATATAACTGTGGAAGAAATAAACAGCAATGCCAAAGTGAAATATAACTGTGAAAGAAATAAACAGCAATGCCAAAGTGAAATATAACTGTGAAAGAAATAAACAGCAATGCCAAAGTGAAATATAACTGTGAAAGAAATAAACAGCAATGCCAAAGTGAAATATAACTGTGAAAGAAATAAACAGCAATGCCAAAGTGAAATATAACTGTGAAAGAAATAAAACTGGACAAACTTGGGGAAAAAGAAAAAAAAAAAAAAGAAAACATTAGAAAACAAGAAACAGATGAACAAAAACAAAAGTAAGAGGTCTCAGAAATCTGAACAAATACTAAAATAACAGAAGAAAAGACAAGTGAACAATTTTTAAGAGCAATTATTACTGAGTGTATTATTCTGAATATGAGCAAAACTAATTTAACTCTGTGTAAAATGTGCAGTGAATGAAAAAACATGAGGTAATATACTAAAGAAAAAAGAAATACGTTATTTATTATGAGTTTAGGAAAATATCTTACATCTTACATCCTTCTCATGCCATTAAATGTCACATAGGACTTGCATAGTTGTTTGCCAAGTTTTCCTGTTCTCTGCGAGTCTTAACTTCATTAAGGGATGTTATGTCCACTAAACTGGCTTCTCTTAACAATGTCCTCTTTAGAGTTTCATGTAGTCGACCTCTTTTTTCTTTGGCCTGTTTTGCTCCATTTGATTTGGGATTCTCTGACTGTTTCTTCTCATCACATGGCCTACATATGCCCATCTTATTTTTCTGATCACCCATGAGATAGGTTGTTTGCTCATCTGTCTTATCTCTGTGTTGTTCTTAAATTAATTCCACTTTATACCAAGTATTTTCCTGAGGCATTTGTTTTCAAGAGTCTAATTTCCTCTCTATTTCTTTAGTTGTTTTCCACATGCATAAATGAGGGTGGATACCACATTTAAACTGAATAATCTTAACTTGGTTTTTGTGCTTATAACTTTTCAATTCCATATGTTCTCAAGATTTTTGAAGGATAATGCTAGTTTTGCAACTCCTTCCTGGCATCACCATCCTGCTCTATGTAGCTGCCAAGGTATGCAAACTGGTTTACTTCATCAACAGCTGTTCCTTCTACATATATTTTTCTTTCTTGATTAATAAGAAATTTCATAATTTTTGTTTTGTCTTTGTTAATTTCAAGACCTATCTGCTAGCCAAGGAAGACAGGGAATCTGTTTTTTCTTACATTGATTTCACACTGTTACTGATAAGAGTTATGTCATCAGCAAAATCAAGATCTTCTAGCTGGGTCCCATGTACCCAGTCAATACTTGTGTTACCTGTGCAGCATTTTTTCATTATGAAGTCTAATGTAATTCCAAAAAGTAAAGGAGACAGTATACATCCTTGTTTCACACCTGTTTAATCTGGAACCATTCACTCATCCCTTCTTCTGTTTTGACTACACAAACATATCCATTGTAGAAGTCCTTAATGATGTTGACAATTTTAGATGGTATTCCATATAGTCTTAAAATTCTTCATAATGAATCTCTGTGTATGCTATCAAATGCCTTTTTAAAGTCTATGAAGTTCAGTATTAATGGTTTCTACTTTTCAATATGTTCTTCAAGTATTATTATTCTTAGAGTAAAGATCTGTTCGAGACAGCTTCTCCCTTTTCGAAATTCTGCTTGTTCTTCTCTCATTGCAGTATCCACTATATCTTTAAGTCTATTCAAAATGACCTTGCAAAATACTTTTGACACAAATGATATTAAGGTTACTCCTCTCCAATTGTTACAGTCACTAAAGTTGCCTTTTTTTTGGTATTTTAACAATGATTCCTTTTTTCCATTTAGAAGGGACATTTTCTTCTTTCCAAATATTGTTAAACATTCTCTGTAGTTGTCTCATGTTGTCACTATTGATAGCTTTTAGCATTTTGGGTGTTATTTCATCTTCACCTGCAGCTTTTTTGTTAGCCATTAAATTCACTGCTGTTTCATCTAGGTTGACATTTGGTTGTGGGGCTGGTAAGTTGGTTTCAAGGTTTAACAATTCTTTTGGGTGTGGTCGATTGAGTACTTCTTGGAAGTGTTCAGCCCATCTTTGCTTTTGGTCTTTACTTGATGTTAACAGGGTTCCAGTTTTGCTAAGGATTGGTCTTTCTTTAGATGTACTGTTAGCCTCTTTTGTATGTTATATAAAGTTCTGCTGTCTCCTGTTTTTGCTGCTTTTTATGCCTCTTTTGCCATATATCGCTTCAAATATCATGGACACAAAAAAGAACAAATATACTGATACCTCAAGAACTTAATATTGAAGAAGGCTGGCTAGTAAAGAGGATTAAAGAGAGAAAACTTAAACATTTTGGATATATTAAACATTATGAGAATTTAGAGAAGACCGTCTTGGAAGAGTACATATTGGAAAAAGAAAGAGAGGAAGACCAAGGCAAAGATGGCTGCAAGACATCGTTGTTGACGCATCAACAGCAGAGCATCTTGCTTACAACTGAGAGGCCTACATGAAAGCTGTTAGGGAGGCAAAGTTCTGAAAGGGACAGGCAAATGACCGACTGACACATACCATACAAGTAGGAAAGATAAATAAATCATATAAGTAAAACGAGACTCTTCAAATGCCGTGCGTGGAGTGAAGCTCCTCCCGGTTAAGGAAGTAAATGCGGAAAAGAAATAAAGGTTGCTGTGCGGAGCCGATGGGAAAAGGTGGTGGAAAGTGAAGTTTAATCGGTATGTCCAGTAGTATCGCTACGAGAGCTATACCACGACACCTCTGCTCTAGAGGCCGCCCACGTCCGAAATACACCTACACTGGTGAAATATGCCTAAACCGGCACACACCAGGGGTGGAACTTGATGGCTAGACATGTCATGCCACCTCCGCTCTAGAGGTCGGTAACGCCTGATAAACACCCATACTGGTGAATTTTGCCTAAACCGGCTCATACCAGGGGTGAATCTTGAAGGCTATGCATGTCACAGTACCTCTGCTCTAGAGGTCGGTCCCGTCCCAAACACGCCCATACTGGGATAATGCCTAAACCGGCTCAACCCAGGGGTAGAAGTCACTAGTGGCGAGGATTCGTCCTCCTGGACAAAAGCTCCATCCTGGTCACAACTAGGAAGGGTAGCGGCCACGACCGCAAAATGCTGAAGTCGGAGACACTGGACCAGGGAAGTCTAGATAGGCAACCACCTCTCACCCGGCGGGGATGTTTGCGTATCCTAATCATGCTGAGGTCTTCCGGTGAGAAAGTCCAACCCTGGACTGGATGGGCAACCACCTCTCACCCGGCGGTGATACACAGGTATCTCAAAACACGTCGAGGTTTTCCGGTGAGAAAGTCCAACTCTGGCCTGGGTGGGCTACCGCCTCTCACCCAGCGGGGATGCACTGATATCCTAAACACGTCGAGGTCTTCCGGTGAGAAAGTCCAACCCTAGACTAAACTGGTGCAATGAAAACCACGGTGTCACGCAATCCCGCTTCCGAGACCCACCAAGAATACAGGCTAAAGCACTGTGACACTCTGAATCTCTTGTGGTCCTTTCGTGGATCTCGTGTGGTCTATTTTGGACCACACAGGGGACCACGGGACCTAACGAGGACCACAGGCGTGAATTCAGTAGGTTCACAGTGCGGTTTTTGGTGGTAGAAGTGAACGAAGAAGAAGAAGAAGAAGATATAAGTAAAAGAAATAGATATACCATATAATATAAATAAAAGAAAATTAATATACCATATGAGTAAGAAAAAATAAATATACCATATAATATGACAGGAGGAAAATAAATATACTATACAGAAAGGAAAAAAATCAGGGGACATAATCACTGGAAAATATATGAAAAGATTGGCAGGTGAGTCAAAAAGTCTTTTCCGAGATTTTTTTTCAATGGTACATGAAATGATTTGTTGTTATTTTTTTACTCAACCTATTAAACCATATATAGCTGAAAATGATAAATATATCTTATTAGATGTATAAGACAAGAAGTCACATACTATGTGTAGACAATAAATACAAACCTCATAGATGTACAGATGATAGGTATATATGTATCACATAATATGTACAGATGATAGGTATATATGCATCACATAATAAGTACAGATGATAACATGTAAGTGCGATATATGATGAGCAGATGATAAATAAATACATGTATATCTCCAAAAATAAATACATCATATTAAAAATGTGAAAGAAATATATATACATAATTCTATTTTTTCATCAGTCATCCAATATACGTAATCCTATTTTTTTTATTAGTCAGCCAATGATGAGCTAGAAAACAGAAGTGACTTGAGTTTATCAGTTAAGTTCTGTGTTAGAAGAAAGACGAAATATGGGGTGGTGGAGATGGTACTGAAAAGCTCCCAGATCATTTCTTAAAAAAGTACAGGTTCACTTTATTTAAATTTGGTCACCATCTGGTTTGAAACAGAGGGGGGAAAGAAATTCTTGATGAACAATGCCTCACTGTAAAAGCAGGAAGAACATTCTTGGTGAACAATGCCTCGCTGTAAAGGCAGGAAGAACATTCTTGGTGAACAATGCCTCGCTGTAAAGGCAGGAAGAACATTCTTGGTGAACAATGCCTCGCTGTAAAGGCAGGAAGAACATTCTTGGTGAACAATGCCTCACTGTAAAGGCAGGAAGAACATTCTTGGTGAACAATGCCTCACTGTAAAAGCAGGAAGAACATTCTTGGTGAACACTGCCTTGCTGTAAAAGCAGGAAGAACATTCTTGGTGAACAATGCCTCACTGTAAAGGCAGGAAGAACATTCTTGGTGAACAATGCCTCACTGTAAAAGCAGGAAGAACATTCTTGGTGAACAATGCCTCGCTGTAAAGGCAGGAAGAACATTCTTGGTGAACAATGCCTCGCTGTAAAGGCAGGAAGAACATTCTTGGTGAACAACGCCTCTGACATAAAAAAAAATTAATGAGAATGTTCTTTGTTGCATTCTGCATCTGCTGTATGTTTCTTGGTCTTGGTTTCTGTGGTCCCTTCTACTGCAGGGATCCCTGCTTTGTCTCCAGAGCATAGCCATAAACCCAACTTTCACCGTCCATTACGATCCTAGAGGTGAAAGCTGAGTTAATTGTTAGTCATCACATGAAACTTAATAGTGATGGTCCTCATGAATTGTGTTCCATATTTTCTGGAATTATGCTGATAAGCGGTTGCCCTGAACGCCCATCATCTTGCATAGACACTTGACCAACCTTGACATGTATGTGCCATTAAAAAACCTGTCATTGATCTAAAGAATCTTCACCAAAAAACAAAAGGAAGCATTTCAAAGGTTTTGGTAGCTGATTTGCCAAACCTTGGTTGAATGTGTCACAAAGATCGCAGAGCAGTCCTAACAAAAGCTCACAAAATGATATGTTCAAATTTAACACATGTAGATTGTACAATGCCAAGTGACAGACTGACTCAGCAGACTTGGGAGACCTTTTGTGACCTTCACTGTCTTATGCATATTTGCTGAATGGTACAGTCACTGCAAGTACAGTCTGGGAACTTTCTGATACCATCACTTAATACAGGACATAGAATGTATATCAGCTATCACTGCAATCAAAGAGCATCAAAAATACTGAAAAGTCAACATCATAAAATGAGGGTAACTCATAACTTTTCTCATTACCACTCCATGGTTGCATCCCTTATTTAGCAGCACATCCTACTATCTGAAGCAAGAAAACCGCTACCAAGAACACTGTGAATTTCACCTTAACTCTTCCTGTGCCACAGGAAAAAACGCGGATGTTCAGTTGGAACCGGAATAAAACGCGGGTCTTGATCTGTATAGGGGGTATAGTTGTAAAATGGAAAGGAAAACAGTACTTCCATGTACTTATTATGTTTCAAAATATAACTAAATGTATGAAGATTTCATAAATGCAGAGTTTTTTTAGGAAAAAAGAAGTAATGTGATGTTTTTAGACAATGACTGTGCCAAGATCACCATCAGCTAGGTCTAGATCTGCACTACTTACCGTCTGAGATGTCTAGATCTACTTGTCGATCTTGTATTGTGATTCTATGTTGCATTCTCGCTAAATTAATGTCAAAAATAACCTCCTACCTACTTCTCCAGTCGTCTAATATGTCTAGATCTACTTGGGATACATTCAAGAGCAGTGGGGTGGTCATAGGCCATGTCCATATCCCTATCTACATCACCAAAAATTGAAAATTTTCCATGTTTCTCTTCCTTTTTCTCGCTCGGCATTGCTCATAACTAAGCACTCTTTCACCATTTTGAAAAGTGTCACCGGAAACGGGGACGAAATATGTACAATCTAAATGTTACACCGGTTTTTTTAAACGAAAGAAACCAAATGTAGCTATAACGACAATACGTACCACGTTGGAAAACCAGAAGCATCACTATAGCAACGAAAGGCATGGGAAGAGTTAAAAACACTCACTCTACTTATTTTATGACAAAACAGCAAAGACACTTTACACGTTTATGTGCAGTGCAAACATATTACATGTGTTTATGAACAGTAGTACAGCATCAGATATACAGTGACATGACACTTAAGAATTTAAACTAGAAAGAAGCTAGCACCTTCTTTCCCCTGGCATCTTGATGCTCTTCTTCTTCTCCTGACTCCTCAGACGGTGCGTGACCTGGTGTTTTACCTAAGATAGACACAGTCAATCTACTAAAAGATCGGGTAAGTTTATCTGATACTGTAGTTCTGTTAGCACCAATGAACATATAGAATAAGTTTAGGTGAATTCTCTTCTCAGCCATTTCTGTCATGAGTGATAATGTACCATCTGAGGTATAGTGATGTTTTCTTAATGTCAATGTCAGTCATGAGGTATAGTGATGTTTTCTTAATGTCAATGTTAGTCATGAGGTATAGTGATGTTTTCTTAATGTCAATGTTAGTCATGAGATATAGTGATGTTTTCTTAATGTCAATGTCAGTCATGAGGTATAGTGATGTTTTCTTAATGTCAATGTTAGTCATGAGATATAGTGATGTTTTCTTAATGTCAATGTCAGTCATGAGGTATAGTGATGTTTTCTTAATGTCAATGTCAGTCATGAGATATAGTGATGCTTTCTTAATGTCAATGTTAGTCATGAGATATAATGATGTTTTCTTAATGTCAATGTCAGTCATGAGGTATAGTGATGTTTTCTTAATGTCATCATGAGGTATAGTGATGTTTTCTTAATGTCAATGTTAGTCATGAGGTATAGTGATGTTTTCTTAATGTCAATGTTAGTCATGAGATATAATGATGTTTTCTTAATGTCAATGTCAGTCATGAGGTATAGTGATGTTTTCTTAATGTCATCATGAGGTATAGTGATGTTTTCTTAATGTCAATGTTAGTCATGAGGTATAGTGATGTTTTCTTAATGTCAATGTTAGTCATGAGATATAATGATGTTTTCTTAATGTCAATGTCAGTCATGAGGTATAGTGATGTTTTCTTAATGTCAATGTTAGTCATGAGGTATAGTGATGTTTTCTTAATGTCATCATGAGGTATAGTGATGTTTTCTTAATGTCAATGTCAGTCATGAGGTATAGTGATGTTTTCTTAATGTCATCATGAGGTATAGTGATGTTTTCTTAATGTCAATGTTAGTCATGAGGTATAGTGATGTTTTCTTAATGTCAGTGTTAGTCATGAGTCAATGAATCCTGAAAAATGTAAAATCTGGACATACACATTCTATTTTTTGTGTTTCTTTTTTAAACACCAACATCTGTGCTACCCTGGTGTGCACCACAAGATGTTCTTATTAAGCTATTTCTTCTTTCTTTTTCTTGTCTCATTTCTCTAACTACTATTCTGTGAAGTACAGTCACCGCTTGCTTCTGTCTGGTCTTGGAATTAAAGGTAAGCTTTCTTCAATCATTCCCTACAACAACAAACGTCAAGAAAAACAATGACCATTAAATATGACCTCACAATGTCAGAACAGATAGAAAATATGACCTCACAATGTCAGAACAGATAGAAAATATGACCTCACAATGTTAGAACAGATAGAAAATATGACCTCACAATGTCAGAACAGATAGAAAATATGACCTCACAATGTTAGAACAGATAGAAAATATGACCTCACAATGTCAGAACAGATAGAAAATATGACCTCACAATGTTAGAACAGATAGAAAATATGACCTCACAATGTCAGAACAGATAGAAAATATGACCTCACAATGTTAGAACAGATAGAAAATATGACCTCACAATGTCAGAACAGATAGAAAATATGACCTCACAATGTCAGAACAGATGGAAAATATGACCTCACAATGTTAGAACAGATAGAAAATATGACCTCACAATGTTAGAACAGATAAAAAATATGACCTCACAATGTCAGAACAGATAGAAAATATGACCTCACAATGTCAGAACAGATGGAAAATATGACCTCACAGTGTCAGAACAGATAGAAAATATGACCTCACAATGTCAGAACAGATAGAAAATATGACCTCACAATGTCAGAACAGATAGAAAATATGACCTCACAATGTTAGAACAGATAGAAAATATGACCTCACAATGTTAGAACAGATAGAAAATATGACCTCACAATGTTAGAACAGATAGAAAATATGACCTCACAATGTCAGAACAGATAGAAAATATGACCTCACAATGTTAGAACAGATAGAAAATATGACCTCACAATGTTAGAACAGATAGAAAATATGACCTCACAATGTCAGAACAGATAGAAAATATGACCTCACAATGTTAGAACAGATAGAAAATATGACCTCACAATGTTAGAACAGATAGAAAATATGACCTCACAATGTCAGAACAGATAGAAAATATGACCTCACAATGTTAGAACAGATAGAAAATATGACCTCACAATGTCAGAACAGATAGAAAATATGACCTCACAATGTCAGAACAGATAGAAAATATGACCTCACAATGTTAGAACAGATAGAAAATATGACCTCACAATGTTAGAACAGATAGAAAATATGACCTCACAATGTTAGAACAGATAGAAAATATGACCTCAAAATGTCAGAACAGATGGAAAATATGACCTCACAATGTTAGAACAGATAGAAAATATGACCTCACAATGTTAGAACAGATAAAAAATATGACCTCACAATGTCAGAACAGATAGAAAATATGACCTCACAATGTCAGAACAGATGGAAAATATGACCTCACAGTGTCAGAACAGATAGAAAATATGACCTCACAATGTCAGAACAGATAGAAAATATGACCTCACAATGTCAGAACAGATAGAAAATATGACCTCACAATGTTAGAACAGATAGAAAATATGACCTCACAATGTTAGAACAGATAAAATATGACCTCACAATGTTAGAACAGATAGAAAATATGACCTCACAATGTCAGAACAGATAGAAAATATGACCTCACAATGTTAGAACAGATAGAAAATATGACCTCACAATGTTAGAACAGATAGAAAATATGACCTCACAATGTCAGAACAGATAGAAAATATGACCTCACAATGTTAGAACAGATAGAAAATATGACCTCACAATGTTAGAACAGATAGAAAATATGACCTCACAATGTCAGAACAGATAGAAAATATGACCTCACAATGTTAGAACAGATAGAAAATATGACCTCACAATGTCAGAACAGATAGAAAATATGACCTCACAATGTCAGAACAGATAGAAAATATGACCTCAGAATGTTAGAACAGATAGAAAATATGACCTCACAATGTTAGAACAGATAGAAAATATGACCTCACAATGTTAGAACAGATAGAAAATATGACCTCAAAATGTCAATCATTCATTTACATGTCCCTTGCGGAACATTACCTCCCTAACAGCACTCCTGTAGACCTCTCGGTTGTGAGCAAGATAGCCTGTTGCTGATGAATTAGCATAATGTCAGAAAAGATAGAAAATATGACCTCACAATGTTAGAACAGATAGAAAATATGACATCAGAATGTTAAAACAGATAGAAAATATTGCATCAAAATATTAGAACAGATAGAAAATATGAGATCAGAATGTTAGATCAGATTGGAAGATTCACCAAACCACTAATCAGGTGGTTGCCAGACTGGATGTTTTGAGTACATCAAATTTTTTTTAAATGGCCAAAATAAAAAAAATATGGCCAATCTTTCTCCAACATTAACCAATTGCTGAACCCCTGCAGCTTTGAACTAACAGTAACAGATGACTCTGTATTGTGACACTTGTAAGAAAGGCACAGTAGAGGACTAAGATGCTGGGAGAAGAACTAAAACAGCCTGCCTGGAGGTATGACAGGGTCTTGATCAGAACTGGTCTGCTAGACCAGCCAAAGGTATCATTTGTTCTACATAACATGATTTAAATACTCTACACAATCTCATCTACACAGCATGTTTTAAACACTCCACACAATCTCTTTTACATAACATAATTTAAACACTCTATGCAATGTCATCTTATCCACACAACATGACTGAAATACTCCACCTATTTCCAGGGCAAGCAAGAGAGGCGCAGACTCACCATTTGGCACAGCTTCAATTTTTGGCATGATGGTTTTATTAAGTGAGCTGCCACTCACTTTAGTCTGAGATCTAAGAATCGGCATAGTAGAGCTAAGAGCTGCCGAGCCTCTGCTGCTGGTCAGGGCTGGCAATGTATGGTTCATGTTAGAGAAGGATTTCTGTAACAGAAAAGAAAAAAAACTTCTCAAATAATAAAGTCCACTTATGCTTGCACAACAAAAGATCAAACACTCAAAAGAACTGTTAGAGCTGGCCTGGGACATTATCAAACATGAATCTGAAGTGAATCACCTCATTCATGTGATACAGTACAAACAAATTATTTGTGTGGATATCAACACAATATTATAATTTGATATCAGGTACAGGAAGAATGTTAACAAACAATTTAGCAATGAATAATCACATTGAACAAACAAAAAATTAGAGGAAAAAAAAAGGACCAGAAACATATGTCATATTTGTTTTACAAACATTTTCCAGTTGCAGTTTTTCACTTAAAACTGATGAACCTGTTGATCTTTTGAAGCCAACACCCTAGAAAAAAATGTCTCTTCTAGATAGCATTTATCACGGTGTTTTAAGGAAGGTGGCATTTATCATCCTGTTTTAAGGAAGGCGACATTTATCACGGTGTTTTAAGGAAAGCAGAATTAATCACGGTGTTTCAAGGAAGATGGCATTTATCCTGGTATTTTAAGGAAGGGAAGGGGCATGTGAGTGGTTAGTGCACTGGTCTCTCATGGTGAAGGTTGGGGGTTCGAATCTGGCCACAGGTGCCCCAGTCACCCAGCTGTAGAAATGGGTACCCGACATCTTATGAAGTTGGGGAAGGAAAGGCGGCCAGGCATGATACTGACCATATCACCCTCTAGTGTGCTGACAGGTCAAGGAAAATATGGCCACTAACACCATATCCCTATGTGCCTCTAAGGCATGAGAGGATTACCTTACTTTAAGGAAGGGAGCATTTATAAAGGTGTTTTAAGGAAGGTGGCATTTCTCATGGTGTTTTAGGGAAGATGGCATTTATCATGGTGTTTTATTTATCACGGTGTTTAAGGAAAGCGGCTTTTATCACGGTGTTTTAAGGAAGGCAGCATTTATCACAGTGTTTTAAGGAAGGCAGCATTTATCACAGTGTTTTAAGGAAGGCAGCATTTATCACAGTGTTTTAAGGAAGGCAGCATTTATCACAGTGTTTTAAGGAAGTCGGCACTGATCATGGTGTTTTAGGGAAGGCGGCATTTATAATGGTGTTTTAAGGAAGGCGGCATTTATAATGATGTTTAAAGGAAGGCTGCATTTATAATGATGTTTAAAGGAAGGCTGCATTTATAATGATGTTTAAAGGAAGGCGGCATTTATAATGATGTTTAAAGGAAGGCGGCATTTATAATGATGTTTAAAGGAAGGCTGCATTTATAATGATGTTTAAAGGAAGGCTGCATTTATAATGATGTTTTAAGGAAGGCGGCATTTATCATTGTGTTTTAAGGAATGTGGCATTTATCATCTTGTTTTAAAGAAGGCAGCATTTATCATGATAGTGTACATGATCTTGATCTGAATGCACTGAGATATGCTGAGTAGACTAATGTGAGCTTGTGATTTCATGGATTTTCTTCTTCCACGAGTATTTTTACTATTGAAATTTGACGTGTAACAAATGGGGTAACAGAACAATGACATGTGACATACTTGAAACATAATAATGACATGTGACATATGGTGATAGGATATGACATCTGTTTGGGCCAGTATAATGATGTGACATCTGAAGAGGATAATGACAAAGACATAATGGGAAAATTAAAATGGCATGTGACATACTGGGAAAATTAAAGTGACATGTGACACGTGGATGGCAGGAAAATCACATGTAGTGAATGTCAAGGACTTCAAGAAAATCTAGCAAGCCCTTGAAGCCGCTGCCAACAGCTTACGGCATGCCCTTGATTCTGTCTCCCCAGAACTCTCAAACTCTTGCTCTCTGAAGCTGTTGCTGTGGTGATGCTGAAAGCAGAGGCATCACCTTGCCTTGGACGTGGATTATCGAAGCTTGCTTGAAAACATGGGATGGAGATCGGAAGTAAGCTTCACAACAAATGTCACCAACACCAGGACAATAAAGAATCCTATCTTGTCAGCTGGCTACAAGAACAGCTAACAGCCTGTTACTAGAAGCATCACAGAAAGGTGGGATAGGATCTTTGCCAGTTCTATTTCACTGACATCTATGACCATGTCATCACTCTCACACAGTCATCTCCTCGAAAGCCATCCCAATATCACATGTCATGTCAGTAATTAAATACACCTGGGAAGAACTGTGTTAAGAACACACTTATCTTAACATAGTCTTTGTGAGACAGGGATTTTGAAACCATAAAACTTGTCAACATTAAATTTAGCTGGAGTTCTTGAGTGGTTGGAACTTCTTCTGTTAGTCTTGTTGAGTGAGTGGGAGTCCTGTACAAGTTTCCATTATGTGACACTGTTGTTTTTGTTGTGGCAGCTGCGAACCTGGCGTTGTTGTTGTGTCACTCAGGATATATGACCATAGTGACAAGTTTGCCTTTTTTGGTAAAGTAGTGTTACCAACTCTTACAGGCAACAACATGCAAGTCTTTCTAATACAGTCAAAGTTCACAAAAAGACAATATCTCTGACTCTCTGTGTACTGCCACAGAGGATACACCTATAGTTGATGCCATGCTGGCACAATTAGTAATATATCCGCAAAGGAAATACTTTTACAATGGCAACACAAAGGAACATGCTCAATCAGGAACAATAAAGAACAGATGGCAACACAAAGGAACAATAAAGAACAGATGGCAACACAAAGGAACAATAAAGAACAGATGACAACACAAAGGAACAATAAAGACAGATGGCAACACAAAGGAACAATAAAGAACAGATGACAACACAAAGGAACAATAAAGAACAGATGACAACACAAAGGAACAATAAAGAACAGATGGCAACACAAAGGAACAATAAAGAACAGATGGCAACACAAAGGAACAATAAAGAACAGATGACAACACAAAGGAACAATAAAGAACAGATGGCAACACAAAGGAACAATAAACAGCAGATGGCAACACAAGGGAACAATAAAGAACAGATGGCAACACAAAGGAACAATAAAGAACAGATGACAACACAAAGGAACAATAAAGAACAGATGGCAACACAAAGGAACAATAAAGAACAGATGACAACATAAAGGAACAATAAAGAACAGATGGCAACACAAAGGAACAATAAAGAACAGATGGCAACACAAAGGAACAATAAAGAACAGATGGCAACACAAAGGAACAATAAAGAGCAGATGGCAACACAAGGGAACATGCTCCATCAGGAACAATAAAGACTGAACAAAGTGAACAGGCTCAGATCTGTGTGGCTGAAGATACAGCAATCATTACCTGCAGCTCATTTCTTCTTCTTTCTCGTGCTGACAACGTCCTAGTCAAAGATGGTGACCCATCAGACCCGCTGATTGTGTCAGACAATGATTTACTTTCCAGGGTCTTCATCTCATCGACATCACCGCCATTCTCCAAATTTTCATCACCGGTCTTTCTTCTGGCTGTCACAATCATGTGGCAGCCTCCGCAGGCCACCTAGCAGCGAAGTTGGGATATGTAAATCAATAAAACTTCACCAAAGCAACATAAAAAACAGTTAATTTAATATGGCTGCCTCCCTTTCAGCCATTTATGATGCAGGAGTGATGTACCCTTGAAACAAAGCATCCATCATGCATGTCTCAGTTGGTGGTGTTTTCTCTTCACCATTTCTAAGCTGATGATTTAAGATGTTCTGCCATTTAGGAAAGTTGGTGGCACAGTCCTCTCACAGTGGTGGATATATAGGGACACTAGTGGATATAAAGGGACAGTGACATCTGTCATACTCTCACAGTGGTGGATATATAGGGACAGTGACATCTGTCATACTCTCACAGTGGTGGATATATAGGGACAGTGACAGCTGTCATACACTCACAGTGGTGGATAGATAGGGACAGTGACATCTGTCATCCTCTCAGTGATGGATATATAGGGACAGTGACATCTGTCATACTCTCACAGTGGTGGATATATAGGGACAGTGACAGCTGTCATACACTCACAGTGGTGGATAGATAGGGACAGTGACATCTGTCATCCTCTCAGTGATGGATATATAGGGACAGTGACATCTGTCATCCTCTCACAGTGGTGGATATATAGGGACAGTGACAGCTGTCACCCTCTCACAGTGATGGATATATAGGGACAGTGGTGTATATATAGGGACAGTGACAGCTGCCACCCTCTCACATTGGTGTATATACAGGGACAGTGACAGCTGTCACCCTCTCACAGCGGTGGATATATAGGGACTGTGGCATCTATCATCCTCTCACAGTGGTGGATATATAGGGACAGTGACATCTGCCATCCTCTCACAGTGATGGATATATAGGGACAGTGACATCTGTCATCCTCTCACAGTGGTGGATATATAGGGACAGTGACAGCTGTCATACTCTCACAGTGGTGGATATATAGGGACAGTGACAGCTGTCATACACTCACAGTGGTGGATATATAGGGACAGTGACATCTGTCACCCTCTCACAGTGGTGGATACATAGGGACAGTGACATCTGTCACCCTCTCACAGTGGTGGATACATAGGGACTATGACAGCTGTTACCCTCTCACAGTGGTGAATCTACTGGGGTTGTGAGAACATCAACCTCTCAAGGTACTGGGTTATATGCAGCTCTTCCCTTGTTTCTCATTTGTAAACAGACTGGACCTTGCAAACTAAACATGATTTCTTGTTACTTTGGCCAGCTATGACAACCAAGAGCCATGAGAGACGCTGTTTGGCAGAAATACAGCTTCTACAAACACAATGTCATATACCTGTTTGAAACCTAAGATTTAAAGTGTTGTCATACTTCATTTCCTCATATATTTGAACAGCAGTTGTGTTAACTGCATATGCCAGCTTTGAATGTTACCTGTAGCTTTTATTTCAGCTGACACACCTGAGCTATAATTGGGTGTTCTTTTCATGGGTGGGTGTGTGTGTATGGGTGGATGGGTGGGTGTATGTGTGTATGGGGGGGTTGGTGATGGGAGTGGTGTGGGCATATGCACATACCTGATATCACAATATTTAAGCTTTTCTTAAATTAATTTTTTTTAATGTGTTAATAAAAACTATAATCCATGTCAAGAAATGTAAATCAAGTTATTATTTCAGTTTATAAAATCTCCTCATGATTTACTTTCAAGTTCTGATAACTGCAGCCTTGTGGACTATTTTGATTAATTTCCTGGATGCAGAGATTTGGAATGAGTTTCTAAAAGTTGTCTCACTTGGTCAACTGAGAAATGACAAAACTGTTTGCAGTGGAATGGTCTGTACTGATTTGAATACTGGTCACTTCCATGTGCCAGTTTGCCATGTCTGCCATCACCAAACGTGTAAAGCTGTCCCCTCTCTGAGAATAATAAAAGTTCAAACATGTTTAGATAAGAAATGAAATGAAAAATGTCAAAATAAAATTATTTCCAGTAGAAGAAAGTGTTTTTTTTTTTAAATGACCACTACCAGCCCTGAAGTTAAAAAAGCGAAGTAACTTTGCATAAGACACAACAAAACATGTCAACACAAAAGGTTTGTTCCCATGAAATATAATTACATATTCTGTATAACATAATTAATACAACTTAACTCTCAGAAGACGAGAGATCCCTAAAAGGATCTTTGTGTGCCGGGTCTCTCCCACTCGAGAGCCCTATAAGGCTTCGGACTTTCTTTCGTTGAAAACACAATGTTACTTTTCATTTAATCATTTAGCTCTTCTGAATCCAAAGTTAAACCAGTGTTTTAAGCATGGGGGATAAAGAAGCCATATTGGAGATTATATATATATATAATATATATAGATAGGGGGGTAAAATTCAAGTTTATTTCGAGACTGAGTGGTAGAATGGTCACACCAACCGACTAAACCTATTTTACCATATGTGTTTCTCATAGCTGTAGATCTGTTAGATTTATTGGATGTCGCAAACATTCATAAATATTGATTTTTCTGTGTTGAAATTTGAATGACTATGTATTCTATATTGGATTATGACACAGTTAAGATTTTGTTGCTCAGCCCTAAAATTTTTTAGCACCAAAAAATCGATCCATCTTTTCACACCAGTTTTTCTTTTTTTTTTTTTTTTAATGACAAATAACTTCATTTATGGAATCTTCATTCATTTCCACTTATTTTAATGTGTGATACACATGTGGTGATTATGGAATTAAGTTCGTACAATAACTTTTACACAGGGACCCCCGTTCTCCAAAATGTCCGCGCCCTTCTCCAATGTCCGCGTCGTCAGAAACTAAAGAACGGTTTGGAAGTAACGCATCTCGAAAGAGTTAAACACAGGCCAGTATATCTGTGAAAAATAACAATGCCAAAGAAACATTGATTCTACACAGCACTGCAATAATACAACACAGTCAATGCTGAGAGATTCACATTAAACACGCATGAATGAACATGATCAATATGGGAAGAAAAAAAGATGGACAGAGCAGAAAACAGAAACATAAATAAAGTTGAAATTCTAAATAGCCTCCCATAATGCCTTGTGGCCTAGTCTTCAGCAACAAAAGTTAGCGGGAAAAAACACACACAAATCCACAAACGGTAAGGAGAAACTGTTGCTTTATTTTCTATGATTCTTCAAATCCTGGACTGCCATCAAAATAAATGAGGAAGTTCTAACAGAAGTTGTAGAACATAAAAACAAATCTTCTGACAGAAGTTGTGGAACATAAAAATAAATCTTCTAATAGAAGATGTAGAACATAAAAACAAATCTTCTGACAGAAGTTGTAGAACATAAAAACAAATCTATTATCAGAAGCTGAGAACTGTTATAATCAAAGCCTGCTTTTGCCTGGAACAGATCACTGTAAATAAAAACAATAAACACAAATATTTAACTTGTTCTCACCTGATATTAATGCTGTAAAGGTCTGACCACAAAATACCCATGATACCTTGAAAGGCAGGTGCAAATGTGTTGGTGCAGCTGTTGATAAAACTTCAGTGCCAAGGCCTAGCTGACCATTTTCGCCGTCACCAAAGACGTAACAGTCTCCAAATTCTGGCAAAATAGTTAGCAAACAGAATACTCACTATAAGGCTAGAGATAAAAGTATCTGATGACTGAAGTAAAACTGGTTCTAGTAATAAAGATACACAGAGGTGCATTGTTCAGTTTTACAAAAAAACAGAAGCAGTGAGGAAAGCAGGCAGGAACAAGAACTGCAGAAAGATGAGCATGTATAAATGAAGCACATACAACAATCCAATATTTTGGCTCAGGCCTTTTTCAAGGATCACATACAAAAACAACACAACAGATAAAAACAAAAAATTTCATCTATTTTATCTGGTTACAAGGCATGCACTATAAATATCTCCAAGTACACAGGATACATCTCCATATACATTGAACAGGCTAAAAAGTTAAATATTGAAAATTAACATTACTAAACTGCATTGTGCCTTAAAGTTATTTTGACAACATAATACTCTCTCCCTCTCTCTCTCCCTCTCTCTTTCCTACACCTCAGACAAACATTCAGCCATCTTCTGACAGATTTAAACGAGAGGCAGAAGGTCAGGCCAACTAACTCAATTGTTCACCCTTTAAAAATAACATTTGTTCATTCATTCGTTTATTGTCTGTGTGCCAAGAAAATGGCTAACCTTGAACATATAGTTCACTACAGAAGTCTCATATAAACATGGACATGATCCTGAATTAAAAAAAAAAAACAAAGGAAAAGAGAAAGCAGATGAAACAAACAACATGCAACACAAGAAGGCTGAGAGAGATGAGCAGTGTCTAACACACTGGCTTGTGATGGAAAGCAGCATAAATTAGGATCTGAACAGAAACCTCAGGCCATCTGCTACAGAATACAATGATACCGATAAAGATTGCAGAGATGTCAGAGAAAGAAGCACCTAGAACGCCACACCTACCTACCTGTCAAGGCAACGGTATGAGAACTGCCACATGCTACCCACTTGACTGGATCAGGAATGCCAGTGACTTCGTGTGGCTCCTTTGTGTTTTCAATGTCATCTGGTAGGCCGAGCTTGCCTCCTTCTGGCTCCCCCATTGTGTATAACTTACCATCATCTACAAACATTAGATATGATACAAGAGTGAAACTGAGAAAATATCCCCAATCGTGTATAACTTACCATCATCTACAAACATTAGATATGTGCATGATACAAGAGTGGAACTGAGAAAATATCCCCAATTGTGTATAACTTACCATCATCTACAAACATTAGATATGTGCATGATACAAGAGTGGAACTGAGAAAATATCCCCAATCGTGTATAACTTACCATCATCTACAAACATTAGATATGTGCATGATACAAGAGTGGAACTGAGAAAATATCCCCAATTGTGTATAACTTACCATCATCTACAAACATTAGATATGTGCATGATACAAGAGTGGAACTGAGAAAATATCCCCAATTGTGTATAACTTACCATCATCTACAAACATTAGATATGTGCATGATACAAAAGTTGAACAGAGAAAATATCCTACAGTGTGCTTCAGTTAGTACGCCATTGCAAATATGATCAACAATTTATTTTCTGGGATATTTGACAAGAAACCTTCATATCAAAAGTTTGAGGTATATTTTGGTAATCTAATCTAATCTAATCTAAGTGCCGTGCCGCATGACGTAGGCGATCATTTCTCTCCACAATTCCCTGTCTCTTGCATTGATTATGAAATCCACTGCTAACTTTCTTCCTAGCTACACTGACAGCCCATCCAGTAACTTCTCTCTCTCTCTTCTTCCGTCTCTTCTTCTCTCAATTTTTCCAGTTGCCACAGTGTGTTCCAATTTTCCTCTTCTCAGAAAATGTCCTACAAATCTCGCTTGTCTGCCTCTGATCTTTGCTATAATTTGCCTTATAACTCCAGCCTCTCTTAAGACTTCTTCACTGGTTTTCTTGGCTGTCCATGGTACCTTAAACATCCTTCTTATGAACCACATTTCCATGGCCTCTATGTCTCGCTGTACTCTCTTATTCATGGACCATGCTTCACACCCATAAAACAAAACTGGCTCGATGTAACATTTAAGTACTCGGAATCTTGTTTCCATTTATATGGATCTGTTGTACAAGATGTGTCTCATTGTCTGGAATGTTGACTTGGCCTGAGTACATCTGCTTTTTATTTCATTGTGATATTTCCCACCAGTTGTTATAATCATTATAAGTACTTGAATCTATCAATTTGTTTCAGATTTGTGCCATTGATGGTAATGCTACACTTTGGTCATACTCTTTTCTTTGAGATGACCGTCACTTCAGTCTTCTTTTTGTTCAGGTTGAGACCTTTATTTCTACTTTCACAAACCACGACGTCCAGAAGAGACTGCAGCTCCCATATATATTCTCTATAATGTAGTGATAAGATGATGAAATCTATAAATAGCATCCATTTGCTGAGCAGTTACGCAGGAGTTCAGACAATACAGCTTGACAAGCCTTGGAGTGAAACCATCAGAAGTGAGAACACTAAAGTCTAAAGTTGTTTTTGTTTTGTTTTTTGTTTTTAAAAACAATTAGATGAGATGACAATCATTAGATGAGATAACAATAATTAAATGAGATAACAATGTGATGTCTACTTCCACTTAATTCAATCAAAAGAACATCTCACTGTCAACTGTAAGATTACAAATTATTTTTAGAAACCCAAATGTTTTATAAGATATTACAAATCTTACACTTTATTTCATTTGAAGACCACTTATAATACTGTAATTTGAAGACAGCTTATAATATTGCAGTTTGAAGACAGCTTATAATATTGTTGTCTGAATTGAACGATTGACATTCCTTTAGGGCCAACATTGGTTAATAGGGTGGAAATCATATCTTTCCATGTCTGACGACTCACCGCCACCTGCTGTAGGTCTTGGATGGACTTGAATCCCAAAGTTGTACTCTCTCTAGTGATGGTTCTACGTAGAGTCTCCCTTGACCTGCCTTGCTTTCTTTTGCCCTTCGATGACCGTTTGAGAGCCTGCCGGGGGAGTCTGGATTCGTCCATTCTGAGAATGTGGCCAAGATAGGCCCAACGATGTCTTTTGATGTATCTTGATACGTAGACTTGGTTCAATTCCTGTCTTACTGACTCATTCGATTTAAAATCAGACCATCTGATGTTCAGTAGTCTGCGGAGACATTGTTCTCAAATGCATCAAATCTTTGATTGAGTAGACTGGTTCCAACTCTCACAACTGTACGTTACCACTGGGATCACACAGGAGTTGAAAATTATAAGTTTCGTGGTTTTACTGAGCGCATTTGACTTCCAGATAGTAGCTCAGCAGCGCTATGTTGTCCGCAAAGTCTAGGTCTTCAAGGGTTTTGCCCTCGGTCCATGTGATACCCAGATGTCTATCAATGTACTACTGCACATGACCCAGTCGATCGCAACATCGAATAACATTGGTGAGAGAACACACCCCTGTCTCACACCTGTCTCAAATGGAAACCAATTAGAGTTCCCAGAATTTGTTTGTACCCAGCAGCATGAATTCAAGTAAAAGGCTTTTATGATGTTGATGTGTTTAGGTTGGAAGCCATAGATACCCAGCAGCTTCCACAGCGAGGGGCGGCGTAGGCTATCAAACGCTTTCTGAAAGTCAACTAAGTTGATAATAAGGTGGGACTGGAATTCCACCGATTCTTCAATAACAGATCTCAGCGTAAATATATGGTCAATGCATGACTGATTTGGTCTGAAACCCGCTTGTTCCTCTCTAAACCTCGCGTCCAGTGCTTTCTTTACTCTCTCAAGTATCAGACTACAAAAAAGTTTTCCTGGAACTGAGAGTAGGGTGATCTCGTGCCAGTTGTTACAGTCAGTTAGATCAACCTTTTTTTTGGTAATTTGAATATGATTCCCTCTTTCCATTGCTGTGGTACAGTTTCACTCTGCCATACATCATAGAAGAGTTCTAACAGGAGGCGGAGAGAACATTCGTCTGCTGCTTTCATCATTTCTGCTGTTATTTCAACCTCTCCAGCTGCTTTGTTGCTTTTCATTTTTTTGGATTACTATTTTATTATTTTATTATTTGGATTACTATTAAAAATCGGCGAACTACTTTGCAAGCCCTATGTGACATTTAACGGCACGGGAAGGATATAAGATAAGATAAGAAAGATTTTTAATTCTTTCAGCTTATAAATTTCACATGGCGCATCGAAGGAGTGCATAAAATTCTCTCCATCCAGATCGGGAATGGTGGCCAGTTGGAGTCTGTTTTGTATTTCTCTGAAGTGCTCCGCCCATCGTTGTTTTTTGCTCATATTCAGATGATAATAATGAACCTTGCTTATTTTTTATGGGTACGTGTGATGACGGTGTATGATTACATGAAACAGTGATTTATTGTTCCCTTCTTTGCTGCTTCCTCAGCATCCTTGGTGAGGCTTTTAGTGAAATTCTGTTTGTCATTTCGTGCACTGGTTTTTACATCTTTGTCTAACAAAGCATATCTTTGCTTGTTTACTTCGTGTAGGGCTGTGTTCTCTGTGGCCAAAAGTGTTAGCTTTGCTTGATTACGCTCTTGAATTTTGACCCAGGTGTGTTCACTTGGCCACTTTTTCTTTTCCCTTTGTACGAAGCCTGCAGCATTTATTGCAGCAATTTTCAATGAATTTTTAAACAGGTCCCACTTTTCACTGATAGCCATGTTTGTATGTTTGGGTTTCACATTTTTTAAAGATTCAAAGTTTTTTTGTACTTCAGAGTTAAAGGTGGGTTGGTGGTGAGGTGTTAGTAGAGTTAAAGGTGGGTTGGTGTTAGTAGAGTTAAAGGTTGGTTGGTGTTAGTAGAGTTAAAGGTTGGTTGGTGTTAGTAGAGTTAAAGGTTGGTTGGTGTTAGTAGAGTTGAAGGTTGGTTGGTGTTAGTAGAGTTAAAGGTTGGTTGGTGTTAGTAGAGTTGAAGGTTGGTTGGTGTTAGTAGAGTTGATGGTTGGTTGGTGTTAGTAGAGTTGAAGGTTGGTTGGTGTTAGTAGAGTTGAAGGTTGGTTGGTGTTAGCAGAGTTGAAGGTTGGTTGGTGTTAGCAGAGTTGAAGGTTGGTTGGTGTTAGTAGAGTTGAAGGTTGGTTGGTGTTAGTAGAGTTGAAGGTTGGTTGGTGTTAGTAGAGTTGAAGGTTGGTTGGTGTTAGTAGAGTTGAAGGCTGGTTGGTGTTAGTAGAGTTAAAGGTTGGTTGGTGTTAGTAGAGTTAAAGGTTGGTTGGTGTTAGTAGAGTTAAAGGTTGGTTGGTGTTAGTAGAGTTAAAGGTTGGTTGGTGTTAGTAGAGTTAAAGGTTGGTTGGTGTTAGTAGAGTTGAAGGTTGGTTGGTGTTAGTAGAGTTGAAGGTTGGTTGGTGTTAGTAGAGTTGAAGGTGGATTGGTGGGTAGGTGTTAGTAGAGTTGAAGGTGGATTGGTGGGTAGGTGTTAGTAGAGTTGAAGGTGGATTGGTGGGTAGGTGTTAGTAGAGTTGAAGGTGGATTGGTGGGTAGGTGTTAGTAGAGTTGAAGGTGGATTGGTGGGTAGGTGTTAGTAGAGCCCGTGAATCTATTTTCCTTCTTATGGTTGGTTTGCGCAGGTTTTTTAGTTTCATCTTTAACTTGGCAACACAGAGTTTGTGATCTCTGCCAATGTCTGCCCCTCTAGTTTCATCTTTAATTTGGCAATACAGAGCTTGTGATCGTTGGCAATGTCTGCCCCTCTAGTTTCATCTTTAACTTGGCAACACAGAGCTTGTGATCTCTGCCAATGTCTGCCCCTCTAGTTTCATCTTTAACTTGGCAACACAGAGCTTGTGATCTCTGCCAATGTCTGCCCCTCTAGTTTCATCTTTAACTTGGCAACACAGAGCTTGTGATCTCTGCCAATGTCTGCCCCTCTAGTTTCATCTTTAACTTGGCAACACAGAGCTTGTGATCGCTGCCAATGTCTGCCCTTCTAGTTTCATCTTTAACTTGGCAACACAGAGCTTGTGATAGTTGGCAATGTCTGCCCCTCTAGTTTCATCTTTAACTTGGCAATACAGAGCTTGTGATACACTCTAACGTCTTGCACTATCGAGCAAAATTTAGTACAAATACAGAAATGGTCTATTTGGTTCTTGGTTACATGGTCGGGGGAATACCACGTGATTTTGTGAATCTCTTTGTGTGGGAAAAAGGTATTGGCTACTAGAAGATTTTCCACCTGGCAGAATTCTAATAGCCTTTTGCCGTTTTGGTTCATGTTTCCTAGACCATGTTTTCCCAACAATTTTTCAGTGCCTCTGTTATCATCAACTACTTTGGCATCGAAGTCACCCATCACTACAGTAATGTCATCTGTGGGAATTTTATTGACGGTATCAGTTAGTAGGTCATAAAAGCAATCCTCGTTGTTATCAGAGTCTTCATTGACAGGCGCGTAGCACTAGATGACTGTCATCTTGAAGTATTTTGTTTGATAGCGAGCATATAGAATTCTTTCATTTACGGGAACCCAACTGACTAGTGAACATTCAGCTCTGGAAGATATAATAATCGCAACACCACTTGAATGGTTGTCACTGGCCCTGCCCGAGTATACTATATGTTTATGTTCATGTATAAGAAACTGTTTACCTGCCCCTGTCCATCTATACTCATTAATGCCGATAATATCCAAATTGAAATCACACATGGTTTCACACACTTGGGTGGGTTTTCCCCGCTTGGTATAGAGTTCTTACGTTCTAAAATCCTATTTTAAATGTAATATCACAATTTATCAGGTTGGAACGAGACAATCTCATGGAAAAATATCATCCATTTCAGAAACCCGGTGTTGGTTTTACAATAAATGTTGGTTAGGCCATTGCTCAACAAGTCAGAGACAAGCTAGAAGAACAATGTCCCTCCATCTTGAAACCGGAAACCCCATTGTCTGAAGACAGCTTATAATATTGTAACTTGAAGACAGCTTATAATATTGTAGTTTGAAGACAGCTTATAATATTATTGTTTGAAGACAGCTTATAAAATTGTAATTTGAAGACAACTTATAAAATTGTAATTTGAAGACAGCTTATAAAATTGTAATTTGAAGACAGCTTATAAAAATTGTAATTTGAAGACCACTTATAAAATTGTAATTTGAAGACAACTTATTAAAAAAACAAAAAAATTCATGAAGCAGTAAGTTCCATTCCAACTGCTGAAAAATCTTTAGATACAAACAATAAATAAATTAAAGAAACAAAAACCAATAAAGATATTTTGCATAAAGATGAAACTTAATACCTGGACAGCCAGAATTAAAAAAAAAATATGAGCAGATTCAACCAGAAACTGTTCGTCACAAACTCTCTCTCTCTCTGAACCTTAAGTGCCCAGGGCACATGGGGCTTCCGCAAGGGTTTTCCACAAATGCCTGTCTTTCGCCTTTTTTTCTGCTCTTGCCCAGGTGAGCCCTCTATTGCTCAACATCTTTTCTGCTGTTCTTCTCCATGTCTCTTTTGGTCTACCCTTACTTCTGCTCCCCTGTGGTGTCCATCTTAGTGCTATTTTTGGTAGTGAGTTGTCTGTCATTCGGAGCACATGTCCCAACCATCGCCAGCGTCTTTCCTCAATAATTGTTGTCAGTGGTTTCATCTGCATTTCTGCCAATAAAATGTTATTTCTTATGGTGTTTGGCCAAAATATTTTTTTAATTCTACGTAAACATTTAGTCTGGAAAGAATTCAACTTGTTTTCTATGGTTTTGGTGATTTTCCAGCACTCACTTCCATAGAGTAGTACACTTAGAACATTACTCTTAAATATCCTGATTTTCATATTTATGCTTAGTTTATTTGATTTCCATATATTCTGTAAAATATTTGCATTGCAAAAGCCTGGTTTGCTCTAGTAAGTCTGCTGTTGATGTCCTCTGTGCTGTCTCCATTTTCTACTACTCTGCTGCCAAGGTATACAAATTCGTTGACCTCCTCCACTAACTTGTTATCTACTCTGAGTACATTTCTGTTGTTCACATTTTGCTTCATTAACTTTGTCTTTCCTACATTGATCTTTAGTCCTATGTTGTTTGCATTCTGGGTTAACTTGTTTATTTTATCTTGCATATCTTTGTGACTGCTTGATAATAGACAAATGTCGTCCGCAAAGTCAAGGTCTTCCAGCACTGTGTCAAGGGTCCATTGTAATCCTCTGCGTTTGTCTGATGTTGCCTCCTTCATTAACCAGTCTACTGCCAAGATAAATAATGTTGGTGATAGTACACATCCCTGTTTCACTCCTGTTTGTACCCTAAAGCTGCTGGAGGTATGTTCTCCACAGATAACTTTGCACTGAAAACCCTCGTATAGGGCTTTGATTACATTAACTATTTTATGGGGGAGGCCATGCCATCTTAGGATTTTCCACAGTGCATCTCTGTTGACACTGTCAAAGGCTTTCTCAAAATCTATGAATATCGTCACAAACTAATTAAAACCAAAACGAAAACTTCTCTGGATGTGTGAGAAGATGGCAATTACAGAACCTGTCAATCACTGGGAAATTTCATAGAAAAAGAGAAAAGAAAGAAAGCAGAGAAATAAACACTTAAATAAGCAGATAAAATTTCACAGGAAGAGAGAGGAACACTTTGGAAAGACGCCTGGTTTACGAGTTTTCCTTTGATCTAAATAAAGAAGAAAGAATGTCCATGTATATTGTCATGGCACATGATGGTGATGAAGAAGACAAAGAACAATCCAGATGAATACAGAGATAACTCACCAGTGACCAGAGCTGTATGATAGTAGCCACAGGCGACGCACACAACAGGACGGTCCAAAGGCAAGAGTTCTGGTTCATGTGCATTTTCTACAAGTTCTCCTAGTCCAAGCTTTCCATCCTCATTACCACCCCAGACAAACACTCTGCCATCTTCTGTCAGATTTAAACAAGACAACAATTATCATCCTCATTACTACCCCAGAAAATACTCTGCCATCTTCTGTCAGATTTAAACAAGACAACAATTATCATCCTCATTACTACCCCAGACAAGTACTCTGTCATCTTATGTCAGATTTAAACAAGACAACAATTATCATCCTCATTACTACCCCAGACAAGTACTCTGTCATCTTATGTCAGATTTAAAGAAGACAACAATTATCATCCTCATTACCGCACCAGACAAGTACACTGCCATCTTCTGTTAGATTTAAACAAGACAACAATTATCATTCTCATTCCTATTCCATCTTCTGCCAGATTTAATTCCTATCCCACACATTTAACCAGTTTTTTAAAAACTAAAAACAGTCAGTGTTATATGGTTTTGTTCTGTTACTGTGAGTTCACAATTTTAAAATGACTAAAAATAAGAATTTCTCAATTACTGAGTCAAACATCAAGACCTTGACATAAAAAGTGCATGTCGTAATTGCTGTCTGTGAAGGAATTAAATTAAACAAGAAAGAATTTGACTTGTAACAATGGTTCAATGCAAGAGAGAAACATATGACTTGTAACAATAGTTCAGTGCAAGAGAAAACATTTGACTTGTAACAATAGTTCAGTGCAAGAGAGAAACATCTGACTTGTAATAATAGTTCAGTGCAAGAGAAAACATATGACTTGTAATAATAGTTCAGTGCAAGAGAAAACATATGACTTGTAATAATAGTTCAGTGCAAGAGAGAAACATTAGACTTGTAATAATAGTTCAGTGCAAGAGAGAAACATTAGACTTGTAATAATAGTTCAGTGCAAGAGAGAAACATTAGACTTGTAATAATAGTTCAGTGCAAGAGAGAAACATTAGACTTGTAATAATAGTTCAGTGCAAGAGAGAAACATTAGACTTGTAATAATAGTTCAGTGCAAGAGAGAAACATTAGACTTGTAATAATAGTTCAGTGCAAGAGAGAAACATTAGACTTGTAATAATAGTTCAGTGCAAGAGAGAAACATTTGATTTGTAATAATAGTTCAGTGCAAGAGAAAACATTTGAGTTGAAACAACAGTTCAGTGCAAGAGAGAAACATGTGACTTGTAACAATAGCTCAGTGCAAGAGAGAAACATGTGACTTGTAACAATAGCTCAGTGCAAGAGAGAAACATGTGACTTGTAACAATAGCTCAGTGCAAGAGAGAAACATCTGACTTGAAACAATAGCTCAGTGCAAGAGAGAAACATGTGACTTGTAACAATAGCTCAGTGCAAGAGAGAAACATGTGACTTGTAACAATAGTTCAGTGCAAGAGAGATACATGTGACTTGTAACAATAGTTCAGTGCAAGAGAAAACATTTTAAACAAAATAAAAACAGAGCTGTGCTTGTGAAGAAACATACAACACATTGCCCTGAACAGCCAGAACAGAAACTATTAAATTCTAAAAGAAGTTGTGGAACATTATAAAATCTACTTTTTTTTTTAAAAAAGTTGTGGAACATTATAAAATCTACTTTTTTTTTTTAAAAAGTTGTGGAACATTATAAAATCTACTTAAAAAAAAAAAAAAGTTGTGGAACATTATAAAATCTATTTAAAAAAAAAAGAAGCTGTGGAATATTATAAAATCTACTTAAAAAAAAAGAAGCTGTGGAACATTATAAAATCTACTTAAAAAAAAAAAATAAAAGATAAAGGACATGTCAAAAGAAGACAGCAGACTGAGGACCTGACAAACAAGAGAAAAATATCTTAATGAACTGATCAGGTGGAACAGGAAAAGAAAGGCAGCAAATATCATAAACTGAAGATGCTTATCACCACAACCACTTAAAATGGCATCTAATGAATGAATGAAAGTCTTTCAACACCACCAGCATTCTCAAACCTCAACAAACCTGTCAGGGCCACAGAACTGTCTGAGCCAGCAGCTAACATCTTGTAGTCCGCAGGGTCTAGAGATTCAACACGCCTTGGTGTAAACAGATCTGACACATCTCTGACGCCAAGTTGCCCCTCTGAGTTGCTTCCAAAAGAATAAATGTGACCTGATTCTGATCAAAAAAGGTTTCTTAAACTTTTAAATATTTTCTCCATCACCTTTTGCACAGAAACAACAACAAAATTTGTTTTCAAAATGACACATGTAAGATTCACCTCACATGCTGTCTTTAATTTCCTGCTTATCGCTCTCCCACACATGAAGTTTAGCACAAGGCTACTACACACTCAATGAACACAAACCTGACTTTTACACTTTTACACAGCATCCTTTCATCCATACCGCCAGCGAAGGGGCAGTGGGGGTTGCTCAATGAACAAACTGAACAAGCCACAGTAAATGTTCAAAAGAACAGTTAAACAGAAATAATTATCTGAAAAGTTCATGATTAAGTCAATTACTCAAATGAACATATTATGAACAAAATAAAAAAAAATATTTTACTTTCACCAATAAAAGAAGATAAACACTCGAACAACAAGCAAGTACATCACCAATAAAAGGAGGAAAACACTGGGACAACAAGCAAGTACATCACCAATAAAAGGAGGAAAACACTGGGACAACAAGCAAGTACATCACCAATAAAAGGAGGAAAACACTCAGACAACAAGCAAGTACATCACCAATAAAAAGAGGAAAACACTGGGACAACAAGCAAGTACATCACCAATAAAAGGAGGAAAACATTCAGACAACAAGCAAGTACATCACCAATAAAAGGAGGAAAACACTCAGACAACAAGCAAGTACATCACCAATAAAAGGAGGAAAACACTCAGACAATATGCAAGTAGATCACCAATAAAAGGAGGAAAACACTCGGACAACAAACAAGTACCTGTTGATATAATCGTGTGATTTCTCCCACAGGCCACCAGCTTTGATTTCTCATGTTTTAAAGCTGAAAAAACAAACAAAACATGGCAAGGCTTGCTTCCACTAGTATAATACTATGAGTTCTGATAGACAATACAAAATTTGTTTATGCAACTTCTGGCTTCATTTTTTTCTTTTTTAACCCCCTCCCAAAATTCCATTTAAAAAAAATAGATTTAGACATCACAGATCTGGGGTATCTGACTTCAGTGGCCTTCAAGGGCTACAACTGCATGTGCAAACTGAGTAGTGACTACCTCTAAATCAGACAGTCTTTGCCAGTTTACATGAAAATGAGAGAAAATGGCAGTTATGAAATAAAGGTGAACTAACTGAGCTTTTCTGGTCTCTTCAAAATGCTTTTTTTAACATGTTTTGAAGAAAATAAACGATCATTTTAATCAAATAAATTACATTTTCATAATAACTGCACAGGCCATGAAAATAAAGACCTCATGGGCTGCCAGGTTGCCAGCTGGACATGCCTGTCAGACTACAGCAAAGACAGCTGCTAGGATAGCAGCAATGTTACAAGGCTGTAAACATAACTGGGATTGTAGTTAGAGGATTAAAATAAGTTGCAGAACTAGTATTTGCTGCAGTAGCAGAAATAGTAGTATTAAAGATGGTGGTAGTAGTGGAGATGACATGTGCTCCGAATGACTGACAACTCACTACCAAAAATAGCACTAAGATGGACACCACAGGGGAGCAGAAGTAAGGGTAGACCAAAAGAGACATGGAGAAGAACAACAGAAAGGATGTTGAGCAATAGAGGGCTCACCTGGGCAAGAGCAGAAAAAAAGGCGAAAGACAGGCATTTGTGGAAAACCCTTGCGGAAGCCCCATGTGCCCTGGGCACTTAAGGTTCAGAGAGAGAGAGAGTAGTGGAGATAGTAATAGTAGCAATAGCAATGGTAGTTAGAGTGTGGTAGTGGTCATAGAATTGGTAGTTATATAGTTGTGGTAGTGGCAGTAGAAGCATTAGTGGTAATAATAGTGTGGCAGTAGCATCAGTACTAATAGTAAAATAGATAGAATCAGCCCCTTCTTTTCTAGCAGTTGATGACTATAAAGATGAGATAGTCTCTGAACAAGAGATTCAACATTTTCTGAAGCTCTGAGCATCACTTGACAGACCCATAAAATTGACTGACATGACATCAATTTTTTTAATCTTATAAGATCAACATATCAATATTTTGTGCATCAGTTGCAGTTTTATTTATACCTGTTTTTTTTTAACTAAAAGTGTATTTTGTAAAATCATGTCTTATGCAAGAAAAATATAAATGAGGAATTAATAACAAAAAACTAACATACATTTAATGCAGCTGGGCCTGTTAACACCCTTGATATCTTGTCCCAGTCCCAACTGTCCCCAGTCATTTGGTCCAAACATAAAAACTCGTCCAGATTCTGTGAAGAAAAAATAAATACAATGACTGTTTTAAAGCAATGTTGTCTTGTTATTACAGTAAAGTTTGTCTTATTATTTTAATACATAAGTTGCTCCAGACACAAAGGATGCTACATTCTATGGTCTGGATTCAAGCTATAAATAAATATATTTTTCATGGTGGTCGAGCTTATCAGAGTGCATACTTCTCAAGTCAAATCCAGGAGGTGGAACCTGCTGAAGTGTAGGAGGTGGAACTTGCTGAAGTGTAGGAACTTGCTAAAGTGTAGAAGGTGGAACTTGCTGAAGTGTAGGAAGAAGAGTTTGTTGAAGTGTAGGAGATGGAACTTGCTGAAGTGTAGGAGATGGAACTTGCTGAAGTATAGGAGATGGAGTTTGCTGAAGTGTAGGAGATGGAACTTGCTGAAGTGTAGGAGGTGGAGTTTGCTGAAGTGTAGGAGATGGAACTTGCTGAAATGTAGGAGGTGGAACTTGCTGAAGTGTAGGAGGTGGAGTTTGTTGAAGTGTAGGAAGAAGAGTTTGGTGAAGTGTAGGAGATGGAACTTGCTGAAGTGTAGGAGATGGAACTTGCTGAAATGTAGGAGGTGGAGTTTGCTGAAGTGTAAGAGGTGGAGTTTGCTGAAGTGTAGGAGGTGGAGCTTGCTGAAATGTAGGAGGTCAAGTTTGCTGAAATGCATACCGCTTAAATTCAATCTAAGAGATCCATCACAGTACACTGCATTTGATGTCTTCTTTCCATGCTCTGCATCATACACTGGCTGCCAAGTACCTCAAGTATGCATCAATAGGGAACAACAAAAATAAAAATCAGAGTTATGAAGAATAAAAACATAACAAGCAAACCTGTAACAAGAGCGGAATGCTCGTCTCCACAAGCAACTTGAAGAACTCTATCATTTTTAACCCAAAATTTGTTTGGCAAATTCTCGGCAAATTTGCTCTTCCCAAACGTAAACACTGCTCCTGTCTCTGTGAAGCAAACAGCATTTTAAAAAATTAAGATTATGGAACATGAAAAAAGAAAGTAAACGGTTTGAGGTTATTTTTTTTTAACCAATACATACGCACAGTAGCGACCATAACAGACTTGTTGCTACATAAATATCTCAAACGCGGGAGATAAATCTGAACGTTTTTATAAGTGATATGCATGCAGAAAAATGAAATTTATTTACTTAAAACATGCATCATTAAAGTACATGTGCCGTCTTGGTTAAAACGTACAGACTAACAAGCTCTACGCAAAGTAAAATAACATTTTAACTATAACCTGGAACATCTGAATCCTCTGTGCCTGCCATGTTGGTATCCTAAACAACTTTTCATAACTACGCGTTTACTCGAATAAAACCGAAACGACCGAACGAAAACGTAAATCAAGGTAAAGAGCATGAATTGGACCACGCATAAAGACCAACTATAACGACTTGATTAACTAGCCTCTTTGTGCTGATGGCTGTATCAGCAGGTCTATAACTTCATGGCCTATTATTATTATTATTATTATTATTCGTTTCAGGTAGCATTGGCGATCATACTTCTCCATCTTGCACTGTCTCTGGTGTTTCCGATCGAGTTAAATGCTTTTATTTTTCCATGCTACTTGGTCAGTCTACTGGGATGTTTTTCTCTTGGCCTTCTCCTCATTGTTTTCCCTTGAACTTTCCAGTCATTACTTGATTCTCCAACTTCTGTCTCCTCATGATATGTCCACTCAATTCTGACAAAGGTAGACATGTGTACAGTTGAGTTGTACCAAAAAGAGAGAAAGAATGAAAAAAATGAGCAGGGACGAGAATGGTAGAAAGTAATATGATCTGTAACCAGAGACCGGCACTCCGGGCATTCCCATGCCTGCTCCGCCTTCCCTTCCACCAGCCACTGAAGTGTGAGTAACACGTGCTAAACTGTTCAGAAAAACGTCCACTTCTTCTCTCCTCCTCAATTAGATCATCCTCCCGATCTGACTGTCATCGTTCAGCCCAAAGTCGTCCTCCATATGCAACCTATCCAAGGTGGCTCTTGCAGTCTCCTCCTTTTCCATTTTTAAGCTGCCCTGAATTGATAAAACTTGTCAACTCTCTCACTGCATCTGACTCCCGCCTGAGCTGGGCAGTAGATCCACGTCAAACTGGACCACCGAGAGCCCTACAGAAGCTGGACCCACTACTACCTGCAGAAGAAATGGCTCTCGATTCTCCGTAACATCCCTTGGAAGTCTGTTACAATGATCCAGTGTGAGTCGCCCTACTCCACCAGCCAGGAAATTGCTCCTGATGCAGATTGCGCCTCCGTTCTCGTGATCGAAGCGATGGTTGCATGGGCTCATGATTTACTGGCAGCCAGTTTGCTGTTGCAGTAGACAACATAGCCCCATCCACTTTTTAGGCCTTGCGCCACTGACCCATCTGTTAAGATCCCAGGGTCATGTGGTTTGGAGTGATGCTGAGTCTGTTCCTGCACCTGAACTTCTGTTTTACCCTGAACCCATTCTCCGCATTCACAGCCAAGCTGGATCCCAGTCTCTGCGTTAACAGCCAAGCTGGATCCCAGTCTCTGCGTTAACAGCCAAGCTGGATCCCAGTCTCTGCGTTCACAGCCAAGCTGGATCCCAGTCTCTGCGTTAACAGCCAAGCTGGATCACGACCTTCATTGGATATAATTTTTACTAGTTTCTGTTGTTTTGGAACTTCTTTGGGGACCTCTTCGGGGTTTTTTCTGCCTGTCCTGGGTATTTGTGTTGCATCTTTCCCCAAAACCACGTCTCTGTTGCTTTCATCTTCTTTATTATCTTTTTTGTTAATTGTCTTTCACAACCATATTATAGCAATATTGGTTCTATATACTAGAACATCACAATCGGTGAAGGGGAGTAACTATATAAAACATGATACTTTTAATTTTTGTAGTGGTCTCTCTTTAAGTATAATACAGAGTTTATAGGTCGGAAGAAGTGTATGGTTTACTTTCTTATAAGAACGACAGAAGAGGGAAGAAAAAGGGACGAGCGTTGTAAAGCTGGTGATAACTTATAAATTGAAAACCCCTGAGAAATATTTGCCCTAAAAAGGACAAATAACTACGAACTCTCTACATCTAAAAACATTAAATGTTTGTCCTAAATAAAACAAATGAACATCTATCTGCTACATACTATCAAGCAACAACTAGCTTGTCTCGAAAACATTCTACATTCTAACTAGACTGAACTCAAAACTGAAACTGACTCTACTGGAAAACCTCTTCTCTTTTTCATTGCTCTTTCCTAAGACATATTCTTTCACATATTTACGGCAAAATACTGTTACAGACGGATCTGTAACATCTGCAGGGATTCGAGCCTTTGTTGGCTTATAGAGTCAGCCAACATTTTCTAGAGCACATTCATCGTGAAGATGCTTGCTTGCATGTAAGTCTTGTGACCTGATCCAGCTCAGAGCTTTTGTCACAACAATGGTTTCCATTGTGAGGCTGCTAGCAGCTAAAGCACAGCTAACTTCTTTCACTTTTCTATCATATAAGTTCATTGTAAAGGTCAGGCGCACCTCTTGTCCGGAACCACTGATCTGTGTGTAAATGACGGCGTCGCTATCCCTGATGAAGTCAGTGCTTTGACCTCGGCATCTACTGCACCTGGAATGTTCTCTGTATCTTCTGTTGAGTGTGATACTGAAGAGACAGAGCCATCTTGAATTTTGGTCGTGCGGGTCCCATTCATGCTCAGGATCTCTATTCTCTGGAGGGCAGAGCTCACACTTTACATCTTCCGCACGGCCTATCCATGACCTGACTTTCTTGAACTTGCTCCCATTTGCTCTTACTATGTAGTTCATGGTGCAGAGGAAGTGCTTACCTGCGCTTATTAGTGGTTAGACTTATTAGCTGGCAAACTGTCTCTGTTGTCCATGCCAGGAGAGTCTAGCATGGCGTATCTCTCTGTTGTCCATGCTAAGAGTGTCTAGCATGGCGTATCTCTCTGTTGTCCATGCTAAGAGAGTCTAGCATGGCGTATCTCTCTGTTGTCCATGCCAGGAGAGTCTAGCATGGCGTATCTCTCTGTTGTCCATGCTAAGAGAGTCTAGCATGGCGTATCTCTCTGTTGTCCATGCTAGGAGAGTCTAGCAGGGCGTATCTCTCTGTTATCCATGCTAGGAGAGTCTAGCATGGCGTATCTCTCTGTTATCCATGCTAGGAGAGTCTAGCAGGGCGTATCTCTCTGTTATCCATGCTAGGAGAGTCTAGCATGGCGTATCTCTCTGTTATCCGTGCTAGGAGAGTCTAGCATGGCGTATCTCTCTGTTATCCGTGCTAGGAGAGTCTAGCACGGCGTATCTCTCTGTTATCCATGCTGGGAGAGTCTAACAGGGCGTATCTCTTGTACATCCAAGAATAGTACACATTGCCTTTTTTTTTTCTGCTCTTGCCAAGGTGAGCCCTCTTTGCTCAACATCTTTTCTGTTGTTCTTCTCCATGTCTCTTTTGGTCTACCCTTACTTCTGTTCCCCTGTGCTGTCTGAATGTATAAACTAGTTTATCCTAGTTTATACATTTTTGGTATCACAGCTTTACTGCAGTGCTTCATGTATAGTTATATACTTATACACTAATTATTGTGTGTCCCTGTGGTGTCTATCTTAGTGCTATTTTTGGTAGTGAGTTTTCGGTCATTCGAAGCACATGTCCCAACCATAACCAGAGTCTTTCCTCAATAATTGCTGTCAGTGGCTTCATCTGCATTTCTGCCAACAAGATGTTATTGCTTATGGTGTTTGGCCAAAATATTATACTCCTATCTGGTGATTAAGGTGCTAGAGCTATGTACGCAGTAAGATTACACTCCTATTTGGTGGTGAAAGTGCTAGAACAAAGTACACAGGAATATTAGACCCCTGTTTGATAATGAAAGTGCTAGAATTAACCTCACCCACTAGAAAAACAATACTTCATTCAGTTAATGGAAAATCTATTTGCCCTGCCTTTTTTTTTAAATGATGATAAGTTTGTTGTCTGTGCATTCATTTCTCTGCTTTCGATTCTGTTTATTTGCTTTTCTTGTCTCTCTTTTTAGCCAGGTAAAATACAGACAAATTCCAGAAGAACTACCTGTGCACGTGACCTTGTTGTGAGAGTGGCTCGATATAAAAGGTAATTGAAAATTCCAGGGGAAGTAACCCTCGTGACATTTTTTAACCCTTCTAAAAGGAGATAAATCACAAAAGACCTCCCTCACCTGTAGGTCTGTCAACAAGGAAGGAGACACATCTTTGATCAGAAGAATGGAGACGAGGCGCAGAACTGTACGTCTTTGTTGTATTTGAAGTTTGATGTGGAGAGAGGAATTTGACTTGTGTAAGCCAGGAAAGGGGAAATAATGCGCGAGAGAAGAAAGCAAAGCACAGTTGCTCGTCTTAGGTCGAGAAATTTGAGATCCACTCATCTGAGGTGTGAAATATTTGCCAAAGACAGGTTTAACGTATTTAGTTTACTGACATTTTTCTTTTTAAGTTTAAAAAATGCAGAGAAAGAGAAGTTGGGTGTATTTGTTTTAAATAAACGGATCTGTCAACACAAACTTCGACAGTGTACGCAGGGGAGTCCAAACATGGCGAGTAGGAATCGACCAAACTAGGCTCATCCCAGGGTTGTCTAGTCTTAAGATTTGACACGACAGTCTAGTGAATGTTGACTGATTCAGCAGGTCACTAGTGTGCCCATCAGCGTCAGCTCGTGGCAGTGTTCCCTGGGCTTGTTTTGACACAAAGATCTGATGGACAAGACTGGGGTCAGAGATTCTTGTCACAGACCGGGATCTGGAAGTGGCACTCTGTGTGTGTGTGTGTGCTCGCATGTGTATGTGTGCGTGCTTGGTGTGGGTGTGTGTATGTGTGTATATGCCACTAATCTTGTTATGTATGAGTGTATGTATGGGACTAATCTTATTGTGTATATGTGTATATATGCGACTAATCTTATTGTGACCGAGCTAATGAAAATCAGAAGAACCACATGATCCATTAGCAGTCAGATCGACTTTTAAAAAAGTATCTATCTATCTATCTATCTATCTATCTATCTATCTATCTATCTATCTATCTATCTATCTATCTATCTATCTATCTATCTATCTATCTATCTGTCTGTCTGTCTGTCTGTCTGTCTGTAACTTATCTATCTGTCTATCACCTGCCTGTCTGGATATGTATGTATGTATATATGTAAGAATGTATGTATGAATGTATGTATGTGTATATATATGTATGTATGTATGTATATATGTATGTATATATATGTATGTATGTATGAACGTATGTATGTATGTAAGAATGTATGTAATGTATGTATGTACGTATGTATGTATGTATGTATATATGTATGTATGTATGTGTGTATGTATGTTCATTCCTTTGCATGTCCCTTGCGGAACTTTGCCTCCCAAACAGCACTCCTGTAGGCCTCTCGGTTGTGAGCAAGATGGCCTGCTGCTGCTGCATCCATTTCCAGATCATCAACGATGTCTTGCAGCCATCTTCGTTTCGGTCTTCCTCTCTTTCTTTTTCCCATTATGTATCCTTCCAATATGGTCTTCTCTAAATTATCATGACGTTTAATGTGGCCAAATAGGAAACAGATCTGGTGGTGAGTCCCCCAGGCCAGATAGATCTAATTTTAACACTGGGGAAGAGTGTGAGAGAGTGTATGTATGTATGTCTCGGAAATATGTTATGTGGTGGTGAAAGTGCTAGAACAAAGTACACAGGAATATTAGACCCCTGTCTGATAATGAAAGTGCTAGAATTAACCTCACCCACTAGAAAAACAATACTTCATTCAGTTAATGGAAAATCTATTTGCCCTGCCTTTTTTTTTAAATGATGATAAGTTTGTTGTCTGTGCATTCATTTCTCTGCTTTCGATTCTGTTTATTTGCTTTTCTTGTCTCTCTTTTTAGCCAGGTAAAATACAGACAAATTCCAGAAGAACTACCTGTGCACGTGACCTTGTTGTGAGAGTGGCTCGATATAAAAGGTAATTGAAAATTCCAGGGGAAGTAACCCTCGTGACATTTTTTAACCCTTCTAAAAGGAGATAAATCACAAAAGACCTCCCTCACCTGTAGGTCTGTCAACAAGGAAGGAGACACATCTTTGATCAGAAGAATGGAGACGAGTCGCAGGACTGTACGTCTTTGTTGTATTTGAAGTTTGATGTGGAGAGAGGAATTTGACTTGTGTAAGCCAGGAAAGGGGAAATAATGCGCGAGAGAAGAAAGCAAAGCACAGTTGCTCGTCTTAGGTCGAGAAATTTGAGATCCACTCATCTGAGGTGTGAAATATTTGCCAAAGACAGGTTTAACGTATTTAGTTTACTGACATTTTTCTTTTTAAGTTTAAAAAATGCAGAGAAAGAGAAGTTGGGTGTATTTGTTTTAAATAAACGGATCTGTCAACACAAACTTCGACAGTGTACGCAGGGGAGTCCAAACATGGCGAGTAGGAATCGACCAAACTAGGCTCATCCCAGGGTTGTCTAGTCTTAAGATTTGACACGACAGTCTAGTGAATGTTGACTGATTCAGCAGGTCACTAGTGTGCCCATCAGCGTCAGCTCGTGGCAGTGTTCCCTGGGCTTGTTTTGACACAAAGATCTGATGGACAAGACTGGGGTCAGAGATTCTTGTCACAGACCGGGATCTGGAAGTGGCACTCTGTGCGTGTGTGCGTGCTCGCATGTGTATGTGTGTATATGCCACTAATCCTATTATGTATGAGTGTATGTATGGGACTAATCTTATTGTGTATATGTGTATATATGCGACTAATCTTATTGTGACCGAGCTAATGAAAATCAGAAGAACCACATGATCCATTAGCAGTCAGATCGACTTTTAAAAAAGTATCTATCTATCTATCTATCTATCTATCTATCTATCTATCTATCTATCTATCTATCTATCTATCTATCTATCTATCTATCTATCTATCTATCTATCTATCTATCTATCTATCTATCTATCTATCTATCTGTCTGTCTGTCTGTCTGTTTGTCTGTAACTTATCTGTCTGTCTATCACCTGCCTGTCTGGATATGTATGTATGTATATATGTAAGAATGTATGTATGAATGTATGTATGTGTATATATATGTATGTATGTATGTATATATGTATGTATATATGTATGTATGTATGAACGTATGTATGTATGTAAGAATGTATGTATGTATGTATGTATATATGTATGTATGTATATATATGTATGTATGTATGTATGTATGTATGTATGTAAGAATGTATGTAATGTATGTATGTACGTATGTATGTATGTATGTATATGTATGTATGTATGTGTGTATGTATGTTCATTCCTTTGCATGTCCCTTGCGGAACTTTGCCTCCCAAACAGCACTCCTGTAGGCCTCTCGGTTGTGAGCAAGATGGCCTGCTGCTGCTGCATCCATTTCCAGATCATCAACGATGTCTTGCAGCCATCTTCGTTTCGGTCTTCCTCTCTTTCTTTTTCCCATTATGTATCCTTCCAATATGGTCTTCTCTAAATTATCATGACGTTTAATGTGGCCAAATAGGAAACAGATCTGGTGGTGAGTCCCCCAGGCCAGATAGATCTAATTTTAACACTGGGGAAGAGTGTGAGAGAGTGTATGTATGTATGTCTCGGAAATATGTTATGTGGCATCACGGGGGCTGCAAAGTTCATCGGAACATCTACCACGCTGGTCAGAACTTCTACCATGCTGGTCAGAACTTTTACCACGCTGGTCAGAACTTTTACCACGCTGGTCAGAACTTCTACCACGCTGGTAAGAACTTCTACCATGCTGGTAAGAACTTCTACCACGCTGGTAAGAACTTTTACCACGCTGGTCAGAACTTCACAAATCTGCATGTTGTGTGATACAAAGACTCCACAAAATCAACACACAACAAATCTGCATGTTGTGTGATACAAAGACTCCACAAAATCAACACACAACAAATCTTCATGTTGTGTGATACAAAGACTCCACAAAATCAACACACAACAAATGTGCATGTTGTGTGATGCAAAGACTCCACAAAATCAACACACAACAAATGTGCATGTTGTGTGATACAAAGACTCCACAAAATCAACACACAACAAATGTGCATGTTGTGTGATACAAAGACTCCACAAAATCAACACACAACAAATCTGCATGTTGTGTGATACAAAGACTCCACAAAATCAACACACAACAAATCTGCATGTTGTGTGATACAAAGACTTCACAAAATCAACACACAACAAATCTGCATGTTGTGTGATACAAAGACTCCACAAAATCACACACAACAAATCTGCATGTTGTGTGATACAAAGACTCCACAAAATCAACACACAACAAATCTGCATGTTGTGTGATACAAAGATCCACAAAATCAACACACAACAAATCTGCATGTTGTGTGATACAAAGACTCCACAAAATCAACACACAACAAATCTGCATGTTGTGTGATACAAAGACTCCACAAAATCAACACACAACAAATCTGCATGTTGTGTGATACAAAGACTCCACAAAATCAACACACAACAAATCTGCATGTTGTGTGACACAAAGACTCCATAAAATCAGCACACAACAAACCTTCACAAAGACATGTGGTAGTTTGAGTTTTTGTTCTGTTTCGCAAACTGAACTTTATATACAAGTAAAGGGAAGTAATGAAGTGACAGAACTTCATCTTTCCCGCATTCAAGTGTCTGTGCGAAAGTCCAAACATTTAATTTTGCTGAAATAATCAAGTGGAATGAATTCAAGAACAATGCAGAGATAAGACAGATGACTGAACAACAACCAGTCTCACGGGTGATCAGGAAAAGGAGATGGACATATGTTGGCCACTTGATGAGAAGAAATGAGCAGAAAATCCCAAAACAAGCTATCAAGTGGAACACAACAGGCCGAAGAAAAAGGGGCAGACCGCGTGAAACTCTGAAGAGAACATTATTAAGAGAGGCCAAGTTAACAGGCATAACATCCTTTGTTGAGGTTGAAAGACTCGCCGAAGACAGGAAATATTGGCGAACTACTTTGCGAGCCCTATGTGACGTCTAACGGCACGGGAAGGATATAAGATATAAGATATAAGATAAGAATCAATTATTTGATTATTTCTTTCTCATCTGTGTAAGTAATGGAATATTCATGTCACTTATTAGCCAATAATTTTTTTCCACAAAAATTTGTTTATCTATGAAATCCATGACACAAAACTGAAAGATATGTGAATAACTTTTGTCCAAAGTAATTTTCAAGACATTTAGAAATGCAACACATTATTATTACAAGATGGACAATTACGTAATGAGACTAATTCCCTGAAAAATAAAATAAATAACAGTTGAAGATATAACATGTTTTTTATTCAAAGTAAGCCCCTTGTGCACTGATACAGCGAGTGGCACGATCTAGCAAACACTAGAACGACCTCTGCAGTTCTTCTTTTGGTATGACCCTTAAGCTCGATGTTACGTTCGTACCGAAATTAAAATCATCGGCTATTTTAACGTCAAGAATTATTCCCTGCTAAACTTTACTACTGCGCGCTGAAGCAAGTTTTAACTTAACTCGCGTCACGAATAGACTCCACTAAATAAGTGAAATTTGCAAGGAAGAATCCGCTGCTGACGAGATTCTTCAGCTGCCGTGCGTGGGGTGAAACTCTTCCCCGTCAATAAAGAAAAATGCAATTAGGGTTGCCGCATGGCGCCGCCGTGGAAAAGGTGTAGGTAAGGATTAGGTGAGTTAACCAATAGTCTCGAGGTCAGGGCTACTCAAATCACGGCACCTCTGCTCTAGAGGCCGGTCACGTCCTATGCACACCCATACTGAGGCAGACTGCCTAAACCGGCTTAACCCAGGGGTTAAACTAAGACACTGCTGGCGAGATTCTTCGGCTGCCGCGAGTGGGGTGAAACTCCTCCCGGCCAATAAAGAAATGCTATTAGGGTTGCCGTGCGGCGCAGCTGTGAAAAAGGTGACGGAAAGGATAAAGTGAAATTTAATCGGTATGTCCAGTAGTCTCGCGGTGAGAGTTACTCATACCACGGCACCTCTACTCTAGAGGCCAGCCACGTCCGATATACACCCATACTGGTGAAATATGCCTAAACCGGCTTAAACTAGGGGTGAAACTTGATAACTACTCATGAAACAATACCTCTGCTCTAGAGGTTGGTTACTTCCTAAATACGCCCAAACTGGGATAATACGCCTAACCCGGCTTAACCCAGGGGTGGAACTTATTAGTGGCGAGGATTCGTCTTCCTGGACAAAAGCTCCGTCCTGGTCACAACTAGGAAGGATAGCGGCCACTACTACAAAATGCTGAAGTCGGAGACACTGGACCAGTGCAGTCTAGATAGGTAACCACCTCTCACCCGACGGGGAAATAAGCGTATCCTAATCACACTGAGGTTTTCCGGTGAGAAAGTCCAACGCTGGACTGGATGGGCAACCACCTCTCACCCAGCAGGGATATACTGATATCCAAAACACGTCGAGGTTTTCCGGTGAGAAAGTCCAACTCTAGACTAAACTGGTGCAACGAAAACCACAGTGTCACGCAAAGCTGCTTCTGTGACCCACCGAGAATATAGGCCCAAGCCCGGCGATTCTCTGCGCCTCCATCCTAAATGAGACTATCGCGAGAACCACAGGAGTAAATTCAGTAGGATCACGGGGCGATCTTGGTGGTAGAAGCGAACGAAGAAGAAGAAGAAGAAGAAGAATTCCCCAGCGTCAGGCAAGCCTCAAACAACTGAAAACGCGACAAGAATGTCTCTGCCGGCCGGTGATCACGTTACTGTAACGGCCACCTTCTAGTGTCAGAACATTCCTGTAGCGACCGCCTTCTAGAGTCAAAACATTCCTGTAGCGACCGCCTTCTAGAGTCAGCCAATAATTTTTTTCCACAAAAATTTGTTTATCTATGAAATCTATGACACAAAACTGAAAGATATGTGAATAACTTTTGTCCAAAGTAATTTTCAAGACATTTAGAAATGCAACACATTATTATTACAAGATCGACAATTACGCAATGAGACTAATTCCATGAAAAATAAAATAAATAACAGTTGAAGATATAACATGTTGTTTATTCAAAGTAAGCCCCTTGTGCACTGATACAGCGAGTGGTACGATCTACCAAACACTGGAACGACCTCTGCAGTTCTTCTGTTGGTATGACCCTTAAACTCTATGTTACATTCGTACCGAAATTAAAATCATCGGCTATTTTAACGTCAAGAATTATTCCCTGCTAAACTTTACTACTGCGCGCTGAAGCAAGTTTTAACTTAACTCGCTTCACGAATAGACTCCACTAAATAAGTGAAATTTGCAAGGAAGAATCCGCTGCTGACGAGATTCTTCAGCTGCCGTGCGTGGGGTGAAACTCTTCCCCGTCAATAAAGAAAAATGCAATTAGGGTTGCCGCATGGCGCCGCCGTGGAAAAGGTGTAGGTAAGGATTAGGTGAGTTAACCAATAGTCTCGAGGTCAGGGCTACTCAAATCACGGCACCTCTGCTCTAGAGGCCGGTCACGTCCTATAACACACCCATACTGAGGCAGATTGCCTAAACCGGCTTAACCCAAGACTAAGACACTGCTGGCGAGATTCTTCGGCTGCCGCGAGTGGGGTGAAACTCCTCCCGGCCAATAAAGAAAACGCGAAAATGCTATTAGGGTTGCCGTGCGGCGCAGTTGTGAAAAAGGTGACGGAAAGGATAAAGTGAAGTTTAATCGGTATGTCCAGTAGTCTCGCGGTGAGAGCTACTCATACCACGGCACCTCTACTCTAGAGACCAGCCACGTCCGATATACACCCATACTGGTGAAATATGCCTAAACCGGCTTAAACCAGGGGTGAAACTTGATGACTACTCATGAAACAATACCTCTGCTCTAGAGGTTGGTTACTTCCTAAATACGCCCAAACTGGGATAATAAGCCTAACCCGGCTTAACCCAGGGGTGGAACTTATTAGTGGCGAGGATTCGTCTTCCTGGACAAAAGCTCCGTCCTGGTCACAACTAGGAAGGATAGCGGCCACTACTACAAAATACTGAAGTCAGAGACACTGGACCAGTGCAGTCTAGATAGGCAACCACCTCTCACCCGACGGGGAAATAAGCGTATCCTAATCACACTGAGGTTTTCCGGTGAGAAAGTCCAACGCTGGACTGGATGGGCAACCACCTCTCACCCAGCAGGGATATACTGATATCCAAAACACGTCGAGGTTTTCTGGTGAGAAAGTCCAACTCTAGACTAAACTGGTGCAACGAAAACCACAGTGTCACGCAAAGCTGCTTCTGTGACCCACCGAGAATATAGGCCCAAGCCCGGCGATTCTCTGCGCCTCCATCCTAAATGAGACTATCGCGAGAACCACAGGAGTAAATTCAGTAGGATCACGGGGCGATCTTGGTGGTAGAAGCGAACGAAGAAGAAGAAGAAGAAGAAGAATTCCCCAGCGTCAGGCAAGCCTCAAACAACTGAAAACGCGACAAGAATGTCTCTGCCGGCCGGTGATCACGTTACTGTAACGGCCACCTTCTAGTGTCAGAACATTCCTGTAGCGACCGCCTTCTAGAGTCAAAACATTCCTGTAGCGACCGCCTTCTAGAGTCAGAACATTCCTGTAGCGACCAGCTTCTAGAGTCAGAACATTCCTGTAGCGGCCACCTTCTAGAGTCAGAACATTCCTGTAGCGACCTTCTAGAGTCAGAACATTCTTGTAGCGGTCACCTTCTAGAGTCAGAACATTCCTGTAGCGGTCACCTTCTAGAGTCAGAACATTCCTGTAGCGACCGCCTTCTAGAGTCAGAACATTCCTGTAGCGACCGCCTTCTAGAGTCAGGACATTCCTGTAGCGACAGCCTTCTAGAGTCAGAACATTCCTGTAGCGGCCACCTTCTAGAGTCAGGACATTCCTGTAGCGACCAGCTTCTAGAGTCAGGACATTCCTGTAGCGACCAGCTTCTAGAGTCAGGACATTCCTGTAGCGACCAGCTTCTAGAGTCAGGACATTCCTGTAGCGACCAGCTTCTAGATTCAGAACATTCCTGTAGCGGCCACCTTCTAGAGTCAGGACATTCCTGTCTGCTTCCTGGACGGGAAAACAAATCAAATAGTTACCCACTTCCGGCATGGTGCTGACTACAATCTTCCCAGATCTTACTAGTAAAACTTGTTTACTTTCTCCAACCGTCCAGTCTAAACAAGAAAAATGTGTGAAAGAAATTTTCAGCAGGTCAAAAACAAAACAAACAGGAACAAAAGTCAGAAAGAAAAGCCAGAAACTATATCTACAGTGACCTCTGAGTAAAGGCTGCTGCGTTCTTGCTCAAAGTCCGGTCTTTCTATATCATTTTTTTTCTCCTTTCTTTCATCCCCCTCCCCCAACCTCTTTGTCTGATAAACAAACAATACCCCCCCCCCCCACTCTCGTGGATTCGTGGATGTTGAATCACTGTTCTAAACAGAAGAATGTGGATGTTGAATCGTTTTTCTAAACAGAAGAATGTGGATGTTGAATCATTGTTCTAAACAGAAGAATGTGGATGTTGAATCATTGTTCTAAACAGAAGAATGTGGATGTTGAATCATTGTTCTAAACAGAAGAATGTGGATGTTGAATCATTGTTCTAAACAGAAGAATGTAGATGTTGAATCATTGTTCTAAACAGAAGAATGAATAGAACAAAACAGACGTCACGTTTTAAAATGAAAGAAATTATATCATAAGCAACAGATAATACTTCTTCTTCTTCTTCTTCTTCTTCTTCTTCAAAATGACATATGAATATGAAGCTGAAACTAATGCTAATATTCCCAAGCAGCTTGTTCTGTGCTGTTACACATGACAAATAGTGTTTGATTTTTTTTGTGTTTGATTTTAATGTTCTAGCAGAAAGCATGGGACCTTTTTTGTTGATAGAGTGTATCCACTGTTTTTGCTGGTAGAGTGTATCCAATGTTTTTGGTGACAGAGTGTATCCACGGTTTTTATAGAGTGCATCCACTGCTTTTGTTGATATAGTGTATCCACTATTTTTGTTGGTGGAGTGTATCCAATGTTTTTGGTGATGGACTGTATCCATTGTTTTTGTTGGTAGAGTGTACTCACTGTTTTTGCTGGTAGAGTATATCCACTGTTTTTGTTGGTAGAGTTTATCCACTGTTTTCTTGGTGGAGTATATCCATTGCTTTTTTGTTGGACTGCATCCACTGTTTTTATTGATAGAGTGTATCCACTGCTTTTATTGATGGAATGTATCCACTGTTTTTATTAATAGAGTGTATCCACTGTTTTTATTGATGGAGTGTATCCACTGTTTTTGTTGGTAGAGTGGGGAAAGTTGGTGGGGGGAGAGAAAAGGCTGAATGAAAACTATCCACCGCGGATATAGGTGAGTACTGTAATTATTTTATTAACATCTGCGAAAAATGTCCTTGGATGTGTTACTGGAAGATAATGTTTGGTTTGTTTTCATGTGAATGTTGTCGTTCTTGACTGAGATGAGCTATCAGGATCTGAGATGTATGGATAACTAAGCTGGACTTGCGAGTCTACTGGATAACTAAGCTGGACATGAGAGTCTACTGGATAACTAAGCTGGACATGCGAGTCTACTGGATAACTAAGCTGGACATGAGAGTCTACTGGATAACTAAGCTGGACTTGCGAGTCTACTGGATAACTAAGCTGGACATGAGAGTCTACTGGATAACTAAGCTGGACATGAGAGTCTACTGGATAACTAAGCTAGACATGAGAGTCTACTGGATAACTAAGCTGGACTTGCGAGTCTACTGGATAACTAAGCTGGACATGAGAGTCTACTGGATAACTAAGCTGGACATGAGAGTCTACTGGATAACTAAGCTGGACATGAGAGTCTACTGGATAACTAAGCTGGACATGAGAGTCTACTGGATAACTAAGCTGGACATGAGAGTCTACTGGATAACTAAGCTGGACATGAGAGTCTACTGGATAACTAAGCTGGACATGAGAGTCTACTGGATAACTAAGCTGGACATGAGAGTCTACTGGACAACTAAGCTGGACATGCGAGTCTACTGGATAACTAATCTGGACATGCGAGTCTACTGGACAACTAAGCTGGATTTACAACTAAGCTGGACTTGCGAGTCTACTGGACAACTAAGCTTGACTTGCGAGTCTACTGGATAACTAATCTGGACTTGCGAGTCTACTGGACAACTAAGCTGGACTTGCGAGTCTACGGGACAACACAGACTGGACAGAGCTGTGATACTGAATTTAGCACTGAGCAACACTTGAACAACGGAATGAATACGTTAAATGTCCATAGTGTATTTAAACAAACTGTGTTGTGCAGCACGTTAGAAATACACCAGCCGCCCCCAGTAAAAGAATTAACGGTCTATTTCGCTGGAATTAATTTTTAACGCTTGCCCCTGCCATCAGAGATAATCAGTTACCGCCCGTATCATTAAATCTAACAAGTTATCGCCTTTGCGGGCGTAACAACTGAACCCGTTGTTTGCTACGCTACACTTACAGCCTCATTGTGGAGGCGCATAGCTGGGGTTGCTTGCCTCAGCAAGGGAGTGGGCTGAATGCTGGGAATGTAAGGGAATGTAGCGAAACAAGTTAACGTACATTCCTAACATTCTCAAGAATAATTAGCCATGCTTCCCAGTCAATGGAGAATCGTGTTCACATGGGGTTTCACGACATAAGCGCCATGTTGTTCTCTTTCTGAATTCCGGTTCCCCATTCTTGCTGCAAACCTCCTTCCTTTAACACAGTCATTCTTCCGGAACATTTCAAAGTAAATACACTCTTACGAGTACATCGCGAAGTTTACCCACAGAGTAAATACTCTTATACGGTAAAATTTACACACAGACATATTTTTGTGTAAACATTTTTTTCTACCATTTTTTTTTCAGTCTTCTCCTTTCAGACTTCTCCCTTCAGGGTTCTCCTTTGAGGCTTCTTCTTTAAGGTTTCTCCCTTTGAGGCTTTTCCTTTGAGGCTTCTCCCTTACAGACTTCTCCTTTGAGACTTCTCCCTTACAGACTTCTCCTTTGAGGCTTCTTCCTTACAGACTTCTCCCTTACAGACTTCTCATTTGAGGTTTATCCCTTTGAGGCTTCTCCTTTGAGTCTTTTCCTTTACATACTTCTCTTTCAGGCTTCTCCTTTCATGGCTTCTCTTTCTATTTTTCAAAATTTCTCCAAACAATTTGTCTCCTGATATAAAATAGCGTTGAGTTTCTCTCCTGACATAAGATGATGGCCTTGATTTTATCCTCTGACATAAGATGATGGCGTTGATTTTATCCTCTGACATAAGATGATGGCTCTGATTTTATACTCTGACATAAGATGATGGCGCTGATTTTAACCTCTGGCATAAGATGATGGCGCTGATATTGTCCTCTGATATATGATGGCCATGCCACAGAGTTGGTGCTGATTTCAGGGACAGATAACCGTAATAGGCACTGATTTCAGGGACAGATAACCATAGTAGGCGCTGATTTCAGGGACAAATAACCATAGTAGGCGCTGATTTCAGGGAGAGATAACCAGAGTCGACACTGATTTCGGGACAGCTAACCTAAGATGGTGCAGGCCTACCGTCACCTTCCTGCCTTGTATCAGGCAGAGATGACCGTTGTTTCGTCTCGACATTTGAGGAAGGTGGGAAGGCCCTGACCCTGGTGAAGCGTGTTGAAGGTCGAAAGACTGAGTGCTCATGACCCTGGTAAGCGTGTTGAAGGTCGAAAGACTGAGTGCTCATGACCCTGGTGAAGCGTGCTGAAGGTGGGAAGACTGAGTGCTCATGACCCTGGTGAAGCGTGCTGAAGGTGGGAAGACTGAGTGCTCATGACCCTGGTGAAGCGTGCTGAAGGTAGGAAGACTGAGTGCTCCTGACCCTGGTGAAGCGTGTTGAAGGTGGGAAGACTGAGTGCTCCTGACCCTGGTGAAGCGTGTTGAAGGTCGAAAGACTGAGTGCTCATGACCCTGGTGAAGCGTGCTGAAGGTAGGAAGACTGAGTGCTCCTGACCCTGGTGAAGCGTGTTGAAGGTGGGAAGACTGAGTGCTCCTGACCCTGGTGAAGCGTGTTGAAGGTGGGAAGACTGAGTGCTCCTGACCCTGGTGAAGCGTGTTGAAGGTGGGAAGACTGAGTGCTCATGACCCTGGTGAAGCGTGTTGAAGGTGGGAAGACTGAGTGCTCCTGATCCTGTTACAGGCAACAAAGTCAGCCAGTCATTCGCCAGTCAGTCAAACATTTGCATGTCCTTTGCGAAACTTTGCCTCCCTAACAGCACTGCTGTAGGCCTCTCGGTTGTGAGCAAGATGCCCTGCTGCTGATGCATCCATTTGCACATCATCAACGATGTCTTGCAGCAATCTTCGCCTTAGTCTTCCTCTCTCTCTTTTTCCCATTATGTACCCTTCCAAGACGGTCTTCTCTAGATTCTCATGGCGTTTAATTTGTCCAAAATATTTAAGTTTTCCTGTAGTATGGATATATTTGTTCTTTTTTGTGTCAAGGTGCATGATATTTGAAGAGCTCTTCTGTAGCATTTATATCCAAAGGCATTTATGTGTTTCTCAGCTGTTTTGTTAAGTGTCCAGGTCTCACAGGCATATGTTGCAATGGGAAAGATGTATGTCCTTAAAAATCTTATTTTTGTAGTTCTGTCTCTGACATGAGAGTCTACTGGACAACTAAGCTGGACTTGCGAGTCTACTGGATAACTAATCTGGACATGAGAGTCTACTGGACAACTAAGCTGGATTTACAACTAAGCTGGACTTGCGAGTCTACGGGACAACACAGACTGGACAGAGCTGTGATACTGAATTTAGCACTGAGCAACACTTGAACAACGGAATCAATACGTTAAATGTCCATAGTGTATTTAAACAAACTGTGTTGTGCAGCACGTTAGAAATACACCAGCCGCCCCCAGTAAAAGAATTAACGGTCTATTTCGCTGGAATTAATTTTTAACGCTTGCCCCTGCCATCAGAGATAATCAGTTACCGCCCGTATCATTAAATCTAACAAGTTATCGCCCTTGCGGGCGTAACAACTGAACCCGTTGTTTGCTACGCTACACTTACAGCCTCATTGTGGAGGCGCATAGCTGGGGTTGCTTGCCTCAGCAAGGGAGTGGGCTGAATGCTGGGAATGTAAGGGAATGTAGCGAAACAAGTTAACGTACATTCCTAACATTCTCAAGAATAATTAGCCATGCTTCCCAGTCAATGGAGAATCGTGTTCACATGGGGTTTCACGACATAAGCGCCATGTTGTTCTCTTTCTGAATTCCGGTTCCCCATTCTTGCTGCAAACCTCCTTCCTTTAACACAGTCATTCTTCCGGAACATTTCAAAGTAAATACACTCTTACGAGTACATCGCGAAGTTTACCCACAGAGTAAATACTCTTGTACGGTAAAATTTACACACAGACATATTTTTGTGTAAACATTTTTTTCTACCATTTTTTTTTTCAGTCTTCTCCTTTCAGACTTCTCCCTTCAGGGTTCTCCTTTGAGGCTTCTCCTTTAAGGTTTCTCCCTTTGAGGCTTTTCCTTTGAGGCTTCTCCCTTACAGACTTCTCCTTTGAGACTTCTCCCTTACAGACTTCTCCTTTGAGGCTTCTTCCTTACAGACTTCTCATTTGAGGTTTATCCCTTTGAGGCTTCTCCTTTGAGTCTTCTCCTTTACATACTTCTCTTTCAGGCTTCTCCTTTCATGGCTTCTCTTTCTATTTTTCAAAATTTCTCCAAACAATTTGTCTCTTGATATAAAATAGTGTTGAGTTTCTCTCCTGACATAAGATGATGGCGCTGATTTTATACGCTGACATAAGATGATGGTGTTGATTTTATACTCTGACATAAGATGATGGCTCTGATTTTATACTCTGACATAAGATGATGGCGCTGATTTTAACCTCTGGCATAAGATGATGGCGCTGATATTGTCCTCTGATATATGATGGCCATGCCACAGAGTTGGTGCTGATTTCAGGGACAGATAACCATAGTAGGCACTGATTTCAGGGACAGATAACCATAGTAGGCACTGATTTCAAGGACAGATAACCATAGTAGGCACTGATTTAAGGGAGAGATAACCAGAGTTGACAATGATTTCGGGACAGCTAACCTAAGATGGTGCAGGCCTACCGTCACCTTCCTGCCTTGTATCAGGCACAGATGACCGTTGTTTCGTCTCGACATTTTAGGAAGGTGGGAAGACCCTGACCCTGGTGAAGCGTGCTGAAGGTGGGAAGACTGAGTGCTCCTGACCCTGGTGAAGCGTGTTTAAGGTAGGAAGACTGAGTGCTCCTGACCCTGGTGAAGCGTGTTTAAGGTAGGAAGACTGAGTGCTCCTGACCCTGGTGAAGCATGTTTAAGGTAGGAAGACTGAGTGCTCCTGACCCTGGTGAAGCGTGTTTAAGGTAGGAAGACTGAGTGCTCCTGACCCTGGTGAAGCGTGTTTAAGGTAGGAAGACTGAGTGCTCCTGACCCTGGTGAAGCGTGTTTAAGGTAGGAAGACTGAGTGCTCCTGACCCTGGTGAAGCGTGTTTAAGGTGGGAAGACTGAGTGCTCCTGACCCTGGTGAAGCATGTTTAAGGTGGGAAGACTGAGTGCTCCTGACCCTGGTGAAGCGTGTTTAAGGTAGGAAGACTGAGTGCTCCTGACCCTGGTGAAGCGTGTTTAAGGTAGGAAGACTGAGTGCTCCTGACCCTGGTGAAGCGTGTTTAAGGTAGGAAGACTGAGTGCTCCTGACCCTGGTGAAGCGTGTTTAAGGTAGGAAGACTGAGTGCTCCTGACCCTGGTGAAGCGTGTTTAAGGTAGGAAGACTGAGTGCTCCTGACCCTGGTGAAGCATGTTTAAGGTAGGAAGACTGAGTGCTCCTGACCCTGGTGAAGCATGTTTAAGGTAGGAAGACTGAGTGCTCCTGACCCTGGTGAAGCCTGCTGAAAAACTCCGTAAATGATGACAAACCACGTCTTATCCACGACGCTATAAACAAGAAACTCCAAGAGAGAGAAAACTTAGCTACTGAAGAACACACATTGGTACTTCTCATCTCCGTATCTATGCAAATACTGGCAGGCAGATAGATTAAGATGAAATAAACTTCTGGACACAAGATACAGTTCAAGATCATATAAATTACTGAAGATAAATTTAAGACCATAGTATTACAGGCAACAAAGTCAGCCAGTCATTCGCCAGTCAGTCAGACATTTGCATGTCCCTTGCGGAACTTTCTCTCCCTAACAGCACTCCTGTAGGCCTCTCGGTTGTGAGCAAGATGGCCTGCTGCTGATGCATCCATTTGCAGATCATCAACGATGTCTTGCAGCCATCTTTGCCTTGGTCTTCCTCTCTTTCTTTTTCCCATTATGTACCCTTCCAAGACGGTCTTCTCTAAATTCTCATGACGTTTAATTTGTCCAAAATATTTAAGTTTTCTCTCTTTAATCCTTTTTACTAGCCAGCCTTGTTCAATATTAAGTTCCTGTAGTATGGATATATTTGTTCTTTTTTGTGTCAAGGTGCATGATATTTGAAGAGCTCTTCTGTAGCATTTATATCCAAAGGCATTTATGTGTTTCTCAGCTGTTTTGTTAAGTGTCCAGGTCTCACAGACATATGTTGCAATGGGAAAGATGTATGTCCTTAAAAATCTTATTTTGTAGTTCTGTCTCTGACCCTCCATGTTGCCGTTTTGGTTTCTTGGTATATTTCCAGAAGGTAGCTTACCATTGCTTTCCTTCCGGGCAGTGACTGTACTAGTCAGCGATCTAGAGGCAAGGCGCAGTATAATAGTATAAGAATTATTGAATAACAGAAAAGTAAAATAAGTAATGAAGATTTTTTTTTTAATCTGGAAAAAAGGAATAGGAAAAATATCTGAAACATCAGAAAATAGGTGACACTAAGACTAGAAATACCGTGATAAAAACATTTATTTTTTCCCATAAAGCTTTTTACCTGGCAGGAGCAGCCAGCGACTAAACGTTTATCATATTCTGTAAGTTTATCTTTTATAACAAACTGTTGCCTGATCACGCAACAAACTGAAGGTCTTGCTAAAGGCAGCGAGCTATCGTCTCAACATTTACTTCTGGCATATCCTGTTTCATGTTTAACGCCGGTGCAAGTTTTTAATAGATGACCTGGCACTGATTCGTCAAGTGATACAGGATAGTTTCATGAAAAGTTAAGCCTTTAATTTACGAAACAAAGATCTTGTCAAAAATCTTATGTCGACACATAACCCTTTATTCTCTTACACATCCTCTCTTTTTCTTTCTTTCTTTCTTTCTTTCTTTAAATTTAAACTTAAAATCTACCACATACAGCGATCAAGATCGCAACTGATGTGAAGCGGTATATGTCTTCAGAGATTTTGGCGTAGTTTTGCTAGAGGGTATGTTCTGAAACAAAATGTATAAACTAGGAAAAAAAAGTAGGAACAGATTTATAAAAACATATGTCGTCCTATCTATCTAACTACAGATAGATAGACAGACAGACAGACAGACAGACAGACAGATAGATAGATAGATAGATAGATAGATAGATAGATAGATAGATAGATAGATAGATAGATAGATAGATAGATAGATAGATAGATATATAGATAGATAGATAGATAGATAGATAGATAGATAGATAGATAGATAGATGAGTATTGTTCTCTTGAATGGCACGGGGGATGCCATCATGGTGTTAATTTCATGTGCTTCATGAAGCTGAGAGGAGAGCAAAAACCAGAGGATATGGCATGGAGCTAATTTCGTCTCGTCTGGTTAGCCCTGCCGACTTCACAATGTTTGATTCAAATGTACTGTGGATTATATCATACTGTGCTGTTGAATTATCGTCACTTCGTCGCACTTGAAATTTTCGCTGATTCTGTTGAGTCTTGTCATGTAGGATGGACACACATCAAGTCTATCATGTTTCATTTGCATGGATAATACTATGTCAAGGTATAAGGAGATACCTAACCCGGCAGCAGGAAGCTGCATCATGAATGATGTGCATAGCACATGGTGATTCCTGGAGATGGGAGGAGAGATAGGGTGAGAATTCAGTGCGTCAGCACAAGTGGAGATTATGGGAGAATTTAGTGCATTATCACATAACTTGTGTAGTATGGGGAGGTGGACTGGAGATATTTTATTACTTCAATGTATTAGCACAAATGGAGATTGTGTGTAGTATGGAGCGGTGGATTCGTAACAGCAGTGGCTGCATATGTTAACGAGTGCGTCCATTTGCAGATCATCAACGATGTCTTGCAGCCATCTTTGCCTTGGTCTTCCTCTCTTTCTTTTTCCCATTATGTACCCTTCCAAGACGGTCTTCTCTAAATTCTCATGACGTTTAATTTGTCCAAAATATTTAAGTTTTCTCTCTTTAATCCTTTTTACTAGCCAGCCTTGTTCAATATTAAGTTCCTGTAGTATGGATATATTTGTTCTTTTTTGTGTCAAGGTGCATGATATTTGAAGAGCTCTTCTGTAGCATTTATATCCAAAGGCATTTATGTGTTTCTCAGCTGTTTTGTTAAGTGTCCAGGTCTCACAGACATATGTTGCAATGGGAAAGATGTATGTCCTTAAAAATCTTATTTTTGTAGTTCTGTCTCTGACCCTCCATGTTGCCGTTTTGGTTTCTTGGTATATTTCCAGAAGGTAGCTTACCATTGCTTTCCTTCCGGGCAGTGACTGTACTAGTCAGCGATCTAGAGGCAAGGCGCAGTATAATAGTATAAGAATTATTGAATAACAGAAAGGTAAAATAAGTAATGAAGATTTTTTTTTAATCTGGAAAAAAGGAATAGGAAAAATATCTGAAACATCAGAAAATAGGTGACACTAAGACTAGAAATACCGTGATAAAAACATTTATTTTTTCCCATAAAGCTTTTTACCTGGCAGGAGCAGCCAGCGACTAAACGTTTATCATATTCTGTAAGTTTATCTTTTATAACAAACTGTTGCCTGATCACGCAACAAACTGAAGGTCTTGCTAAAGGTAGCGGGCTATCGTCTCAACATTTACTTCTGGCATATCCTGTTTCATGTTTAACGCCGGTGCAAGTTTTTAATAGATGACCTGGCACTGATTCGTCAAGTGATACAGGATAGTTTCATGAAAAGTTAAGCCTTTAATTTACGAAACAAAGATCTTGTCAAAAATCTTATGTCGACACATAACCCTTTATTCTCTTACACATCCTCTCTTTTTTTTCTTTCTTTCTTTCTTTCTTTAAATTTAAACTTAAAATCTACCACATACAGTGATCAAGATCGCAACTGATGTGAAGCGGTATATGTCTTCAGAGATTTTGGCGTAGTTTTGCTAGAGGGTATGTTCTGAAACAAAATGTATAAACTAGGGAAAAAAAGTAAGAACAGATTTATAAAAACATATGTCGTCCTATCTATCTAACTATAGACAGACAGACAGACAGACAGACAGACAGACATATAGATAGATAGATAGATAGATAGATAGATAGATAGATAGATAGATAGATAGATAGATAGATAGATAGATAGATAGATAGATAGATAGATAGATAGATAGATAGATAGATAGATAGATAGATAGATAGATGAGTATTGTTCTCTTGAATGGCACGGGGGATGCCATCATGGTGTTAATTTCATGTGCTTCATGAAGCTGAGAGGAGAGCAAAAAACCAGAGGATATGGCATGGAACTAATTTCGTCTCGTCTGGTTAGCCCTGCCGACTTCACAATGTTTGATTCAAATGTACTGTGGATTATATCATACTGTGCTGTTGAATTATCGTCACTTCGTCGCACTTGAAATTTTCGCTGATTCTGTTGAGTCTTGTCATGTAGGATGGACACACATCAAGTCTATCATGTTTCATTTGCATGGATAATACTATGTCAAGGTATAAGGAGATACCTAACCCGGCAGCAGGAAGCTGCATCATGAATGATGTGCATAGCACATGGTGATTCCTGGAGATGGGAGGAGAGATAGGGTGAGAATTCAGTGCGTCAGCACAAGTGGAGATTATGGTAGAATTTAGTGCATTATCACATAACTTGTGTAGTATGGGGAGGTGGACTGGAGATATTTTATTACTTCAATGTATTAGCACAAATGGAGATTGTGTGTAGTATGGAGCGGTGGATTCGTAACAGCAGTGGCTGCATATGTTAACGAGTGCGTTGGCACAATTGTTTGAGAGTGTATGTTTTGCATATGAGGGCCAGAAGAGCCCAGGCCAACCTAGCACAAATGTTTCAGTTATATATTAGAGAGTTATATATTTTATATTATGGCATGTGTGTTCCATTTATGATGATATATGTTGTCGTCCTATGCATGCAAGTCTGTTGTGGCGTTAAAATAGTGTGTCTGGTGTGTATATTAAATATTGATTGATTTAAACGATTGATTTTTGTAATGTGTAATGCACGTCATGTAGTTTGCATGGATGTATGTGATTTGCTGCATAACTGGCATACAGTATCCTTGGAGGGGAGATCCTGGGTTGTAGGTTAGATGTGGATATCTGAAACATCAGAAAATAGGTGACACTAAGACTAGAAATACCGTGATAAAAACATTTATTTTTTCCCATAAAGCTTTTTACCTGGCAGGAGCAGCCAGCGACTAAACGTTTATCATATTCTGTAAGTTTATCTTTTATAACAAACTGTTGCCTGATCACGCAACAAACTGAAGGTCTTGCTAAAGGTAGCGGGCTATCGTCTCAACATTTACTTCTGGCATATCCTGTTTCATGTTTAACGCCGGTGCAAGTTTTTAATAGATGACCTGGCACTGATTCGTCAAGTGATACAGGATAGTTTCATGAAAAGTTAAGCCTTTAATTTACGAAACAAAGATCTTGTCAAAAATCTTATGTCGACACATAACCCTTTATTCTCTTACACATCCTCTCTTTTTCTTTCTTTCTTTCTTTCTTTCTTTAAATTTAAACTTAAAATCTACCACATACAGCGATCAAGATCGCAACTGATGTGAAGCGGTATATGTCTTCAGAGATTTTGGCGTAGTTTTGCTAGAGGGTATGTTCTGAAACAAAATGTATAAACTAGGAAAAAAAAGTAGGAACAGATTTATAAAAACATATGTCGTCCTATCTATCTAACTACAGATAGATAGACAGACAGACAGACAGACAGACAGACAGATAGATAGATAGATAGATAGATAGATAGATAGTAGATAGATAGATAGATAGATAGATAGATAGATAGATAGATAGATAGATATATAGATAGATAGATAGATAGATAGATAGATAGATAGATAGATAGATAGATGAGTATTGTTCTCTTGAATGGCACGGGGGATGCCATCATGGTGTTAATTTCATGTGCTTCATGAAGCTGAGAGGAGAGCAAAAAACCAGAGGATATGGCATGGAACTAATTTCGTCTCGTCTGGTTAGCCCTGCCGACTTCACAATGTTTGATTCAAATGTACTGTGGATTATATCATACTGTGCTGTTGAATTATCGTCACTTCGTCGCACTTGAAATTTTCGCTGATTCTGTTGAGTCTTGTCATGTAGGATGGACACACATCAAGTCTATCATGTTTCATTTGCATGGATAATACTATGTCAAGGTATAAGGAGATACCTAACCCGGCAGCAGGAAGCTGCATCATGAATGATGTGCATAGCACATGGTGATTCCTGGAGATGGGAGGAGAGATAGGGTGAGAATTCAGTGCGTCAGCACAAGTGGAGATTATGGTAGAATTTAGTGCATTATCACATAACTTGTGTAGTATGGGGAGGTGGACTGGAGATATTTTATTACTTCAATGTATTAGCACAAATGGAGATTGTGTGTAGTATGGAGCGGTGGATTCGTAACAGCAGTGGCTGCATATGTTAACGAGTGCGTTGGCACAATTGTTTGAGAGTGTATGTTTTGCATATGAGGGCCAGAAGAGCCCAGGCCAACCTAGCACAAATGTTTCAGTTATATATTAGAGAGTTATATATTTTATATTATGGCATGTGTGTTCCATTTATGATGATATATGTTGTCGTCCTATGCATGCAAGTCTGTTGTGGCGTTAAAATAGTGTGTCTGGTGTGTATATTAAATATTGATTGATTTAAACGATTGATTTTTGTAATGTGTAATGCACGTCATGTAGTTTGCATGGATGTATGTGATTTGCTGCATAACTGGCATACAGTATCCTTGGAGGGGAGATCCTGGGTTGTAGGTTAGATGTGGGTTTTAGCCTGGCCACCCAGTACTGTAGTACATAGGCCATGGAATCTCAGGTTGCAGCTGGGTTTTTGATCCTGTCCCTAACTTAATCGTCCCTCAAATTGTGGACTTAGCACCCCGCCAAGTTTACACTATCATGAATTATAGTTTTAGCACAGATGGACGATCAACCTTTCCTATATACGTATATTGCAGCCCTGATCCTGTTTGTAACTGGTTTTTTTTTCCCAGCTTAACTTGTTCTCTTCACGTTGTCCTATTTTTCTTCTTCTAATAAATCGCAGACGAATGGGCCATGTCCAGGCCTTCGTCCCGCGTTTAAGGAATATACTTAGGAGAGTTACATTAGAAAATCACGTGAACTATATTCCAGCCACAAGTGTGTTATTTTGAAACAAACATAAACTTTAGTGGAATATTTGAATGTAGACATTTTTGAAACAAGCACAAACTTTAGTGGAATATTTGAATGTAGACATTTTTGAAACAAGCATAAACTTTAGTGAAATATTTGAATGTAGACATTTTTGAAACAAACACAAACTTTAGTGAATATTTGAATGTAGATATTTTTGAAACAACTACAAACTTTAGTAGAGTATTTGAATGCAGACATACTTGTAAGTTCTGTTTGGTCATTAATAAGAGTTGGCCCGTCATCCGACAAAATGGTAGGTTTTTTTCTTGTTTATGTGTACTGGTGAATCAAATATGCACTCCCTCTCTCTCTATTTATTTCTTTCTCTCTCCTCTCTGTCTCTTTCTCTCTCTCCCTCTTTTCTCTCTCTTTCTTTCTCTATTTCTTCCTCCATTCCTCCCTCTTTTCTCTCTCTCCCTCTTTTCTCTCTTTTTTTTTCTCTATTTCCTCCTCTCTCTCTCTCTTTCTTTCTCTCTTTCATTCTCTATCCTTCCTTCCCTCTCTCTCTCCCTCTTTTCTCTCTCTCCTTCTCTCTTTCTTTCTCTATTTCTCCCTCTCTCTCTCTCTCCCTTCCTCTTTTCTCTCTGTCTCTTTCTCTCACTCTCTATTTCTCCCTCTCTCTTTCTTGGTGTATGTGTTTTGGGTTTACAAAGAGTAAAAAAAAAAAAACGCGGAAAAAGTTTTGGAAGAAAATTGAGAAGCAGAAGGAAAACAGCTTCCGCCCATTTTGTCACCGAGGGCAGGAAGAGGCGTGGTTCGTGGCTGTCACTCAGGTCTCTCTTGCTGAGAGTGAAATCTTGACTGACAGGCCAAAGACTGAAAGAGATGGGTTGAGGGAGGACAGCTCCGGAAGGAAGTGTAAGAGACAATGGTATCCATGACAACGGAAGACAATAAGTACATACATTAACCTGAGGTCAGGTCTACGCTGTGCAAACATCTTCACTGGAAATGTAATAGTAGTAATAGTAGTAGTGATAGTAGTAGTAGTGGTAGTAGTAGTAGTAGTAGTAGTAGAAGTAGAAGTAGTAGTAGTGGTGGTGGTGTGGTGGTGGTGGTAGTAGTAGTAGTAGTAGTAGAAGAAATTAGTAGCAGTAGCACAAATTAGTATTACAAATGCATCAGCAGCAGGCCATCTTGTTTACAACCGAGAGGCCTACAGGAGAGCTATTAGGGAGGCACAGTTCTTCAAGGGACATGCAAATGACTGACTACAAATTAGTAGTAGTAGTAGTAGTAGTAGTAGTAGTAGTAGTAGTAGTAGTAGTAGTAGTAGGGGAAAAAAGAGTGGAAAAGAATTTTTAAAAAAAATAAAAAAGATGGACAAAACCGAGACAAGTAGAGGAGGAAGGATACCACGTCATTTGCCTCTTCCTCCCTACCGAGCTCCGTGGAGTGATCACGTGCCTGGAGTCCCCCTGGTATTTCACCGGTCGAGACAGGTGATCGTCCGCGGTAGGGGAGACACCTGGAGCTGGCCTGGCTTGACGTGGAACAGGAAACTCTCCTTCTCTTCGTCCAGCTAAGACGCGGCAATTATCCCACGTTAAATGTGCACAGCGATCTCTGGCGTTCATTGTCGCTAGCAAGCCTATCTGCCACCATCAAATCTGATGGGGAAACTCGGGCGCTTTCTTCTCCCATTTCTGTCGAAATTCTGAGATTAATTTTCTGTGAGCTTGGAATTCACGCCGATGTAATTATGTGTGTGAAATATTCCTGGGAATCTTGCTATGTCAGAATATGTGTTTTATTCACTTTGGGACGTTTCAAAATCCTGGCCGGGAATGTTTAATTCAACTTCTAAACAAGTCATTTCAACTTCCCGTTTTTTTTTTGTATTTATTCTTTTCGACCAAAGATTTTTTGATATTATTTTATTCTTTGTCTTGATTTCTGTTTGAAGACAGATGTCTGACAAGTTATATTCTGGTGTGATATTTTGAAGACTGATGTATGACAACTTATAATCTGGTGTGATATTTTGAAGACTGATGTCTGACAAGTTATATTCTGGTGTGATATTTTGAAGACTGATGTATGACAACTTATAATCTGGTGTGATATTTTGAAGATTGATGTCTGACAAGTTATATTCTGGTGTGATATTTTGGAGATTGATGTCTGGCAAGTTATATTCTGGTGTGATATTTTGGAGATTGAAGTCTGATAAGTTATATTCTGGTGTGATATTTTGGAGATTGAAGTCTGATAAGTTATATTCTGGTGTGATATTTTGGAGATTGAAGTCTGATAAGTTATATTCTGGTGTGATATTTTGGAGATTGATGTCTGGCAAGTTATATTCTGGTGTGATATTTTGGAGATTGAAGTCTGATAAGTTATATTCTGGTGTGATATTTTGGAGATTGAAGTCTGATAAGTTATATTCTGGTGTGATATTTTGGAGATTGATGTCTGACAAGTTTATTCTGGTGTGATATTTTGAAGACTGATGTATGACAACTTATAATCTGGTGTGATATTTTGAAGATTGATGTCTGACAAGTTATATTCTGGTGTGATATTTTGGAGATTGATGTCTGGCAAGTATATTCTGTGTGATATTTTGGAGATTGAAGTCTGATAAGTTATATCTGGTGTGATATTTTGGAGATTGAAGTCTGATAAGTTATATTCTGGTGTGATATTTTGGAGATTGAAGTCTGATAAGTTATATTCTGGTGTGATATTTTGGAGATTGATGTCTGGCAAGTTATATTCTGGTGTGATATTTTGGAGATTGAAGTCTGATAAGTTATATTCTGGTGTGATATTTTGGAGATTGAAGTCTGATAAGTTATATTCTGGTGTGATATTTTGGAGATTGATGTCTGACAAGTTATAGTCTGCTAACTGTGCTCTAAATGGCCGTCGAGGGAGGTTTGGTGTGCTCTTTCTGGTGTATTTTTTATTTTTAAGATACTGTTTCTTTTTTTAAGTCATAGTTCACGATTAGAAGATCAGTCAGTCAGCCAGCCAGTCAGTCAATCAAATGCATCTATTTTATTCGTACGTTTTTCCCCCTCGTGTGTATGAGATGTACAAACTTCGTGTAAATATCTACTCTACATCAATACAATGATTCTAAAAATAGTCAGATATTCCTTGTCAAATTTTTGTTGTATTTCTCCCTAGTTTTGTTATAAATATTACTCTCCTTCAGACACTAGAGATATTTTTTAAACATCTTAAAATTAATTATTCTTAAACTTAATTTTTTACTGACTGAATATTTGACCAAGGTAAACTACCAAGAGGAGAAAACTGTAATAAGTAACAGTGCAGATCTGAATGGAAGAAACAACTGAAATGTAACAACGAACCATATCCAACACACCAACCACAAAAACATCAGCAAACCATTCTCTTCCGTCTAAGGACAGGCCACTGCAGACTACTGAGCCTCCTACATCGACTTAAAATGCCTCACACAGACGAATGTCCTTGTGGCAGCGGACTCCAGACTCCAGAACATATCCTTCAAGAGTGCCCAAACCATGCAGACCTGAGACGTGAGACATGGCCAGAGGACGCAAGCTTGGGGCAAAAAGTCCTATCAGGATCTGGAGAGGACTGCAGGCTTTGCCATGTCGACAAGGATCAGGACCTGATGTGACCAGCAAGCTTGAACGCAGAAGAAGAAGAAGAAGAAGAAGAAGAAGCAGCAGCTTGACTAGGTGACCTAACTCTTGAAGGATTGAGTGAGTGAATACCTCACAACTTACTGAAATCATCTAGTGTTACACCCTACGCCACACTGTTTTCTGGTAAATGAAGACGGTGATTTGGGGAAAGACTTTAATTTGAATATTTCACTGATGAATTCTGTGACGGAATATTTTAATACAGACTTTATTTTATTTAAACAGTAACACCAAAAAATGTTTATATTTGTTGCTTTGTATCAGGCATCCTGTCTTCATTCATGTAACATCAGCCATTTTTGTTATACTATGTCAATGTAACATCAGTCATTTTTGTTATACAACGTCAAATTTCAGAACAGCTACAAACAGCGGGGCTGTCAATTAACGTGCCAGAGCTACAGAAGTCTTGTCAACTGTAAGAGTTCTCTGGCTACGAAAGGTCGGTAGTTAAATGTGAGAAATTCCGTCCACCTTTCGGCGACCTACTTGCGTAGTTTATTTAAGACGAAACTTGGCAAGGCCCCTCAGACTTCAACATTTGTACAAAGACTATACACACGAACGTCGTGAATACTTCAGCCATTTTTGTGGCTATATGCACGGATATAATACCGGGTGAGTACACACATTATTTAAGGATGGTTAAGCAATTACTCTTTTGTATATCCAGTTTTTATCCTGCTGCTGTTGTTATTATTGATATTATTGTTGTCGTTGTTTATGCGTCAAGCGTTTGAGTGATGGGCCCAGCAAAGTGTGGGGCCGGACAGCCAAGACGGAGTTTTGTCCGAGGTTTTAGTGGCAGAGCCACATCCTTCTCCATCCCTGGCGTACCACCATCCCTGGCGTACCACCATCCCTGGCGTACCACCAGACCTGGAGTACCACCAGACCTAGACGTGTAGGGTTATTATGTTTATTCCACCAAAAAATTGATAACAGAGTAAAGAAATACAGATAGGTGCAGGAGCTGACATTGTGAGAAGATGTCTCCCCGCTAGCGATGATCTGTGGCAGAACACGAGAGGGAGGGGGGGAACTGGGACCAGGTATATGTTTGCTCGCATGGTCTTCTTTCTTCTTCTTCTTCTTCTTCTTCTTCTTCTTCTTCTTCTTCTTCCCACCAGAACACATTCCCCCCCCCCTTCCCCATCAATTTCCCAAACGTTATTTCCTGTCACAGGTCTCAGCCTATCTCCTGTCACAGGTCTCAGCCTATCTCCTGTCACAGGTCTCTCAACCTATCTCCTGTCACAGGTCTCAGCCTATCTCCTGTCACAGGTCTCAGCCTATCTCCTGTCACAGTTCTCTCAACCTATCTCCTGTCACAGTTCTCTCAGTCTGTCTCCTGTCACAGGTCTCTCAGTCTGTCTCCTGTCATAGGTCTCTCAGTCTGTCTCCTGTCACAGGTCTCTCAACCTATCTCCTGTCACAGTTCTCTCAGTCTGTCTCCTGTCACAGGTCTCTCAACCTATCTCCTGTCACAGGTCTCTCAGCCTATCTCCTGTCACAGGTCTCTCAACCTATCTCCTGTCACAGTTCTCTCAGTCTGTCTCCTGTCACAGGTCTCTCAGTCTGTCTCCTGTCATAGGTCTCTCAGTCTGTCTCCTGTCATAGGTCTCTCAGTCTGTCTCCTGTCACAGGTCTCTCAGTCTGTCTCCTGTCACAGGTCTCTCAGTCTGTCTCCTGTCACAGGTCTCTCAGTCTGTCTCCTGTCACAGGTCTCTCAGCCTGTCACAGGTCTCTCAGCCTGTGTCTGTGGGTTTCCCAGTTTTTCCCCCTCAGACACCTTCCTCAAGTATTTTTTCTCTCATTTTTATCTCTCTCTCGCGCGCGCTCTCTCTCTCTTTCATTCTTTCTCTCTCTCTCACTCTTTTCTCTCTCTCAGTCTTTCTCTCTCTCACTCTTTCTCTCTCTTTTCTCTCTCTTTCTCTCTCTCTCTCTCTCTCTCTCTTTCTCTCTCACATTTTCTCTCTCACTCTTACACTCTGTGTGTGTTGTGTGTGTGTGTGTGTAAGTATCTAACATGAACAATAAAAGAAATTAAACAAGCTTCGGTGATATCAAATTTCTCAGAGGTTTGTAGTTTATGATTTGATGCCGGTGCCGATTTCACTTCATTCTTGGAGCATCACCTCGTTTCATTCTTGTAACATCATTTCACTTCGTTCTTGTAACATCACTTCATTCTTGCAACATCACTTCACTTCGTTCTTGTAACATCACTTCACTCATGCAACATCACTTTACTTCATTCTTGTAACATCGCTTCACTTCATTCTTGTAACATCAGTTCACTTCATTCTTGTAACATCACTTCACTTCATTCTTGTAACATCACTTCACTTCATTCTTGTAACATCACTTCACTTCATTCTTGTAACATCACTTCACTTCATTCTTGTAACATCAGTTCACTTCATTCTTGTAACATCACTTCACTTCATTCTTGTAACATCACTTCACTTCATTCTTGTAACATCGTTTCACTTCATTCTTGGAGCATTCTTGGTCGAGTTTCTACTCTTGCAGATTAGACAGTTTTCCTACTAGTCTCTCTTCTCCTTACATTCTCACTTCTCCGTACAATATCACTCCTCCTTACATTCTCACTTCTCTTTACATTCTCACTTCTCCGTACAGTATCACTTCTCCTTGCATTCACATTTCTCCTTACATTCTCACTTCTTTTTTTTACAGTCTTACATTTAGATTAGCAGTGAAGAGTTTGGAACAATGGCATGGTTATGAAAGACAACAATGACAATTCAATATTTCAGCAAAATTGCCTTTATCAAGGACAACAGAAAAGACAAAAAAGAAAAACACTCGTACTTATCTACGATTCGCTCTCTCGGAAGACTATGGTTGCTGCTGGCAGAAAAGAAAATATGTTTTTGTTTTTTCCTGTTATCCTTGACAAAGGCAATTTTGAAATGTTGTTTTTCATAATCATTTCATTGTTCCTTCCTTCGTTCTTTTGTTTCTTCCTTCGTTCCTTCCTCTGTCTATTTGCCTTCGTACGGCCGAACCTACACCCCCGTTGAAATACTCTACTACTATTAGTTATACAAAAGTTACTATCATAGCTCTCTGTCCAAGTTATTCAAAAGTTACTATCATAGCTCTCTGTCCAAGTTATTCAAAAGTTACTATCATAGCTCTCTGTCCAAGTTATTCAAAAGTTACTATCATAGCTCTCTGTCCAAGTTATTCAAAAGTTACTATCATAGCTCTCTGTCCAAGTGATACAAAACTTACTATCATAGCTCTCTGTCCAAGTTATACAAAACTTACTATCATAGCTCTCTGTCCAAATTGTACAAAAGTTACTATCATAGCTCTCTGTCCAAGTTATACAAAAGTTACTATCATAGCCTTCTGTCAAAGTTATACAAAAGTTACTATCATAGTTCTCTGTCCAAGTGATGCAAAAGTTACCATCATAGTTCTCTGTCCAAGTGATACAGAAGTTGTTATCATAGTTCTTTGTCCAAGTGATACAGAAGTTACTATCATAGTTCTCTGTCTATGTGATACAAAAGTTACTATCATAGTTCTCTGTCCAAGTGACACACAAATAACACCTTCGCCTGCAACTATTCGGTGTTTCCGAACAGCACCAGCCAAACTTTGTAACAAAACACTCACAAAAAAAAAACAGGGTACAAGATTCATTTGGTTCCGCTCAAAACTTTCAGCCAGATATCTGTTTTCGACATTCGACCAGCCCGCCAACTTCAAGGACGCTTTCTGCAGTATGCATTTCCTGTGACCTACTTACACTTAGGAAAAGCAATCCAAGTCCTCAAGGCCGAAGTTTTAATAAATTTACAGGTTTACTTGTGGGAGAATATTTTGCCACAAACGCTTGCCGTGGGAGCCTGTTAGCGACCTCTGCTACGCGAATCTGAATAATGGCCGACGTGAAAACTTTGAAGTTGAAACAAATCTTTGGAGTCTAAAACGTCCTGACCGAAAGCTACTGGCACAAGTTAGACATTTGTCAAATGTTTGTCTAGAAAGTGCTAGGGAAAAGCAGCAGTAAAGAGAGTTAACACTTCAGGCTTTCAGAAGTCATTTTGTTCATAATTCCAAAGTTTCTCAAACAGAAACAATATAATTTATGGGGCCATGTCTTTGTCTATGTCTATGTCTATGTCCAGGAGTTGACTGTGGTGAAGACTGCTGCTACAGTAAATATGAATAACGCAGGGTGCAACAGTTTTAGAATTCAAGACGGCGACATCGTGAGATAAGAGAGAGAGACAGAGAGACGCAGAGAGAGAGAGAGAGAGAGAGAGAGAGAGAGAGGAAAGAAATAGTGCATTGTCGTATATAGAAAAATAGTGCATGTTCATATATAGAAAAACAGTGGATTGTTGTATACAGAAAAAAAGGCATGGTCGTATATAGAAAAATAGTGCATGGTCGTACATAGGAAAATAGTGCATGGTCGTACATAGAAAAATAGTGCGTGATAGTATATAAAAAATAGTGCATGGTCGTACATAGAAAATAGTGCATGATAGTATATAGAAAAATAGTGCATGGTCGTACATAGAAAATAGTGCATGATAGTATATAAAAAATAGTGCATGGTCGTACATAGAAAATAGTGCATGGTAGTATATAGAAAAATAGTGCATGGTAGTTTATACAACAATGAATTTCTTCACAACTGAGAAAGGATTTTTGTGTCATCTGAAATGTTTCGAGAAAAAAATTACAGAACTAGAAAATACTTGGATAACTAGAATTATCAAACTTCTTCATCTTCAGATGTATCTTGTACTTTATTTGTATCTTGTCCTTAGTATATATTTTGTACTTAATCTGTATATCTTTCCCTTTGTACATATTTTGTACTTAAACTGTATAACTTGCCCTTTGTACATATTTTGTACTTAATCTGTATATCTTGCCCTTTGTACATATTTTGTACTTAATCTGTATCTTGTTCTTCACATTTATCTTCTTTTTGAGTGTAATCACTTACTCCACGCCGAGAAAACAAGAAGAGATCGGAGCATCGATGTCAGCATGACATGTTTCATTATTTACATTACACGACTTTTTACTTGTAGCACGACTTACAATACTTACTTGAAGCATGACTTAAAGTACTTATTTATATCATGATTTACATTACTTAGTTTTTTCATGGCTTAATACATTACTTACTTCTTTCATGGCATGCATTGCTTTTTTGCAGCATGACATAACATTACTTACTTGCAGCATAAATTACATTACTTACTTGTAGCATGACTTACATTACTTACTTGTAGCATGACTTGTTTCAGGCGCTATGAAGACAATAAGTGCAAACCTTCGTGTTAGCGTTCTAGGAGCTGGAGGTGTAGGGAAATCAGGTGAGTCACCTTATCTGTGATGATGATGATGACGATGATGATGATGATGATAACGGTGGTGGTGGTGGTAACAACTGACAAGCTTTCTTATGTCACATTAGCTTTCCTAGACACATCACAGTAGGTTTTCCAGGGCACGTCACAATGGCTTTCCTTGGCGTGTCATAGTAGCTTTCCTTGGCGCGTCATAGTGGCTTTCCTTGGCGTGTCATAGTGGCTTTCCTTGGCGTGTCATAGTGGCTTTCCTTGGCGTGTCACAGTGGCTTTCCTTGGCGTGTCATAGTAGCTTTCCTTGGCGTGTCATAGTAGCTTTCCTTGGCGTGTCATAGTAGCTTTCCTTGGCGTGCCATAGTGGCTTTCCTTGGCGTGTCATAGTAGCTTTCCTTGGCGTGTCATAGTGGCTTTCCTTGGCGTGTCATAGTGGTTTTCCGTGACACATCACATTAGCTTTCCTTGAAACATCACAGTAGGTTTTCAGGGCACGTCACAGTGGCTTTCCTTGGCACGTCACAATAGCTTTCCTTGACGCGTCATAGTGGCTTTCCTTGGCGCGTCATAGTAGCTTTCCTTGACGCGTCATAGTGGCTTTCCTTGGCGAGTCATAGTGGCTTTCCTTGACACATCACAGTAGCTTTCCTTGACACATCACAGTAGGTGTTCCTAGACACGTCACAATAGCATTCATAGACACGTCACAATAGCTTTCCTAGACACGCCACAGTAGCTTTCATTGGCACATCACAGTAAGTTTTCCTAAACACATCACAGCAGGTTTTCCTAGACACGTCACAGTAGCTTCCTAGACACGTCACAATAGCTTTCCTAGTCACGTCACAGTAGCTTCCTAGACACATCACAATAGTTTTCCTAGACACGTCACAATAGTTTTCCTAGACACGTCACAATAGTTTTCCTAGACACGTCACAGCAAACTCACGAAGCTAGTTCTGAAATTTTTGGATATGGAGAACACGTTCTTTCCTAAAATAAGTGCCAAAAATGTGCGATATAACCTGTCATATCTTGGAGACTAGCAGAGTTTACAACCTGTCATATCGTGGAGACTAGCAGAGTTTACAACCTGTCATATCTTGGAGACTAGCAGAATTTACAACCTGTCATATCGTGGAGACTAGCAGAGATTACTATCTGTCATATCGTGGAGACTAGCAGAGTTTACTATCTGTCATATCGTGGAGACTAGCAGAGTTTACAACTTGTCATATCGTGGAGACTAGCAGAGTTTACAACTTGTCATATCGTGGAGACTAGCAGAGTTTACAACCTGTATATCGTGGAGACTAGCAGATTTTACAACCTGTCATATCGTGGAGACTAGCAGAGTTTACTATCTGTCATATCGTGGAGACTAGCAGAGTTTACAACCTGTCATATCGTGGAGACTAGCAGAGTTTACAACCTGTCATATCGTGGAGACTAGCAGAGTTTACAACCTATCATATCGCGGAGACTAGCAGAGTCTACTACCTGTATAGCGTGAAGACTAGCAGAGATTACAACCTGTATAGCGTGAAGACTAGCAGAGATTACAACCTGTATAGCGTGAAGACTAGCAGAGATTACAGCATGTATATTGTGGAGACTTACAGAGATTACAATATGGTGCAGTGTGGAGACTAGCAGAGTTTACAACCTGTCATATCGTGGAGACTAGCAGAGCTTACAACCTGTATATCGTGGAGACTAGCAGAACTTACAACCTGTCATAGAGTGGAGACTAGCAGAGATTACAACCTGCCATAGCGTGGAGGCTGGCAGAGATTACAACCTGCCATAGCGTGGAGGCTGGCAGAGATTGTGAGTGATACAACCTGCCATAGCGTGGAGGCTGGCAGAGACTGTGAGTGATACAACCTGCCATAGCGTGGAGGCTGGCAGAGATTGTGATTGATACAACCTGCCATAGCGTGGAGGCTGGCAGAGACTGTGAGTGATACAACCTACCATAGCGTGGAGGCTGGCAGAGACTGTGAGTGATACAACCTGCCATAGCGTGGAGGCTGGCAGAGACTGTGAGTGATACAACCTGCCATAGCGTGGAGGCTGGCAGAGATTGTGAGTGATACAACCTGCCTTAGCGTGGAGGCTGGCAGAGAATGTGAGTGATACAACCTGCCTTAGCGTGGAGACTGACAGAGACTGTGAGTGATACAACCTGCCATAGCGTGGAGGCTGGCAGAGATTGTGAGTGATACAACCTGCCATAGCGTGGAGGCTTGCAGAGATTGTGAGTGATACAACCTGCCTTAGCGTGGAGGCTGACAGAGATTGTGAGTGATACAACCTGCCATAGTGTGGAGGCTTGCAGAGATTGTGAGTGATACAACCTGCCATAGCGTGGAGGCTGGCGGAGATTGTGAGTGATACAATCTGTCATAGCGTGGAGACTGGCAGAGATTGTGAGTGATACAACCTGCTATAGCGTGGAAATAGACAGTTTGTGAATGAAACGTTACGCGACTGGGAACAAGACGTGGAAATAGTTTGTGAATGATACGTTATGCGACTGGGAACAAGACGTGGAAATAGACAGTTTGTGAATGATACGTTATGCGACTGGGAACAAGACGTGGAAATAGACAGTTTGTGAATGATACGTCATGCGACTGAGAACAAGACGTGGAAATAGACAGTTTGTGAATGATATGTTATGCGACTGGGAACAAGACGTGGAGAGAGACAGCTTGTGAATGATACGTTATGCGAATGGGAACAAGACGTGGAGAGAGACAGCTTGTGAATCATAAGTTATGCGACTGGGAACAAGACGTGGAGAGAGAGAGATGTTCAGGTCGGATGAAGAACGTCAAGTTTGTCAGGCTCACAGCAAGCACTAAAACACAAACTTGATATGTCCTGTTACTTGACGACAAAAAACAATGTAACGACAGCGTGTAAGCAACTCCGTAAGAATAGTGAAGAGCAAAACTTTTATCTTAACACTAAGAAAATTAAATTAAAAGAAGGACATCTATCGCTCTTCAGAAAGTAAATCAACTAAAGAATCTGTGGAGAGGAGCAGACAGAATTACAAAAATAAGATTTTTAAGGGCATGTCTTTCCCATCGCAGCATATGCCTGTGAGACCTGGACATTTAACAAAACAGCTGAGAAACACATAAATGCCTTTGAATCATGGACACAAAAAAGAACAAATATATCCATACTACAAGAACTTAATAGTGAAGAAGGCTGGCTAGTAAAGAGGGTTAAACAGAGAAAACCTAAATATTTTGGACACATTAAACGTCATGATAATTTAGAGAAGACCGTCATGGAAGGGTACATAATGGGAAAAAGGAAAGGGAGGAAGACCAAGGCGAAGATGGCTGCAAGACATCGTTAATGATCTGCAAATAGATGCATCAGCAGCAGGGCATCTTGCTTACAACCGAGAGACCTACAGGAGAGCAGTTAGAGAGGCAAAGTTCCTCATAGAACATGCAAATGAGTGAATGAATGAATTCTGTAACTATTAATTGAGTTTACTCACATCAATGTAATTCTTATGTGTGGTTATTTATGAGTATAGAAAGTGCTCACGCAAATATGCATGTATTTATAAAGCGTGGTTTGTTACTGTGCTTGTAAATTTATCTTACTCTCTTGTTATATGCTGTGACCTGGACGTTGATTGACTTAACAGAGTTTTTACTGTTTTCAGCCATCACTGTCCGCTACCTCACCAAACGTTTTATAGGTGAATACAGCTCTGGACTGGGTGAGTTTATAACTAGTGGAGAAGAGAGAGACAGAGAGAGAGAGAGAGATTTATGTTCCTGCAAACAAAGTGTACATAATTTAAACTTCTTATATCCTTCCCGTTCCATTAAACGTCACATAGGGCTCGCAAAGTAGTTCGCCATTTTTTCCTGTCTTCAGCGAGTATTTCAACCTCATAAAAGGATTTTATGCCTGTTAAGTTGGCCTCTCTTAACAATGTCCTCTTCAGAGTTTCACGTGGTCTGCCTCTTTTTCTTCGGCTTGTTGTGTTCCACTTGATAGCTTGTTTTGGGATTCTCTGATCATTTCTTCTCATCAAGTGACCAACATATGGCCATCTCCTTTTCCTGATCACCCATGAGACTGGTTGTTGTTCAGTCATCTGTCTTATCTCAGCATTGTTCTTGAATTCGTTCCACTTGATGCCGAGTATTTCCTTAGGCATTTGTTTTCAAAAGAGTCTAATTTAAACTAGGGAGCTGTAAAGTATTATCTAAACTGTACACTGTACACATCTCAGAGGAACAGAAACAAGAACAAGAAACAGGGAACCGAAAACATGTATTAATAATCAGAAAAAAATTTAACATTTTCTGGACGAAAAGTAAAATAGACTGACGATAGAACAAAGATGTTGGGTATAAAAGTTGAGATAAAAAACCTTAGATCTGAAAGTCGAGATAAAAAACAAATATGTTATATATGAAAGTCAAGATAAAAAAAACATGATGTTAGATCGGAAAGTCAAGATAAAAAAAGATGCCAGGTCTGAAAGTCAAGATGAAAAAAAACTGAGATGTTAGATCAAGGAAAAAAAATAAAGATGTTGGATCGCAAAGTTCAAAGTCAATATAAAGAAGCAAAAGGTGTTGGATATGAAAGTCAAGATAAAAAAAAAAAAGATGTTAGACCATAGGGGGGTATCTTTCTCACATCAGTCTATAGGGGGTAATCTTTCTCACATCAGTCTATTTGGGGGGGGGGGTGTCTTTCTCACATCAGTCTATAGGGGGTATCTTTCTCACATCAATCTATAGGGGGGTTATCTTTCTCATATCAGTCTATAGGGGGTAATCTTTCTCACATCAATCTATAGGGGGGTTATCTTTCTCATATCAGTCTATAGGGGGTAATCTTTCTCACATCAATCTATAGGGGGGTTATCTTTCTCATATCAGTCTATAGGGGGTAATCTTCTCACATCAATCTATAGGGGGTTATCTTTCTCATATCAGTCTATAGGGGGTAATCTTTCTCACATCAGTCTATAGGGGGTGACCTTTTTCACATCAGTCTATAGGGGCTTATCTTTCTCACATCAGTCTATAGGGGGGTTATCTTTCTCACATCAGTCTATAGGGGGTAATCTTTCTCACATCAGTCTATAGGGGGTAATCTTTCTCACATCAGTCTATAGGGGGTAATCTTTCTCATATCAGTCTATAGGGGGTAATCTTTCTCACATCAGTCTATAGGGGGTTATCTTTCTCACATCAGTCTATAGGGGGGTTATCTTTCTCACATCAGTCTATAGGGGGGTAATCTTTCTCACATCAGTCTATAGGGGGTGACCTTTTTCACATCAGTCTATAGGGGGTTATCTTTCTCACATCAGTCTATAGGGGGGTTATCTTTCTCACATCAGTCTATAGGGGGGTTATCTTTCTCACATCAGTCTATAGGGGGGTTATCTTTCACACATCAGTCTATAGAGGGTGACCTTTCTCACGTCAGTCTATAGAGGGTGACCTTTCTCACATCGGTTTATAAGGGGTGACCTTTCTCACACCAGTCTATAGAGGGTGACCTTTCTCACATCAGTTTATAAGGGGTGACCTTTCTCACATCAGTCTATAGAGGGTGACCTTTCTCACATCAGTTTATAAGGGGTGACCTTTCTCACATCAGCCTATAGAGGGTGACCTTTCTCACATCAGTCTATAGAGGGTGACCTTTCTCACATCAGTCTATAGAGGGTGACCTTTCTCACATCAGTCTATAAGGGGTGATCTTTCTCACATCAGTCTATATAGGATGATTTTTCTCACGTCAGTCTATAGACGGTGACCTTTCTCACATCAGTTTATAGGGGATGATCTTTCTCACATCAGTCTATAGACGGTGACCTTTCTCACATCAGTTTATAGGGGATGATCTTTCTCACATCAGTCTATAGGGGGTGATATTTTTTCACAACAGTTAATAGGGGGTGACATTTGTCACATCAGTTAATAGGTGATGATATTTGTCACGTTAGCCTCTAGGGGGTGATATCTGTCACGTTAGCCTATAGGAGGTGATCTTTCTCACGTCAGTCTACAGGGGGTGATATTTCTCACATCAGTCTATAAAGCTTGATCTTTTTCACATCAGTCCATAGGGTGTTATCTTTCTCACATCAGTCCATAGGGTGTTATCTTTCTCACATCAGTCCATAAGGTGTTGTCTTTCTCACATCAGTTTAAAGGGGATTATCTTTCTCACATCCGTCTACAGGTTATTATCTTTCTTACATCAGTATATAAAGCTTAATCTTTCTCACATCAGTCTATAAACCTTGATCTTTCTCACATCATTCTATAAAGCTTAATCTTTCTTACATCAGTCCATAGGGTGTTGTCTTTCTCACATCAGTCTATAAAGCTTGATCTTTCTCACATCAGTCTATAAAGCTTGATCTTTCTCACAGCAGTCTATAAAGGCTGATCTTTCTCACATCTGTCTATAAAGGCTGATCTTTATCACATCAGTCTATAAAGGCTGATTTTTTTTTTACATAGCACTCTAAGTGACGGCTGTCGTAGCATACCATTATAGAAGATATCACAAAGGACCATCAGCTTCACATCTCATTACAAAGGACGATCATTTTCTCATCACATTATAAAGGACGATCATCCTCACATCACACTATAAAAGATGATAAGCCTCACATTACAAAGGACGACCATCCTCTCATCACGCTATAAAGAACGATCATCTTCTCACCACGCTATAAAGGACGATCATCCTCTCATCACGGTGTAAAGAACGATCATCCTCTCATCACGGTTTAAAGAACGATCATCCTCTCATCACGCTATAAAGAACGATCACCCTCTCATCACGGTTTAAAGAACGATCATCCTCTCATCACGGTATAAATAACGATCATCCTCTCATCGCGCTATAAAGAACGATCATTCTCTCATCACGCTATAAAGAACGATCATCCTCTCATCACGGTTTAAAGAATGATCATCCTCTCATCACTCTATAAAGAACGAATATCCTCTCATCACGCTATAAAGAATGATCATCCTCTCATCACGCTATAAAGAACGATCATCCTCTCATCACGCTATAAATAACGATCATCCTCTCATCACGCTATAAAGAACGATCATCCTCTCATCACGCTTTAAAAACGATCATCCTCTCATCACTCTATAAAGAACGAATATCCTCTCATCACGCTATAAAGAATGATCATCCTCTCATCACGCTATAAAGAACGATCATCCTCTCATCACGCTATAAATAACGATCATCCTCTCATCACGCTATAAAGAACGATCATCCTCTCATCACGCTTTAAAAACGATCATCCTCTCATCACTCTATAAAGAACGATCATCCTCTCATCATGCTATAAAGAACGATCATCCTCTCATCACGCTATAAAGAGCGATCATCCTCTCATACCGCTGTAAAGAACGATCAGTCTCATATCACGCTATAAAGGACGATTTGCGTCTCATCACATTATAAAGGACAATAAGCCTCACATCACATTATAAAGGATGATCTGCCTCACATCACACTACAAAGGACGACCAGCCTCACATCACACTATAAAGGACGACCAGCCTCACATCACATCACATTCAAGGTCTGTCCAGACTGAAACACTCCAAAAAAAAAAAAAGAAGGTGATGTTGTAGCTGAAAAATTTGTCAGTGTTAGTTTATCTTTCAAGGACTCAATTTATTACATGGAATCTGCTAGTTTATCTTTTAAAGACTCATTTATTGCCTGGAATATACTAATTTATCTTTCAAAGACTCGTTTATTGCCTGTATTCTGCTAGTTTCTCTTTCAATGACTCATTTATTGCCTGAAAACTTTCTGACATATAAATGAGTTTTCTCGTATTGTGGCTGGCCCTTGTTATTTTGTAAGAAAATTATGTAACCGAGGACAAAATTGACCGGTATATTTCGCTTTTTTCTGGATAATTTGACATTTATAAATTGACAGTGGCTGCCAGTTCAAGTTGTGAAAGCTAAAATTGGTTGATATTTCATTCAGCGGTCGCTCTTATGTTCATGTTATCTTCGCTTCTGCGCTGACACAAAAATTATACCGTACAGTCTGTGTCACATATCCCTGGCGTCCTCACACCAGGTCAGCGCAATATTAAGTAAATTTGAACACTTCTCGAAGTGCCAAAACATTATCGCGACACTTGTTGCGAGTTGGCACTAAGCTTATTAAAACTCTGGCCAACCTCACGCGAGAGGTCAAAGGTCAGATTTCAAAGTGTCAAAAAATATAAAATGTTTGTACTGTTCTATTTTTTTCCCCTGGGGTAAAGTAAAAAATAACGACAGTACCAGATATGTTATAATCATTTAATACGGTCCCCAGGAAAGTTATTTAACCATTACATCGGTTCTGATTTTTGTCTTTCATGTTATTTTCTCTGTCCATTTTTATCCACATTTCATCTTTATATTAACTAAAAAGAGCTTACTAAAAGAGCAAACTAAAAGAACTATGCTCTGTCCACATCTTTTTGCATGAGGGTTCTGAAATCACTTTCACATCTTTTGCATGAACGTTATAAAATCACTTTAACATCTACTGTATGGAGTGCACGAACATTATTAAATCACTTCTACATCTAATGATGGACGTGCACGGACGTTCTGAAGTCAGTCAACTTGGCGTCTATGACCTGCAGAAAGTCATGAGCTCTCTTCTCTGGTTTTTAAAACAAAATCTTTTCTTTCTTTTTTTTTTCGCCGAGTGATGTGAAACATGAGATAAAAGTTTACCTGTCATGACATAGAGGCTAGCGATTTGTGGGCAGCCCTTCTTTCCTTCACCCATAGTACTAGAGACACTGTGGGCAGACCTTCATTCCTTCACCCATAGTACTAGAGACACTGTGGGCAGACCTTCATTCCTTCACCCATAGTACTAGAGACACTGTGGGCAGACCTTCATTCCTTCACCCATGGTACTAGAGATATTGTAGGCAGTCCTTCTTTCCTTCACCCATGGTACTAGAGACACTGTGGGGAGCCCTTCATTCCTTCACCCAAGGTACTAGAGATATTGTGGGTAGTCTCTTTAACGATGTTAACATGAGGAGCCCTGTTTCTCAGTTTTCTTGTGCTGACTCATGTTATCTCTGAAAGCTGTATCAGCTGTTACCAGATTTTGGATGCACGTACTTAACCCAGCTATAATACTTGAAGATAACGCCAGGTTTTAAAATGCTTATTTGGCTCTTAATTTCAAGAGTTTAAGCTGTTAAAACAAATGTTTAAGTATCAGTTAATTTTCAAGAGTGTAGGCTGTTAAACGTTTATATATCATTGATTTTCAAGACTTTAAGCTGTTATAATAAACGTCTATTTATCACTTATTTTCAAGAGTTTAAGCTGCTACAATAAACGTTGATATATTACTTAATTTCAAGAGTTTAAGCTGTTAAATTAAACGTTTTTATCACTTATTTTCTAGAGTTTAAGCTTCTGAGGTAAACGTTAATATATCACTTATTGTCAAGAACCTATTCTGTTAAAACAAACGTTTATTTATCACTTATTTTCTAGAGTTTAAGCTGTTAAAAAACGTTTATATATCACTTATTTTCAAGAGTTTAAGCTGTTAAAATAAATGGTTTTTTAATCAATTATTTTGAAGAGCTTAAGCTGTTTAAAAAAACATTTATATATCACTTATTTTCAAGAGTTTAATACGTTAAAACAAAATTTTGTCTATCATTTATTTTCAAGAGTTTCAGCTGTTAGAATAAACGTTTATTTATCATTTATTTTCAAGACTTTAAGCTGGTAAAACAAACCTTTATATATCACTTATTTTCAACTGTTTAAACTGTTAAAATAAACATTTATAAATCATTTATTTTCAAGAGTTTAGGCTGCTAAAACAAACGTTTATATATCACTTATTTTCAAGAGTTTAAGCTGTTGAAATAAACGTTTAAAAAGCACTTATTTTCAAGAGTTTAATTTGTGAAAGCAAAAGTTTGTCTATAACATATTTTCAAGAGTTTCAGCTGTTAAAATGAACATTTTAAGCTGGTAAAACAAATATTTATGTCACTTATGTTCAAGAGTTTAAACTGTTAAACGTTTATATATCACTTATTTTCAACTGTTTAAGCTGTTAAAATAAACGTTTATATATCACTTATTTTCAACTGTTTAAGCTGTTAAAATAAACGTTTATAAATCACTTATTTTCAAGAGTTTAGGCTGCTAAAACAAACGTTTATATATCATTTATGTTCAAGACTTTAAGCTGTTGAAATAAACGTTTAAAAATCACTTATTTTCAGGACTTTAAGCTGTTAAATAAATATTTATTTATCACTTTTGAAGAGATTTAAGCTGTTAAAATAAACGTTTATTTATCACTTATTTTCAACATCGAGGTTTTCCAATGAGAAAGTCCAACTCTAGATTAAACTGGTGCAACGAAAACCACGGTGTCACGCAATGCCGATTATGAGACCTACCAAGAATACAGCCCAAGCCCCGCGATACTCTGAACTTCATGTGGTCCTCTCGGAGATCCCTTGTGGCCCTCTCAGGGACAGCAGTGGGACCATAGGACCAATCAAGGACCACAGGAGTAAATTCAGTAGGATCACTGGGCGATCTTGGTGGTAGAAGCGAACAAAGAAGAAGAGAAGAAGAGACTTATTTTCAAGAGTTTAAACTGCTAAAAGAAAAGCTTTCTAGAGTTTAAGCTGTTATAAACAAACGTTTAGAAATCACTTATTTTCAAGAGTTTAAGCTGTTAAACGTTTATTTAGCATTTATTTTCAAGAGTTTAAGCTGTTAAACGTTTATTTAGCACTTATTTTCAAGAGTTTAAGCTGTTAAATGTTTATTTAGCACTTATTTTCAAGAGTTTAAGCTGTTAAACGTTTATTTATCACTTATTTTCAAGAGTTTAAGCTGTTAAACGTTTATTTAGCACTTATTTTCAAGAGCTGCCATCGGAAATTATTTAAGGTGTAAGATTCTGGATGTGCAAATATTAGACAATATTTTGTTTATCAGGGCTTTTCAAACTGTAATGAACATGGTATCTTGTGCAAGTATTAGACAATATTTTGTTTATCAGGGCTTTTCAAACTGTAATGAACATGGTATCTTGTGCAAGTATTAGACAATATTTTGTTTATCAGGGCTTTTCAAACTGTAATGAACATGGTATCTTGTGCAAGTATAGGGTGGCAGCGTAACATGGAGTCTTGTGCTAGTACATTGTGACACTGTGGTAATTTGGCATGGTGTCTTGTGCTAGTATACCGTAATCTGGCATAGCAACAGAAAAACCAGTCACACGTTATGCAGATCACCTGACTGAGTGATTGACTGAGCAGTCGGATGTAAATAGGTCACCGGCTGGTGTACACGCTTCAGTGTCCTTGTTTCTTACAAAAAATGTACTGGTCAAAACTAAATGTTCCTTCTCACAACATGATAAGGTATAACTGTCTCTTACATATAACTATCTGTCTCTTATATATAACTGTCTCTTACATATAACTATCTGTCTCTTATATATAACTATTTCTTATATATAACTATCTGTCTCTTACATATAACTATCTCTTACATATAACTATCTGTCTCTTACATATAACTGTCTCTTACATATAACTATCTGTCTCTTATATATAACTATCTCTTATATATAACTATCTGTCTCTTACATATAACTGTCTCTTACATATAATTGTCGTGTCTCTTACATATAACTGTCTATCTCTTACATATAACTGTCCGCCTCTTACATATAACTGTCTGCCTCTTACATGTAACTGTCTGTCTCTTACATATAACTGTCTGTCTCTTACACATAACTGTCTCTTACACATAACTGTCTGTCTCTTACACATAACTGTCTGTCTCTTACATATAACTGTTTGTCTCTTACATATAACTGCCTGTCTCTTACACATAATATCAGGATCTAGAAACACCATGGGAACCAGTATATACGCTGTAACTGGCAAGTTTTTTAAAATTTGAATTATCAAAGACTAGAATATTTTACTCTTGTGATGATGATGATGATGATGATGATTTTGTCTTTAGGTTCTGATTTTTCAGGATATGTTTACAGAGGTGGGTCAATGCTCTCCTAGCCAACTGCATCTGTCAGACATCACTTTAAGCTCCACCACGCTAGGATCACATCGATCCATGCTTCTGTCGCCAGGCACACGTGCCACCACATTCTCTTTTCATGGAGTAGTGCAGGTCAGCGAGACATTGCCTTAACAGACCGCAATCTGTCAGTGCTGACGTTAGTGTACTGTGTATTTCTATGTACAATTCTGAATTGTATCTCACACAAGAGGCAACGTGTCCTTGAACTACAAACCAGTCGTCTATGGATGGTGTGCCTGGCGTTGCGTGCTTCAATCATACCTAATCTTGTACTCGTCGTAAGAACTAGTTAACTGATACGGGTTGGGTATATATGATGTTTGTAACATGAAAGTATCAAGTTTTCCCTGCAGAAGTACATCAATAATTGTATCAAATGATATATACTTGTAACAGGGACATCCCAGAAATAGGTGTTTGGAAGCAGACAGAGATGTCAACTATTTGTGGTAGTTGCTGAACATGATTTTGCTGAACAGTTTCTCTCTTGCCTGATCTACCAATATCTGATAGACATAATCAACCAGAATAACGAGCTAAGTTTGTGATCCTCAGCAAGTTTCCTTCTTCTCTTGTCACGAATTTTGACACCTTTTTTTTATCAATTGAAGCCTGCACGAGACCTTCTTCATTTGTCGCGGTCTTTTGCCTAATTCTTCATATTTCTCTTTGCTGATGGAAAAGAAACTAGATCAATTGTTTTGAAACTCTGGGGAAACTGAGCTGGACATATGATAATTCCAGTATGTGTGAAACTCTGTAGAAACGGAGCTAATGATCATTCCAGCATGTGTGTGAAACTCTGTAGGAACGGAGCTAATGATCATTCCAGCATGTGTGTGAAACTGAGAAAACTGAACGGGACGTTTGGTTTATTCCAGTGTGTGCGGTATATTCGTTTATTTTTTCGTATGTTTGTTGGTACCTGCAGGGGGAAGATTTTGAAAACCGCTGCTTTAAACATGTTGTCTAAATCGGTTCAGTAATTGCCTTTGGTTGGAGCGCCTTGACATCTTTCCTTGTTTGCACAATCAGTGCATCCACGTCTGCATTTAATCTGTTTGCGAATACCGCCTTTGCTTGGATAAACTGTTAGAGCCCCTTTAATCTGTCCTGAAAACCCCATAACAATGAGCTGTGATTCCCAGGAAGCAGGAACCAGGTATAACCCAGGCAGTTGCCAGAGAGTCATGGAGCCCGCTCTGGGACTAACCAGAATAAACTTGTTTTCTGCATGAAACTCTTTCAACAATTTTCAGTAAAAGCGAGTTCATTCAAACGTACCTAGATTGCCCAGCACCGTCCACTGATTTTTTTAAAAAAAAACGTATGTAATAGTTTCATACTTCTGTCTTCTCATATTCTGCTTTCATTATTATCATCATCATGTGCCCAGCTGTTGTAGAAGGCTGGCTACACAGATCTGCAATATGATTCGTCACTGTTTTCATATTTTATCATTTGGTTAATACTCATACTTTTTCTACTTTTTTTTAAAAAATGTGTTTTTGTCATTTACTAGTTTTGTATCCCCCCCCTCCCAATATTGGCATTGTGTCTTCCAGGATTGGTGCTGTATATTCCAAATATTGGAGTTGTCTAACAGCTATCAGTTATTTTTGTCATTTTAAAAAATTACATTTGTTACATATTACTATGACTGTAGTCCTCTGACTTGTTTGCCATTAACATCCAGAACAATTTTCAAAAACAGTTGTGCCTCTTAATGTTTCAAAACAAACAAACAAAAAAACACGTCACCTATTTCAGTTAAATATTTTTATAAGTTAGCTTCGTATCAGAGGTTGCTTCCTGTTTTTTGCATCAAAGTTTAGTTCATATTGTTGCAGCAACTTTTGGTTCATTATTTTGCACCAGTTTGGTTTATATTTTTGCAAATTAGCTTAGTTTATATTTTGGACCAAATTTTGGCTGAATAATTCTTGGCCAAAGATATGTCAACATCAGAGGTTTCCTTGTGCTCTGTCGGGTTCACGAGAAGTACAGAAAGACCATCACAAGAAGTACAGAAAGACCATCACGAGAAGTACAGAAGGACCATCACGAGAAGTACAGAAAGACCATCACGAGAAGTACAGAAAGACCATCACGAGAAGTACAGAAGGACCATCACGAGAAGTACAGAAAGACCATCACGAGAAGTACAGAAAGACCATCACGAGAAGTACAGAAGGACCATCACGAGAAGTACAGAAGACCATCACGAGAAGTACAGAAAGACCATCACGAGAAGTACAGAAAGACCATCACGAGAAGTACAGAAGGACCATCACGAGAAGTACAGAAAGACCATCACGAGAAGTACAGAAAGACCATCACGAGAAGTACAGAAAGACCATCACGAGAAGTACAGAAGGACCATCACGAGAAGTACAGAAAGACCATCACGAGAAGTACAGAAGGACCATCACGAGAAGTACAGATCATGCTGTGTCTGATGTTCTGTAATCATGGATGAACTCTTTTTTTTTAATACCTCAACATCAGAACTGAAGTTAGTAGACAGATTTGGTTTGGCAGGTCTGAAAAATGTAGAACCACTGTTGTTCTGAAATTTGATAATCAGGGGTGTTAATTTGTGTTTGATAATCAGGGGTGTTAATTTGTGTTTGATAATCAGGGGTGTTAATTTGTGTTTGATAATCAGGGGTGTTAATTTGTGTTTGATAATCAGGGGTGTTAATTTGTGTTTGATAATCAGGGACGTTAATTTGTGTTTGATACGCTGAGCCGAACGAAATGGTTAGTTTGCTTGGAGCATTTCTTTTATCCATTCTTCCTTTTACTGACATGCATCATTGGGTTGTGGGACGTGTTCTAAATCCGTGTACAAGATTTCAGGTCACGATGAGCATGCTAATTATTTCGCGATTTTTTTTTTTTTTTGGTTCAGTTTCTGGGATTTCTTCCACCAGCTGATTCCATTTTCTCTCCGATGTTTTGACTTGAAAGAAAAATATATATATATATATATATATATATATATATATATATATATATATATATATATTAATAATGACATTTCTTCTTTCTCAGATATCAGTTACCAGACTTTTAAATAATGACATTCCCTCTTTCTCAGATATCAGTTACCAAACTACGGTCATGCACGGGGACAAATCTATCAAGGTGGATATTCTGGATACCTCTAGCCAGGTAACTTATCATTAATCTACTCAATTTTTGTTATATGTCAGACCAGGTAACTTATCATTAATCTACCCAGTTGTTGATAAATCAGGCCAGGTAACTTATCATTAATCTACTCAATTTTTGATATATATCAGACCAGGTAACTTGTCATTAATCTACCCAATTGTTGATACATCAGATCAGGTTATGTGTTATTAATCTACCGAATTTTGGAAACATCTGGCCAGGCACTGTGTCGTTAACCTAAAGGAGATGGTCTCACACAACCATCTCGCTGATGGTCTCACACAACCATCTCGCTGATGGTCTCACCCAACCATCTCGCTGATGGCCTCACACAACCATCTCGCTGATGGTCTCACACAACCATCTCGCTGGACGGTCTGATTTTCAATTTAAAATATTTGTTTTCCCCACCGCTCCTCCCCACATTATTTAAACTGTTTACAATTAATTGCGGATATGAGTTTTAAGAAGAGGCCTCCGTTTACATTTTGTGATGGTAAGAATTGACTGAGACACTTTTGTCCGTCTGTCTTCTAAATAAGTCTTTCATTTGTTCCTTCAGTTCTGGTGATTCAAATCTGACACTCGTTTTTTTTCACCTTTAGAACTGCATTTAGAATGGACCTGCTTTCTTTATATTTTTCTTTGAAAGTTTCTTTCCTTGGAAACGCGCTCAAACTCTCTCAAGCACATACAACCTTTGTCACTCCTGGCCTGTGGCAAGCCTCAGCCCCACACATACTAAACAGAAGTACACAGAAGCCTCACACATACTAAACAGAAGTACACAGAAGGCTCACACATACTAAACAGAAGTACACAGAAGCCTCACACATACTAAACAGAAGTACACAGAAGGCTCACACATACTAAACAGAAGTACACAGAAGCCTCACACATACTAAACAGAAGTACACAGAAGCCTCACGCATACCAAACAGAAGTACACAGAAGCCTCACACATACTAAACAGAAGTACACAGAAGGCTCACACATACCAAACAGAAGTACACAGAAGCCTCACACATACCAAACAGAAGTACACAGAAGCCTCACACCGCCATGAAGTGCAAACAAACCGGCCCTGGTATAAGTGTTGGTGGGGGAAAGCGTGCCTGTCTATCTCGACCTGGGGTTTAACCGTCTCCAGGGAGAATGCAGCAAATGTAAGCAAACATCACGTACGGGACAGCTGTGGAGACATGTTCTTGCTGTGCTCGAAGTAGATTTTCTCATTTCTTCAAAGTTTAGGTCAATCGAACGACATGCCTCTATTTCCTTTCAAGGCAGTAGAGCCTAATCGTTCTCTACCCGCCCCCTCCTCTCCCCCTCCCCCAACACTGTTAAAATTTGTTAATCTGTTAAAGAAATGTTAACGTGAGGCCATGACCTGGACTTCTCTGTGTGTAAACATAGCACTGCCATGATGACAACGACCTTTGACCTGTCATAAAAAATGGTCTTCTCCATTTCTGCAATTTTTTTTCAGCTGTAGCCATCAGAGGGCCACAGTTAGCCACGAAGAATTCAGGCAAAAGTAGACACTTTGACTGTCTAAGTAACTGGACTTATCAAAGACTCTTTGACTGTCTAAGTAACTGGACTTATCAAAGACTCTTTGACTGCTTAAGTAGCTGGACCCATCAAAGACTCTTTGACTGTCTAAGTAACTGGACTTATCAAAGACTCTTTGACTGTCTAAGTAGCTGGACCCATCAAAGACTCTTTGACTGTCTAAGTAACTGGACTTATCAAAGACTCTTTGACTGCCTAAGTAGCTGGACCCATCAAAGACTCTTTGACTGTCATAAGTAGCTGGACCTATCAAAGACTCCTTCTCCGTTGTTCAATTTCTTGCAGGAATCCGTGGTTTGAAGTTTCAACGAAAACAGCCTAAAGTTGCTGTTGGGTAGATGAGGTAAAGTTGCTGTTGGGTAGATGAGGTAAAGTTGCTGTTGGGTAGATGAGGCATCACGTGATTTCTGTGACACATGATCTAATGGATGCACTCAATCTAGCACTGACAAACAGAAGATCCACGTTTCCACTTTTAAACATGTAAAAAAATGTAAACTATGAAATGAAACGGATTTGCTGTTTTATACATCACATTAAACGATACAGTCATATCACATGATGCAGTCATATCACATGATACAATCATAACACTCTTTGCAGCATTACCACACCGAACAGTATCATTTGGCTCATCTTTGCCTGGTTCTCCATTATGTTGCTTCACATCGTAATAACACATTCAGGTAAGGAGAACCAGAGAGATGTGACAGAGGGCGCTGCTAAGATTATACAACCTTGACATTTTCGGCCATCTAAGGCAAATGCTAGATTTTTAGATTCTGGACCTTCTCTTTCATCTGTAGTTGATGATTTTACTCTGTAGTTGATGGTTTTACTCTGTAGTTGATGACTTTCCTCTTTAGATGATGGCCTTCCTCCGTAGTTGATGGCTGTCCTCTTTAGTTGATGGCCTTCCTCTTTAGGCTATGGCCTTTCTCTTTAGTTGGTGGCCTTCCTCTTTAGTTGATAGCCTTCCTCTTTCGTTGATAGCCGTCCTCTTTAGTCCATGGCCTTCCTCTTTAGTTGATGGCCTTCCTCTTTTGTTGATGGCTTTTCATATATAGTTAATAACCATCCTCTTTAGTTGGTGGTCTTCCTCTTTAGTTCATGGCCTTCCACTTTATTCCATGGCTTATCTCTTTAGTTGATGGCCTTCCTAAGTTGATGGCCTTCCTCTTTAGTTGATAGCTGTCCTCTTTGTTTGATGACCTTTCTCTTTAGTTGATGGCCTTCCTCTAGTTGATGGCCTTCCTCTTTAGTTGATAGCTGTCCTCTTTGTTTGATGACCTTTCTCTTTAGTTGATGGCCTTTCTCTTTAGTTGATGGCCTTTCTCTTTATTTGATAGCTGTCCTCTTTAGTCCATTGCCTTTCTCTTTATTTGATGGCCTTTCCCTTTAGTTGATGGCATTCCTTTTTAGTTGGTGGCCTTCTTCTTTAGTTGATAGCCTTCCTCTTTAGTTGATAGCCATCCTCTTTAGTTGATGGCGGTCATCTGTAGTTGACGGCCTTCCTCTTTAATTGATTGGCTTACTCTTTAGTTGACGACCTTCCTCTTTAGTTGATGGCCGTCATCTGTAGTTGACGGCCTTCCTCTTTAATTGATTGGCTTACTCTTTAGTTGACGGCCTTCCTCTTTAGTTGATGGCGGTCATCTGTAGTTGACGGCCTTTCTCTTTAATTGATTGGCTTACTCTTTAGTTGACGGCCTTCCTCTGTAGTTGACGGCCTTCCTCTGTAGTTGATGGCCTTCCTCTGTAGTTGACGGCCTTCCTCTGTAGTTGACGGCCTTCCTCTGTAGTTGACGGCCTTCCTCTTTAATTGATTGGCTTACTCTTTAGTTGACGGCCTTCCTCTGTAGTTGATGCCCTTCCTCTGTAGTTGACGGCCTTCCTCTTTAATTGATTGGCTTACTCTTTAGTTGACGGGCTTCCTCTGTAGTCGATGCCCTTCCGTTTAGTTGATAGCCATCTAGTTTAGTTGATGGCCTTCCTCTTTAATTGATGGGCTTATTCTTTAGTTGATGGCCGTCCTCTGTAGTTGATAGCCTTTCTCTGAAGTTGACGGCCTTCCTCTTTAGTTGATGACCTTTCTCTTTAGTTGAGGGCCTTCCTCTGAAGTTGACGGCCTTCCTCTGAAGTTGACGGCCTTCCTCCTTAACTGATGGCCTTTCTCTTTAGTTGAGGGCCTTCCTCTGAAGTTGACGGTCTTCCTCTGAAGTTGACGGCCTTCCTCTTTAGTCGATGGCCTTCCTTTTTAGTTGATAACTTTCCTCTTTATTTGATGGCCTTCCTCTTTAGTTGATACCATTTATCTTTAGTTGATGACCTTTCTCTTTAGTTGATGACCTTTGTCTTTAGTTGATGGCCTTCCTCTGAAGTTGACGACCTTCCTCTTTAATTGATGGCCGTCCTCTTTAGGTGATGGTCTTCCTCTTAAGTTGAAGGCTTTCCTCTTTAGCTGATTGTCTTCCTCTGAAGTTGACAGCCTTTCTCTTTAGTTGATGGCCGTCCTCTTTAGTTGATACCCTTCCTCTTCAGCTGATGGCCTTCCTCTGTAGTTGATGTACTTCCTCTGTAGTTGATTTATTTCCCCTTTAGTTGATGGTCTTTCTCTTTAGTTGATAGCCTTCCTCTGAAGTTGACGGCCTTTCTCTTTAGTTGATGGCGGTCTTCTTTAGCTAATAGCCGTCCTCTTTAGTTGATTGCCTTCCTCTTAATTTGATGGCCTTCCTATTTAATTGATTGTCTTCCTCTGAAGTTGATCACCTTCCTCTGTAGTTGATGTACTTCCTCTGTAGTTGATTGATTTCCCCTTTAGTTGACTGTTATTATTTTGTATTTGACTGATTAAATTGAGACTGGGGAAGATCAACATGAGCAGCGCAATTTCTATTTACTAAATATTCAGTAGAAGCTTAGTTTCTCTGTTCCAAAAGTCCGTGGAAAGTTTAGTTTCTCTGTACCAAATGTGCTTAGTTCCTGTATACCAAATACCCAGGAAGAGCTTAGTTTCTCTGTTCCAAATATCCAGGGGAAACTGAGTGACATCTCACTGGAGATGTGGACTTCATCCTGGTCTACCCGCCTCAAAAACGAAAAAAGAAAAAAAAATATCAGATGAAAGAAAAAAAACTCATGTAAACTATATATATGATGTGACGTCTTTAAAAAGTCGTTTTTATACCCAGATGCCGTTTCTTTTGATGCCTCAAATGCTGGTATCAACTTTTTCCATATTTTGTCTTTCGATGATGTTGATGATGATGATGATGATGATGATGATGATGCTGCTGATGATGATGATGATGATGATAGCGACAGATGATGACGACGACAACAAATTACCATGATTTTTCTCATTCTCCGTTCGCACAGAAGAAAATAAACAATGCTACCATGACTTGCTTCTGAATATGCCCCACGTGACTTTCCTATAACAAGACCATCAGGATCATATTAACAAAGTACCCACACAAGTACAAACTGCACTGCTCTACAGTCACTGGCATGTTGGAAGCACTCAACAGTTTGGCAGAGCTATTCCTAGCTATAGGTCGCTATCGCGATCCTTTGACTTTGAATGTAAAAGTTTAATCTTACACTCTTTTGATATGTTTTTTGTTCCTAATTTAATTTGCATACTTGTATTAAATCGAGTGTGAAGGAAGAATGAAAGATGGAGTGATGAAGGGCAGAATGTAAGACGGGCCTGGGTGCCCAATTTTTTACCCTTTAAAACTAAAGATCATTGATTCATTCATTCCTTTATACTGGTTCCCTGCGGAGAGTTGCAAAAGTGACCCACGCTTCGTTTAATAAAAAAAACGATGCAAATTTTGATTGTAAAAGTTTTATTTGCATATGTCCAGTGACCCTTTTTCGCCCCTGAAAGCGTTCATAGTAACCATTGCGATCTTCCAAGTTTCGATCAAGAGTTTTCAATTTTTGGTAACTTAGGTAGCCATACAGACACGTCATATGATCAGACAACTGTTCTTCAATGTAGCCCAAGTACATCTAGACCTATTAGACGGACTGGAAAAGTAGTCAGAAGGTTATTTCAGACATTATTTTTGTGAACATGCCACATATCAGCACAAAACGAGATCGTATAGATCTACAAGTAGGACACAATCATCATTTGTTGTTGCTGTTGTTTTTGTTGGTGCTAAAAATGTTCTCCTATTTTCACGCCACTTCTTTTTTCCTAACAAAAAACAACACAACAACAACTCTGCGTTTATAGAATCTTCATACATTTACAGTTATTTTGATGCATAATAAGTATAATTCTAACGTGGAAATACTTTATTACATTCACTTTTACAACTATACCCCATATTATTTTGATGCATAATAAATAAACTTTTTAACGCGGAAATATTTTGTTACACTCACTTTTACAATTATACCCCCTATACTTATCAAGATCCGCGCTTTTAATCTAGCATGAGAGGAACGTCCGCGTTTTTGCTTCAAGCAGGAAGTGAGTTCTGATAACAGGCACTGGTTCCGCTGGTGAAGATCTTATCATTTAGATGTGATCTGGTTTGTTGTTTTTGTGCCTTCGGTTCGACTGAAACAACGAAGATCATTAGCCAATCGGAGTCACATGGAATGCTTCATTAGGCTGAACATGCGGTCTAATTACCTCATCATTTCATAAAAGTACATGTCCTAATATGATCTTACAACACCAGTGTGTTCTAACAAGAATAAACCGTTTTATTCAACATTTTAACAAACGTAAAAGTTCATTCCATTATCAGTGTACAAGTTCATACCGTTAACAATGTACAAGTTCATACATTTAACAATAGATATAACAAGGGCAAACTTTCTCTTAACATTACCTGGTTATTTTTGTCAAGGTACACTACTGAAGTAAAGTTATGATCACTTGTCAAGTATGTCCAAGCTTCTGTTCTTGTTTAGCGTTTGCTAATTATTCAATTAGAGTATATACGAAATTTAGGGGAGAGGGGGGAGGGAGGGAGGAGAGAGAGAGAGAACAAAACAACATCGTCACTTACATCTATAAACTAGCATCTATAAACTAACATCTATAACTTTCTATGCTTGAATGCCTTGACAGACTATATGTAGCCAGATTTCTTCGTAGTTCTGTTAGTTCTCCCATCAAACATTATTTTAGGAAAAATATTATTTCTCCCACCATACATTATTTTGAGAAGGTGTTAGTTCTTCCACTGTACATTAATTTGGCTAGCTCTCCCACCATACATTAGTTTGGGAAGATGTTAGCTCTCCCACCATACATTAGTTCGGGAACATGTTAGCTCTCCCACCATACATTAGTTTGGGAAGATGTTAGCTCTCCCACCATGCATTAGTTTGGGAAGATGTTAGCTCTCCCACCATACATTAGTTTGGGAAGATGTTAGCTCTCCCACCATACATTAGTTTGGGAAGATGTTAGCTCTCCCACCATACATTAGTTCGGGAACATGTTAGCTCTCCCACCATACATTAGTTTGGGAAGATGTTAGCTCTCCCACCATACATTAGTTTGGGAAGATGTTAGTTCTCCCACCATACATTAGTTTGGGAAGATGTTAGTTCTCCCACCATACATTAGTTCAGGAAGATGCTAGATCTCCCAAAAGGTGGGGGGGGGGGGGGGGGAAGAATGTCTTCACTTGAAAATGTGAATGTGATAGTTTGATGTGAAAACAGAACGAAATCACAGTTTTCTGGAGGTTTTGCAAGCGTAGCGAAAACGAGAATATGATTCACTGAAATGTCCTGGCTTCCGTGTATTTGTAAGTCTTGGCTTTCTTGTATTTGTAAGTCCTGGCTTTCTTGTATTTGTAAGTCTTGGCTTTCTTGTATTGTAAGTCCTGGCTTTTCTTGTATTTGTAAGTCTTGGCTTTCTTGTATTTGTAAGTCTTGGCTTTCTTGTATTTGTAAGTCTTGGCTTTTCTTGTATTTGTAAGTCTTGGCTTTCTTGTATTTGTAAGTCTTGGCTTTCTTGTATTTGTAAGTCTTGGCTTTCTTGTATTTGTAAGTCTTGGCTTTCTTGTATTTGTAAGTTCTGGCTTTTCTTGTATTTGTAAGTCTTGGCTTTCTTGTATTTGTAAGTCTTGGCTTTCTTGTATTTGTAAGTCTTGGCTTTCTTGTATTTGTAAGTCCTGGCTTTCTTGTATTTGTAAGTCTTGGCTTTCTTGTATTTGTAAGTCCTGGCTTCCGTGTATTTGTAAGTCTTGGCTTTCTTGTATTTGTAAGTCTTGGCTTTCTTGTATTTGTAAGTCCTGGCTTTCTTGTATTTGTAAGTCTTGGTTTTCTTGTATTTGTAAGTCTTGGCTTTCTTGTATTTGTAAGTCCTGGCTTTCTTGTATTTGTAAACCTGGATCTAGTTTGTGGAAGTTTGCTTCCATGTTGTCAGCCTTCCTGGCTAATATAAAAATAGATTTTATAACGAGTGTCACGTGAAGTTTTATGTTAGGTGCAGGGTGATTTAAGAGCTGGACAGAAACAGAAATATCGTGTCAGACACTTCACTTGACTAATGTTGTCAATGTATAAATGTACATGTGCATGAAATGTCGGCTTTATTCCAGAAATGTCGTGGCCATGCCTATTATTATTATTATTGTTATTATTATTATTATTATGTGCGTGCCGGATAGCGTTGGTGATCATGCTACTCCATATTGTGCGGTCCTTGGTGTTTTCAGTTAGTTCAGACGCTTCTCTTTTCCCAAACTACCTTGTCAGTCCACTGAGATATTTTTCTCTTGGTCTTCCTCTCTTCCTTTCTTTCCCCTTGAATTTTCCATTCATTACTAGGTTCTCCAACTTCTGTCATCTCATGACATGGTCAACTTCTGTCTTCTCATGACATGGTCAAGTTCTCCAACTTCTGTCATCTCATGACATGGCCAACTTCTGTCTTCTCATGACATGGCCAAGTTCTTCAACTTCTGTCATTTCATGACATGGCCAAGTTCTCCAACTTCTGTCTTCTCATGACATGGCCAAGTTCTCCAACTTTTGCCTTCTCATGACATGGCCAAGTTCTCCAACTTTTGCCTTCTCATGACATGGCCAAGTTCTCCAACTTTTGTCTTCTCATGACATGGCCAAGTTCTCCAACTTTTGTCTTCTCATGACATGGCCAAGTTCTCCAACTTTTGTCTTCTCATGTCATGGCCAAGTTCTCCAACTTTTGTCTTCTCATGACATGGCCAAGTTCTCCAACTTCTGTCTTCTCATGACATGGCCAAGTTCTCCAACTTTTGTCTTCTCATGACATGCCCAAATTCTCCAACTTCTGTCTTCTCATGACATGGCCAAGTTCTCCAATTTTTGTCTTCTCATGACATGCCCAAGTTCTTCAACTTCTGTCTTCTCATGACATGCCCAGAATTCTCCAACTTCTGTCTTCTCATGACATGGCCAAGTTCTCCAACTTCTGTCTTCTCATGACATGGCCAAGTTCTCCAACTTCTGTCTTCTCATGACATGTCCAAGTTCTCCAATTTCTGTCATCTCGTGACATGACCAAAACATTTTGACTGTCGTTTTCTTATCGTTTTGACTAGTTTTTGTTGTTCTGAAACTTCTTTGAGGAACTCTTTGTTTTTCTGTCTGTCCACTCCAAGATATTTGCTGCATCTTTCGCCAAAACTACATCTTTGTTGGTTCCAGTTTCTTTGTCAGGACAATATTATTTTCTGAGTGTCAAAAATTTTGAATTGAAAGTTATCAGTGGTAAGACCATATTATTAAAGGCATACATTTGCACACTGTTTATGAACTTGTCCATTGTTAATGATATGAACTTAGCAATTTTTATATTAAACTCAAGATGTTAGTTCTGTATGATTTGTATTGACAACCGTCTATTCTTGTTAGAATACAATGATATTGTTGTAAGATCGTTTTAGGACATTATACATTTATGAACAGATGATGTAAATAATCTGCGTGCTCAGCCAAATGGAACAACCCATGTGACTCCGATTAGCCAATGATCTTCGCTGTTTCAGTCACATGGCGTGAGTCTAACTTTTCTAACGCGTGTACTTGCATTTTATTTATTTATTTTTGTTCCTTTCACGTTGTGTTCTGTATTTGACTTGGTTTTATTCTTCTTAGAATTTCTGTTTCGGCTGTTTGTCTGTGAATTACGATATTTGATGTAATCTAAGTTTGTGGTATGGGGAAGATAGTTACAAGTTCAATGTTATGCGTTTTTGTTGTTTTTTTTTTAATAGAGGCTGCATAGTTTACGGATCAAAATTCAATCACATTTTCATCTTTTCACTCAATATTTTTGACTGGTTACAGCTGGCACATACATAACAGATAGCACTCATATGACTAGGAGTCAAAGTATGTCAAGGTTAGGACTCAAAGCATGTCAAGGTTAGGATTCAAAGTATTTCAAGGTCAGGACGCAAAGTATGTCACAGTTATGACTCACAGTATGCCACGGTTAAGACTCAAAGTATGTCAAGGTTAGGACTCAAAGTATGTCAAGATTAGGGCTTAAAGTAGGTCAAAATTAGGACTCAAAGTACGTCAAGGTTAGGACTCAAAGTACGTCAAGGTTAGGACTCAAAGCATGTCAAGATTAGGACTCAAAGTACGTCAAGGTTAGGACTCAAAGTATGTCAAGTTTAGGACTCAAAGTATGTCAAGGTTAGGACTCCAAGTACGCCAGGCCTAGGAGTCCAAGTATTGAAGCCTGCCTCTGTCGTAGTTCTCAAGAACTGAAACCTTCATCTGTACGTGTATGTGTCTATGTAATGCTTGTATGTATGTATGTATGTATATATGTGTGTGTGTATGTATATATATGTGTGTATGTATGTATGTATGTATGTATGTATGCATGTATGTATGTATGTATGTATATGTATGTATGTGTGTGTATGTATGTATGTATATATGTATGTATGTATGTATTTACGAATGTATGTGAGTGTTACATAATGTTAAAAGCTGTGTGGTTGCTTCACTCTGCAAAGTTTCCTCTCTGTTCCTAGACGCACATACATACACTGAGCGATGCTGGCATCTCCGTTACATTTCCTGTCATGATTTTTTTCTTCCTAAATATAAGCTTGTATGTAAATTTCTTGATATTATTTTAAAAGAAAACTTGATCCTGAAATGCTGAACTGACTCTGGTCACGTGTTACGTTCCGTCATCTACATTCTAACTCCGAGGCCCACAGCTGACTGCAGAGTCAGAGCTGGCGAACCACAGAGGTCAAGACCCCGCTACACCTCTCCCTTGAGGCTCCCAATAAGGAGAAGCCAGCCTTCCTAACGGAGCATGGATCGCTGAAGTTCTCATGATGATGATTAAGTCTGCTAAAGAAGCTTTGCACCTCTCTCTGCTTTTTACATCCGACAACATGAGTGTGCCACAACATGTTCACCAAAAGGGCTACAAAGAAACCCTGGTCATAGAGAGACAGAGCAACGGCAACAAGAACAACGGCAACAAGAACAACGGCAACAAGAACAACGGCAACAAGAGCAACGGCAACAAGAACAACGGCAACAAGAACAACGGCAACAAGAACAACGCACACGTGTGTCTCCTATCAGCTTTTGACACTAGCAGACCCTGCCACGATTCGAGACTCCCATGAGTGGCAAAGATAGTTTCTGGAAAGCCACATGAGACAAACTGACAACAGTTCTCTCTGCACCACTGCGAATTTAGGACTTCATAGCCTGACCATTAGAACAACTTCTCTACCTGCTCAAGAAAATCTAGGACAACTTCTCTACCTGCTCAAGAAAATATAGGACAATTTCTCTACCTGCTCAACAACATCTAGGACAACTTCTCTACCTGCTCAAGAAAATCTAGGACAGCTTCTCTACCTGCTCAACAAAATCTAGGACAACTTATTTACCTGCTCAACAAAATGAAAAACAGCTCCTCTACCTGCTCAACAAAATCTAGGACAACTTCTTTACCTGCTCAACAAAATCAAAGACAGCTCCTCTACCTGCTCAACAAAATCTAGGAAGCGCTCATGTGTAATTCTGGGCAAGTGAATAGAGGACTCGTGTAAGAAGTGATCAACAAAGACAAGGTCTTGACCTCTCAGTATCTTGCTGAAATCTGCTTCCGGAGCGTGTGACAGTTCAGCAGCAAATAACGCGAAAATGGCTGTAATTTCTCCACTTCGAGTTCTGGCTTTGGCTAACAAATATGTGAAAGGTCCCTAGTTCTCTACAAATATTTTTCTCAAAAGAATATTTCCACATTGATCACATGTCCTTCAATGTCCATATTTGTGACTTTCATTAGTCTTTTGCCATTACTGCCAGTTTTAGACCTGTTTTCAATTTCATTTTAGTCTCTTTATTTCAAAACATAACCAATACTCTATAAAATATGGAAGCCGAATTAATGAAACGAAACAAATGATATGGCTCCTACTTTCTGTACACGTGACTGTTTCTCTCCCTTGGTGTAAGAAATGTTTAAGACTTCAAAATCTCCAAGGCGTACAGCTAGTGCTCATGCCACACACTAGATATCACGTGGTGGCCTGAACGACTGAAGTTCATTCTGTTTAACGAAACAGAGAATTGTGATTTCAGTGTGTTAAAAACAATGTTGTGAAATAACGTGTTAAAACTTGACTAACATAGAAGAGTGAACCAGTTAAATTTATCAAAGAGAGAGATGTCATGCAGTTATCTAACAAAGAAATGTGACCGAATTAAACTTATCTAACAAAGAAACGTGCTTGAGTTAAACATATCTAACAAAGAAATGTGATCGAGTTAAACTTATCTAACAAAGAGGTGTGATGGAGTTAAATTTATCCAAAGAAAGGAGTGTGAACGAGTTAAACTTATTTAATAAAGAAAAATGATCCAATTCAAATTTTTTGAGAAAGAGATGTGATCGAAACAATCGTATCTAACAAATTTTCTAACAAAGACGAAGGAAAGAGTTAAACTTATCTAACAAAAAGAAGAGAACGAGTTAAACCTATGTAGCAAAGAGATGTAAACATTTACTAGCGTTTGCATTTCTTCACATGTAACTTGTCACCTCCAGAAGGACTGCCTGGCAGCCAGCCACGACGTGTACGACGTGGACGCTTTTGTAGTTGTTTACTGTGTCACAGATGAAGCCAGCTTCCAGATCGCTGCCAAGGAAATCGAAATAATAAGATCAAGGTCATCCACCTACGCGCCTATTTTGTTGCTAGGCAACAAGCTGGACTTGAATCACGCTAGAAAGGTTAGTCTTTGTTTGTGTTCAGTCACGTGATTATTTAGTTTTAGTTGTAAGCCTTGTCTATACAGCTTTTTAAAAAGTTAGCATATGACACAATTCTACGAAACAAACGCGACAGTATCCTCACAAAACCCACAACCCTTCTAGCACAAAATGTATAAACTAGAAAAAAGTAGGAAGTTGTATACCTATATAGTTGTATGCCTATATAGTTGTATACCTATACTTGTATGCTTATAAAGTTGTATACCTACCTAGTTACATACCTATGCACTAGTTATTGCGTGTTACTTCTAACACAAGATCTCGTAACCAGTTCAGCAACAACAACAACAGCAGCAAAAACAACAACAGCAGCAGCAGGAACAACAGCAAAAACAGCAATAACGATAACAACAACAGCAGCACCAACAACAACAGCAGCAGCAGGAATAACAACGACATCAAAACAACAACAGCAAAGACAACAACAACAAAATCAGCAACAACGACAACAACAACACCATTACGAACAACAGCAACAGCAACGACAGCAGCAGTAACAACAGTGATAACAGCAGCAGTAACAACAGTGATAACAGCAACAGCAACAACGACAAAAACACCAACAGCAATAACAACAACGAAAGCAGCAACAAAAACAACAGCAACAGCAAAAACAGCAACAACAACAGCAGAAGGAGGAACAACAACAGCAATAACGACAACAAAAGCAACAACGACAGTGGCAACAATGACAGCAGCAACAATAACAGCAACAACATCAACAAGGACAGCAGCAGCAACAACAACAACAACAACAGCAACGACAATAGCGAGAAAAAACTATAATAATAATGAAATTTAAAGTTAGCTGTATTTACATGGTATTATTATATTACTGCTAACTTCCCTACTGTGAACTTGACTTTCCTCGGGTGCTAACTTTCTTACTGTGAACTTTACTTTCCTTGGGTGCTAACTTTCTTACTGTGAACTTGACTTTCCTCGGGTGCTAACTTTCTTACTGTGAACTTGACTTTCTTCGGGTGCTAACTTTCTTACTATGAACTTGACTTTCCTCAGGTGCTAACTTTCTTACTGTGAACTTGACTTTTCTCAGGTATGCCAGGAAGACATTGACAGTCTGAGAGGAAAGTACGCATGTCAGCACGTGGAGGTGTCAGCCGCAGAGTGTCATGTCCAGATCATGCGCAGTTTCCACTGTCTCATCCTGGACGCCTACAGCTCCCTGTACCGCGCTGGTCGCACCATCAAGCGCAGAAAGAGTCTGTTTGAGAATGTTTCCAGAAAAATCGGGAATGTATTCAGAAGAAAAAGTTTAGAGGACGCTTTAGTTTCTAAAAATACAGTTACACCGATCACTCACCGAGAGAATAGAAGATCTGTGTAAAGGTTATCTAGTCTCTCTCGCCGTGAGAATAGAAGATCTGTGTAAAGGTTGTCTAATCTCTCTCACCATGAGAATAGAAGATCTGTGTAAAGGTTATCTAATCTCTCTCACCGTGAGAATAGAAGATCTGTGTAAAGGTTATCAAACCTGTCACAGTAAGAACAGAACACTGTTGAATCATTCACGATGTGAACAGAAGGTTTAAGTGAAGATTATCGAATCTCTCACATTGAGTACATAAGGTCGGTGTAAAGGTTATTGAATCTTTTGCCTTAAGAATAGATCTGTAAAGATTATCGAATCTCTCACATTGAGTACAGAAGGATTATGTAAAGATTATCGAATCTTTCACCATGTGAACAGACGATCTATGAGAGGATTATAAAATCTCTCACTGTGTGAACAGAAAGCCTATGTAAATATTATAAAATCTTTTATGACATGAACAGAAGATCTGTGTAAAGAGTATAATTTATACAGATTTTTTGTGTGTGTAAAAATGTCGTTGTAACGGGAAAATGAGGTCTGTTGAGGATATTACATTCTATTTAACTTTTTATGGATTGTTACAACATGTTAACTTATCTAAGCCATACAACATTCCTAACAGCAACAAACGTTGGTTCATCAGTTCTACAATACAATATGAGAAAAAGACTCTTAATAATAGTTTAAGGAACTGCTAGACTAGCACAGTTTACGCTGAGAGTACACAGAAAAAAAGTTGGCAATATATATTGTTATATAGTGTATGTAAATGTATATACACACACACACACACGCAGTATACTTATATATTTGGGCATCTGAGTGGAGAACACCACAGAAAACCAAATCGATCACATACTAATAAACAACAAGTGGAAACGGTCACTACAAGATGTGCGAGCAAGGAAAGGAGCAGATATAGGAAGTGATCACAACCTTCTGGTAGCAAAAATAAAACTAAAATTAAGGAAAGCCAGAATCGGAGAACACAGAAAGATACATTTTGATACAAGAAAACTGATAGACCAGCAAACAAGAAATGAATTCTCAATAATACTTAAGAACCGCTTCAGTGTCCTACAAGACGAAGCAGAAATGTCCATATTAGAGTTCAATAAAACACTACAGGAAACAGCAAAAGAGGTGCTGGGATATCGGAAAAGGAGAAAAGAGGAATGGATAAGTGAGACCACATGGGAAAAGATAGAGCAAAGAAAAGAAATCAAGAAAAAATTACTGAACACCAAATCACAACGGCTTAAAGAACGAGTTTTAAGTAATTATGCACAAAAAGACAAAAGAAGTGAAGGAATCATGCCGTCAAGATAAACGTCAGTATTATGACAACTTAGCAGAGACAGCAGAGAAAGCAGCATATACAAATGACATGAAAACCATATATAAAATCACAAAGCAGATGACAGGTAACTTCAATACAAGATGTGAAAGTGCAGTAAGAACACAAAATGGACAACTGGTCAGTGGAGAAAGAGAAAAAATTGAAAGATGGAGGGAACACTTTAACACCCTACTAAACAGAACACAAGCAGCACAAGCAATAGATATACCTGAAGCAAAAGCGGAACTAAACATCAATACAGGACCAATAACAATAAATGAAGTAAAAGAGGCGATAAAGATGCTAAAATCAGACAGGGCACCAGGTGAAGATGAAGTGACTGCTGAGATGTTGAAAGCAGAAGAAACAGAAACACCAAAACAACTTTGCCGGATATTACAACAAATTTGGGATTTAGAAAAAGCCCCAGAGGAGTGGAAAACTGGTCTTATAGTAAAACTACCAAAGAAGGGTGACCTCAGAGATTGCGGGAACTGGAGAGGCATTACCCTACTGCCACTCACTAGTAAAGTATTTTGCAGAATAATCATCAACAGAATTGTACCAACACTTGAGGAAAAACTTCGGAAAGAGCAGGCAGGATTTAGGAAAGGAAGATCATGCATAGACCATATATTTGTACTTAGACAAATATTAGAACAGGCAAATGAATGGCATAGCACAACATATGCATTATTCATAGATTTTGAGAAAGCTTTTGACAGTGTCAACAGAGATGCACTGTGGAAAATCCTAAGATGGCATGGCCTCCCCCATAAAATAGTTAATGTAATCAAAGCCCTATACGAGGGTTTTCAGTGCAAAGTTATCTGTGGAGAACATACCTCCAGCAGCTTTAGGGTACAAACAGGAGTGAAACAGGGATGTGTACTATCACCAACATTATTTATCTTGGCAGTAGACTGGTTAATGAAGGAGGCAACATCAGACAAACGCAGAGGATTACAATGGACCCTTAACACAGTGCTGGAGGACCTTGACTTTGCGGACGACATTTGTCTATTATCAAGCAGTCACAAAGATATGCAAGATAAAATAAACAAGTTAACCCAGAATGCAAGCAACATAGGACTAAAGATCAACGTAGGAAAGACAAAGTTAATGAAGCAAAATGTGAACAACAGAAATGTACTCAGAGTAGATAACAAGTTAGTGGAGGAGGTCAACGAATTTGTATACCTTGGCAGCAGAGTAGTAGAAAATGGAGACAGCACAGAGGACATCAACAGCAGACTTACTAAAGCAAACCAGGCTTTTGCAATGCTGCAGAATATATGGAAATCAAATAAACTAAGCATAAATATGAAAATCAGGATATTTAAGAGTAATGTTCTAAGTGTACTACTCTATGGAAGTGAATGCTGGAAAATCACCAAAACCATAGAAAACAAGTTGAATTCTTTCCAGACTAAATGTTTACGAAGAATTAAAAAAAATATTTTGGCCAAACACCATAAGAAATAACATCTTATTGGCAGAAATGCAGATGAAACCACTGACAACAATTATTGAGGAAAGACGATGGCGATGGTTGGGACATGTGCTCCGAATGACTGACAACTCACTACCAAAAATAGCACTAAGATGGACACCACAGGGGAGCAGAAGTAAGGGTAGACCAAAAGAGACATGGAGAAGAACAACAGAAAGGATGTTGAGCAATAGAGGGCTCACCTGGGCAAGAGCAGAAAAAAAGGCGAAAGACAGGCATTTGTGGAAAACCCTTGCGGAAGCCCCATGTGCCCTGGGCACTTAAGGTTCAGAGAGAGAGAGAGAGTGGAGAACTGGCTCGTCCACTAGTCTCTCATGGTGAAGGTCGGGGGTTCGAATCAAGCCGGAGGCGCCCAATCACACAGGCTGTAGAAATTGGTACCTGACTTTTTCTGGAACTGGTGAAGGAAAGGCGGCCAGGCATGATGCTGACCATATCGACCTCCAACGTGCTGACAGATCAAGGAAAATATGGCCCCCAACATCATATCCCTGTATGCTTCTAAGGTATGACAGGGTTACCTTTATATATTTGATAATAAAACACAACAAATTCTATCAAATCAAAATTGAAATCTGTAGCCCTAAATTTGTTTAGCTGGACAGTGTTTCATTTCTCAATTACTGTTAATTTTAAATATTGTTGACTTTTTTCCTGGACAAATAAAATGGAGGTTAATCTTGTAAAGCATAATTTTGAAATATAAAAGTACTTTGTGCCTTTTGCTAGAGACGAAGTGGTACAGCGAATCTGTGTTTCCAGAGACTTCATCCTAGCTAGAAGTGGTACACCAAATCTGTGTTTCCAGAGACTCCATCCTAGCTAGAAGTGATACACCAAATCTGTGTTTCCAGAGACTCCATCCTAGCTGGAAGCCATGTATGTAAGCACAACTGTCACCGCTGTGCCCACAGCGTTATATAGGTGTTACTATCATGCCATAATATTTTTACTCAGTTGTTTTGTTGTTATTGAAGCTGTGAATGATGCTCTTGGAAGCTGAAACTGGGATAAAGATCTTGTTATGAAGACATCAAGTTGACAAGGAGTGAGCTGTGGTGACGTTCTTTAATTCAAAGAGCTGATATGTCGAATTGTAATGGATATAACGCGCGTGTTATACACATTTCTAAACCACTGGACATTGCGTTTATGTCTGTATGCGCGATATACAGACTTTTTAAGAGGCAGCACACGTTTATGAGAAAATATAAAGAGTAGTTTTGTTCATGATCAATAGCAGAAAGGAAAAATATTACACATAAAACATTTTCTAAAGTAAACACAGACATTTTAAACATTTGACTTACCGAATGTTGGTCCGTCCAGCGATGACCAAACTACAGTGACTAATTTTTTGGCAAGGGTCATTGTTAGGTGATGGACATCAGCCCCAGAGAGCTGCACAGCGCGGGCTGCTGTTGCGCAGGCCGACCGTTCTTTTGGCGAAAAATTGCTCTCGAATTTCGTGCTTGGGGAGAAAGGCTTTCGTTCCCTTCCCGGGCGGCGAGAGTTAAGAATTCGATGCAGAAGCGAGTGGTTTCTCCGTCGAGCGAAGGCTATAAAAGGCTAGCCAGCCAGGCTCATGCTAAGGCGTCGGTGATGTACTACGGTGTTGTCGACCGATGGTCTCAAAACTGGCCCATCTCTCGCAAGGACTATCGGATCTGCAGTATGTAATGTGCGTTGGTTGTCGGAGCCGCGCTTTCTTCTCGTTCGTTAGAACAGAGAAAGCCGGCCGCCGCCGGTGGTTAAAGGAAATGAAACGCCGCCGGGGTCGAAAGGGTTCCGCTCTGAGCAAAGCGCTGTCTCCCTTACCCCGCGTCGGTCTGTCGGCAGATATCCGACAAAAGTTCGGTGAAGAAAGCTATCTGGTTGATCCTGCCAGTAGTCATATGCTTGTCTCAAAGACTAAGCCATGCATGTCTAAGTTCACACTGTCTCACGATGAAACCTTGAATGGCTCATTAAATCAGTCGAGGTTACTTGGATGACATGATCCTACTTGGGTAACTGTGGCAATTCTAGAGCTAATACTTGCCTAACAAGCTGCGACCCTCGTGGAAATAGAGCTTTTAGTAGTTCAAAAACAATCGTCACTGCCTTTCTCGGGGCGCGGCGTCCCAACTGGTGACTCTGGATAACTTTGTGCTGATCGCATGGTCTTCTGTGCCGGGGACGCATCTTTCAAATATCTGCCCTATTAAATGTCGATGGTACGTGACATGCCTATCATGTTTGTAACGGGTAACGGGGAATCAGGGTTCGATTCTGGAGAGGGGGGATAAGAAACGGCTACCACATCCAAGGAAGGAAGCAGGCGCGCAACTTACCCCCTCCCGACACAGGGAGGTCGTGACGAAAAATAACAATACGGGACTCTTTCGAGGCCCGGTAATTGGAATGAGTACACTTTAAACCCTTTAACGAGGATCTATTGGAGGGCGAGTCTGGTGCCAGCAGCCGCGGTAATCCCAGCTCCAGCAGCGTGTATTAAAGTTGTTGCAGTTAAAAGCTGGATCTGAGGCATAGGCAGGCGGGCGGTCCGGCTCGCGCCGGTTCACTGCCCGTGTCTCCTGCCTTACCGTCTGCCGGCTCTCTCCTGCCCTACCATCTGCCGGCTCTCTCTTGCCCTACCATCTGCCGGCTCTCTCTTGCCCTACCATCTGCCGGCTCTCTCTTGCCCTACCATCTGCCGGCTCTCTCCTGCCCTACCGTCTGCCGGCTCTCTCTTGCCCTACCATCTGCCGGCTCTCTCCTGCCCTACCATCTGCCGGCTCTCTTTTGCCCTACCATCTGCCGGCTCTCTCCCGCGGGTGCTCTTCGCTGAGCGTCCCGGGTGGCCGGCGCGTTTACTTTGAAAAATTTAGTGTTCAGTGCAGGCCCAGCTGCATGGAATAATGGAATAGGACCTCGGTTCTATTTTGTTGCTTTTGGGAACTGGAGGTAATGATTAACAGGGACAAACGGGGACATTGGTATTGAGGTGTTAGAGGTGAAATTCTTGGATCGCTGCAAGACGAGCTACTGCGAACACATTTGTCGAGGATGTTTTCATTAATCAAGAACGAAAGTCAAAGGCGCCAAGACGATCAAATACCGTCGTAGTTCTGACCATAAACGATGCCGACTAGCGATCCGCAGGAGTTGCTTCCATGACTCTGCGGGCAGCTTCCGGGAAACCAAAGTTTTTGGGTTCCGGGGGAAGTATGGTTGCAAAGCTGAAACTTAAAGGAACTGACAGAAGGGCACCACCAGGAGTGATGCCTGCCGCTTAATTTGACTCAATACGGGTAAACTCAACCGGTCCGGACACTGTAATGGTTGACAAGTTGATAGGTCTTTCTTGATTCGGTGGATGGTGGTGCATGGCCGTTCTTAGTTGGTGGAGCGATTTGTCTGGTTAATTCCGATAACGAACGAGACTCTAGCCTATTAAATAGTTCGCAGGTTCCTCGTTCCGCCGACGCAACTTCTTAGAGGGACGAGTGGCGTTTAGCCACACGAGATTGAGCAATAACAGGTCTGTGATGCCCTTAGATGTCCGGGACCTCACGCGCGCTACACTGAAGGAATCAGCGTGGATGCCTCCTTGGCCAGAAAGGGTTGGAAAACCCGTTGAATCTCCTTCGTGCTAGGGATGGGGGCTTGTAATTCTTCCCCATGAACGAGGAATTCCCACTAAGCGCGAGTCATTAGCTCGTCGATTACGTCCCTGCCCTTTGTACGCACCGCCCGTCGCTAATATCGATTGAGCGGTTCGCTGCTGGTAAAATTCTTCAGCTGCCGTGCGTGGGGTGAAACTCCTCCCGGCCAATAAAGAACAATGCGATTAGAGTTGCCGCGCGGCGTCGCCGTGGAAAAGGTGATGGAAAGGATTAAGTGAAGTTTAATCGGTATGACCAGTAGTCTCGCGGTCAAAGCTACTCATATCGTGGCACCTCTGCTCTAGAGACCGGCCGCGTCCTACATACACACATACTTGGGACAAAATGCCTAAACCGGCTTAACCCAGGAATTAAACTAAGACGCTGCTGGCGAGATTCTTCGGCTGCCGCGCGTGGGGTGAAATTCCTTCCGGCCAATGAAGAAAAATGCGATTGGGGTTGCCTGTCGACGCCGCTGTGAAAAAGGTGATGGAAAGGATTAAGAGAAGTTAAATCGGTAGAGCCAGTAGTCTCGAGTTAAGTGCTACTCCTACCACTGCAACTCTGCTTCAGGGGCCCCTGCCACGTCCTATATACGCCCATACTGGGGCAATATGGGTAAACCGGCTTAACCCAGGGATGAAACTTGATGGCTACAGACAGGAGTATAAAAATAAGATTTTTAAGGACATGCATCTTTCCAACCGCAACTTATGCCTGTGAGACCTGGACACTTAACAAAACAGCTGAGAAATACATAAATGTCTTTGAATGTAAATGTTACAGAAGAGTTCTTCAAATATCATGGGGACACACACACACACACACACACACACACACACCACACACACACACACACACACACACAACACACACACACACACACACACACACACCACACCACACACACACACACACACACACACACACACTAGAACAAATCTATCCATACTACAAGAACTTAACATTGAAGAAGGCTGGCTAGTAAAGAGGATTAAACAATGAAAACTTAAATATTTTGGACACATTAAACGTCATGATAATCTAGAGAAGACCATCATGGAAGGATACATAACGGGAAAAAAAGAGGAAGACCACGGCGAAGATGGCTGCAAGGCATCGCTGATGATCTGCAAGTGGATGCATCAGCAGCAGGCCAACTTGTTCACAACCGAGAGGCCTACAGGAGTGCTGTTAGGGAGACAAAGTTCCTCAAGGGACATACAAATGAATGAATGAATGAATGAATGAAAAACTACTCAAAGGCATTTGATTGTGTACAACACTAGAAACTTTGGAAAATAATGGAGAAAATGGTATTTCCAAAACATGTGATACAATTAATATCACTACTGAAAGACCACCAGGCAGCAGTAAGAATAAATGATGAAACAACTTGGTTTGACATAAAACAAGGGGTGCATATTGTCGCCTTAGTTATTTAACTTTTATACTGAAAATATAATGAAGAATGTTAGAGAAGATGTGGACAAAGAATATTACAATGCCATAACAATTGGAGGTGCCTGAGTGGCGAAGTGGTTAGTGCACTGGTCTCTCATGGTGAAGGTCGGGGTTCGAATCCGGCCGGAGGTACCCCAGTCATCCATCTGTAGAAATGGGTACCCGATTTCTTCTGGAGTTGGGGAAGGAAGGGCCGCCAGGTGTGATACTGATCATATCACCCTCTAGTATGCGGACAGGTCAAAGAAAATATGGGCACTAACACAGGGACGGTGTGGGCATTATTATGTCAAATGTAGCTGCAAAGAGCAGAATGGGAACCAGTGAACAGTCGTATAATAAGAGCACGATACAACCTACGACATGGAAGAATGACAATAATACAGTGTTATGCACCCACGAATGATGCAGATGACGATATGAAAGACGACTTCTATCACCAACTACAACAAATCATCAACAAAGTCCCTAAACACGACATCCTAATTGCTATGGGGGACTTCAATGCTAAGGTAGGGAAGGATAATACCGACGTTGAAAAAGTGATGGGAAAAGAAGGAATTGACATGGTTAATCAGAATGGAGAAAGATTAATTGAAGTATATCCAACAGAGGGCATGGTCATTGGAGGCACAATATTCTCACACAAAGAGATACATAAAACAACGTGGATATCTCCAGATGATAGAACTAGAAACCAGATAGACCATTTTTGTATTAGAAAGCAATACAGAACATCTCTCATGGACTCATGGATGTAAGGGCTTATAGGGGTGCAGATGTCAACAGTGATCACAACCTGTGCATAGGGAAAATAAAACTAAAATTGAAAAGTCAACACAAGAAATCAGTACACAGAAAGATAAACAGCCACAGCCTACAAGAAGAAAATACTAACATTAATTTCAATCAGGAACTTGCCAATCATTCCAAAACACCCAGTGAAGTTGAGGAGATAGGTATAGATGAGTTATGGAATTCTTACAGCACAGCCATAATCACAGCAGCAAAAGTAAGCGCTGGACTGGAAAAACCAAATAGAAAACTATGGATATCAGATAAAACATGGAAGTATATACATGAAAGACGAGCAGTCAAATTAGACATGTTGAATGCAAAAACAGATCATGAAAGAGATTTGGCAAAAGCAAAATACAAAGAAATAGACAAGAAAGTAAAAAGTTCAGCTAGAAGGGATAAAAGAGAATACATAGACAATATGGCGAAAGAGGCAGAAAAAGCAGCAAAAACAGGATACAGCAAAACTTTATACAACATACAAAAGAGGCTAACAGGTACTATTACATCTAAAGAAAGACCAATCCTTAGCAAAACTGGAACACTATTAACATCAAATAAAGACCAAAAGAAAAGATGGGTGAATACTTCCAAGAAATACTCAATCGACCACACCCAAAAGAATTGTTAAACCTTGAAACTGACTTACCAGCCCCACAACTAAATGTCAACCTAGATGAAATTAAATTGCATGAAATTGAAACAGCAGTGAATTTAATGGCTAACAACAAAGCTACAGGTGAAGATGAAATAACAGCCGAAATGCTGAAAGCTATCAATAGTGACAACATGAGACAACTACAGAGAATGTTTAACAAGATTTGGAAAGAAGAAAAGGTCCCTTCTAATTGGAAGAAAGGAATCATTGTTAAAATACCAAAAAAGGGCAACCTTAGTGACTGTAACAACTGGAGAGGAGTAACCTTAATATCAGTTGTGTCAAAAGTATTTTGCAAGGTCATTTTGAATAGACTCAAAGATATAGTGGATACTGCAATAAGAGAAGAACAAGCAGTATTTCGAAAAGGGAGAAGCTGTCTCGACCAGATCTTTACTCTCAGAATAATACTTGAAGAACATATTGAAAAGCAAAAACCATTAATACTGAACTTCATAGATTTTAAAAAGGCATTTGATAGCATACACAGAGATTCATTATGGAGAATTTTATGTCTATATGGAATACCATCTAAAATTGTCAACATCATTAAGGACTTATACAATGGATATGTTTATGCAGTCAAGACAGAAGAAGGGATGAGTGAATGGTTCCAGATTGAAACAGGCGTGAAACAAGGATGTATATTGTCTCCTTTACTTTTTGGGATTACAATAGACTTCATAATGAAAAAATGCTGCACAGGTAACACAGGTATTGACTGGGTACATGGGACCCAACTAGAAGATCTTGATTTTGCTGATGACATAATTCTTATCAGTAATAATGTGAATTTCATGCAAAAAAAAACAGATAGCCTGTCTTCACTGGCTAGCAAAATAGGACTTGAAATTAACAAGGACAAAACAAAAATAATGAAAATTCCTCTCAATCAAAATGGAAAAATACACATAGAAGGGACAGATATTGAAGAAGTCAATCAATTTGCATACCTTGGCAGCTACAAAGACCAGGATGGTGACACTAGAAAGGAAGTTAGGATCAGAATTGCAAAAGCAGCATCAATCTTCAAGAATCTTGAGAACATATGGAATTCAAAAGTTATAAGCACAAAAACCAAGTTAAGACTATTCAATTCAAATGTAATATCCACCCTCATTTATGCATGCGAAAGCTGGAAAACAACTCAAGAAATAGAAAAGATATTAGACTCTTTTGAAAACAAATGCCTAAGGAAAATACTCGGCATCAAGTGGAATGAATTCAAGAACAATGCAGAGATAAGACAGATGAATGAACAACAACCAGTCTCATGGGTGATCAGGAAAAGGAGATGGACATATGTTGGTCACTTGATGAGAAGAAATGATCAGAGAATCCCAAAACAAGTTATCAAGTGGAACACAACAGGCCGAAGAAAAGAGGCAGACCGCGTGAAACTCTGAAGAGGACATTATTAAGAGAGGCCAAATTAACAGGAATAAAATCCTTTGATGAGGTTGAAAGACTCGCCGAAGACAGGAAAAATTGGCGAACTACTTTGCGAGCCCTATGTGACCTTTAACGGCACGGGAAGGATATAAGATATAAGAAGATATAAGAACACCATATCCCTATGTGCATCTAAGGCATGACAGAGTTACCTTTACCTTTACTATAAAAATTATAGGTTATGAAATACCAGAGATTAGATATTCTGATGACACAGTGTTACTGTCCACAACAGGAAAAGGAATAGGAAAACTAATTATGTCAGTCCTTAAGAACAGCGAAGAGCAGAACCTCTATCTTAATGCGAAGAAAACTAAACTGATGACAACTGACAAAACTAACAAGGCAGCTAAATATGTATCAATGAGGAAAAATTCGAAGATGTTGAGAGTTTTGAATATCTTGGATCACTACTAACTAATAATGGAGATTCAATGATGGAAATTAAAAGAAAGACATCTATCACTCTTCAGAAAGTAAAACAATTAAAGAATATATGGAGAGGAAAAGACAGAACTTTGATGATCTGCAAATGGATGCATCAGAAGCTGGTCATCTTGCTCACAACCGAGAGGCATACAGGAGTGCTGTTAGGGACGCAAAGTGGTGATGTCAGAAACCATGTGACGTTATTCCCTTGTTTATCTGTAATAACGATGCTATTATTATCGGAGGAAGCCTGAAGTATTCCAGTGACAGATACAAATTTAGAAAAGAAAAGGTAAGATTAGCCAGAACTGCAGTGGAAAACCAGCCCGTAAAGGTGGTCTATCATATGCAGAAGACAGTTCTGAGGCAACAGTGATGTCCTGCAAGAAAGCTTAGACAGTGATGTCCTGCAAGTAAGCTTAGACAGTGATGTCCTGCAAGTAAGCTTAGATAGTGATGTCCTGCAAGAAAGCTTAGACAGTGATGTTCTACAAGAAAGCTTAGACAGTGATGTCCTGCAAGTAAGCTTAGACAGTGATGTCCTGCAAGAAAGCTTAGACAGTGATGTCCTGCAAGAAAGCTTAGACAGTGATGTCCTGCAAGAAAGCTTATACAGTGATGTCCTGCAAGAAAGCTTATACAGTGATGTCCTGCAAGAAAGCTTAGACAGTGATGTCCTGCAATAAAGCTTAGACAGTGATGTCCTGCAAGAAAGCTTAGACAGTGATGTCCTGCAAGTAAGCTTAGACAGTGATGTCCTGCAAGAAAGCTTAGACAGTGATGTCCTGCAAGAAAGCTTAGACAGTGATTGATATTTTTCTCACAATTTTTTTGCGTTTCTCACTTTTGGCATCCTTTTTTTCTTAGACTGAGGAGTTTTTCACAACCTTCTTTCTTAGACTGAAGAATTTTCCACAACCTTCTTTCTTAGACTGAAGAATTTTCCACAACCTTGTTTCTTAGACTGAGGAATTTTCCATAACCTTCTTTCTTAGACCGAAGAATTTTCCACAATCTTCTTTCTTAGACCGAAGAATTTTCCACAACCTTGTTTCTTAGACTGAGGAATTTTCCACAAACTTCTTTCTTAGACCGAAGAATTTTCCACAACCTTCTTTCTTAGACCGAAGAATTTTCCATAACCTTGTTTCTTAGACTGAGGAATTTTCCACAAACTTCTTTCTTAGACCGAAGAATTTTCCACAACCTTGTTTCTTAGATTGAGGAATTTTCCATAACCTTCTTTCTTAGACTGAGTAATTTTCTGCAAACCTTATTTCTTAGACTGGTGAATTTTCCACAACCTTGCTTCTTAGACTGAATAATTTTCTGCAAACCTTATTTCTTAGACTGGTGAATTTTCCACAACCTTGCTTCTTAGACTGAGTAATTTTCTGCAAACTTTATTTCTTAGACTGGTGAATTTTCCACAACCTTGCTTCTTAGACTGAGGAATTTTTCACAACCTTGTTTCTTAGACCGAAGAATTTTCCACAACCTTGCTTCTTAGACTAAGGAATTTTCCACAACCTTGTTTCTTAGACAAAGAATTTTCCACAACCTTGCTTCTTAGACTAAGGAATTTTCCACAACCTTGTTTCTTAGACTAAGGAATTTTCCACAACCTTGCTTCTTAGACTAAGGAATTTTCCACAACCTTGTTTCTTAGACTGAGGAATTTTCTGCAAACTTTGTTTCTTAGACTGGTGAATTTTCCACAACCTTATTTCTTAGACTAAAGGATAAAGTGAAGTTTAATCGGTGTGTCCAGTAGTATCGCTGCAATAGCTACACATACCACAGGGCCTCTGCTCTAGAGGCTGGCTACGTCCGAAATACACCTACACTGGTGAAATATGCCTAAACCGGCTCACACCAGGGGTGGAACTTGAAGTCCAGGCATGTCACGCCACCTCCGCGCTAGAGGTCGGTCACGTCCCAAACACGCCCATACTGGGATAATATGCCTAAACCGGCTCAACCCAGGGGTGAAACTTACTAGTGGCGAGGATTCGTCCTCCTGGACAAAAGCTTCGTGCTGGTCACAACTAGGAAGGGTAGCGGCCATGACCACAAAATGCTGAAGTCGGAGACACTGGACCAGGGCAGTCTAGATAGGCAACCACCTCTCACCCGGCGGGGATGTATGCGTATCCTAATCACGCTGAAGTTTTCTAGTGAGAAAGTCCAACGCTGGACTGGATGGGCAATCACCTCTCACCCGGCGGTGATACACGGGTATCTCAAAACACGTCGAGGTTTTCTGGTGAGAAAGTCCAACTCTGGCCTGGGTGGGCTACCGCCTCTCACCCAGCGGGGATACACTGATGTCCAAAACACGTCGAGGTTTTCCGGTGAGAAAGTCCAGCTCTAGATTAAACTGGTGCAACGAAAACCACGGTGTCACGCAATCCCGCTTCTGAGACCCACAAAGAATACAGGCTAAAGCCCTGCGATACTCTGAACCTCTTGTGGTCCTTTCGGTGATCTCGTGTGGTCCTTTCGGGGACAACACGGGGGACCACGGGACTTAACGAGGACCACAGGCGTAAATTCAGTAGGATCACAGGGCGGTCTTGGTGGTAGAAGTGAACGAAGAAGAAGAAGAAGATTTCTTAGACTGGGGAATTTTCCACAACCTTATTTCTTAGACTGAGGAATTTTCCACAACCTTATTTCTTAGACTGAGGAATTTTCCACAACCTTATTTCTTAGACTGAGGAATTTTCCACAACCTTATTTCTTAGACTGAGGAATTTTCTGCAAACCGTGTTTCTTAGACTGTTTCACATCCCTCTCCCTTCTCCTCGAGAAGAGATTTCTTTTCAACAAGGCCTTGTTAATTTATAAAATTCTATTGCACAATGCTCCACCCTATCTGTGGTCGTTGTTCAAATCCAACACAAAACACAGTCAACGCTTAAGCAATTGTATTCTCCCATAAACCAAGGCTTGACATGTTTAAAAAAAGCTTCTCTTACTCAGCTGCCCACCTTTGGAATGCCCTACCAATCCACGTAAAACTTACAAGTAATATTCGTTCTTATAACTTTAAACTTTGTCAACATCTGTTTAACATGGACTATATGCCTCCCTAAGCATAGTTTAATTTAAAGTATGGCTTGAGTGTTGTAATTTTTTAAAATACTGCTTTTCTATAATTTTTTTTAGTTTTGAATGAGTGTACGAATGCAAGTTTTTTTCATGTTGTTGCATAAATCAGAGTATGGAGTGTATGGACATGAGATAATTTTATTATTTATTTATGTAATCATTGAATGTGTCTTCCTGATTATTATGTTCATTAACAAATGCTGAATGACTGTGACTGAGTGAAAGCTGTATGATAAAAGGCAGAATGTCAGATGGGCCTGTGTGCCCAATTCTTAACGCTTTGAAAATAAAGTATGTTCGTTCTTTCTTTCGTTCGTTCGTTCTCTCTCTCTCTCTCTCTCTCTTTCTCTCTCTCATGTTCAAACTGGATGACATTTGACCTGGATATTTTTTATAATATTTATTGTGCACTGTCAGAAGTCATTTTTGATGTGTTCAGAAGTTTATTTAAAATATGAAAATACAGTATACTGTTAATTTTTTACATCCACTAAAGTCTGTGACAAGAATTACTGCGAAGTGCAAAATCAACTCTCTCAATGAGCCATGATTCCCTTCACCCTCTCTCTCTCTTTTACACACACACACACACACACACACACACGCACACGCACACACACATGAATGCACATTCACGAAGGTGCACACCGATATGCATAGATCTGCGCGTGCTATACACGGAGTTGTAGGACACGCCAGCATGTGAAAGATTCTTCAGGTGCGCGTTATAGGCGCGTGTGTACTATGACAGAGAAAATACGATAATGAAAGAAGGATCTCAACGGGCTGTACAAGTAAGGGAAGCAAGTAGATTTTCATCCAATGGGTTGTCAGTGATGTCACAATAGCCTGACAGCAGGAGTGATACATGTTAGAGGAGAATAGAGAGATGATCAGCTTTTGCATACTGACTCTAATGAGAGTGCTGTTTCTAGCATGGTCATTTCAGTAGCACATGTCCTTGTCTGCTTTCCATCAAACTTTTGATATGTAAACATGATATAATATCCTACATCAAACCTCTGATATGTAAACATGATATAATATCCTACATCAAACTTCTGATATGTAAACATGATATAATATCCTACATCAAACTTCTGATATGTAAACATGATATAATATCCTACATCGAACTTCTGATATGTAAACATGATGTAATATCCTATATCAAACTTCTGATATGTAAACATGATGTAATATCCTACATCAAACTTCTGATAAGTAAACATGATGTAATATCCTACATCAAACTTCTGATATATAAACATGATGTAATATCTTACACCAAAATTCTGATATGTAAATATGCTGTAATATCCTACATCTATAAAAGTGTATCACTAAAATAATGCTCTGTTTGTGATGCAGGATCTTGTAAAGTGTTTATTATTACTGAAATTGTAACATTTTTAGGAGTGATTATATCATTTGATATTAGTTACTTCTATCATTGCATCCTGGCTGCAATTGTTACTAACATGAAGATTTGTGTGCCCATTCAGAGTTACATGTAACAATATGTTAATCTCATATACTTGAACTATTTCTCAGCATATAACTTATATAGGTTCATATATCACTGTACTTATATGATATATATCACTATACTTGTAAGATATATTTACCACAAATATCATATATGAATATATTAATATTATGCTTGAAAGAATGGTTATCTACAAGAATGTACAAGAATGGCCATCATTATATCATAACAAAGATGTTACTTGTATGTGTGTATGTCTGTCAGTTTATCTTCCCAAGAACTATATCTAACATATACTCATATACTAAAGTATTTTGGAGATTTTAAACATCACGACAGTTGGGAGAACACCATCTTGGAAGAGTACATATTAGGAAAAAGAGAGAGAGGAAGACCAAGGCAAAGATGGCAGCAAAACGTTGTTGATGATTTGCGAATGGCTGCATCAGCAGCAGGGCATTTTGTGTATATATGTGGTTTTGCAATCCCCTACAGAAGATATGGAAATCACGAAAAGTAAAATCAGGATATTTAAGAATAATATCATAAGTGTAATACTTTATGAAAGTGAAGTTAATGCTGGAAAATCACCAAATCTATTTAATAAAAAAAAACAGGTTGCATTCTTTCTAGACTAAATGTTTACGAAAGATTAGAAGAATACTTTGGCCAAACATTGTAAGAAATAACATCTTGTTGGCAGAAATGCAGATGAAGCCACTGACAACAATTATTGAGGAAAGACGCTGGCGATGGTTGGGACATGTGCTCTGAATGACTGACAACTCACTGCCAAAAATAGCACTAAGATGGACACCACAGGGGAACAGAAGTAAGGGTAGACCAAAAGAGACATGGAGAAGAACAACAGAAAAATGTTGAGTAATAGAGGGCTTATCTGGCCAAGAACGGAAACAAAGGCGAAGGACAGGTGTTTGTGGGAAAACCTCGCGAAAGCTTTTGACATTTCAGAGAGAGAGAGAAGGAGAAAGAGAGAGAGACAGAAATAAAATTGTTGTGCCTGAAAATGTTTATGTAATTCAATAACTGATTTTAAAAAATATTTTAATAATTTAAAAACAAACAAAAAAAATCTTGCGATTCAGTTCATTCCAGTGTAACTATAAATATCCATCATCACATTGACACATGGAATTCAGTATGTAGAAGTTTTATTAGGAATGCATTTTATTAATTAGTTTCTTTATTGTTAATTTACTTGTTACATTCATTACCAGATTTTTAATTCTATAAACACATTTTTGTTCACTCCATCAAAGCAGCTTTTCACTTCATGAATATATATCATAGTTTCACGAGCGCATATTTTATTTCATTGATATCTTTTGATGTTTTTATAAAAGGCCGATTATTTTTCATTTCATTTTCCTGTTCCGAGAGAGAGAGAGAGAGAGAGAGAGAGAGAGAGAGAGAGAGATCCATTTAAATTTATCTAAACAAAGAAATTTGTTACTTTTATACATAGAGCTGTTAGTTTTGTTGTTTTTTTCTCAATTATTTGTTAGTTTTGTGAGTATGTCTTTTGACTTCATGGATGTATATATTAATTCTATCAATGATGTTATCATTTCATGAAGTCATCTTTTACCTGCTCCCTTGTCTCCATTAGTTTGCCAAAGTTCTGAGTTGTTTGTTCGTCCTAGCAGCTCATCTCACGTACTTCATTTCTTGCTCCTTCACGTCTCTTATAAAACACATCTCATCTGCAGGAGTTACTTTATATGTTTCCTATTTACAGCTGCACACATCTACTGTACTTTATAGTTTTCCTATTTACTGCACACCGCTACGATACTTTATGTTTTTCATACTCACAGTTTCACGTAGCTACTATAATTTTTTTTTACAGTTCTCATAATGTAATGTAGTAAGCTGTGTTTTTTTTTTACAACTGTAATTCAGTAATGTAAAAAAAGAAGCAACAACTCACAAGACCTCTGGGAGTTATGACCCAGAGGGGCCCACCCCCCTTAGAGTGTCAGGAGTTTAAAGGGCCGAAACACTTGTCTGATGGGGGAGGATACTTCCATTGATGATCTGAAGGAGTTGTGTTGTTGTTCCGCTCTCTACGGTAGCGAGTTTCCTGCACATACAGGTGTAATATGGTTGTTTATATTACTGGCTGTTTAATACAGTTATCACGTGGTAATTTGGGGGGGGGGGGGAGGGTCTCAATTTTAATGAAGTTTTGATATAGCATTTGTTCTTTTTTTTTGACATTTTTGATTCAGCTGTAACGTGGCTTAACAGAAACTTGTTTATGATTCAGTTAGAAATGATGCCATAACAATTTTTATTTTATAACATGAGTGCAATAATTTGGAGAAATAAAATCATGATTTTTTTTTAACATGGCTGCTTCTTTTTTTTTTGTTCCTCTTGTAAATTGTTTATATATATATATATATATATATATGTGTGTGTGTGTGCGCGCGCGCGCGCGCCCCTGTAAGGCATGACGGGATTACCTATATATATATATATATATATATATATATATATTGTTTCGGTAATGTAAAATAGTTCAACAAAACCTCTGGAACATGCCATCACGTGGTCTGAGAAGTCCAGTGGTTGAATTATAACATAGACTTAACATCCCTGTCATGATCACGTGGTCTAGATATACTGTATTTCCACAGGTAATGAGGACAAAGCACAGCTCCACCTGTAGTGACATAGAGTAATTCTTGAGAGGTCAAATGATCGAGCTGACCTATGTAACTGGCCTGTCATGGGTTGCCGGCGAACGATAAAACGTTGAAAGTTGTAGCCTAGAGACGGTCGTCATCACAGATAGTTCTAGAAAAGTGTACACATAATGGGGTTCTGATTATTGCTGGTGCACATTTTCCAAGGGAGATTTATGATCACAAAGAATGATATAGGGCCTATGTTATACTTGACCCACATTAGATATCTCAGACTTCATGGATGTAGGGCCTATGTTATACTTGACCCACACTAGACATGTCAGACTCCATGGATGTAGGGCCTATGTTATACTTGACCCACACTAGACAACCCAGAGTCCATGGATATAGGGCCTGTGTTATACTTGACCCACACTAGACAACTCAGAGTCCATGGATATAGGGCCTATGTTATACTTGACCCACACTAGACATGTCAGACTCCATGGATGTAGGGCCTATGTTATACTTGACCCACACTAGACAACTCAGACTCCATGGATATAGGGCCTATGTTATACTTGACCCACACTAGACAACCCAGAGTCCATGGATATAGGGCCTATGTTATACTTGACCCACACTAGACAACTCAGAGTCCATGGATATAGGGCCTATGTTATACTTGACCCACACTAGACATGTCAGACTCCCATGTATGTAGGGCCTATGTTATACTTGACCCACACTAGACATGTCAAACTCAATGGATATAGGGCCTATGTTATACTTGACCCACACTAGACATGTCAGACTCCATGGATGTAGGGTCTATGTTAGACCCACACTAGACATGTCAGACTTCATGGATTAGGGTCTATGTTATACTTGACCCACACTAGACATCTCAGACTTCATGGATGTAGGGCCTATGTTATACTTGACCCACACTAGACATCTCAGACTCCATGGATGTAGGGTCTATAACATAGTATGTTATACTTGATCCACATTAGACAACCCAGAGTCCATGTTTATAGGGTCTATGTTATACTTGATCCACATTAGACTTCTTAGACTCCATGGATGTAGGATCTATGTTGTAGGATCTTTGTTACGTAACAAAAAACAAGGGTGTAACATAACAGAACAGGTAACAAAACACGAGACTGTAACATAACAGAATAGATAACAAAACACAAGACTGTAACAAAGCAGAATAGATAACAAAACACAAGGGTGTAACATGACAGAATAGATAACAAAACACACGACTGTAACATAACAGAACAGGTAACAAAACACAAGGGTGTAACATAACAGAATAGATAACAAAACACACGACTGTAACATAACAGAATAGACAACAAAACACACGATGGACTTACCAGAACATCTTTCGCAAGGGTGAAGAAAAAAGTGAAGAACACAGTTTTAATATCTGTAATTTATCTCTGTCACGCTACTCTCGGCAGAAACATTTACATCCTGTACAAAGTTCTGTCATGAAAGTCTGCTTCCACAGTAGTAAGATAAAAACTTGGTCTCCTTCTACACTTCTAGAAGGTCAACCGAAGCCAAAATAGAACTCAGAAAAGCCTGCAAACAATATCACGAGAACTGTCTCTCGGAGCTTCGTCTAAATTCGTTTATTGTTTCGTTTATCTTTTCTTTAAAACAGCAAAGATCTTAATCACACTTTTCTAGTATCCGATTACCAATTACTGTACAGACCAGCAACAATAGTCATGAGCTCTACGGTGTCTGAAAAATCCATTGTTGCTTGTGAGACTTCGTACAGCTGTGGCTTAACGTAATTCAACAGATTCACCAAAGCTTAGAGTGCCAAAAGAAATGTGAATGGCGTGTGATAGATGAGTTTTATCAATGATAATGATCTTTAAATCCTTTGGTATTACACGGACGTAACTTTTTTTTTCCTGCTTGCCCAAACAACAAAATAATTTACATATATTTTCTGAAGTGGTTACATGTGTATGTGAGTTAGTATGTGCGTGTGAGAAAGAAAGAAAGAAAGAAAGAAAGAAAGATTAGATATAGTGTGTTTTAACTCTTATATTCTCTCTTCTTCTGCTTCTTTTTCTTCTTCTTCGTTAGCTTCTACCACCAAGACCGCCCTGTGATCCTACTGAATTTACGCCTGTGGTATTCGATAGGTCCCGTGGTCCCCCTGTGGTCCCCAAAAGGATCACACGAGATCCCCGACAGGACCACAAGAGGTTCAGAGTATAGCAGGGCTTGAGTCTGTATTCTTGGTGGGTCTCAGAAGCGGGAATGCGTGACACCGTGGTTTTCGTTGCACCAGTTTAGTCTAGAGCTGGACTTTCTCACCGGAACACCTCGACGTGTTTTGGATATCCGTATATCCCCGCCGGGTGAGAGGTGGTTGCCTATCCAGTCCGACGTTTGACTTTCTCACCGGAAAACTTCAGCGTGATTAGGATATCTATATATTCCCGTTGGGTGAGAGGTGGTTGCCTATCTAGACTGCACTGGTCAAGTGTCTCCGACTTCAGCATTTTGTGGCCGTGGCCGCTACCCTTCCTAGTTGTGACCAGGACGGAGCTTTTGTCCAGGAGGACAAATCCTCGCCACTAATAAGTTCCACCCCTGGATTGAGCCGGTTTAGGCATATTATCCCAGTATGGGCGTGTTTAGGACGTGACTGAAATCTAGGGCGGAGGTACCGTGACATGTGTAGCCGTCAAGTTTCACCCTGGTTTAAGCTGGTTTAGGCATATTTCACCAGTATAGGTGTATATCGGACGTGGCCGGTCTCCAAAGCAGAGCAACCGTGGTATGAGTAGCTCCCGCCGCGAGACTACTGGACATACCGATTAAGCTTCACTTTATCCTTTCCATCACCTTTTCACATCGGCGCTGCACGGCAACCCTAATTGCTTTTTTGCATTTTTTTCATTGACCGGGAGGAGTTTCACTCCATGCGCGGCATCCAAAGAATCTCGCCAGCAGTGTTTATGTTCTCTCAAACATGCACATTTTTACTTAAACAAGAAAGAAAGAAAAGTTCTGTACACAAGAAGTTCTAGATCAACAAAAGGACACCAGGTTATTACTTAAGAGGCAGGATAGTACATGATAGTATATGATAGTACATAATAGTACATGATAGTACAGAAAAAAAATCTGAAGGGAAAGCTGACGGAAATACGACAAGAAATGAACGATACACGATCAACCTGATAGAATCTGTCAAGCTGATCGTGTGTCGTTCATTTCTGTGAAAAAAATATAAGAAAAAACTGGCTACAGATCAACATTCACTCAGGGGATGATGATGATGATGAAAGGCTTAAGTCAGTGTGAAACATTTACAGAAAAAGCTGACGAACCTATTTAGGCAGTGAACCTGTCAATCTCCAGTGAATCAATCAAATCATCAGAAACTGACCAATCAGAAATGAATATACTGATAAAGAACAGAGCATCGAAAGATGAGCACTATAAACAGATTTGGCATCTACCCAACAACAAAAAGCACAAGTTTGTTAATAATGGAACAATGACACTTCAGAACAATGCTCTGTGACGTCTTAGAGCACGGAACAATACTATCTCAGAGCAAGAAACAAGATATAGAAAAGAACAAGGTGTTTCAGATCAAGAAACAAGGTGCATCAGATCAAGAAACAAGATGTCTCGAATAAACAAACAAGATGTCTCAGATAAGGGAATAAGACGTCTCAGATTTCCCAGAGCAAGGAACGATATTGTCAGAGAGCAAAGGGCAATGATATCACACAGCAAGTAAAAGATTTCCCAGAACAAGGAGCAGCTGATATCCCTGAGCAGGGAACGTAGAGAGACTCAATTTTTAAGTAAATTACACTTTAGAATACACTTCTAAGAGACACTTTAGAATACACTTCTAAGAGACACTTTAGAACACACTTCTAAGAGACACTTTAGAATACACTTCTAAGAGACACTTTAGAATACACTTCTAAGAGACACTTTAGAATACACTTCTAAGAGACACTTTAGAATACACTTCTAAGAGACACTTTAGAATACACTTCTAAGAGACACTTTAGAATACACTTCTAAGAGACACTTTAGAACACACTTCTAAGAGACACTTTAGAATACACTTCTAAGAGATAAGTTAGAACACACTTCTAAGAGACACTTTAGAATACACTTCTAAGAGATAAGTTAGAACGCACTTCTAAGAGATACTTTAGAATACACTTCTAAGAAATACTTTAAAGTACACTTCTAAGAGACACTTTAGAATACACTTCTAAGAGACACTTTAGAATACACTTCTAAGAGACACTTTAGAACACACTTCTAAGAGACACTTTAGAATACACTTCTAAGAGATAAGTTAGAACACACTTCTAAGAGACACTTTAGAATACACTTCTAAGAGATAAGTTAGAACACACTTCTAAGAGATACTTTAGAATACACTTCTAAGAGACACTACAGAATACATTTCTGAAAGACACTATAGAATACACTTCTAAGAGACACTTTAGAATACATTTCTGAGAGACACTTTAGAATATACTTTTGAGACACTTTAGAATACATTTCTGAGAGACACTTTAGAATACAATTCTGAGAGAAACTTTAAAATACATTTCTGAGAGACACTTTAGAATATACTTTTGAGACACTTTAGAATACATTTCTGAGAGACACTTTAGAATATACTTTTGAGACACCTTATAATACATTTCTGAGAGACACTTTAGAATACAATTCTGAGAGAAACTTTAAAATACATTTCTGAGAGACACTTTAGGATACACCTTTGAGCCACTTTAGAATACATTTGTGAGAGACACTTTGCAAAACACAAAGAATTACTGAACGCAGAAAACCTTCGAGAACAGAAGACTGCGTTCGGAAAGAACCCACCAAATCTTTTGAAATCTTACCCTTGAGTCCCTGCCTACCTGAGATACCCTCAAATCTGGGATTAATGTACGGACTATTTGATCCATTTTATTGGTGTTTATTTGCTGTTTAGATGGATCAGATAAAGCACGTGCCATCTTCGCAGCACCCGGCCATCAGCTTTCACCAGCGGCCAGACATGAACTGGTAGCGGGGATCAAAGCAGGTCAGCGCACAAGTCAGATTCTGTTACAGCGTCCGTCTCAAGCAGAGCCGACACCCAGTCGGGTTGAATCGCTCTTTACAATCTGGCATTCCCGACAAGAGTGACAAGAGCAGTAATAATAGTCAGCTGGGACAATACACGTGGAGGGAGAAAATGAAACTGTCAAAGATAGGCCCGGTTACGGACTGATAGACGGAGAAAGATTCGTTCTCATCAAGGTAGGCTTTCGTGTGAGGATGTTGACGGTTCGTGCTCACTGAGGCGTGACGCGATATTTGACGGCTGCCATCCAACCGTCGTAAGGCATTATCGCCGCGGCCGTATCGTCGGTTACAGACTTAACAAAGAAAGAAGAAGAAGAAAACGCGTGTAGGCCCAGCATTCCTTTCTCTTCAGTTTTGTTTTGTTTTTTTTTTCTGTTTCTGAAATATTCAGAAAATGTCCTCTCTCGCCTCTCAGAAGTGTCTACAATTCTAGAACAGTGTATGTTGCTAAACTATCTCGCCTGGTTATAACCAGGAATATCTGGTGTGATTATAACCAGGGCTATGTGGTGTTATTATAACCAGGGCTATATGGTGTGATTATAACCAGGGCTACGTGGAGTGATTATTACCAGGGCTATGTGGAGTGATTATAACCAAGGCTATCTGGCGTGGTTATAACCAGTGATGCCTGTGGACTCGGTACACCAAACCCTCAACTTAGACAGTCCTGGTTATAACTGCTCTGAATAACTCAGGGTTAGACAAACGGTTACATCGAGGGGCTCTCTCCTGTCTCCTCAGAAATTTCCGTCCGTCCGTCTGGTTTGTCTGTCTGGGTGTCTGTTTGGTTTGTCTGTCTGGTTTGTCTGTTTGTTTTGTCTGCATCTCTTTTCATTTCTTAATTAAGTAACAACAGATTATTAAAAAACTGTAGGCAGTTTACTTTTAAGAGGCAAAGAAAACACACACACACACAAAGTCAGACAGAAGAATAAACAGATCAGATTGTAGGGATAGACTCAAGGAAGACAGACAGACAGACAAATCAAACAGATACACAGAAAATGAGACAGGCAAGCATAAATCTACACATCTTTTCTTTCTGCAGTAACCGCCACCCAAGTTCTATGGCGGGAAAATATACCAGATTTAAAAAAATAAAACTGAAGTTTCATTTTATCTTTGTAGCTTTAAGTAAATTTTATCTTTGTAGCTTTAAGTAAATTTTATCTTTGTAGCTTTAAGTAAATGTTATCTTTGTAGCTTTAAGTAAATTTTATCGTTGTAGCTTTAAGTAAATTTTATCTTTGTAGCTTTAAGTAAATGTTATCTTTGTAGCTTTAAGTAAATTTTATCTTTGTAGCTTTAAGTAAATTTTATCTTTGTAGCTTTAAGTAAATTTTATCTTTGTAGCTTTAAGTAAACGTTAACTTTGTAGCTTTAAGTAAATTTTATCTTTGTAACTTTAAGTAAATTTTATCTTTGTAGCTTTAAGTAAATTTTATGCTAAAACTTCCGCCTCAGTTCTTTGTATCAATTAGTCAGGCTTTTGTAGCAACCTAGGACCAGTTTTCTCGTTCTAACGCGTCTGTTGCTATGAAGACACTGTTCTATATGTACTGTTTTATTTGTACTGTTCTATTTGTGCTGTTCCGTCTGTACAAAGCGCAGCTCATGTTATTGGATTATGTACAAACTAGGAACAACTTTATTACTTCACGAGCACACAGTTTCGGTGTGAACCTTCATCAAACAAAATTACACAGGACCAATAAATAGAGAGAGAAGGTAAAATATAAATTCACATGAATGCTATGTAAAAAGTAGAATGGAAAAACTAGAATAAAATAAAACGAATGAAGTACTTAGCTGTGACTAATACTTGTAAGAAGCTGTGTTCAGAATTGCGCATGGTGGAGTGTAGAGAATGTTTAAATGGAGGCTTGTGATGTGTGATAGCTGGGTCATAAGTGGGGAGGGGAGGGTTGACACAATGGTAATCTAGCCGGAAGAAGGTGGAATAGATGGTTATAGTTAGGGTAGAGGGGGTTGTAATCTGATGCTGTGAGGAGGGTCTGACTATGTGTTACAAGTGAAAAAGGGGTGGAAATTAGCTCAGAGGGGTTATGATTGTGAAAGAGGAGAATGTTAGGTATAGCTGAATTGCGAGTTCAAACCATATGGTTCCAGCGTCCCATATTCCTGAATGTAGCGGTCCTCAAGCTCTAGGCAGCTTATGTCATCAGCATGACATTGTTTAAGGGCTGTTACTAGAAAATCAGATTTGCCTCTGTGGTTGGGGCCATTTAAATGATTAGGGACTGGTTTCGAAGCATGCTGGGGTGATATTACACTGATGTTTCTGGATGCGGTCACCTAATCTGAGACCATTTTCACCAATATAAGTTATCCTGCATCTTTTGCATACAATTACATATTGCGGGACTCGTATGTGAATCCCTCATGGAGAGTGAGGATAGTTTTTTGGGGGAATGATGATAGTTTTCGTTTCCCAGACTACAGTGCAGACAACACAGCGAGGACGGTTACATTTTCTGGTGCCAACATATGCAAGGTTCCGCTCCAGGTGGTTATGGACGAGGATGTCCTTAAGATTTGGTTACCGTTTGTATGCTAAAAGAGGTAGATCAGAGAAGAAGCCGCGAGTATCAGGGTCGAGTTGGACCAGTGGCAGATGACGAAAAAGAATTTTCTTACCCATCTTTGGGTGAAAAATGTTATTGTTGGATTATGTATGCTCCAAAAATGAAGAAAACAACAAAACATACGTTCCTTGAAAGTTTCACCATCATTTGCCAGTCTTGTAGTTCAGAGATACGCTGTGATGTTCCAGAAACACAGTTCTATGAAAGGCACATCAGACAACCAACATACTTAAATGCCGTGCTAATAGACTTAGATGACGTATCAACAGACTTGGATACCGTGCTAAGAGACTTAGATAGCGTGTTTATATACTTAGATGTCGTGCTGATAAATAAGAGAGAAGTGTCTGGTGCATTTTACAAAAACAAAGAAAAGTAAAAGCCAGAAGAAACGACAAAAGAGTCAATGAGATCAGCACGCAGAAATGTAAAGCAAACGACAAGATGGCGTCCAGACAGACTTACATGCTGTTATGGCAAAGGTTGGTGTTGGCATTACCGTTGGCTTCATTTTCCTGTGCCACTTGATCAGCCTGTTAACATTTTTTTTCCTTTATCTTAGTCTCTTTCTCTTTCTTTTCCCATTAAGTTTTCCAGTGATTGTCAAGTTCTCTCACTTCTACTGTTTTTTTTTTTCAAATCTCTTGACTTGCATCAATTTCTCTTGCTCTCCACAATCTTCTGTGTAAGTTCTTCTTCTCCTTTTATGTGTACGGAGACCGGACATTTGCCTGCTGCCTGTGGCATGGTACTGGTGAGTCTGATCAGGTTACATGCCCTGTCACTGTATTATAGTCCGGGGTGGAGCCTACGATCAGTCAAACCTTCTATCTAGAACCAAGAAACCGCGATCTTTAGTGTTTGTGTACCCTCAAATGTCTGCTGGCTTGGAAACCATAGCAACAGAGGTAAACATTATTTAAAGTGTATAAACACAATCTCAGGTGAGAGTAATCTTAATGAACAGTTTTTGTGAGCAAGGTGCAAGTGCTCTAAGAAATATTTGTTTTCGGTATGTTAATTTAGGCCTCTCAATTCCTCACAGCCAAGTAAACGTTCTTGAGCCAGTTGCATAGAGACTGGAGATAATTAAACAGATTATTGACCTTTCAAAGTATGGTCTTACTTTTGACAAAAATCTGCAACTGAAACCTCTGACAGATAAGATATGCAAAGTTGATGGGTAGGTTTTTAGTTTATTAGGAGAACAGCCACAGACAGCTCAGTACAGACAACAGCTTAGCACAGACAACAGCTCAGTACAGACAACAGCTCAGTACAGACAACAGTCAGTACGTAGACAGCGCAGTACATACAGACAGCGCAGTACATAGTTCAGTACATACAGACAGATCAGTACGTACAGACAGATCAGTACAGCCAGACAGATCAGTACGTACAGACAGATCAGTACGTACAGACAGACAGATCAGTACGTACAGACAGACAGATCAGTACGTACAGACAGACAGATCAGTACGTACAGACAGACACCCCAGTACGTACAGACAAATCAGTACAGACAGACAGGCCAGTACGTACAGACAGATCAGTACAGACAGACAGGCCAGAACGTACAGACAGATCAGTACAGACAGACAGGCCAGAACGTACAGACAGATCAGTACAGACAGACAGGCCAGTACGTACAGACAGATCAGTGCAGACAGACAGGCCAGTACGTACAGACAGATCAATACAGACAGACAGGCCAGTATGTACAGACAGAAAGAAGCTCAATACAGATGGTCAGGAAGACAGGCAGATAAGCAGACAGAAAGACAATTTGTAGGTAGGTTGGCAGGTCGCTGTTGTGATAAATATTCACAGCCATAATATCAGATCACGCGACTAGAAAGTTCACATCAGAGTTCTAACGCCAAATTCTACACAGTGTCATATTGTGAAAGATATAAAAGTTTATTCAAGACTTAATATACCAGCCCAGGCAGGTCTGGGGTCATCATCGTGTGAACTTGTCTCTGGGAAATATCTGAAGCTGAATCTTATCATTCTGAAATGTGAATCTGACGCAGGTTCAGTGAATGAGGAGATCACATTGACACAGATCTAATGACACAAAATACTATAAAGATATCTTGACGTTTGCAGAAGCAGTCAAGTGAAGGATAGAGTCTACGGAGATGGTTATCTCTGCTCGTTCAGAGAAACATCGAGTTGTGGGAAATCTGTGGATGTCTCGTGCTCCATAATTTTTCTATGACCCAGTCACAGAAATTATTGAATACAAACAAATCTGTCCAGAATGTAGGCATGTGACATCTGTCCAGGATGTATGTATGTGACATCTGTCCAGGATGTAGGTATGTGACATCTGTTCGGGATGTAAGTATGTGACATCTGTCCAGGATGTAGGTATGTGACATCTGTCCAGGATGTCGGTATGTGACATCTGTCCAGGATGTCGGTATGTGACATCTATCCAGGATGTAGGTATGTGACACACTTCTACAGTTAGTGACATTCAGAGATTCCATTAGCCTAGTTACAAGATAACAAATTTAAGTTCTGCCAAAGCCTGGTGTATGGCGTCTTGCCTGGACATAACCATGACATATGGCAGTCAATGTCCTTTTGAGCGGGAACACCTCAGACGATGAAGAGAACTTTGTAGGCTGAATCTTCTTTGGGTTTTACTCCTCAAACTTGGTTCACAGATGTAGCTTAGCAGCTTACTGGCCAGGGTAAGTTACAGCAAGTAACATGGTCTATTCTTGAAGTAACATTGTCTATTCTTGGAGTAAAATTGTCTATTTTTGAATTAATATTGTCTATTCTTGAAGTAACATGGTCTATTCTTGAAGTAACATTGTCTATTCTTGGAGTAACACTGTCTAGTCTTGGAGTAAAATTGTCTATTCTTGAAGTAACGTGGTCTATTCTTGAAGTAACGTGGTCTATTCTTGAAGTAACATGGTCTATTCTTGGAGTAATACTGTCTATTCTTGGAGTAACATTGTCTATTCTTGAAGTAATTTGTCTATTCTTGAAGTAACATGGTCTATTCTTGAAGTAACATTGTCTGTTCTTGAAAAAACATGGTCTGTTCTTGAAAAAACATGGTCTATTCTTGAAAAAACATTGTCTATTCTTGAAGTAACATTGTCTGTTCTTGAAGTAGCAATGTCTATTCATGAACTAACATTCTCCATTCTTGAAGTAACATGGTCTATTCTTGAAGTAGCAATGTCTATTATTGAAATAATATGGTCTATTTTTTAAGTAACGTAGTCTATTTTTGAAGTAACATTGTCTACTCTTGAAGTAATATGGTTTATTCTTGAAGTAACATGGTTTATTCTTGAAGTAACATGGTCTATTCTTGAAATAACAATGTCTATTCTTGAAGTAACATGGTCTATTCTTGAAGTAACATGGTCTATTCTTGAAGTAACATGGTCTATTCTTGAAGTAACAATGTCTATTCTTGAAGTAACATGGTCTACTCTTGAAGTAACATGGTCTATTCTTGAAGTAACATGGTCTATTCTTGAAGTAACGCGGTCTATTTTTGAAGTAACACTGTCTGTTCTCGTCTGTCTATCTGTCCACCAGACTCTTCAGGTTCTTGCGTTGTCCCGAACATCAAAAGAAGCTCGTCTAGGAGCAGGACTCTCTGTGCTGTTGTTGGTTGACTCTTTCTTGCCAAACATGGCCCCCAAACGTTTGGACACGGTTGCTAAGGAACCCCTCCTCCGTCTGATGACAGCACTTTTCTGGTGCTGGGCGAGCCTGACTTCTCTTAAGAAAGCTTGAAACGCTAAAGTGACACCTGTAATGTTTTCTGCTGCAGACACTTCGAAGTATTGGCAACCAAATTCTAGTGCGATCTGTGAAATGATACCACAAAGAATGTGAATGTTAATGATATTATCAATATTTTATATGAAAGACACGAATTGTAACTGTAGTTTGCTGTAGCTCAACCACAAAGTCTTACGTTATTATCCAAAATTTATTTATCATGTAATGTAATGGCCTGCAGTATATTCATTTTTTATTGCCATTTTTCTTGCCAAATCTGGGCCCATAGAAACAACAGAGACCAGAACGTGAAATCAAATCTGGAAGGTCAAGAGGACATTCTAAAGCTAATGTTAAAAGAAGAAGACAGTCTCTAACATGTTAAGAAATAGAAGACCCTGGTCAAGACCTTGCGTATTTCTTTAACAGAATGAGCTGAAAACTGTAACTGTTTAATCATAGGCTTACATACCTGATGACCTTCCTCCACGGCGACCTGCCTTCTGTCGTCAAGGTCTGTCATGTTGCCTAGCAACATCATAGGAATGTAAGCAGAGGCACGAGCTTTGCTGAGGGATTCTATGAGAGTTCTGGCAGTGTGAAATGATGAGCGACTTAAGATGCTATACACAACAACAAACGCCTCGCCCCAGCTGATTCGTGCCTCGTCCACGCGTATGGCATGTCCCTGCAATGTCAAATCCAGTTTGTAACATTATCTACGCATCTGAACTTGGTCTAAACATGTGAATACTGCCTAAACTCTGGAATATCTGAACAAAGACCACCATTATAAACATTTTATAGACATCTGAAGATCCGAACACAGCGTTGTCAACATTGCCTTGTAGAACTTAATCAACAGTTGTTCAGTGTTGCAACCATATAGGCACAGTAAAAGCCTAGTAATTACGAGAACACAATTTTATATATTTTTATATACAAGTAGTTGCCTACAGGTAGACACAGCATTGTTATTAATTGTATAACCTTACTGAAGCAGACTACAATGTCGGAATCGTTCACGAAGACAAGTTAGCATGTTTATTCTATCTAAAGTTTCCTTTACTGAAAAAAAGAAGTGAGAGCAGTACTTATCTAGTTTCTGCGAGTTTTATCTCTTACTGTGAGTTTTATGTGATTAATTAATTTCTGCTTGTACATTTAATTCAGGAAGTTGTGTGCTATAGCCGACTGTAAGGGGCATATGAGGAGACAGAAATCAAGAAATTTTGTGGACCACAAATTTGGATTCAAATAGACCATCAACATGATTAATGAGCACAATTATTTATGGTTTACACTTTATTTATAGTTTATACTTTATTTATAGTTTACACATTATTTAAAGTTTATACTTTATTTATAGTTTACAAGTTATATTTTACAATGTATTTATAGTTTACACTATTTGTAGTACACACTTTATTTATAGTTTACACTTTGTAGTTTATACTTTATTCATTGTTTCCACTGTGTAGTTTACACTTTATTTATAATTTACACTTTGTAGTTTATATTTTATTTATTGTTTCCACTGTGTAGTTTACACTTTATTTATAACTCACACCTTGTAGTTTACATTTTATTTATAACTTACACTTTGTAGTTTACACTTTATTTATAGCTTACACTTTATTTATGGCTTACATTTTGTGGTTTATACTTTATTTATAATTTACTATTTACAGTTTACACATTGTAGTTTACACTATATTTATAGTTTACACTTTGTAGTTTACACTTTATTTAATTACAAAATACGCTCTCCACTCCAATTAAATGTCTCCAAGGCGTGCGTCTCAAATAGCCTCTGACAGTCCAAGTCCAGCTCCTGGCTTTCTTGTGGGGGAACTATTCAAACTGACAGAAGGGGCGAAGGTGAATATCTGGTGCCTGAAAACCAGACGCTTCGGGTAGATGAGAGTCTTGTTTGGTAGCTGATCTAGGAGAAGGAAAACTCTAATTTAAAACCCGCTGCTGGCGATATTCTTCAGCTGCCGTGCGTCGGGTGAAACTCCTCCCGGCCAATGAAGAAAAATGCGATTAGGATTGCCGCGCAGCGCCGCCGCGGAAAAAGTGAAGGAAAGTATTAAGGGAAGTAACCAGTAGTATCGAAGTCAGGACTACTCAACTCACGGCACCTCTACTCCAGAAGTCAGCCACGTCTCATACACACCCATACTGGGGCAGATTGCCTAAATCGGCTTAACCCAGAGGTTAAACACTGCTGGCGAGATTATTCGGCTCCCGCGATTATGGTGAAACTTCTCCCTGCCAATGAAGAAAATACGATTAAGGTTGACGTGCGGCGCCGATGTGAAAAGGTGATGGAAAGGATATAGTGAAGTTTAATCGGTATGTCCAGTGGTTTCGCTGCGAAAGCTACTCATACCACGACACCTGTGCTCTAGAGGACGGCCACGTTCGATATACACCCATACTAGTGAAATATGCCTAAACCGGCTTAACCCAGGGGTGAAACTTGATGACTACTCATGTCACGGTACCTATGCTCTAGAGGTCGGCCACATCCTAAACACGCCCATACTGGGATAATATGCCTAAACCGGCTTAACTCAGGGGTGAAACTTACTAGCGGCGAGGATTCGTCCTCCTGGACAAAAGCTCCGTCCTGGTCACAACTAGGAAGGGGAGTGGCCACAACCACAAAACGCTGAAGTTGGAAACACTTGACCAGTGCAGTCTAGTTAGGCAACCACCCCTCAACCGACAGGGATATATGCGTATCCTAATCACGCTGATGTTTATTGGTGAGAAAGTCCAGTGCTGGACTGGATGGGCAACCACCTCTCACCCAGCGGGAATATACTGATATCCAAAACACGTCGAGGTTTTCCGGGTGAGAAAGTCCAACTCTAGATTATACTGGTGCAACGAAAACCACGGTGTCACGCAATCCCGCTTCTGAGACCCACCAAGAATACAGGCTCAAACCCTGCAATACTCTGAATCTCTTGTGGTCCTCTCGGAGATCACAGGAGGACCGCAGGACGTATCAAAGACCACAGGAGTAAATTCAGTAGGATCACGGGGTGATCTTGGTGGTAGAAACGAAGAAGAAAAAGACGAAGACGAAGAAATAACTCCTTATGGTATGACAAAGATAAGAAGTTAAAGCTAAAAATGACAAGAATGTAAGTAGTCACACGATTACATGTAACAGACAAAGATGAGGAGTAAAGGCTATAAGTGACAAGAATATAAGTAGCCACAAGATGAGATGTAACAGATAAAGAAGGGGAAAGAAAACTTTAGCAGGGAGCCAAGGTGTGTAAAGGAAAACATGGAAGAGGAAAGGACCCAGCTGTATAGAGGAAAACAGGGAAGAGGGGAGGGCCAAGCTATATAGAGGAAAACAGGGAAGAGGGGAGGGCCAAGCTATATAGAGGAAAACAGGGAAGAGGAGAGGGCCAAGCTGTGTGGATGGAAACAGGGAAGAGGAGAGTGTCAAGCTGTATAGAGGAAAACAGGAAAGAGGAGAAGGTCAAGCTGTATAGAGAAAAACTGAGAAGAATGAATGAATGAATCTTTATTTTTAAATGGAAAAGCGCCGCTGTGAAAGTGTGATGGAAAGGATAAAGTGAAGTTTAATCGGTATGTCCAGTGGTCTCGCGGCGAGAGCTACTCATACCACGGCACCTGTGCTCTAGAGGCCGGCCACGTCCGATATACACCCATACTGATGAAATATACCTAAACCGGCTTAACTCAGGAGTGAAACTTTATGACTACTCATGTCACGGTATCTATGCTCTATAGGTCGACCGATTTCTAAACACTGGGATAATACCCCTAAACCGATACTCTGAACCTCATGTGGTCATCTCGGGGATCTCTTGTGGTCCTCTCGGGGGCCACAGGAAGTATCAAGGTCCACAGGAGTAAATTCAGTAGGATCACGGGGTGAACTTGGTGGTAGAAGCGAATGAAGAAGAAGAAAATGTAGCAGACAAAGATAAGGAGTTAAAGCTATACGTGACAAGAATATAAGCAGCCACAAGATGAGATGTAGCAGACACAGATGCTGAGTAAAAGCTTTAAGTGACAAGTAGATACACAATGACATGTAGCAGACAAAGTTGAGGAGGTAAAGCTATACGTGGCAAGAATATAAGTAGCCACAAGATGACATGTAGCAAACAAAGATGAATAGTAAAAGCTATAAATGACAAGTAGATACACGATGACATGTAGCAGACAAAGATGAGGACTTAAAGTTATAAGTAGCAAGAGTATAGGTAGCCACAGGATTACATGTAGCAGACAAGGATGAGGAGTTAAAGCTATAAGTCACAAGAATATAGGTAGCCACACGATTAGATGTAACAGACAAAGATGATGAGTAAAAGCTTTAAGTGACAAGAATAAAAGTAGCCATAAGATGAAGTGTAACAGACAAAAATGATGAGTTAAAGCTATAAGTGACAAGAATATAAGTAGCCATAAGATTAGATGTAGCATACAAAGATGAGGATTTAAAGCTATAAGTAACAAGAATATAAGTAGCCACAAGATTAAATGTAGCAGACAAAGATGAGGAGTTAAAGTTATGTTACAAGAATATAAGTAGCCACAAGATTAGATGTAGCAGACAAAGATGAGGATTTAAAGCTATAAGTAACAAGCATATAAGTAGCCACAAGATTAGATGTAGCATACAAAGAAGGGGAAGGAAAACTTGAGCTAGGAGCCTAGCTGTATAAAGGAAAACAGAGAAGAGGAAAGAGCCAGGCTGTATAAAGGAAAACAAGGAAAAGGAGAGGGCCAAGCTGTATAGAGGAAACAGGGAAGAGGAGAGGGCCAAGCAGTATGGAGGGAAACAGGGAAGAGAAGAGGGCCACGCTGTCTAAAGCAAAACAGGGAAGAGGAGAGGCCTAAGCTGTATGAGGGAAATAGGGAAAAGTAGAGGGCTAGGCTGTATATAGGAAAACAAAGAAGAGGAGAGGGCCAGGCTGTATAGAGGAAAACAAGGAAGAGGAGAGGGCCAGGCTGTATGGAGGAAAACAAGGAAGAGGAGAGGGCCAGGCTGTATAGAGGAAAACAAGGAAGAGGAGAGGGCCAAGCTGTATAGAGTAAAACAGGAAAGAGGAGAGGGTCAAGCCGTATAGAGAAAAATTGAGAAGAATGAATGCATGAATGAATGAATGAATGAATGAATCTTTATTTTTAAAGGGTAAAGAATTGTGCACGCAGGCCCGTCTTACATTCTGCCCTTCATCACTCCATCTTTCATTCTTCCCACACACTCTATTTAATACAAGTATATAAATTACGTTATGAAAAAAAAAACATCAAAAGAGTGTAAGATTAAACTATTACATTCAACGTAAAAGAGAAGAAGTAGTTAACCTAATAAAATAGCACTCACACGCTCATACACGCGCACACACAGACATATACATAAACAAAAATACATTGTCAGTGCAGATCTTCTAACATATGCTTTTTTTAAACATTAAAATAATTTCTAACAATATCTAATAAGTTACTTTTCGAACTATGTCGTTGTAGTACTTGATAGCTGGCGAGTCATGTGTTGAGAGAGTGCTGGTTATTTTATGGAGGCATATAATTACAAGCAAGTAAATAATGAAAAAGGTTTGAGTTAAAGGATGAAGTATTACTAATGGATTTTAAATGGTAGGGGAGAGTGTTCCAGAGCTGTACTGCAGAGTATGCAAGGCTTTTCTTGTACAGATCAATCCTGGGTTTAGGGAGAAGACAGTTTTTTAAACGCTGGCTATGTTTAGAGTTGTACGTAAACAGTGACCACAAGTAAGGCGGAGCATTGTGCGACAGAATTCTGTGAACAAACTTAACTTTGTTAAAAATGATTCTATTTTTGAGGGGTAGAATTTTGAGTTGTTTGTGTTGATCTACAGTCTGTACTGGGTGTTTGTCACAAATCAGATTTAATGCTGTTTGTGAAGTGAGTGGACCCTTTTTGTGTTTGAGACTGAGCATCCATCCCAGATTGTGGAACAGTAATCTAAGTGTGTTTGTATGTGTGATATGTAGTATATCTTTCTTGTGTCTTTGTCGATAAAGTGTTTAATTTTGACTAGTTGGTAAATTTCTGTGCAATCAAGTTTGTTAGGTTATGCACGTGAAAATTCCAAGTTAAATGCTGATCAATGATGAGCCCTAGAGTTTTACTTTCATTAATATTTTCTATTACCTTAGTCCTAGCACAGAGCAATAGTGAAGTTTTTGTTGCATTCTGCAGTTTCTGTCTTGTAGTGATGAGCATGGATTTTGTTTTATTGGTGTTTATCAACAAACCATTTTTATTACTCCATTTAAATCGACTGTTTATATCATTTTGGAGCGTTGTCTGTAGGTTATTGATGTCACAGTCAATATTGTAAACAGTACAGTCATCAGTAAAAAGATCACATGAAGAGTGCTTTAAATGTAGTGGTAAGTCGTTAATGTAGATAGCAAAGAGAAGAGGACCAAAAATGGAGCCTTGGGGAATACCAGTATCAACCACAGAAGAGTCAGATATTTTGTTTCTAAAGCAAACTACTTGATTTATACCTGAGAGAAAAGATGTAACAAATTTTGTTATGTCATGGTGTAATCTATAACCTTCCCGCTTAATTTGCCAGAATTTCATGATCAATCATATCGAAGGCTTTCTTGAAATCAACAAAGACAGCACCAAACAATTTGTCATCATTTATATTAGAGGAGGAAAGAGAGAGAGACATAGACGGATAGGGAGATGAGGAGATAATGAGAGAGAGAGAAAGAGAGAGAGAGAGAGAGGGCTAAAGGAAACGAAACATCAAAGTACCACAACTCACAGGTCTTGTGCAGGTGTCCAGGATTTCGATGTCTGTCTGGACATCTTCTAGTCGAACGTTAGACCGATACAGCAGGTCTAGCACAAAACGAAATCATCTCAGTACTCCATGAATCAAAGCAGCATTCACAGATTCAAAGCAACATTCACAGAATCAAATCGTTTGTCTAAACTAAACACAGACTGTCATCCAAACACAAGATGAATGATGAATAACATCTCTCTCTTTCTCTCTCTCTCTCTCTCTCTCGTTCTCTCCCTAGCTCAATTCATCCCTCATTCAATGTGAAAAACACCAGGAGAAACACTAACAATACTTTGTCCCTCTATACGCAGATACTGTGTATGAGAAATAACAGACAGACAGACAGACAGACAGACAGACAGATAGATAGATAGATAGATAGATAGATAGATAGATAGATAGATAGATAGATAGATAGATAGATAGATAGACTGACTGCACTTATCTGACAAACTCCACCGTTGTCCAGGCTGTCATGGCAGACTTACCGACGTCAGAACTGTACTCTCCAATGAACCGGCGAGTTAAGAACCTCACTGTCACTGCTGAAAGTTGAGTAAAACAACCGTGAGATACACTGTCAGGGCTGTGCTGTTAGAACTCTTCAGTGTCATGTGAACAGTCAATGTTCTTTGAAGTGTTAACTCTTCAGTGTCATGTGAACAGTCAATGTTCTTTGAAGTGTTAACTCTTCAGTGTCATGTGAACAGTCAATGTTCTTTGAAGTGTTAACTCTTCAGTGTCATGTGAACAGTCAATGTTCTTTGAAGTGCTAAGTGTTAGACAGGGTGATCATACATCCCTTGTTTGATTACGATAAAAAAAAGAAAACAGTTCTTGAAAACTGTGCTAAATAGAAAAACGAACGTTGTGGTGTTATATAAGCCGTTGTTTTCTATGTAGGTGACGCTGCAAACATCAGTATCAAAATGGCGTCCATGAAAAAGAAAGTTCAGTGTGTTTTGTGATATCACGAAACAAATTCGTTAAATACAGTTCAAACGAAGGTTCAGAAATTAGCATTGACCCTCTGAACTTTTTCATAGGGGTTTGCCAAGGACAAAGTTTTTGGTTGACCAGTTTCTGATGTTGAAAGTTTGAAGGCAAGGATAACAGATGAGCTCTCTCACACATTCACACGCTCTCTCTCTCTCTCTCTCTCTCTCTCTCTCTGTCATACTCTGCTTACAACAAAAACAGATTCTCACACACATTCTTTCTTCCTCTCTCTCACTCTCTCTCTCTCTCTCTCTCTCTCTCTCTCTGTCATACTCTGCTTACAACAAAAACAGATTCTCACACACATTCTTTCTTCCTCTCTCTCACTCTCTCTCTCTCTCTCTCTCTCTCTCTCTGTCATACTCTGCTTACAACAAAAACAGATTCTCACACACATTCTTTCTTCCTCTCTCTCACTCTCTCTCTCTCTGTGTCATACTCTGCTTACAAGAAAAACAGATTCTCACACACATTCTTTCTTCCTCTCTCTCTCTCTCTCTGTCATACTCTGCTTACAACAAAAACAGATTCTCACACACATTCTTTCTCTCTCTCTCTCTCTCTCTCTCTCTCTCTCACGTACGCTTTCTTTCTTTCATTATCTCTGTCAAGAGCGTATGAAAGTTGACATCTCTGTGGTTTCCCTCTGTCACATCTGGAAATATCTGCTCAGTGATCATAACAACTGAGCTGTAACTGTATTCCAGACACGCACGTCTCTCTGACTTTCACCTGTAACACCTGCGTTAGAAGTCTTTGCTTGTTCATCCGTGACTGACATGGACCACGTGCCAGAGTGGTCTACAGACATCAGGGTCAGTGTCCGAATGTGACCTAGTTAGAGATTTCTTCACTACCCCCCTCCCCCTCCCCCAGTTCCAATATTTTTTGTTCTGTATGACCGACGACATATTCTTCCATTCATGCACTGACACTACGTGTACAGTATAATCCAGTAATCCTCACCCTGCAGGCGGTTGTTCTCCGCATTCCGCAACTGTTTTGCACAACAGAAGTGTCAGACACAAATTATTCAACTGAAAAGTCCACAGACTGCCTGTAGCAAGTCTCACATTCACGCTCTTAGAGTATGAAGACAAGGCACTATATACCAGGTCTACTCCTGCCTACGTGTGAGGATTTCTGCAGCTTGCTCTGGCACTTTTCTTGTCACTCTTGCAGATCAGTTGTCATTTCTTATACTTTGACGAAGGCATTTTGTCTGAAGGTTTGTACAGGTTTTTTTTTCCTACTCACTCTAAAGCTCATACTGACCCTACTACAAAGCAAAACAAAAACTTTCTAACAAGTACCAAAAAAATACAGAAGCTAGCCCAACATTAACTTCCAGCCGGTAAAGAAAAAAAAAAGTCAAAAAAGAAAGAAAAGAAATGTTGGTCCGAACGAAGAAGAAGAAGAAAAGAAATGTTGTGACATACAATAGATGTAATACAATAGACCGATACAACTGCTTTACTTTTCCATACAGTCACCCGTAGCCCAGATTCAAGCAGTTGTGATACTGTAATACCAGCTTTAGTAGTTCCTTGTCAAAGAACGTACTGTCAAGGTATCCAGCCAGCTGTTTACTCCAGCCATTAGCTTCTCGAGGGTTTCAGAGAGCTGGGTATCCAAGTTTTGTATTGCTGAAGAGATGGTAATCGGTTGGCGGCCAATCCCAGGCTGTGGAAGGGAAAATCTAAAATCTCCCAGTAGAACGACTCGGTTAATCCTAGGCTGTGGAAGGGAAAGTCTAAAATCTCCCAGTAGATCGACTCGGTTAATCCCAGGCTGTGGAAGGGAAAGTCTAAAATCTCCCAGTGGAGCTGCTCGGTCAAACGCAGGCAACAGGAGGAAAAGTCTAAAATCTCTCAGTGGAACTGCTCAAGTAAACATTTGTGCTGAACCGGGCGTTGTCGTGCAAGAGAAGGATGTTCTTGATGAACATTCTGCGCCCTTTTGTTTTGAATCAACCTTCGACGTTATTGTGGTCCATGTTGTCATGAACTCCATTAACCTTCGACGTTATTGTGGTCCCTGGTGCCATGAGCTCCATCAACCTTCGACGTTATTGTGGTCCCTGGTGCCATGAGCTCCATCAACCTTCGACGTTATTGTGGTCCCTGGTGCAATGAACTCCATCAACCTTCGACGTTATTGTGGTCCCTGGTGCAATGAACTCCATCAACCTTCGACGTTATTGTGGTCCCTGTTGTCATGAACTCCATTAACCTTCGACGTTATTGTGGTCCCTGGTGCAATGAACTCCATCAACCTTCGACGTTATTGTGGTCCCTGTTGTCATGAACTCCATTAACCTTCGACGTTATTGTGGTCCCTGGTGCCATGAGCTCCATCAACCTTCCACGTTATTGTGGTCCTTGGTGCCATGAGCTCCATCAACAAAGTTCCCTCCCGGTCCCAGAACACTGTAGCCATCATTTTTAGGTTGGAATTTAGTTCAGAATTTCCTGGACTTGTCCGGAGACCGAGTGTGAATCCACCGTTTGGACTGTTCCCTCGCCTCTGCATTCACGAGCTGAACCCATGTCCCCAGTCACGAGATTTCCCAAAAGGAAAGTCAAAACTGAGCGTATTCTATGAGATTTATGACTCAGTTGTTTCGCCAAGCACAGTGCACAGAACTGGTAGTAACCAGTCTCTGTGTAATACTTCGAAACAGAGCAGGCCTCGACATTTGTGGACACATTCATCAGAAAGATCTTCATAACTCACAAATGAGTGTCGGTCCCCCATCGTCATGCACATCTGAAGGCTCGCCCCTGAATTTCCTGCACTAATCTCTCACAGAACTGTTACTTATGACGTTATCACTCTACTCACGACACAAACTGTACACATGACACAAATGACGATTAATCTTGGCAATACAATGTCCTTCTGCTTGCAGAAAATGAATGCCACTAAGGAGCTCACAGCTGGCATGAATAGGGTTACGGTTTACTTGGTCGCTACTTGTGCACAACTGAACAAAATGGAGTGTGCGTTGGCAATTAGCGAAATAACACTTTACAGACTGTTACAGAAAATGTGCCTTGTCATCATGGTAAAAAAGGTAAAGGTGACCCTGTCATGCCTTGGAGGCACATAGGGATATGGTGTTAGTGTCCATATTTTCCTTGACCTGTCAGCACACTAGAGGGTGATATGGTCAGTATCACGCCTGGCTGCCTTTCCTTCCCCAACTCCAGAAGAAGTCGGGTACCCATTTCTACAGCTGGGTGACTGGGGTGCCGTCGGCCGGATTCAAACCCCCGACCTTCGCCATGAGAGACCAGTGCACTAACCACTTCGCCAATGGCAACCAGTTTATTTTTACCAGCCAGTTGGAGGTTTATTTTGGAACTGCCCAAGTGTGTGTGTGTGTGGCTGGGGATGTGCAAGGCGGCCCCTAATCAAGTGGGTTACAAGAGGCGATGGCAAACAGATGACAAACAGATGATAAACAGATGATAAACAGATGATAAACAGATGGTAAACAGCGAATGTCTAAGAAAAGCAAATGAAGCAAGGAATCTAAATAAATGTTAGAGAAATTGATAGTCAACATTCACTTGACATATAACGAGAAGGAGATGCTTTTGCAGGAAATATAAATGGAAAGAGAGACAAGTGAAGACCAAGAGACAAAAGAAGGACATTCTAACGTGATGACACAATATAAGGTCATCAACTGACCTGATGGAAAATATTAAGACCGAGATCTGTGGCTAAACATGACTGTCATCCCACGCAGACGTGGCACCTGATGATGATTATAGTATATAAAGTCAGTCATCATCATCATCATCATCAACATCATCATGAGCCGTGCCGACTGGCGTTGGCTATTGTGCTTCTCCAGAGTACCCGATCCTTCATGCAGGCCATCAGTTCAGTTGGTGATCTCCTCTTACACCATCCCGTCAGACTGTACAGTATCATGTCTCTTGGTCTTCCTCTTGATCTTCTTCCTTCTATTTTTCCTGTTATAATATTTTCAATGCCCCCTCTTCTCATGTCATGTCCTATGAAAGTACATTGTCTCTGTCTTTTTTTTTTTTTTTGACAGGATTTTTTGTCTCTCCAGCTCTTCTCATACATTCTTCATTAGTTATTTTTGCTGTCATGGGGATTCGCAACATTCTTCTAATAAACCACATTTCTGCTGCTTTCAATGATTTTTATGCAGACTTGCCTATTGTCCATGATTCACTTCCATATAACAAGACAGGTTCAATATAGCATTTTAGGACTCATTTTCTAACATTCATTGATAAGGATGTGTTGGCTAATATGTTTCTAATTCTCTGAAATGCAGTCTTTGCTTGGCCTATTCTATTCCTAATTTCTGTTCTGCATTTCCCATCTGAAGTTATTACTGCTCCAAGGTATTTGAATTTCTGCACCTGCTTTAGAATAGTTCAATTTAATTTCATATCGCATTTTGGTGGATTCTGTTTCTTAGTCCAGTCTCTGTCTTTTTTTGATGTTCAAAGTATGGTCTTTCTGTTCACTTTCTTTGGCGACTTTATCCAAGAGATTTTGCAGGTCTTGTTGGTTCTCATAGTCAGTTTAAAGTATAAATGACGCGCACGCGTTGCTGCGAATAAAACGAGATTGTGGCTATGTATGTACTGTGCTACAGAACAATCCAACAGCTTGTCACATTGCCTTCATTTGTCACTGATGTCAAAGTGTAGACAACCTGCGAGTCTGCCAGAGGTTCTAAGCTACCCCAGAATTTGCTGATTTTGGCACTTTTATTTTTGTGAAGAAAGTCTTGGCAGGAGTGCGGCCCATTCTTCACTAAAGGCTGGGCCCCGCCCTGAAGACAGCACGGATTCCTAGCCTAAAGAGGGCATGAAACAGCTGAGAATGGCTGGCGGCAGGTGGCAGGAAGTCTGATAATACACCGATAGCCTGTCTCTTTCAAGGCTCAACACCTGTTATAGTGAAATAGTTTCTCTGTTTTGACAGAGCATCTTCAGATGCGACATTCTTGGGCAAAATCTTCATGTGGGTGTGTGTGTTTTGTTCAGCTGAATGTGAAGATAAATTGATGAATGTGAAGATAAACCGATGAATGTGAAGAAGAACGTGAAGATAAACCTTCAATGTGAAGATAAACCGTTCAACATAAAGAGAATTTCTTTGTTACTTGGATATATAAACTGTACATGCAGGCTCTATCTATCTGCCTCTGTCTGCCTGCCTGCGTTATCCATCCATCCATCCATCCATCCATCCATCCATCCATCCATCCATCCATCCATCCATCCATCCATCCATCCATCTGTCTGTCCTATCTGTCTTTCTACCTACCTACATAATTTTTCTGTTTATCCATCTATTTTATCTGGCCGTCTGTCTGCCTGCCTGTCTGTATCATCATCATCATCATCATCATCATCATCATCATCATCATCATCATCACTTTTCACTCCCTTAAGAGCATAGGCCACGGATAAAGGCTCTCCAGTCATCCCTGTTCTTGGAATTATTCTCTGGTTCCTTCCATGTGTTTCCCTCGTCTCTGAGCACTGTCATAATTTCTCTTCTCCAAGTAAGTCTAGGCCTTTCTCGTTTTCTGTTTCCTTGAGGGGTCCATGTCAGTGCCTGTTCTGCTATGTTGGTGTTGGGTTTCAGTGCCTGTCTTGCTATGTTAGTGTTGGGTTTCAGTGCCTGTCTTGCTATGCTGGTGTTGGGTTTCAGTGCCTGTCTTGCTATGTTAGTGTTGGGTTTCAGTGCCTGTCTTGCTATGCTGGTGTTGGGTTTCAGTGCCTGTCTTGCTATGTTGGTGTCGGGTTTCCTCAGAGTGTGGCAGATCCACCTGCATTTCCTAGACATGATTTGTAGATTCATAGGTTCTTTTCCTGCCCTTTCCCAGACCTCCTCGTTCCTGATCTTGTCCTGCCATTTAATTTTTAAAATCCTCATCAAGCAGTAGTTCATGAATGTTTGTATCCTCTGTTGTATTGTCTTGCTCATAACCCATGTCTCCGAAGCATATAACAGCTCAGTTTTTCCAGCTACCAAAGTTTTGGCTCTCCACTTTGTTGTAGGTAGCACATGTCGTATTTTAGTTGTGACAGAAATAAAAAAAATGTTGACCCTATATTATAAAGCTTGTCATAAATGAGAGGCCCTATGTTGTGTAGCTTCCTGTGTCTATGATCTGTCTACAGCTCTCCCCCCCCCCCCCCCCCACAGAAAGCACATTCCTTCTCCCGTTACTCGCATTTTTAACTGAGGAAGCCAGTTCAAGGAAAGACAACCTTTGCTTTATGAAAGCTTAGTGCAGAATCTAAGTTTAGATGCTCTCCCTTCGATAAGAATCCAAGAATTCCGACCTTCCAAGACTAACACTGGAGAGGTCAGTTCAATCCTCGGTGCTTGACCTGACTATATTCAGAACTACTGCAGGAAGACAACGACGAAGGATAGAAAGACACCGAGAGCTGGAAGAAAGATGAAAAGATGAAGTGATTTCTTCATAAACGATGGCAAAAAAAAAAAAAAAAATGAAGCTTGGCATGGGAAGGGAGATAACTTAAATAAAGGAAGTGGAAAGAAATGACAAGAAGAAATATAATGGGGCCCGTCACGGACATAATGTTGCTTAAAAGTAGATGAGTGACCTGGTGTGCGCGCGCGCCTGTGAGTGACCTGGTGTGTGTGCGCGCCTGTGAGTGACCTGGTGTGTGTGTGCGTGCGCCTGTGACTGACCTGGTGTGTGTGTGCGCGCGCCTGTGAGTGACCTGGTGTGTGTGTGTGCGCGCCAGTGAGTAACCTGGTGTGTGTGCGCGCCAGTGAGTGACCTGGTGTGTGTGCGCGCCAGTGAGTGACCTGGTGTGTGTGCGCGCCAGTGAATGACCTGGTGTGTGTGCGCGCCTGTGAGTGACCTGGTGTGTGTGCGCGCCAGTGAGTGACCTGTGTGTGTGCGCGCGCGCCTGTGAGTGACCTGGTGTGTGTGTGCGCGCGCCTGTGAGTGACCTAGTGTGTGTGCGCGCCAGTGAGTGACCTGGTGTGTGTGCGCGCGCCTGTGAGTGACCTGGTGTGTGTGCGCGCGCCTGTGAGTGACCTGGTGTGTGTGCGCGCGTCCCTGTGAGTGACCTGGTGTGTGTGCGCGCGCCAGTGAGTGACCTGGTGTGTGTTCGCGCGCCTGTGATTGACCCGGTATGTATGTGCGCGCGCCAGTGAGTGACCTGGTGTGTATGCGCGCGCCTGTGAGTGACCTGGTGTGTGTGTGCGCGCGCCTGTGAGTGAACTGAACAAAAATGCGTTGATGAGTTCAGAGCTATAGTCCCGTTGTATGAGCAGAGAGAGAGAGAGAGAGAGAGAGAGAGGGAGAGAGAGAGAAGGAGGGAGAGAGAGAGAAGGAGGGAGAGAGATGGAGAGAGAGAGAGGAAGAGAGAGGGGGAAGGAGTGAGAGGGAGAGTCTGGGTAATATCAGAGAGTAGACAAAAATGATGATGGTAATGATGATGATGATGATGTAATGAAATTGGTATGTGTGATAATCAAATGCTAACAACAGAGACACTGGTCTTGTGGATAATAATCTGATGACGGCGTTGATAAAAGTGAAAACGTTATTAGGTTTTGTGGATTTGTAATTAAAAAAATAAGGCCATGACCTAGATGAACCACAAATGCCTCCCCCCCACCCCCCTCCCCCCCCCAACTAAAGATCAATTCTGGCAGGACAGGCAGGAAACTCTGTGTTGCAGAGAGAAAAACAACACCTCAGATCATCAGAGGAGTAATTTATCCAAGAGACAGGACTGCAGATATAGACAGACAGTGCGAACGAAGAAGAAGAAGAAGATCAGAGGAGTATCCCGTACAATATTAACGGACAGGACCCGTGCAGATAGTCTCACTACTACATCACTCTGTGTGTGAGCTTACATCGTGAAGTAATAACTGTATTCTGGTGCTGTTATACTTTACAATAACTTTGTTATTTCCTCACACTATGCATACGTTTTAAGGGCATGCATCTTTCCCGTAGCAACATATGCCTGTGAGACCTGGACACTTAACAAAACAGCTGAGAAACACATAAATGCCTTTGAATGGAAATGCTACAGAAGAGTTCTCCAAATATCGTGGACACAAAAAAGAACAAATATATCTATACTACAAGAGCTTAATATTGAAGAAGGCTGGCTAATGAAGAGGATTAAAGAGAGAAAACTTAAATATTTTGGACACATTAAACGTCATGATAATTTAGAGAAGACCGTATTGGAAAGATACATAATGGGAAAAAGAAAAAGAAGAAGACCAAGACGAAGATGGCTGCAAGACATCGTTGACGATCTGGAAATGGATGCAACAGCAGCAGTCCATCTTGCTCACAACCGAGAGGCCTACAGGAGTGCTGTTTGGGAGGCAAAGTTCCGCAAGGGACATGCAAATGAATGAATGAATGAATGCATACGTTCCTTGTTCGAGCAAGCACTGAATACAATGTTTCTTTTATAGCAGTTTGGACCTCCTTCTTCTTCTTCTACTACTACTACTGCTGCTGCTACTGTTGCTGCTGCTGCTACTACTACTACTACTACTACTACTACTACTACTACTACTACTACTACTACTACTACTACTACTTTTACTACTCCTGCTGCTGCTACTACTATTACAACTACTACTGCTGCTGCTACTACTACTACTACTACTGCTACTGCTGCTGCTGCTAATACTACTACTACTGCTACTACTACTACTACTGCTGCTGCTTCTGCTGCTGCTACTACTACTACTGCTACTACTACTGCTGCTGCACACGAGATCCCCGGGAGGACCACAAGAGGTTCAGAGTATCTCAGGGCTTGAGCCTGTATTCTTGGTGGGTCTCAGAAGCGGGATTGCGTGACACAGTGGTTTTCGTTGCACCAGTTTAGTCTAGAGCTGGACTTTCTCACCGGAAAACCTCGACGTGTTTTGGATATCAGTATATCCCCGCCGTGTGAGAGGTGGTAGCCCACCCAGGCCAGAGTTGGACTTCTTCACTGGAAAACCTCGACGTGTTTTGAGATACCCCTGTATCACCGACGGGTGAGAGGTGGTTGCCCATCCAGTCCAGTGTTGGACTTTCTCACCGGAAAACCTCAGCGTGATTAGGATATACATACATCCCCGCCGGGTGAGAGGTGTTTGCCCATCTAGACTGCCCTAGTCCAGTGTCTCCGACTTCAGCGTTTTGTGGTCGTGGCCGCTACCCTTCCTAGTTGTGAACAGGATGGAGCTTTTTATCCAGGAGGACGAGTCCTCGCCACTAGTGACTTCCACCCCTGGGTTGAGCCGGTTTAGGCATATTATCCCAGTATGGGCATGTTTGGGACGTGACCGACCTCTAGAGCAGAGGTACCTCGACATGCTTAGTCTTCAAGTTTCACCTCTGGTACGAGCCGGTTTAGGCATATTTCACCAGTTTGGGTGTATATTGGGCGTGACCGACCTCTAGAGCGGAGGTGGTGTGACATGCCTGGCCATCAAGTTTCATCCCCTAGTGTGTGCCGGTTTAGGCATATTTCACCAGTGTAGGTGTATTTCGGACGTGGCCGACCTCTAGAGCAGAGGCGCCGTGGTATGTGTAGCTCTCGCAGCGATACTACTGGACATATCGATTACACTTCACTTTATCCTTTCTACCACCTTTTCACATCGGTGCCGCACAGCAACCTTTATTTCTTTTTCCGCATTTCTTCCTTGACCGGGAGGAGCTTCACTCCACGCGCGGCATTTGAAGAGTCTCGCCAGCAGTGTCTTAACCTCTGGGATAAGCCAGTTCATGCATTTCACCCGATATGACTGCACTCAGAACATGGCCGACCTCCAGACCAGAGGTGCCATGATTTGACTGTTTGCTTCGCTTTATCCTTTCTACCACCTTTTCCGCAGTGATGCTGCGCGGCAACCTCATTTGCACCTTTCTTCATTGGCCGGGAGGAGCACCGCTCCACGCACGGCAGCTGAAGAATCTCGCCAGCAGCGGAGACGAGACCCTGAGATCAGTGAAGATCTGTGTGGTTGTTCTGTTCTATCTTCTTTCAACTTTGATCTTCATTATGAGGTTAACAAAACTGCCGTCTGAGTCGATAATTATGAAAATACTGTAAGGGACAATTGCTCCAGGTAAAATATCAGCATTTGAAAAAAGGCAAATGAAGAGAGAAAATGGAATACTGACCTGATTTTCCTACACTGTGGTCACCCAAGATGACAATCCTGAGAGATGTCATGATGACAAGAAATCACTCGACGTTCACAATTAGGGGCAACATGGCATCTGTCGTTCACAGACTGAAGAAACATGACATTTGTCGTTCACAGATTAAAAGCGCCGATTATAATTTTGTAAATAGTTTTGGATTAATCGTTTTAGAGAAGACAAAAATTACCTCAGTAACTGACTAAGCATCTTTAATTCATAGCTGTAACTTTAGCAGAACAAACTTATAGCTCCTTGACCTGATGTTTCAACATTTATATCTCACTGACCTGATGTTTCCAGAAACAGCAGAGAAAGCAGCATATACAAATGATATGAAAACCATATATAAAATCACAAAACAGATGACAGGTAACTTCAACACAAGATGTGAAAGTGCAGTAAGGACACAAAATGGACAACTGGTCAGTGGAGAAAGAGAAAAAATTGAAAGATGGAGGGAACACTTTAACACCCTACTAAACAGAACACAAGCAGCACAAACAATAGACATACCTGAAGCAAAAACGGAACTAAACATCAATACAGGACCAATAACAATAAGTGAAGTAAAGGAGGCGATAAAGAAGCTAAAATCAGACAGGGCACCAGGTGAAGATGAAGTGACTGCTGAAATGTTGAAAGCAGAAGAAACAGAAACACCAAAACAGCTTTGCCGGATATTACAACAAATTTGGGATCTAGAAAAAGCCCCAGAGGAGTGGAAAACTGGGCTTATAGTAAAACTACCAAAGAAGGGTGACCTCAGAGATTGCGGGAACTGGAGAGGCATTACCCTACTGCCACTCACCAGTAAAGTATTTCGCAGAATAATCATCAACAGAATTGTACCAACACTTGAGGAAAAACTTCGGAAAGAGCAGGCAGGATTTAGGAAAGGAAGATCATGCACAGACCACATATTTGTACTTAGACAAATATTAGAACAGGCAAATGAGTGGCATAGCACAGCATATGCATTGTTTATAGATTTTGAGAAAGCCTTTGACAGTGTCAACAGAGATGCACTGTGGAAAATCCTAAGATAGCATGGCCTCCCCCATAAGATAGTAAATGTAATCAAAGCCCTATATGGGGTTTTTCAGTGCAAAGTGATCTGTGGAGAACATACCTCCAGCAGCTTTAGGGTACAAACAGGAGTGAAACAGGGATGTGTACTATCACCAACATTATTTATCTTGGCAGTAGACTGGTTAATGAAGGATGCAACATCAGACAAACGCAGAGGATTACAATGGACCCTTGCTGGAGGACCTTGACTTTGCGGACGACATTTGTCTATTATCAAGCAGTCACAAAGATATGCAAGATAAAATAAACAAGCTAACTCAGAATGCAAACAACATAGGACTAAAGATCAACGTAGGAAAGACAAAGTTAATGAAACAAAATGTGAACAACAGAAATGTACTCAGGGTAGACAGCAAATTAGTGGAGGAGGTCAACAAATTTGTATACCTTGGCAGTAGAGTAGTAGAAAATGGAGACAGCACAGAGGACATCAACAGCAGACTTACTAGAGCAAACCAGGCTTTTGCAGTGCTGCAGACTATATGGAAATACAAAAAACTAAGCATAAATATGAAAGTCAGGATATTTAAGAGCAATGTTCTAAGTGTACTACTCTATGGAAGAGAATGCTGGAAAATCACCAAAACCATAGAAAACAAGTTGAATTCTTTCCAGACTAAATGTTTACGAAGAATTAGAAAAATATTTTGCCCAAACACCATAAGAAATAACATCTTATTGGCAGAAATGCAGATGAAACCACTGACAACAATTATTGAGGAAAGACACTGGCGATGGTTGGGACATGTGCTCTGAATGACTGACAACTCACTACCAAAAATAGCACTAAGATGGACACTACAGGGGAACAGAAGTAAGAGTAGACCAAAAGAGACATGGAGAAGAACAACAGAAAGGATGTTGAGCAATAGAAGGCTCACCTGGGCAAGAGCAGAAAAAAAAGGTGAAGGACAGGCATTTGTGGAAAACCCTTGCGGAAGCCCCATGTGCCCTGGGCACTTAAAGTTCAGAGAGAGAGAGAGAGAGAGAGAGAGAGAGAGAGACCTGATGTTTCAACATTTATATCTCTCTGAAATGATGTTTCAACATTTATATCTCCCTGACCTGATGTTTCAACATTTATATCTCCCTGACCTGAGGTTTCAACATTTATATCTCCCTGGCCTGATGTTTCAATATTTATATCTCACTGGCCTGATGTTTCAATATTTATATCTCACTGGCCTGATGTTTCAATATTTATATCGCACTGACCTGATGTTTCAACATTTATATCTCCATGGACAAGTGTGTGCCAGGTTATAAGCTGTGATGACGTGACATCTAGCAGTCACTCCGTGACCCAGCAGTTTTGTTTAATAAACCTTGACCCCGCGAAGACAGATTTTTATGACCTACACGACTGAAAAGTCTCAAATGATAGTTTGATGATTCAGTAATTTGAAAGACTAGACATCTTCACGTTCCAATGATTTAATAATATCAAATGATAATCTTCACCGAGTGAAAAGTCAACAACAACAACAAAATATGACATATATTCCTGATTAGCTGAACGTGCCCAGGTTTTGTAGTACAGGTGTGATCGTTATAACTGGCCCTCTTATCTGCTCTTTTCGTGACAGACAGCACTGGTTACTCCAAGCTCTGGTTACTCCAAGCACTGGTTACTCCAAGCTCTGGTTACTCCAGGCTCTGGCTACTCCAAGCTCTGGCTACTCCAAGCTCTGGTTACACCAAGCACTGGTTACTCCCAAGCACTGGTTACTCTAAACTCTGGTTACACCAAGCACTGGTTACTCCAAGCACTGGTTACTGTTACATTCTCTGGGGGAAAGAATAAAAATGTACTTTTAATAGCAGGATGTAAGTAGACAAGTGCACTGCGGAAGAGAAGACTTAAGACTAGCAGATGGTCAGAAGAGAAGGCTTAAATAAAAGATATGTGAGCAGACAGAAGGTGAAATAAATAAAATAGTTGAGAGAAAGACGCATAAGACAGACACACAGGCCAGCATAGGCAGACAATAAAACAGACATGCAGGTCGGCAGACAAAAGACACACCTAGAAAAAAAAAGAGACCTATAGGACACAAAAGTGGAAGAAGACGTGAGAACGGAAGGCAAGGCAAAGTGCTATAGACAGACACGCGCGAAGACAGACAGGTAACAGACATACAGGTAGAAAGACGAACAAGATACAAATGCAAGTGCACAGAAACAGACAAGCAACTAGAGAAAAGGACAGACATACACAAAGAGAGGAAGACGACGGTCAGACAGATAGAAAAGCATGGAAGACAAACAGAGACAGACAAGCTGACAAACAAACAGATTATGTTTTGGACAAATCACAAAGAATACCTTTGCCTCAGAAACAGGACGTTTTCATCTGTGCTAACCTTATTTTAAATTTTACATAAGCTGTGCCACCCATCCCAAGTTATTAAAACGATCTGTTCGCAGTTCAGCAATGTTTTTTTTAAAATACAAAACAAAACCAACAAGTACAGCTTACATCCTTCCCGTGCCGCTAAACGTCAAGTAGAGCTCGCATGCTAGTTCGCCAAGTTTTCCTGTTTTCTGCGAGCTTTTCAACCTCCTCAAGGGATTTTATGCCTACTAGTTCGGCCTCTCACTACAATGTCCTCTTTAGAGTTTCACGTGATCGACCTCTTTTTCTTTGGCATATTGTAGTCTACTTAATAGCTTGTTTTGGGATTCTCTGACTGTTTCTTCTCATCACGTTACCGGCATATATCCATCTCCTTTTACTGATCACAAATGAGACAGGTTGTTGTTTGCACATCTGCCTTATCTCTGCGTTGTTATTGAATTCGTTCCACTTTATACAGAGTATTTTCCTTAGGGATTTGTTTTCAGAAGAGTCTAATTTCTTGTCTATTTCTTTAGTTGTTTTCCAGCTTTCGCATGCAAAGATGAGGGTGGATTTTGAATTGAATAATTTTAGCTTGGTTTTTCTGCTTATAACTTTTGAGTGCCATATGTTCTCAAGATTCTTGAAGGTCAATGCTGCTTTCACAGTTCGAATTCAAATTTCCTTTCTGGTGTCACCATCCTGGTCTATGTAGCTGCCGAGGTATGCAAACTGGTCTACTTCATCAACAGCTCTTCCTTCTATGTATATTTTTCCTTCTTGATTAATGGGAAGTTTTATTATTTTTGTTTTTTTCCTTGTTAATTTCAAGTCCATTTTACTAGACAGTGAAGACAAGATATCTGTTTTTTTATTGCATCGAATTCACATTGTCACTGATAAGAGTTATGTCATTTGCAAAATCAAGATCTTCTAGTTGGGTCCCATGTATCTAATTAATGCCCATTTTACCCGCGCAGCATTTTTTTCATTATGAAGTCTATGGCAATTTTTTTTAAAAGCAAGGGAGATAATATACATCCTTGTTTCACACCTGTTTCAATTTGGAACCATTCACTCATTCTTTCTGTCTTGATTGCATAAACATATCCACTGTAGGAGTTCTTAATGATGTTGACAATTTTAGATGGTATTCCATACAGCCTATGTGTATGCTATCAAATGTCTTTTTAAAGTCCATGAAGTTCAGGATTAATATATCTTTAATTCTATTCAGAATGACTTTGCAAAATACTTTTGACACAATTGATAGTAAGGTTACTCCTCTCCAGTTACTGCAGACGCTAAGGTTGCCGTTTTTTTTTCTTTTGGGTATTTTAACAATGATTACTTTTTTCCATTTAGAAGGGACCTTTTCTTCTTTCCAAACTTTATTAAACGTTTTCTCTAGCTGGCTCATGCTGTCATTGTTAATAGCTTTTAACATTTCGACTGTTATTTCATCTTCACCTGCAGCTTTGTTGTTAGCCGTTAGGTTCATTGCTGTTTCAGTTTCATTCAGTGTAATTTCATCTAGGCAAGAACACGCTGGTGTAATCTTGCCATACAGGACGAACTTTTGAAATGATTCACTCCGTGTAATGTCTCAGTGTAATGTCTCCGTGTAAAGGCCGCGGTTTTAAGCAAGTTTGATACGTAAAGGCTCTTCTATAGCTCAGCCAGGTAAGATGTCAGCTGTAATGTACAGTTACCTGCCTGGAGGGTAAGCTTTTACTTCCTGTTTGAGTAGGCCACTGTTTTAAGATTTCTGTTTATAATCATCAGTTTATAATGGTGTATTTCTTAGTGTGACGTCTAGGAAAGACCAGGCCAGACAGACAGACAGACAGACAGACACAGACAGGAACATAGAGGAGAGAATGAACAAAATTTTTGTTGTCAAAAGATCAAGGACTGTTCTTGAGGACATGTCTATTATTCCTCGTTCAAATGTGGTTATATAGCAAACATAGCAAGCATAGCAAATAAGTATAGGAAACATAGCAGGCATACCAAACATAGCAGACATAGCAAACAGTGGGCATAGCATGCATAGTGGACATATCAAACATAGCAAACATACAAAGCAAGCATAACAAACATAGCAAGCAAGAATGTTGGTAACATGGAGCTGTTGAAGGTAAGAATGTTGGTAACACGAAGCTATTGAAGGTAAGAATGTTGGTAACATGGAGCTGTTGAAGGTAAGAATGTTGGTAACACGAAGCTATTGAAGGTAAGAATGTTGGTAACATGGAGCTGTTGAAGGTAAGAATGTTGGTAACACGAAGCTATTGAAGGTAAGAATGTTGGTAACACGGAGCTGTTGAAGGTAAGAATGTTGGTAACACGGAGCTATTGAAGGTAAGAATGTTGGTAACATGGAGCTGTTGAAGGTAAGAATGTTGGTAACACGAAGCTAATGAAGGTAAGAATGTTGGTAACATGGAGCTGTTGAAGGTAAGAATGTTGGTAACACGAAGCTATTGAAGGTAAGAATGTTGGTAACATGGAGCTGTTGAAGGTAAGAATGTTGGTAACACGAAGCTATTGAAGGTAAGAATGTTGGTAACATGGAGCTGTTGAAGGTAAGAATGTTGGTAACACGAAGCTATTGAAGGTAAGAGTGTTGGTAACATAGAGCTGTTGAAGGTAAGAATATTGGTAACACGAAGTTATTGAAGGTAAGAATGTTGGTAACACGAAGCTATTGAAGGTAAGAATGTTGGTAACATAGAGCTGTTGAAGGTAAGAATGTTGGTAACACGAAGCTATTGAAGGTAAGAATGTTGGTAACACGAAGCTGTTGAAGGTAAGAATGTTGGTAACACGAAGCTATTGAAGGTAAGAATGTTGGTAACATGGAGCTGTTGAAGGTAAGAATGTTGGTAACATGGAGCTGTTGAAGGTAAGAATGTTGGTAACACGAAGCTATTGAAGGTAAGAATGTTGGTAAAATGGAGCTATTGAAGGTAAGAATGTTGGTAACACAGAGCTGTTGAAGGTAAGAATGTTGGTAACACGGAGCTATTGAAGGTAATGTTGATAACACGGAGCTGTTGAAGGTAAGAATGTTGATAACACGGAGCTATTGAAGGTAAGAATGTTGGTAACACAGAGCTGCTGAAGGTAATGTTGATAACACGGAGCTGTTCAGGGTAAGAATGTTGATAACACGGAGCTATTGAAGGTAAGAATGTTGATAACATGGAGCTGTTGAAGGTAGTAATGTTGATAACACGAAGCTGTTGAAGGTGAGAATGTTGGTAACACGGAACTGTTGAATACAATAATGTTGATAACACGAAGCTGTTGAAGGTAGTAATGTTGATAAGACGGAGCTGCTGAAGGTAATAATGTTTATAACACGGAGCTGTTGAAGGTAATAATGTTTATAACATATATCCATACTACAAGAACTTAATATTGAAGAAGGCTGGCTAGTAAATAGGATTAAAGAGAGAAAAGTTAAATATTTTTGACACATTAAACGTCATGATAATCTAGAGAAGACAGTCTTGGAAGGGTACATAATGGGAAAAAGAAAGACAGGAAGACCAAGGCGAAGATGGCTGCAAGACATCGTTGATGATCTGCAAATGGATGCATCAGCAGCAGGCCATCTTGCTCAGAACCGAGAAGGCCTACAGGAGTGCTGTTAGTGAGGTAACGTTCCGTAAGGGACATGCACATGAATGAATGAACATGGAGTTATGGAGATGTGTGTGATGCTGGACAATCCACATAGCGGATCCTTCTCTAGTTGGTGAGTTCACAGTGGATCCTACTCTAGTTGGAGAGTTCACACAGTGGATCCTACTCTAGTTGGAGAGTTCACACAGTGGATCCTACTCTAGTTGGAGAGTTCACACAGTGGATCCTACTCTAGTTGGAGAATTCACACAGTGGATCCTACTCTAGTTGGAGAGTTCTTAGGTGGATCCTTCTCTAGTTGAAGAGTTCACACAGTGGATCCTACTCTAGTTAGAGAATTCACACAGTGAATCCTACTCTAGTTGAAGGGTTCACACAGCGGTTCCTACTCTAGTTGGAGAGTTCACACAGTGGATCCTACTCTAGTTGGAGGGTTCATAGGTGGATCCTACTCTAGTCGGAGAATTCACACAGTGGATCCTACTCTAGTTGGAGAGTTCACACAGTGGATTCTACTCTAGTTGGAGGGTTCATAGGTGGATCCTACTCTAGTTGGGGAGTTCATAGGTGGATCCTACTCTAGTTGGAGGGTTCATAGGTGGATCCTACTCTAGTTGGAGAGTTCATAGGTGGATCCTACTCTAGTTGGAGAGTTCACACAGTGGATCCTACTCTAGTTGGATGGTCAACACAGCGGATCCTACTCTAGTTGGAGAGTTCACACAGTGGATCCTACTCTAGTTGCAGAGTTCACACAGTGGATCATACTCTAGTTGGAGAATTCACACAGTGAATCCTACTCTAGTTGAATGGTTCACACAGCGGATCCTACTCTAGTTGGAGAGTTCACACAGTGGATCCTACTCTAGTTGGAGGGTTCACACAGCGGATCTTACTCTAGTTGGAGAGTTCACACAGTGGATCCTACTCTAGTTGGAGAATTCACACAGTGGATCCTACTTTAGTTGGAGGGTTCACACAGTGGATCCTACATTAGTTGGAGGGTTCATAGGTGGATCCTACTTTAGTTGGAGAATTCACACAGTGAATTCTACTCTAGTTGAAGGGTTCACACAGCGCATCCTACTCTAATTGGAGGGTCCACACAGCGGATCCTACTCTAGTTGGAGAGTTCACACAGTGGATCCTACTCTAGGTGGAGGTTTCACATAGTGGATCCTACTCTAGTTGGAGGGTTCATAGATGGATCCTACTCTAGTTGAAGGGTTCACATAGTGGATCCTACTCTAGGTGGAGGGTTCATAGGTGGATCCTACTCTAGTTTAAGGGTTCACATAGTGGATCCTGCTCTAGTTGGAGGGTCAACACAGCGGATCCTACTCTAGTTGGAGAGTTCACACAGTGGATCCTACTCTAGTTGGAGAGTTCACACAGTATATCCTACTCTAGTTGGAGAGTTCACACAGTGGATCCTTCTCTAGTTGGAGAGTTCACACAGTGGATCCTACTCTAGTTGGAGAATTCACACAGTGGATCCTACTTTAGTTGGATGGTTCATAGGTGGATCCTACTCTAGTTGGAGAATTCACACAGTGAATCCTACTCTAGTTGAAGGGTTCACACAGCGGATCCTACTTTAGTTGGAGGGTTCACACAGCGGATCCTACTCTAGTTGGAGAGTTCACACAGTGGATCCTACTCTAGGTGGAGGTTTCACACAGTGGATCCTACTCTAGTTGGAGGGCTCATAGATGGATCCTACTCTAGTTGAAGGGTTCACACAGCGGATCCTACTCTAGTTGGAGGGTTCATAGGTGGATCCTACTTTAGTTCAAGGGTTCACACAGCGGATCCTACTCTAGTTGGAGGGTTCACACAGCGGATCCTACTCTAGTTGGAGGGTCAACACAACGGATCCTACTCTAGTTGGAGGGTCAACACAGCGGATCATGCTCTAGTTGGGGGGTCAACACAGCAGATCCTACTCTAGTTGGAGGATCAACACAGCGGATCCTACTCTAGTTGGAGGATCAACACAGCGGATCCTACTCTAGTTGGAGGATCAACACAGCGGATCCTACTCTAGTTGGAGGATCAACACAGCGGATCCTACTCTAGTTGGAGGATCAACACAGCGGATCCTACTCTAGTTGGAGGATCAACACAGCGGATCCTACTCTAGTTGGAGGGTCAACACAGCGGATAAACTTATTTGGGAGAAAGGAACCGGAAGATGCACCAGCAGCCATGATGATTCTGGGAAGAAATTCTTGCTAGTCGGTATTGTCTGCCTTTACATCTGAGAGGCAGCAGACGTTCATCAGGAAAAATCACAGCGGGTAAGTTGTACAACCAGGTCAACATCACTTTCTTCATCGTAATATTAAAAACGTAACAAAGAGAAGAGAAGGAAAAATGAGAATGTTAAGTGGACATCTGAACAGGCCAGAAAGTAGAAGTCTGAGCTCATTCTCAGATCTCTAACAGCAGCCATTTTTGTCCTGGGCAGAGTGAGACAGTATAAGAACAGATTACTCTTGTTGTAAGTGTTGTCCAAGAACAGATTACTCTTGTTATAAGTGTTGTCCAAGAACATATTACTCTTGTTGTAAGTGTTGTCCAAGAACAGATTACTCTTGCTGTAAGTGTTGTCCAAGAACAGATTACTCTTGCTGTAAGTGTTGTCCAAGAACAGATTACTCTTGCTGTAAGTGTTGCCCAAGAACAGATTACTCTTGCTGTAAGTGTTGTCCAAGAACAGATTACTCTTGTTGTAAGTGTTGTCCAAGAACAGATTACTCCTGTTGTAAATGTTGTCCAAGAACAGATTACTCTTGCTGTAAGTGTTGTCCAAAAACAGATTACTCTTGCTGTAAGTGTTGCCCAAGAACAGATTACTCTTGCTGTAAGTGTTGTCCAAGAACAGATTACTCTTGCTGTAAGTGTTGCCCAAGAACAGATTGCTCTTGCTTTAAGTGTTCTCCTCCAGATACAACCGTTTATAAACTCTGATAGTTATGTTTATTTCGTCATTAAAGTTGTTACGGTTGTATATCGGCTGTTATAAGATTGTGTAAGCATTCAAGCTGATCAAGTTGATTAACTGTTCCATTTCATCCACTAAGGGCCCCCGGGGCCCAGGAGCAATGTAACGGTTGGACCCCCTCCTCCCACTGGGCCTAATTATCATAATTAACACACATACAGCAGAGTTACATCCCTACACAGATATCACTGTGTTGTTTAGAGAGAGAGAGAGGGCGGAGGAAAGGAGGAGAGAATTAGTTCAACAGATAGAGAAAGAAAGAGAGAGTGAGAGAAGGAAGAGAAAAATAGTTTAACAGATAGAGAAAGAAAGAGAGAGAGTTAGAGAAGGAAGAAAAAAATAGTTTAACAGATAGAGAAAGAAAGAGAGAGTGAGAGAAGGAAGAGAAAAATAGTTTAACAGATAAGAAAGAGAGAGTTAGAGAAGGAAGAAAAAAATAGTTTAACAGATAGAGAAAGAAAGAGAGAGTGAGAGAAGGAAGAGAAAAATAGTTTAACAGGTAGAGAAAGAAAGAGAGAGTGAGAGAAGGAAGAGAAAAATAGTTTAACAAAGAGAGAAAGAAAGAGATAGAGCAAGGGAAGGAGGAGAGAAATCGTTTAAGAGAGAGGGAAGAAAGGAGGAGAGAAATCTTTTAAGAGAAAGAAAGAGAGAGGGAGGAAGGAGGAGAGAAATAGTTTAAGAGAAATAAAAAGAAAGAGAGAGAGAGAGAGGAAAGGAGGAGAGAAATAGTTTAACAGAGAGAGAAAGAAAGAAAGGGAGAGCGAGGGGAGGAGGAGCAAAAGAGAGATTCATTCATTCATTCATTATATCAGTATTCAGTGGTAAATAAAGATGTTTTTCTCACATTACATGAACAATCTGAATGTGAACTACAAGAGAAATACAACGGTTGTCTCTCTTTGTTACTTGCTGGTGAGAGAACTCTCCAGTGCCAAACACCAGAACAAGTATTGCTCTACGATTCTTCAAGCATGGCCACATTCTCATAAAGAAAAAAAACTTAAAGCACAATTCCTGGCAAAGATAAGATTATGTGAGGCCAGGGCATCGTGCACCATCAAGAAAATCAAGAAACAGCGAAAACACACAAACGTTGATATTCTCGGAGAATCTACGAAATGCAGTTGCTAGTGATACTGTAATTACAAAAAATAAATAAATAAATTTTACACAGAAATCACAAGGTCACGGAGACTGAGTAACCAGAAATGAATGAAAACTCGTAAAGCTGCTAATAAACTGGATTCTGTAGCAGATCTTTACTTGGTAACAAATAAACTGGATTCTGTAGCAGATCTTTACTTGGTAACAAATAAACTGGATTCTGTAGCAGATCTTTACTTGGTAACAAATAAACTGGATTCTGTAGCAGATCTTTACTTGGTAACAAATAAACTGGATTCTGTAGCAGATCTTTACTTGGTAACAAATAAACTGGATTCTGTAGCAGATCTTTACTTGGTAACAAATGTTCTGAAAATGTTTTTACGGCATAGACGGTTGCTCGTAAACGTGGTTGAGGCGCGAGGTTGTCAGACATGGCCAACCCGGGGCATGAAGCTGGGTTGGTGGAGAGCTGGGAGAATGATACCCTGTCAGAAGTAACAGATACCTGTAGCTACCAAACACATGCCTGTAATAAACGGAAATCAGGCGAGGATTCTGTACAGGTGGCTTTTGCATGATGTATGGTTATATTTTTCATTTGTTAGATCGACAGAGTGTCTGATCTTACTTTCCTTGATCCACTACCCTTTCCCTTGTTGTTAAAAGTGTTGGGACAGTCCAGTGATAGGGCACACGTTCAGCATTATTGCTTCCCTGAACATTTCACGTGATCGCATTTTTAACAACTTCAGCAGACCTTGGCGGTTGAATATTTCTAACTTCCTTTCCGGTTCAAAGTCATAAAGAATATAACTTAGTTTCATCTACTTTTTTCCTTTACGTAAGGTTCCTGAAGTCGAACATTGGTCATGCTGACCTAATCCTGCCAGACTTTTACACAGATCTAGGGAAAGTAGTTGCGTTTCTAAGATCTAGGGAAGACAGTTGTATTTCTAAGATTTAGTGAAGTATTTCTAAGATCTAGGAAAGGTAGTTGTATTTCTAAGATCTAGGGAAGGTAGTTGTATTTCTAAGATCTAGGGAAGGTAGTTGTATTTCTAAGATCTAGGGAAAGTAGTTGTATTTCTAAGATCTAGGAAAAGTAGTTGTATTTCTAAGAAATAGGGAAGGTAGTTGTATTTCTAAGAAATAGGGAAGGTAGTTGTATTTCTAAGAAATAGGGAAGGTAGTTGTATTTCTAAGAAATAGGGAAGGTAGTTATATTTCTAAGAAATAGGGAAGGTAGTTGTATTTCTAAGATCTAAGGAAGGTAGTTGTATTTCTAAGATCTAGGTCAGGTAGTTTTATTTCTAAGACCTAGGGAAAGTAATTGTATTTCTAAGATCTAGGGAAAATAGTTGTATTTATAAGATCCAGGGAAGGCAGTTGTATTTCTAAGATCTAGGGAAGGCAGTTGTATTTCTAAGAAATAGGGAAAGTAATTGTATTTCTAAGATCTAAGGAAGGTAGTTGTATTTCTAAGATCTAGGTCAGGTAGTTTTATTTCTAAGACCTAGGGAAAGTAATTGTATTTCTAAGATCTAGGGAAAGTAGTTGTATTTCTAAGAAATAGGGAAGGTAGTTGTATTTCTAAGATCTAGGGGAGGCAGTTGTATTTCTAAGATCTAGGGAAAGTAGTTGTGTTTCTAAGATCTAGGGAAGGCAGTTGTATTTCTACGATCTATGGAAGGCAGTTGTATTTCTAAGAAATAGGGAAGGTAGTTGTATTTCTAAGATCTAGGTCAGGTAGTTGTATTTCTAAGATCTAGAGAAGGTAGTTGTATTTCTAGGATCTAAGGAAGGCAGTTGCATTTCTAAGATCTAGTGAAGGTAGTTGTATTTCTAAGATCTAAGGAAAGTAGTTGTATTTCTAAGATCTAAGGAAAGTAGTTGTATTTCCAAGATCTAGGGAAGGTAGTTGTATTTCTAAGATCTAGGGAAGGTAGTTGTATTTCGAAGATCTAGGGAAGGTAGTTGTATTTCTAAGATCTAGGGAAGGCAGTTGTATTTCCAAGATCTAGGGAAGGTAGTTGTATTTCTAAGATCTATGGAAGGCAGTTGCATACTGGTGACTCCAATGCTATCATCGATGTACCTTTTATAGAATTCTGGGAGTCTGTAGGTTTCCCATATTTTGACTTCCAAGAAACCCATAAAGAAGCTCGCACAACTGGGTTCAGGAAGAGGACCAAGAGATCATATATCCAACATAAGATTAATAGCAGAGAAATGAAGAGAATTTAATGTGAATCTACATTTATCCTTTATAGACTATTCAATGGCATTTGATTGTGTACAACAGCAGAAACTTTGGGCAATAAAGGAAAATTTGGGATCCCAACACTTATGACACCATTAATATCACCGCTGTATCTATGCCACAGGATACATTCATGAATTACTGCTTGAGGAGGATTTTAAACATTAAATGGCAGGACAAGATCAGGAATGAGGTCTGAGAAAGGGCAGGACAAAAACCTATGAACCTACAAATCATGTCTAGGAAACGAGGAGGTCTGGGAAAGGGCAGGACAAGAACCTATGAACCTACAAATCATGTCTAGGAAATGGAGGTGGATTGGCCACACTCTGAGTAAACCTGACACCAGCATAGCCAGATAGGCGCTGACATGGAATCCTCAAGGAAATAGAAAACGAGAAAGACCTAGACTTATTTGGAGAAGAGAAGTTATGACAGCGCTCAGAGACAAGGGATGTACACGTGGAAGGAAGCAGAGAATAATTCCAAGAACAGGGATGACTGGAGAGCCTTTATCCGTGGCCTATGCTCTCAAAGGAGTGAAAGGCAATGATGATGTAGATGATGATGATGATGATTATGATGATGATGATGATGCATCTAGGTGAACAGGCAGAAGTAAGAATAAACTATGAAACAACAACTTGGTTTGACATAAAACAAGGGGTCCGTCAGGGGTGCATATTGTCGCCCTACTTATTTAACTTGTATACTGAAAATATAATGAGAAATGTTAGAGAAGATGTAGACAAAGAATATTACGATGCCATAACAATTGGAGGTTATGAAATACCAGAGATTAGATATGCTGATGACACAGTATTACTGTCCACAACACAAAAAGGAATGGAAAAACTAATTATATCAGTCCGTAAGAACGTAAACAGCGAAGAGCAAAACCTCTATCTTAACGCACAGAAAACTAAACTGATGATAACTGACAAAACAAACAAGGCAGCTGAGAAATTGGAAGAAGTGGAGAGTTTTGAATATCTTGGATCATTACTAACTAATAATGTAGATACAATAAAAACATTAAAAGGAGGACATATATATATATATATATATATATATATATATATATATATATATATATATATATGCAAATAAGCTGTGGAAAGGAACAGACAGAACTACAAAAATAAGATTTTTAAGGGCATGCATCTTTCCCATCACAACATGTGCCTGTGAGACCTGGACATTTAACAAAACAGCTGAGAAACACATAAATGCCTTTGAATGTAAATGATACAGGAGAGTCCTTCAAATATCATGCATACAAAAAAGAACACATATAATAAGAACTTAATAATAAAGAAGTTTGGCTTGTAAGGAAGATTAAACAGAGAAAACTTAAATATTTTGACGTATTAAACATCATGATAATTTAGAGAAGACAGTCTTGGAAGGGTGCATAATGTGAAAAAAAGAAAGAGAGAATGACTTATACGAAGATGGCTGCAAGACATCTTTGATGATCTGCAGATGGACGCATTAGAAGCAGGGCATCTTTCGTATAACCGAGAGGCCTACAGGAGAGCTATTGGGGAGCCAAAGTTCTACAAGGGGCAAGAAAATAACTGACCGATTGAACTGGGACTCATTTTCGTTCCCATTGCGACACCACTGATTTGGTCAAAGTATTTGCCATTGAATTCAAAAGAATTTAGATTGAGTACCAGCTCTGCGAGTCTTATTATGACGTCAGTGTTAGTGGTGGGGTGAGGGTCTTTATCAAGAAAATACCGGAGTGCTAAGAGTCTCTTCTCATGGAGGATAGAGGTGTAAAGGGAGCAGACATCAAGAATGTGACAGATGTGGTGCTGGAAGAGTTTGATCGCTAGTACACAAACTGCCCTCTATTTTGAAAGATACCAACCACGCCTTTCGGTGCGATCACAGCGTATCTCTGGACTAAAAGACTGGCAAATGATTTCGAGACTTGTATAAAACGTATATTTTGTTGTTTTCTCCATTCTTGGAGCATACATAATCCAACAAAAACACATTTTTCACCCGCATGGTCAGATGGTTAAGAAAATTCTTTATCGCCATCTGCCACTAGTCCATCTCGACCCTGATACTCGCGACATTTTCTCTGGTCTACACCTATTAGCATACAAACGGGAACCAAATCTTAAGGACATTTTCGTCCATAGCCACTTGAAGTATTGTCCATAGCCTCGTCCACAGCCACCTGAAGCGGAACCTTGCATATGTTGGCACAAAAAAACGTAACCGTCCTCGCTGTGTTGCCTGCACTGTTGTCTGGGAAACGAAAACTATCACCTTTCCCAAAACTATCCTCACTCTCCATGAGGGATTCACATGCGAGTCCCCGTAATGTAATATATGTCACTGTATGCAAAAGATTCAGGATAACTTATATTGGTGAAACTGGTCTCAGATTAGGTGACCGCTCGCAGAAACATCTGCATGATATCACTCAGCATGCTTCGAAACCAGTTCCTAATCATTTCAGTGGCGCCAACCACAGAAGGAGCCTAGCGCTTGAGAACCGCTACATTCAGGAATATGGGACGCTTGTACCACATGGTTTAAACTCGCAGTTAAGTTATACCTAAAGTTCCACTCCTTTCTCACTTGCTACACATATTTCAAAACTCCTTATGGCATTAGATTACAACTCCTCGACTCCAGCTGCAATCACCTATTCCACCTTCTCCCGGCTAGATTACCATTAAACCACTCTCTCTCCCTCTCCTTTCTGCGGTTCTCCCATCCCACCCCACGCCTCTTACGATCCACTTATCACACATTAGAAGTCTCTATTTATACATTCTCAACACTCCACCAAGCGCGTTTCTGTGCATAGCCTTTTACAAGTCACAGCTTTTTTTTAAAATTCTATTTTTTCCATTCCTACTTTTTACATAGCATTCATGTGAATTAATAGTTTATCTTCTTTCTCTATTTCTTCGTCCAGTATGTTTGTTTTTTTTTTTTTTTTGTATATTCACACCGAAACGTCACAACTGTGTTGCTCGTTAATTAATAAAGCTGTTCCTACCTTTTCCCTAGTTTATACATTAAGTTGAATCCAATGAAGGAAGGAAATTTTATTTCTCAACACTTCAGCTCAAACTATCAAAGTTAGAACAGGCCATAAATATGTCACACTTTCATAACGCCAACATCTTAATGCTGTACAGCACACAAACAACTCCTCCACTTTCGAAACACGAGACTTACTTCACGCCACAAAGTTAGCGTCCTTACACCCGCCGACCACTTGTCCAAGAAATGCGCGGGCCATGAAACGCCCACAGACTTCGCCTAGACCAGGTCTGGCAACAGAGTTGCTGTACAAGCTCGTGAGTGACGGAATGATTAAGTTTAGGGGGAAAAAGTGATCTGGGGAGCACAAGTCTGACAGACATGGCTTCGATGAGGCAAGAACAGAAAGAGTTCAGAAATCATGCTTGAACCTCGCGATCTTTGTGTAAGACATGAAGCCCAGCATGAATGAAAGAATTACGTTTTAGTTTTAATTTGTAACAAACAATAAAGGCCACTTCTTTAACCCTTTGAAAACGTTCATCATCAATGCCATATCGACTGGATTGTGCAGTCTAGTTACTTATATATTTTTTATCAGATCAAATGATTTTTTTTTCCTCAATGCAACTTCTTGTGCCCGTTCAGACATTGCTTCTAGTCTTCAGTTCATTTCAAGTGCCATGCCGCGTGGCGCAGGCGATCATTTCTCTCCACAATTCCCTGTCTTTAGACTTGATTATGAGATCCGCCGGTGACTTTCTTCCTAGCCACACTGACAGCCCATCCATTAACTTCTCTCTCTCTCTTCTTCTTCTTCTTCTTCTGTCTCTTCTTCTCTCAGTATTTCCAGTTACCACAATGTGTTCAAATTTTCCTCTTCTCAGAAAATGTCCTACAAATCTCGCTTGTCTGTCTCTGATCTTTGCTGCAATTTGCCTTTTAACACCAACCTCTTCTTCGTTGGTTTTCTTAGCTGTCCATGGTATCTTCAACATCCTTCTTATGAACCACATTTCCATGGACTCCATTTCTCGATGTACTCTCCTATTCATAAACCATGCTTCACATCCATAAAACAAAATTGGCTCAATGTAACATTTAAGTACTCGGAATCTTGTTTCCATTGCTATGGATCTGTTGCACAAGATGTTTCTCGTTGTCTGGAATGCTGACTTGGCCTGAGCACGTCTCCTTTTTATTTCGTTGTGACATTTCCCATCAGCTGTTATAATTGTTCCTAAGTACTTGAATCTTTCAACTTGTTTCAGTTCTGTGCCATCGATGGTAACGCTACACTTTGGTGGTATTCTTTTCTTTGAGACGACCATCACTTCAGTCGTCTTTTTGTTTAGGCGGAGTCTTCAGTTTCTCTTAAATCCTGCTCACCAAGTTGTCCAAGTTCTCATGCCTCATCCAAACAAAACATTTTTTTCATCATGATTCTTATCTGTTTTTTTTCCAGCTTCTCTGAGAACTTCATCTTCTCCCGCCCGCCCCCTTTTTCCACCGCCAAATTCTGACTATAAATCTTACATCTTTCTCCAAAATCAAATCTTTCTTAAATAAATTTTGCATCGTTTGCATTCACCAATCTGTAGAAACGATAAACTAATTTTGACTGGAACTTCACTCAGTTCTACAGAACGTTTTGTGAGCAGGGAAGTTAAATTTGTGTGACTGAGTATGACAGGAAAGTTAGATTTATGTGACTAAGTATGACAGGAAAGTTATATTTGTGTGACTAAATATAACTAAAAAATTAGATTTATGTGACTAAATATGACTGGAAAATTAGATTTGTGTGACTAAATATGACAGGAAAGGTAGATTTGTGTGACGTTGTGTGACTAAATATTACAGGAAAGTTAGATTTGTGTGACTAAATATGACAGAAAAGTTAAAATTGTGTGACTAAGTATGACAGTAAAGTGATATTTATGTGACTAAGTATGACAGGAAAGTTATATTTGTGTGAATAAATATGACCCAAAAATTAGATTTATGTGACTAAATATGACTGGAAAATTAGATTTGTGTGACTAAATATGACAGGAAAGGTAGATTTGTGTGACGTTGTGTGACTAAATATGACAGGAAAGTTATATTTGTGTGACTAAATATGACAGGAAAGGTAGATTTGTGTGACTAAATATGACTGGAAAATTAGATTTGTGTGACTAAATACAGCAGCAAAGTTAGATTTGTGTGACTAAATATAGCAGGAAAGTTAGATTTATGTGACTAAATTTAGCAGGAAAGTTAGATTCGTGTGACTAAATACAAGTACTACCAGATTTTCTTTTATACATTTATTTAACGTTTTTTGTCGCGTACAGCCACGAGTTTCACAAATACATCAAGTTTGAAGGCAGAAAATGGCTGCAATCTCGCAGATTTAAGTAGTTTAGTTCAGCCTTTTTTTTTTTGACACCTCTCGACAAATCGACAAAATATAAAGCGCTCTATGTATTTATTTGTTATGTATGTACAGAAGAAAAGAGAAGCACGTGTGCGACACATGTACAGTATTGTGTAAGGTAGTTAGTTAACTTTGACCGCTCACCTTGAAATGCAGCAAAAATGAAATTGGTCCTAAATTTTTCCACCTTACGTGTCAATTTTTATCTGGAATCAGAGACTATTTGAGTTGCCGGGACGGATGTTTCAACTTTTGGCAAGAAGATTACAACTTAGAATCTTAGACGCTAGTTCTTGTCATCTCAAGTTTCACCACTGTGTTGTTGGGGCTTTCATAGCTGTTCTAACTGCCGAAGCGAACGGCAGACAAAAGCGGGTGAGGAATAAAACTTGCCAATATTCTGTGCCAGCGGTGTGTCATTGCGGGGATATCTAGGTACATGGAAAGTTATCAGATATTTTGTCGAAGGCTGATCGCGTGAAACGGCGAGAAGGGTATGGGAATTTTAGTCCCACAAACAGTGGAGACACGCGAACATAAATCTTATACAAGTGTATGTTTATGTTGTCAGACTGTACATTAGACAAAGAATTTATGAAACTTCAAAATGTCACGCACTTTACACGCCCAACTACAGCAAGAATCCACGGGCAACTTTTGCTGTCAGTTGTAATTTACGCCAGTTCGTGTTTTGGTTATAAAATTTGATCAGTTCTCCTCGAAGTCTTCGGCGTGTGTTTCTGGCTTGTTTTAATTCTCCCTTACATGAACCATCCGAGGCTTCACAGAGTGGGACAGTCTGTAGTAGTCTGCAGAGTGAGATAGTCTACAGAGTGGAGTTGCCTACAGAGGGGATCGTCTACAGAGTGGAGTAGTCTAGAGAGTGGGGTAGTCTACAGAGTGTGGTAGTCTAAGAGTGGAGTAGTCTACAGAATGTGGTAGTCTAAGAGTGGAGTAGTCTACAGAATGTGGTAGTCTAAGAGTATAGTAGTCTACAGAATGTGGTAGTCTAAGAGTGGAGTAGTCTACAGAATGTGGTAGTCTAAGAGTGGAGTAGTCTACAGAATGTGGTAGTCTAAGAGTGGAGTAGTCTACAGATGTGGTAGTCTAAGAGTGGAGTAGTCTACAGAAGTGGTAGTCTAAGAGTGGAGTAGTCTACAGAATGTGGTAGTCTAAGAGTGGAGTAGTCTACAGAATGTGGTAGTCTAAGAGTGGAGTAGTCTACAGAATGTGGTAGTCTAAGAGTGGAGTAGTCTACAGAATGTGGTAGTCTAAGAGTGGAGTAGTCTACAGAATGTGGTAGTCTAAGAGTAGAGTAATCTACATAGTGGGGTAGTCTACAGAGTGGGGAAATCTACAGAGCGCAAAGTGGGGTGGTTTACAGAGTAAAGTAGTCTACAGAGTGGGGTAGTCTACAGAGTGCAGTAGTCTACAGAGTGGAATAGCCTACGGAATAAAGTATTCTACAGAGTGGGGTAGTCTACAGAGTGGGGTAGTCTACAGAGTGGGGTAGTCTCCAGAGTGGGTAGTCTACAGAGTGGGGTAGTCTCCAGAGTGGGGTAGTCTACAGAGTGGGTAGTCTACAGAGTGGGTAGTCTACAGAGTGGGGTAGTCTACAGAGTGGGTAGTCTACAGAGTGGGGTAGTCTACAGAGTGGGTAGTCTACAGAGTGGGTAGTCTACAGAGTGGGGTAGTCTACAGAGTGGGGTAGTCTACAGAGTGGGTAGTCTACAGAGTGGGGTAGTCTACAGAGTGGGGTATTCTACAGAGTGGGTAGTCTACAGAGTGGGTAGTCTACAGAGTGGGGTAGTCTACAGAGTGGGGTATTCTACAGAGTGGGTAGTCTACAGAGTGGGGTAGTCTACAGAGTGGGGTATTCTACAGAGTGGGTAGTCTACAGAGTGGGGTAGTCTACAGAGTGGGGTATTCTACAGAGTGGGTAGTCTACAGAGTGGGTAGTCTACAGAGTGGGGTAGTCTACAGAGTGGGGTATTCTACAGAGTGGGTAGTCTACAGAGTGGGGTAGTCTTCTGATTTTCTTTTAAAAACAGATAATACAAAGATAGGCAAGCGAACCGAAGACAGAAACAGTAAATAGACGGACATTTGAACCAAAGACAGAAAAGTGGACTGAATACATACAAACTGGGGTGCACACTAAGTAAGACACCGCTCTTAGATGTGATCAAACAAGGAAAACAAACTCCCTGTCTAGTCTCAGATTTCCCGCCAGTGCAGTTCTTCATCACGCCCACATCTCGTGAACAAAACAGTCCGGTCAGTGATTGACATGTTATATAAGACATGTTATTATGAGACCAGTCTGAAATTATTTTAAGAAATAGGAAAATTCTTATTTTCGAAACATGAGAAGTACGAAAAAAGCCGGCACGCGACTGGTCATGATGCGACTTCCGCTCATTCTGCGCATGTGATATCACGTGATCTCTGACTCGAGCAGAAGATTCAACGACTGAAGAGAGAACTTGGGAGAGAGCTGGGCTTAGACCAGTTGCCATTATTTCCAGGCTCTATGTCTGCTTTATGTCTAGGGAAGACCGTCTTGGAAGGGTCTACATAATGGGAGAAAGAAAGAGAGGAAGACCAAGGCGAAGATGGCTGCAAGACATCGTTGATGATCTGCAAATGGATGCATAAGCAGCAGGCCATCTTGCTCACAACCGAGAGGCCTACAGGAGTGCTGTTAGGGAGGCAAAGTTCCGCAAGGGATATGCAAATGAATGAATGTCTGCGTGGCCAGTCTCCACTAGAAGACACTGCCCGTAGAATGTAGCTTGCAGTTCCTGCCCTGGGTGGTTTGTTTTGAGAAAGAGATCACCGTGTTTTGGTATGAGGAGAAGGTAACTATGTTTAAAGGAGGACATAACTCATGGAGATAACCATGTTTATGGTGGGATTATTAAACATATGCTTTAGGAACTGTTAGGGGGTGTCATATGGGAATGATGCAGATTTATGGACAGTTAGTCTCCTGTGTTATATCGAGAGTTTCTGTCTAAACTGGGGGGGGGGGGGGGGGTCTGTGTGGAAGTACAATAACCTGATGCTCTAGTAACGATCAGTTGTATTTCATAATTTTGCTTTATTAGTTATTATTTTTGTCGTGGAGCGCATGGGAGAATGAGTGTGCTTTGGGCTATGACACAGGTAGGAACAAAAGGTTACACACCTGAGGTACCCTGGTTAGGGTCAGGTACCGGACGCGACAACAGGTCAAAATCTTCAGCTTGGAGAAGTCACAGTCGGACCTTGTCCTCCTAGCCGTCCTGTCTACAAAGCCCCGCAGCCAAACCACTCATCGGCATCACGACAACGACAACCGCTTGTTCTGTAGCACATCATCATCATCATCATCATCTCTCCCTGGTTCTCAATCTCTCCGCCGGCTCCCAGACCATCACACTAAGTAGGTTTATGTGACTAGTATAATGCACAACCACTGATACCAGCGGTTCTCAGTCTCTCTCCCGGCCCCATGCACCATCTTCACCATAACTCAGAATGTCATTTCCCCCCTTTCTCTCCCCCTTCTTCCTGTCATATGTCATAATGTCATTTTCTCTCTCCCTCTCCCCTTTTTCATATGTCAGAATGTAATTTCCTTTCTCTCCACCTTCCCTTGTCACCATATATTGGAATGTCATTTCCTCCCTCTCCTCCTCCCCTTGTCATATGTCAGAATGCCATTTCCTCTCTCTCTCTCCTTCCTCCTGTCATATGTCATGTCATTTCCTCTTCCCCCCTCCACTTTGTCATATGTCAGAATGCCATTTTATCTTTCTCTCCTCCTCTTGTCACCATATATCAGATTGTAATTTCCTCCATCCGCCTCCATTTTCCAGAACTGACTGAAGAAAAAAAACAACAACTGCCTTACAAATAAAATGAATATTCCAACATCCTGAGCCTGCTAGTCTGTGCTCCCAGTTCCTTCTCTTAAACCCTAATATCCCCACCCCCTTTCCCCCTCGTGTGTGTGTGGGTGGAGGCAGGGATTCCCCACTGGCTGAGAATTCCTGCTTTAGACCGTATGTCTGAACCCGTGGACTCTGTCAGAATCTCTCGCTTGGTAAAAACAATTCTCCCCGCCCCATGTTAATGTGTAGGTCAAACATGTCATGTGTGTGTAGGGGATGTTCAACTAGGTTTAAAACTTCACGCTTTTCCTCGTCTGATAATTATAATGTAAAACACTTAACATGATAACAACTTGGGTGGGGGGTCGGGGTCTCACAGAAAGACGACATGACAGTGAGTCATCTTGGCAGGGCGCTCCCTGGTTGATTGTCACCCTTCCGTGACAGAGCGGGTGACCAACACAGATGGGCCAGTCTTTCGTCTGCTTGTCTCCCTTCCTTTGTTCACTGCTCCCTGCAGACTGCGTGCATGCTTGTTTGCATTTGATTATGTATTTACCTGCAATCTGCATATTTATATGTCAAGATCCTGGAGAAAGTTCAGACTAAACACAACACTAAGCTACCTTTTATGCTACCCTGGTGGGTAGAGGAGTGGCTGTTGTGAAAGTGCATTGCATACATACCTACATACATACATACATACAAATATACAAACATACATACATAGCTAGTATTCATAAAAAGTTGTATGTAGGCAGACAATCTTAGAGAAAGAAGAGAAATAAAAACAGGATCGGATAATATTTCAAATAAAAATGTGTAAGTGTGCGCGCGTACGTGCGTGCGTGTGTGTGTGTGTGTGTGTGTGTGGTGTGTGTGTGTGTGTGTGTGTGTGTGTGTGTGTAGCACGAACCTTTTTGCTAAATTTTGGGGCTCAAAATGAGGTTGCGTGTATTACATAAAAGAGAAGTTAGGGATAGGAACGGTTTGTTTGTTTGTTTGTTTGTTCGTTTGTGTGAAATGAAAATTTAACGGAGAACACTTAGTCCGGTATTTTTCTCATGGGATATTTTTTAATGACAAGAAACTTTTTTTTTCCATTGAGTTTATTTTTATTTTGACATTTTGCATCGTAGTTTTAAAAAATAAATTTGACACCATATTTGAAGTGGGTTTTTTTCTTAGTATAACCTGTTAATTCCAGGGCTGTATGTGTCATTTGCTGGCATCTTTATTCCAAGATAACTAAATTTACCAACACGTAGACCGCAGTAAATACAGATGGATATAGCAACTACAGGGGGAAGACAGGGCATTTACCTTACCGCCACCTTCTCTTCTTCTCTGGCGGCCTATAAGTGTTTTTCCCCTTTGGGTCTTGTCCTATTCACCAGTTTCATATCATATCCCTGCTTCCCTGCCCCTCCCCACCACCATCACCACCACCCACCCCCCTGGACACCTGCTTCTCCAGCGGCTTACAGGTGTATATTGCCCTTACCCTTTTTCTCCCCCCCCCCCCAAAACTGTTTCTCTCTCATTCTCCGCCCATTGGCTTCATCTGCTTTCCTCTGCTCCTCCCCCCCCCCCCCCCGTGGTCTCTATGCCTCGTCTATAGGACACGCATTCTTGTGTTTCCTACTTTCTGGAGGATGCCACTAAGATAAGTTTCTTGTTTATTTATATGTTTTGTCTTGTTTGTGTATGTAATCTTCGAAAAAACCTCATGCCGAAATATTGGATGTTGTATGTTTTTCATTTATACATTCTCATCTTACTCTCATACTTTCTATTCGTTTTTTATCACTTACTCATTTCTTTTGCCGCCTTGTAAAACTGCACCATCACCTCTATCTATCTTTATTATTTGAACCAGTATCACTGCAGTCACCATTCCTTTTATTGCAATAGTCAACATCAGCCAATTTATGGTAGCATTAGTCATGAGTGAATCTACCCCAGACTCACAGTGATGTGACTTACAAGCCATCAACATTTCATATTTCTGCCACAGTGGGTAGAAGTAGCCATTATGTTTCTGAACTTTTTAGATTTTCATTTCATAGTTAGAAAATGTTTGTAAATTATTACATATCTAAATCCGGCTTAACTCTAAGATCAGCCAGGGCTTATAACAGTTTCTTTCAACTAACTCTAAGATTAGCCAGGGCTTATAACAGTTTCTTTTTACTAACTCTAAGATCAGCCAGGGCTTATAACAGTTTCTTTTTACTAACTCTAAGATCAGCCAGGGCTTATAACAGTTTCTTTTTGCTAACTCTAAGATCAGCCATGGCTTATAACAGTTTCTTTTTACTAACTCTAAGATCAGCCATGGCTTATAACAGTTTCCATCTACTAATTCTAAGATCAGCCATGGCTTATAACAGTTTCTTTTTACTAACTCTAAGATCAGCCAGGGCTTATAACAGTTTCTTTTTACTAACTCTAAGATCAGCCAGGGCTTATAACAGTTTCTTTTTACTAACTCTAAGATCAGCCAGGGCTTATAACAGTTTCTTTTTACTAACTCTAAGATCAGCCATGGCTTATAACAGTTTCCATCTACTAACTCTAAGATCAGCCATGGCTTATAACAGTTTCCATCTACTAATTCTAAGATCAGCCAGGGCTTATAACAGTTTCTTTTTACTAACTCTAAGATCAGCCAGGGCTTATAACAGTTTCCTTCTACTAACTCTAAGATCAGGCAGAATGTCTCAGTCAGCTCTTGTTTGTAGTTCTGGTAAATCTGCCGTTCCCCCAGTAGCCATCTTTGTTTCCTTCTGTTTTAGATCAGGGGAATATTTCTACCACACATTTAGGCCACATTCTCATGTAACTTATTTATCCTAAGAAATGACTGAAGGATGGAGCAACACTAATCCTATCATAGGATGCAGCAACACTAATCCTATCATAGGATGCAGCAACACTAATCCTATCATAGGATGCAGCAACACTAATCCTATCATAGGATGCAGCAACACTAATCCTATCATAGGATGCAGCAACACTAATCCTATCATAGGATGCAGCAGCACTAATCCTATCATAGGATGCAGCAGCACTAATCCTATCATAGGATGCAGCAGCACTAATCCTATCATAGGATGCAGCAGCACTAATCCTATCATAGGATGCAGCAGCACTAATCCTATCATAGGATGCAGCAACACTAATCCTATCATAGGATGCAGCAACACTAATCCTATCATAGGATGTAGCAACACTAATCCTGCCATGCTTCATCCTGAACTTGCAGGTCAGTATATCGCTGCCTGGTTTGCGTCCTAGCTACAATGGTTGAGGACGAGTTATTGTCTTTGCACTTTTCTTATTATGCCAGGCATATGATGCTGTTTTGGTTTTGTGGCATTAGACTACATCACATGTATAATGGTTCCCTAGAATTATATGTACAGACTTTGAAAGTATGTTCCTCACACCTCACATACAACAAGCATTTGTTCTTTTCACACCTGATGTGTGTACGTGTATTCTTTGCTGACACGCAGAACCGAGTAAAGATAAACTAAATGGTATATCTCACATCATTAATCACTATCTCCATCTATTTTTAACACTTCCTCAATGACTGCCACATACTGATGGAGATATAAGTATTCCATCCACATGGTGGAGTACCTACAGGTGGAGTACCTACAGGTCGAGCAGTTTTGTTTAGCTCTTCCCTACAACCCCAGACAGCAGATAGAAATGTGAAAAAAAATATAACCAAAATATATAAAAAGAGAAACTGCTTTATTTTGCTGTTCATAACATCTTTTTTTTTCCTTTTAATTTGCACCGCACCGAAAAAACCACAACTGACATTTCTTTAGACTATCACAGGTATATCGCTCATTATAAATAAAAAACTTGTCTTCAAACATTTTCAAAGAAAAACTTTCAATACAAACAAATCACTGTGCTATTATTTATAATGAGATCTGTGTATGAGAATTCAGTTTTCCGAACAATATCAACAAACAACATTTATCAACAACACATAATGTGGAGTGGGTTTAAATGTTAGTGATGGACAAAACTGACAGTTACAAATTGACTGTCTCATTCAGTTTCAACACAACTTTTTAAAAAATCTGACATGCAGGAATGTAAAATACTTCTAGTCCATACAATCCACAAATTTAATAAAGACATATTTAAATGTTGTGGTGTTAAAAACGATGGAGAAGAAAACTTACAACAACAAAAAAATGAAAACTATGTAAAAATTGCTTCCTGAAATACTATGGAACAAACAAAGAAAACAAGAGATGGTGGAGTATGTACAGTTTAGTAAATAAATCATTGAAATATCAAAACACTGAGAAGACATTAAAAAAAGACACATAAATGATGCACTGATGCCTGACAGAAAGTCCAGCATGAACCAGAAATAAATTTTTTTAGCCACAAAAACGCCAAATAATACATAATGTCTGCAGATGTAAGAAAATGTTTACACGTTAGAAAAGACTGACAAAAAAAAATGCTGTCCATGCTATAAACTTTTTCACAACTACTTCCTTTATATCAATGTCTTTATCAAGTTGTTTCCTCCTCTACCGACTGCTCATCTCTTCTGCTCTGGCACTCTCTGTCTCATTTATTAGCATGGTTACCTTTACTTTCAAGAGAGAAATCTTGGAAAACTCAAGTATTATGTTAACATCTGTAGCTCAGTGTTTAACAAACCTTGACCTTCTTTAGCAAGAAATCAAGAAATCTGTTCCTACAGAAGAAGAAAATGCTGGAAAAAGATCAGAAAATAAACGAAACATTACTTGGCCTTGACAGGAAACTATAAAATATATGTGAAATTTTAATGAGTGTTAATAACAGCAAAATTTCAGATAAAAGAAGTTAAAATACAAATATGATTGATGCACTTCGTGTTCACTTGCTCAGACACCAGAGCCAGCCCCTCTTACTTATAACACAGTCTGTCTCTGGTTCTTGGTACCGCCATACACCAGCTTGTCCATGTTCCTTGCCTAAGTAGGTCATGCTTTCTACATTTCTTAGTCTGATGTACTGAAAGCATGAAAACTCATCAACAAACTTGTGGTTATGTGACTTATACAAGAATGTTTTAAAATGAAAATATGAAAATCCTTAAAAAGTACAAAACTGAAAACATGTCTTCGTTGCATTTAGATATTCAGTACTCATGAGAACACGAATCGAATGTATTCAAAGGGCTATAACAATGAAATATAACTCTGACAAACTAATTTTAAAACATTCGTACCCTTACACAGCAGTAACGTGGGTTCTGTTTCATTTTTATATGACAGGCATGCTGATTCACATCTCACAAATAGTACCTATTATAAGACAACACCCCCTCCTCTAAAAGCTGTAATGTGGCCAGATAAGGCATATGATACAGATTCCATATCATTACTCTCTCTCTCTTTCTCTCTCTCTCTCTGTAACTATAACTTCATAGTAAAAAAAGTCCCTAAACACATTTTCAAATTATTATACTCAAACACATTCACAGAAAAAAACTCCCAGAAGCCACAAACTGTACAAACCAAGACAAGATGATAACAAACAATTTCTACTCATTTTCTGCATGTTTATCACAGCAAAACTCTGATGAAATTTCTAGTCACAGCTTTCAAGCAATATACTCAAGTTTAAATTTTAAGTGGATACATAACCATAAATCCATATTTTCACTATCTCGCACATTTTCATAAATCCATATTTTTCAGGAAAGTTCCGACCTGCAAAAGGTAGCTTCATCAGTAAATGAAAATGGCGTCAAAAGACCTGATAAAATTAATTGCATCATTTCTTTCAGACAGACAACAGACAGTATTCTTCAACAATTCTCTATCAAATTCTGCTATAGTTGACACTGGTGTCCCACAAGGTTCTATTCTTGGCCGGCTACTCTTTGTTATCTATATCAATGATCCTCCACTTCATCTTAAACACTCTTCTTGTGACCTGTTTGGTGATGATTGCACAGTCTACATCAGTGACTAGGACTGTATTAACCTAGAATCAACTCTTCAGGTTGAGTTAAACAATCTAATTAGATAGAGCAACAACATAGATACTGATAAAACAAAATCGACGCTCATAACAACAAGGCAGAAACTACAAAACAGAACAAAAACAACACTTTGGCTCTGTACTGAAACATCATAGATAGAAAACATTAACGAGCACAAAACTGACCAACATCTGACCTGGAAATCTCTTGTGCATAGTCTAATACAGATGGGTCTGCGTGCCCAAAACCCTTTTGAAATAAAGATCAATCAATCAATCAATCAATCTCTACCATTCTGGCAGAGAAGACTTGCTGGACTGTAGTGCACTGAAAAATCTTAAGAAGAATTTGAGACCACTAAACTTCTCCATCGCTGACTCCATACAAAGATATGAAGCAGATGAAAAAAAACTTGTACACTGCACTATCTGACACAAGAGAAAAAAATGTGTACATTAGACTATCTGACACAAGAGAAAAAAATGTGTACATTAGACTATCTGACACAAGAGAAAAAAATGTGTACATTAGACTATCTGACACAAGAGAAAAAAAAAAGTACATTAGACTATCTGACACAAGAGAAAAAATATGTACATTAGACTATCTGACACAAAAGAAAAAAATGTGTACATTAGACTATCTGACACAAGAGAAAAAACTTGTACATTAGACTATCTGACACAAGAGAAAAAACTTGTACATTCCACTATCTGATGCAAGAGAAAAAAAATTGTACATTCAACTATCTGGCACAAGAGAAAAAACTTGTACATTAAACTATCTGACACAAGAGAAAAAAATAGTACATTCCACTATGTGATACAAGAGAAAAAAACTTGTACATTCCATTATATGACACAAGAGAAAAAACTTGTAAATCTAGTAGGGACTGGAAAAGTCCGTGTCAAACAGAAAAGACTCCTCATCAAAAACTTAATAAAATTTTTTGGGTTATCCACTCTTAACTCACATACAAAAATAACATTCTTTCATTTTTCATTCTTCCAGCCTCTTTTTGTCTGACTACTCTCACTCATGCATGCATACACATATATTATATGTCATATATTAACACAACAGTGCTGAAATACACACTCTCTAACATTTCGTGTTATATATTAACATAACATGGAGTGGAGAAACTACTTGTGGCCATGGCTGACACAGCTGAATAAGTTGAGGCCACGCCAGCCGCAGCTCCGATGATTATGATTTCGAAACAGGCAATTTTCTCATGTAGTGGGACAGTGCTGACAGATTAAAAATAAATCCATGTTAGTAAATACTGATTTTCAAGCTTTGCGGTAAATTAAAATTTACAACATTAATTATATGAACAAGTCCAGAATATACTACATCTGTGGTGATTTTAGTCGCTGGGATGATGTTCAGTGCCAGACATGGAAATCTAAAAATAGACTCAACTGTGAAACTGCTATAAATGAGGGCTAATTAACTGAGAAAGGAACTCTCATGTCCACAAAGCTGATAACACTACTTCTTCCTAGAACTTCACTAAATGAAGAGAGTACACAGGACATAGGATTCATCACAAAGTAATAGTTACCTGCCCTTCACCGATTTCTTATCAAAGAATAATGTGCCCTTAAAGAGAGGCCAATTTTATCTATATATTTTACTAAGCACTCCTATTTTTTTCATGTCTTTCTTTCCTTTTTCTTGATCTTGTCTGAAGCTGTAACATAACAACAATTATACTGTTGCTACACCTATAACAACAATTATACTGTTGCTATATCTATAACAACTATTATACTGTTGCTACACCTTTGACAACAATTATACTGTTGCTACACCTATAACAACAATTATACTGTTGCTACACCTATAACAACAATTATACTGTTGCTACACCTATAGCAACAATTATACTGTTGCTATGCCTATAACAACAGAAAAAAAAAATGGATGAAGTTTGATAAGAGGAAAGCAAACTTGATTGTCTGCCTTTCTGAAAGGGTGAGAGGTTTCAGTGTGTAAAACACCATCGGGTAGGCTGTAAAATAAATGAAATTGATAAATACTTGTTGTCATCAGCTTGTGTAGCAGTGATGGTCAGGGAATTAAATTATTCTGCCCATGCTATCTACAGATACCAAATGAGAATCAGAATCTGACAAAGTTTATGGCAGTATCCTCAGTTCATCATCATCTTGTGTAATCTTACAAGTAGAGGTTTGCTGTGGTGACCATCAAGCTTTCTCCAACTCTCATTCAGTCCACTTGTACTGACATTCACTGAGACATGCACACTTGTACTGACATTCACTGAGACATGCACAACTGTACTGACATTCACTGAGACATGCACAACTGTACTGACATTCACTGAGACATGCACAACTGTACTGACATTCACTGAGACATGCACAACTGTACTGACATTCATTGAGACATGCACACTTGTACTGACATTCACTGAGACATGCACATTTGTATTGACATTCACTGAGACATGCACACTTGTGCTGTCTGTCTCTTGTTCATCTCTAGGTACTGCCCACTAAACTGAATCACTGATTATTCTGTTGTTCTCCTGTTGTATTTATTCTTTTACTCTCTGGTAATCTTTAATTTTTCTTCTTCTCTGTTCTTGAAACATATCAAGATAACTTTAAGGTGCCAAGAAAAGCAAGGACATCAAGGATGCCAGACACAAGAAAACAAAACAATTGTTGAAAATCGTCTGCCACCAAACAGAGACAAAAATTTTTTCTTGATGGATTACTTACACACTTGGCCACTCTCCCTGCATTGAGCACAGTTTCAGGTAGAAAATTGGTGGGAATATGTAAGCAAGCAGAGTCGTTGTCGAACCTCCAATCAATGACAAGATTGCACCAAAATTAGGAATGCTCTCAGCCACAAATAGAACTGTAGCAACCATGACGGTTCGGAAGATCACACGTTTGAAGCTGAAATCTGAAAATAAAGTTTGTAAACAATGTTTTGTGTACAAGTTTGTTTATAACAAGTTTGCTTACAACAAGTTTATGTACAACAGGTCTGAATACAACAATTTTGTGTACAAGTTTGTAAATGTGTTTTAATACATATGGACAACAAGTTTGTAAATGTGTTTTAATACATGTGGACAACAAGTTTGTAAATGTGTTTTAATACATGTGGACAACAAGTTTGTAAATGTGTTTTAATACATGTGGGCAACAAGTTTGTAAATGTGTTTTAATACATGTGGACAACAAGTTTGTAAATGTGTTTTAATACATGTGGACAACAAGTTTGTAAATGTGTTTTAATACATGTGGACAACAAGTTTGTAAATGGGTTTTAATACATGTGGACAACAAGTTTGTAAATGTGTTTGAATACATGTGGACAACAAGTTTGTAAATGTGTTTTAATACATGTGGACAATCAGTTTGTAAATGTGTTTTAATACATGTGGACAACAAGTTTGTAAATGTGTTTTAATACATGTGGACAACAAGTTTGCAAATGTGTTTTAATACATGTGGACAACAGGTTTGTGTGAAACAATTTTGTATGCAAGTTTGTAAATGTGTTTTAACTCATATGAACAACAAGTTTGTAAATGTGTTTTAACTCATATGAACAACAAGTTTGTAAATGTGTTTTAACACATATGGACAACAAGTTTGTAAATGTGTTTTAACACATATGGACAACAAGTTTGTAAATGTGTTTTAACACATATGGACAATGGAACAAATTGGTGACTGTCACAGCACAATTCACCATCTTTGGACTCAATTCACCATCCCTAGACATAGTACATTACCCCAAGACAGTTCATTATCCATAGACACAGTTCATCATCCTCAGAAAGTTCACTATCCCTAGACATAGTTCACTATCCCTAAATATAGTTAACCATGCCTAAACATAGTTCATTATCCCTAGATATAGTTATCCCCGACTCAGCTCACCATTCCTGGACACAGTTTCACCATCTCTCCCTAGTTCACCACCTCTGGGAATATTTCATCATCCCTTGACAAATTTCACCATCCCTGGACATAGTTCACCATCCCTGGACATAATTCACCATCCCTAGCTCTGTTCACTATATCTTGACACAGTTCACCATCCCTGGACACAGTTCACCATCCCTGGACATAGTTCACCATCCCTAGCTCTGTTCACTATATCTTGACACAGTTCACCATCCCTGGACACAGTTCACCATCCCTGGACATAATTCACCATCCCTAGCTCTGTTCACTATATCTTGACACAGTTCACCATCCCTGGACACAGTTCACCATCCCTGGACATAATTCATCATCCCTAGCTCAGTTCACTATCCCTGGACATAGTTCACCATCCCTGGACATAATTCACCATCCCTAGCTCAGTTCACTATCCCTGGACATAGTTCACCATCCCTGGACATAATTCATCATCCCTAGCTCAGTTCACTATCCCTGGACAAAATTCACCATCCACACCTCAGTTCACCATCCCTGGGCTAGGACAAAGTCCCTTATTCATGGAAATGAACTGCATGCAAACTATTTTTTCTTTGTTTACTGACAATTGTGTGTGCTGTGCAATCTTCCATACATCACCCTACAGGCAGATAAACTCCATTTTCAAAGGATATTTTCCCTATCACTAGCACATAGCCACAACTTCTCAGCTTGAGAAGACAAGTCACACTTGACTAGATTGTCCCACTACTGTGTTTTTATTGTTACAGCTCATGCACTTGTCTCAGATCTTTAGTATATTCTATAGTATCTGTAATTATTTTAAATTAAAAGGAGGACATCTATCGCTCTTAAAGAAATAAAACAAAGAAGCTGTGGAGAGGAACAGACAGAATTACAAAAATAAGATTTATAAAGGCATGCATCTTTCCCATCGCAACATATGCCTGTGAGACCTGGACATTTAACAAAACAGCTGAGAAAGACATAAATGCCTTTGAATGTAAATGCTACAGAAGAGTCCAAAAAATATCATAGACACAAAAAATAACAAATATATCCATACTACAAGAACTTAATATTGAAGAAGATAAAAGGGATGGTGACTGCAGTAAAACTGGTTCAAATAATAAGTTAGATAGAGGTGCATGGTGTCGTTTTACAAGGTGGCAGAAGGAGTGAGTCAAGTGAGAAAAAAACAAATAGAAAGTACGAGAGTGTATAAATGAAAAACATACAACATCCCATATTTCGGTGTGAGCCTTTTTCAAGGATTACATACACAAATGAGACAAAAAACTAAACAAGAAAACTTATCTTAATGTGACATCCTCCAAAAGTAGGGAACCACAGAAATGTGTGTCCACTAGATGAGGCATAGAGACTATGCAGGGCCTCACAAAGGATAAACCGATAGAGCCAATCGTAAAGAAGAGGCGGAGAGAGGGAGGGAAACAAGTGGGGGAAGGGCAATAGAAACAGCTGCTAGAGGAGAAGGTACCAGGGGGTGAGAGGGGGAAAGGGGAAGTGGAGAGATAATGAATAAAGAACATAAAGACCTGCAGTGAGAAAATATGAAACTGGTGAATAGGACAAGACCCTATCAAAAAAAGGGGGTGAAAAACTACAGAAGTTAAAGGAAGCTGAAGACATTGTTAATTACAGCTGGGTGGAGACAGCCAGCCTGGAAAATAAGCCGCTGTTCTAGGACCCTCCAAGATCGTACATCAGCAGAACAAGAGCGGATCACACTAACAGAAATTCCCATTTTCCCTTGTGGTTGCTAAGGAAAAAATGTTTAGCCACAGTTGTCCAGGCCCTCTTAGAAATATCGTTAAGATGTTGGCGAAAACAGTCTCCTAAGCGTAAACCGGTTTCACATATACTTCATACTGCAACATTTGCACATAATAGTATAAATAACATTGCGTGAAGTGCAGGTGAAACCCTCCTGAACTGATAACATGGACTTAGAGAAGGAGATCTGGCTAGCCTCGACAACAAACGGGCAAGTTTCACATTTTCTCACTGCAGGTGTTTATGTTCTTCATTATCTCTCTGCTTCCCCCCCCCCCCAACACCTTCTACTCTAGCGGCTGTTTCTATTGCCCTCCCCCCACCTGTTTCCCTCCCTCTCTCCGCCTCTTCTTTATGACCGGCTCTATCGGCTTATCCTTTGTGTGGCCCCGCGTGGTCTCTATACCTCTTCTAGTGGACACACATTTCTGTGGTTCCCTACTTTTGGATGATGTCACATTAAGATAAGTTTTCTCGTTTAGTTTTTTTGTCTTGTTTGTGTATGTAATTCTTGAAAAAAGGCTCACACCAAAATATGGGATGTTGTATGTTTTTCATTTATACATTCTCATCTCACTCTCATACCTTCTATTTGTTTTTTTCTCACTTGACTCACTCCCTCTGCCACCTTGTAAAACTGCACCACATACCTCTATCTTTAATATTGAAGAAGGCTGACTAGTAAAGAAGATTAAACAGAAAAACTTAAATATTTTGGACATATTAAACATCATGAGAGTTTACAGAAGACAGTCTTGAAAGGGTACATAATGGGAAAAGGAAAGAGAGGAAAGCCAAGGTGAAGATGGCTGCAATACATTGTTGATAATCTGAAAATGGATGCATCAGCAGCAGGGCATCTTGCTTACAACCGAGAGGCCTACAGGAGAGCTGTTAGGGAGGCAAAGTTCTATTGACAATAAGAAAATCTGGTCAGAAGACACCATTGCATTTCCCAGATTTTTTATCAGAACTCCACTTTATGACCACATGAAGATGATGTAACAAGAGCAATATAATCTATAATACTTTGGATGGCACTTGTATATGTTTGTATATGCTTATAAATGTTTTATGTCCTTTGTCCTCGATTCCATTTTATCCATGCAACTTTCATCTCTGTAACAGATTAATACAACAATTTTTATAATACAGATTTATATATCACGGTGTTTCTCTAAAGTTAATTAACATTAAATGATAGCTCTAATGTGTTAATTTTAAATGAACCAACGTTCCTCAGACTTACATCTCAAGACCATCACTTACTACTTGTAGGACTTGTCTTATCTTGTGCAGCTGTGAGCTGGTGTTCTTTGCAGCCAATGCTATGAAGGTGTTGAGGCACAACAATGTATTGGCTTGGAAGCGGGTTATGGCAGCTACTTTTTCAGTCCTGGAGTGCAGCTAAAAAGCAGAGGGTGTGCATTGCTTCTTTAGCAGACTCCATCACCATAGGGACTATGGCAATCCCTGCCCCGTTAGCCAGGCTATGCCTGTCACAGGGAGTACATGAGATGTTGTTAAGGATGTTGTCCTGAATATTGCTCCCATACACTATGTAACCACTGATGGCAACCGGCAGGTACATGAGAAGAACAACTGCAAACAGAGACAGGACATCAAACTATGACGTTTTTAGTCTGGCAGCCATTACAATATATTCTTCTTACATCTTCTTACATCCTTCCTGTGCTGCTAAATGTCAAATAGGGCTCACATGATAGATTGCCAAGATTTCCTGTTTTCGGCGAGCTTTCAACCTCATCAATATATGCTGAAATTAAAAAGATGTGTAGAAAAGCTCGGCTAACAAATGACTGTTAAGATACATAAGAACCAAATCATCCTAAACGATGAATGAGTCAGAAATGATACTCATCCCAAGGTCAACAAGCTGGTCAAGACCATATGACACTCCTGGCAGCACCCTGTAGTAATATCATAATATGGCTAAGGAAGCGATGATCAACATGTTGAACAAGGTGATGGAGGCTAAAACGATGTAATCTGATTTGATGCCACGAGCTGTAATTTTCACCAGAACATGGATACCAGATATTTCTAGTTTTCACCAACAAAGATGTAGTAACAACAAAAAAATCCTGAATGGCATCTCGCTGACTCACTTCTTAGAATTTTTTATATTCAAAGATTTATATATTAACATTCATGTATAGTGATTTATATTGTACTAAGTACATTATTTTTCAGTATTCTACAATCCCTGTGAGACCTGGACAATAATATAAATAGATGGAGTACAAACTTGAAGCAACAGGGATAGAGTCTGGCAGAAATTTGCAACACATAACTGGATGGCCAGAAAAACATGAATAAGAACCCGGAGGAGTGTTCTAGGTATAACACTGTCAAATTATAGGTATAACACTGTCAAATTATAGGTATAACACTGTCAAATTATAGGTATAACACTGTCAAATTATAAGAAGAAAAAAAATTATTTTGTAGAGAACCTGACAATCACTGAGACATATCATGAGAAGACAGAATGTAGGGAACCTGACAATCACTAGGACATGTCATTAGAGGATAAAATGTAGAGAACCTGACAATCACTGGAAAACTTGAGGAAAAAGAAAAACAGGGATACTGACAGAAAAATATCTGAATAGGTAAGCAGACTGAAAAAAAGACAAATCTGAATGAAACACCAATATGATGCAACATGAAGAAGCATGACAACCAATGCCTGAAGTCATAACACTGAAATAAGGAATGAACGAATTTAAATTTATGAAAAGTGATCTTCTGATGTGTAATTTCCACAAGGTTAATTTTATTTTCACGTAATTTACTATTATTTAATAATTTTATGTTTTATTTATGTTTTTATAATAATAAAAACATAAAGTATCCAATATGTTTCAGTTTTAAAACCAAATTTCATGTCAAGATCATAAGTGAAAACAGTATGCTACCCCATAAGTATGACATACCAAAGTAGGCAATAAAAATTGCACGTCCAAATTTTTCTGGATTTTTCATGTCTGCCTGAAAGGTAGGAAAGGCAGGGTGTCCTCCATATGCAAAACAAATTGTGCCAAAGGCCATAGAGAATTTCTTAAACTCTAACTTTTGGTAAACTGCTGGTTCTAACTTCTGACCGTCAGTGATAATGTTTGCCAGGATAATACAGCATGCCAAACTTGTTGCAAGAACTGCTCCTACTGCAATGGGCCTGTGGACCAATTCAACACTGATAATAAGTTTGTTTTTGGCAGAATAAAGGGTGATAATGTGAATTTGTATTAGTCAGAATCTCATGTTCAGAAGTTCTAACAAAATACAGGAAGAAGAAAAGCTGAACTTAAAAAAATATTTAGTTATGACAAGAAAAACATGAAAGTTCAATTGGTTTGATACATCTGGTCTGACCTGTATATTTAAAGAAATCTGGCAAAATGAGTTAGTTAAACAGATTGTCCAACCTGGCCCCAGGAAAATTACAATGGATGAAAAAATATGGCCACATATTGTGAAATACTTTAGGAAGCTTCAGTCTCAAACACCGAGTGAACAATTTCATACTTCTTTATAACAGTGGAATATAAATCATTTTGTTTGTTCAATATGTCCATGGCAGTCACCAGGCCTCCCAGAGGAACTTTAGAAGCTGGTGCTCAACTATTTCTCTCCTTCCCTCTTCCCCACCCTCCACCCACCAATCATAATGATTAGTCAGTATTCTTCCATTATGGGCCCCCCCCCCCCCAGATTTTCTCCAGACCCTTCTTTATGACACTGCTGTGCCCCACAGGAATGAACTGACTGTAACCCCCCCCCCCCCCCAACCTCTCAATGGTACTGGCAGTAAACCAAGGGAAGCAACCTTTCACAGCAAATACAGAGTGTGGGAAGCTAGGGAAGTTGATGCTTACAAACTGTTTACAAGGACACAGGACCACAAGACTTGAAGACAGTGGTGTGAGACTTGACATGTAGGATGTTAATCAAACACTGATGTACACATTAAGTATTGTTAAGCAAACACTGATGTTCACAGTAAGCATTACTGAACAATATCATGTACTAATGTGTACATGATGAAACTATGAGTATTTATAAATTTAACAAGTTTCAATGGTTTAATTCTCTAATGCAAGATGTTCTGATAGCTTCATTTCTTAATGTTAGATGTTCTAGGGGCTTAATTTCCTAATACAAGATGCTCTAGTGGCTTCATTTTCTAATACAATATGTTCTAGTGGGTTCATTTTCTAATACAATATGTTCTAGTTGCTTAATTTTCTAATACAAGACGTTCTAGTGGGTTCACTTTCTAAAATTAGATTTCTTTCAAACAGAACTGTACTCTTACCAAAAATCCTTTGGTGTTCCCAGCCAAGAAGCAGGACAGAGAATTCCTGCCACAATAATCAGCCAATAGCAGAATGATATGTCCTTGCCAGCATTCTTGACCAGGGATTGTATGTTCTGTGATGCCAGCAAAAGGAACACAACAGAAACCCCAAACAAGGTCACATTTATGGCACATGAAACCACCAGCCTGAAAGAAAGATGTAGAAGTGTTTTAAAACTGGACTCAGCAATGTCTATTCCAGGTATTTATCTGCCCATGTCCCTACACACTGATCAGTGTGGCAGCCATTGTTCAATATGGCATCCTAAAGTGCAGTAACAAATTTTCTCAACTTCTCATGGCCTTTAGCCAGTCTTTGAGCAGTGCTCTGTCCCTACTGCATATCTTCCACCTTGGCTTCAGTAGTTTGTACCTGGTCAGTTTATTTGTATGTTTAATTTCTTGATGTTGAGTTGCAAGTATTTTGTGGACTATGTTAGAGCACTCGTCTAGCAACCGAATGGTCGAGGGTTGGAATCCCCGGTGGAGTGGGATTTTTTCTGACCAATATGGCCCCAGGGGTTCACTCAGCCTTGGAAAATTGGTACCAGGGAAATCTGGGAATGTAAAGCAACCAGGTATGATACTGACCACATCACACTTTCATGTGCCGAAGGTCATGGAAAATATGGGCCTAACACCGTATTCCCCAATATGCCTTAATGGCATGGAAACGGGAATTTTACCTTTTACCTAAAGTTTAATTAATGTTTAATTTCTTGATGTTGAGTTGCAAGTATTTTATAGACTATAGTTTAATTAATGTTTAATTTCTTGATGTTGAGTTACAGTATTTTATGAATTATAGTTTAATTAATGTTTAATTTAGGATGTTTTCAATGTTTCAGATCTTAAACACATGACAGATAAAGGAAGCAAAGGTCTGACATTTGTCAATCAGCTAGCAACATTTGTAGTAACATTCTTACCTCCCATATCTTCCAAAAGTGACCTGTGCCATGGCAGGATAAGGAAACCTGGCACTCTGCTTGTACTCCTCATACCTGTTTGTGATTATCATCCAGCACCTGCCCAGCAACATCCCAGTGTAGGCAGACACAAGAGCACAGACAACATTCAGGAGTATACCTATGTAGCCTGTAGATGAAGAAAGTGTGAAAACATTTATAACTTGGAAGAATGTGTAAAGAGGCACTGGGACAAAAGATAACAACAGAAAATGTTAAAATATTTGGCCATATCAAAAGGCCTAACAATATTATAAAACTATAACAGATGGAAAAGGTCAAGGGCAGAGTGCAAGGAGTTGACACTGGTACAGGTCTGTTGACAGTACTAAGAGACTGACATGAGTCAGCATGTCATGGTGACCTTTCTGATAAAAGACATAAGAACTGGTATCAACCAGGAATGATGGTGCATGAGGATGATAAATGTATCTCAGCTTTGATATAATATAGGAGCTAGTCATTGCATACATGCATTCACTTACAGATAACTACATACATATGAGGGGTGATTGATAAGTTCTCAGCATAAGGTAGAAATACTTAAAACGCACAGTTGATATTAGGTGCATTTGTAGATCAGGTTAATGTAAGATTAAACACCAAGTTTCAAGAAATTAACTGCAACCAGTTTTTTTTTACAGGCTACTGAAGTGGTAAGGGGTGGCAGAAATTGAGAAAATAGATAAAATTTCTCATCGAGCAGTCATTTGCTACCTCTGTATCAAGGGGTTATCATCGAAGGAGATCCATCAGGATATGGTAGAGACCCTAGGGGGGAGTGCCCCTTCTTACAGCACAGATGATCCTCATCCAGGAAGACCAAGAACGGTAACCACAGATGAAACCACCGGCAGAATCCATTATTCACAATGATCTGCAAATGATAAAGGTCTCTGCTCAATGAGTCCCAAAACTTCTTGGAGCTGATCACAAACGACAGCGTCTCAACATATCAAGAGACATTCTTGGCCATTTTTCTTCAGATCCTGAAAAGTTTCTTCAGCAATTTGTGACTATGGATGAGACTTGGGTTCACAATTTTTAAACAGAAACCAAAGAACAGTCAAAGCAGTGGAAACATCACGGATCCCCACTTCAAAAGAAAGCAAGGGTGGTTCTGTCTGAAGGCAAAGTGATGGCTTCCATCTTTTGGGATTAAGAAGGTGTGATATTGGTAGACTATCTGATGGCTTCCATCTTTTGGGATTCAGAAGGTGTGATATTGGTAGACTATCTTCACAAAGGCAGAATGGTCACCAGGGCCTATTACGCTTAATCTTGTGAAGCAACTGCGGGTCAAATTCGTCGAGGGAAATTGATGAGAGGAGTCATCTTTCATCAAGACAATGCTTCAGTTCACAAGTCGGCAGTGGCAATGGCTGCCATTCATGAATGCGGTCTCCAGCTTCTTGAAAATCCTCCTTTTTCCCCAGATTTGGCCCCTTCAGACTATTACCTGTTTACCAACTCAAAAAGGAGCTCAGTGGTCACAAATTTGCTTCAGATGATGATGTCATTCATGCTGTAGACCACTTCCTACTAGCACAAGATGCTGACTTTTACAAAGAAGGGATCTGTATGGTCCAGGATCGCTGGACTAAGTGCATAAACTTGCAAGGGTTAAGAAATAACACAAAAAGTTGTCCAGAAATAACCCATTGTACCTTATGCCGAGAACTTATCAATCACCCCTCATATATATGTGTTCCCTAGCAGTCATATATTTCAAGCACATATTCATCACAGAATTCAATCCAAAACAACCTCAGAGTGATCCAGCTCAAAATAATAGATTAGCTTGGAATGACAGCCTAGCTTGGAATGACAGACCAGACCAGCTTGGAATGATAGTCTAGCTTGGAATGATAGACCATCTTGGAATGATAGCCTAGCTTAGAATGACAGCTTAGCTTGGAATGACAAACCAGCTTGGAATGACAGTCTAGCTTTGAATGATAGTCTAGCTTGGAATGATAGTCTAGCTTGGAATGATAGTCTAGCTTGGAATAACAGACCAGCTTGGAATGATAGTCTACCTTGGAATAACAAACCAGTTTGGAATGTAGCTTGGAATGACAGATCAGTTTGGAATAACAGACCAGCTTGGAATGATAGATCAGTTTGGAATGACAGTCTAGCTTGGAATAATAGTCCAGCTTGGAATGATAGATCAGTTTGGAATGATAGTCTAGTTTGGAATGATAGTCCAGCTTGGAATGATAGATCAGTTTGGAATGATAGTCTAGCCTGGAATGATAGTCTAACTTGGAATAACAGGCCAGCTTTGAATGATAGTCTAGCTTGGAATGATAGTCTAGCTTTGAATGATAGTCTAGCTTGGAATAACAGACCAGCTTGGAATGATAGTCTACCTTGGAATGATAGTCTAGCTTGGAATGATAGTCTAGCTTGGAATGATAGTCTAGCTTGGAATGTGGTGAGGACACAGGGAGGGGGGGGGACACAAGGAAATTGGAGTGAACGAAATGATCAAAGTGCAGAAGGTGACTGACAGTCACAAAGCTGACAAATCAGTCTCTGAGTATGAGAATGTAGAGCAACATTGACCTTTGCCAATAAATCGGTCAGGTGAGAAAATACAGCGGTGTGTAGGGTGCTATAAAAAGAAAAAAAACAGCATTGATCAGGGATAGAGAAAGAAAAATAAGGCGCAGTCTGTGAACAGTGTGGAGTTGTTTAAAGAAAACTAAACTGAGAATTAGGTCCGTGTTGGTGGAAACAGTCTGCCTGGACAACGAGCCATTGTTCCACAACTTTGCTCATTCATCCATCTGAAGAAAATAAACAGAAAGCCATGACTGAAAATTTCCTGTTTGTCCGTGTAAACAACATGGCACCATACTTATGTCACAGAAAGCCATGACTGAAAATTTCCTGTTTGTCCATGTAAACAACATGGCACCATTTTTTTTTAAGACGACGAAAACAACAGGCCGTGACCCGGTAGTACTGCAAACCGGGTCCACCCGTAACAAGATGTGGACCATACCACCCGGCATTCAATGTGCAGGCCTCGGGCGTCTCGTTTAGTTAAAAAAAGAACGAGGCTTTTGTTTAAACCAAAGGGTATGTTGATCAGGGTACCTGCCAAGATGACACTTTTATTATGTCACAGAAAGCCATGACTGAAAATTTCCCGTCTGTCCATGTAAACAACATGGCACCATATTTATGTCACAGAAAGCCATGACTGAAAATTTCCCGTCTGTCCATGTAAACAACATGGCACCATACTTATGTCACAGAAAGCCATGACTGAAAATTTCCCGTCTGTCCATGTAAACAACACGGCACCATACTTATGTCCTTACACTATAATCATTGTTGTCGTGTGAGCAATTTGGCTTATCACGGTTTTCATTTCTAGAAGTTCTCTTTATTTTCTACTGTCATTTCTCTCCCTTACTCTTTCTATCTTTCTGTGAAACTAAACCATATACATCCGTACACTTAAGAACACATCTGTACATTTGAGAACAATGGGCAGTTGTGAATAGTCTGATAGTATTATTCATGGAAGGGAAACAACGGTATATTTGTACCTGTACCACTCAGGGCGGCTGGTAAAGCCAGTACGCCAGAACCTGCCATCTCTCCCACAGCAAACACCACAGCTGTGAACACTGTGAGACCATGCGGGTGTTGGCCAATGAATGCATTCTGTCCCTGTGAATCCACAATAAAAATATACTCTGCCACCATCTTACTGTCAAAGGATGACAAGTTTTTCTTATAAATCAGTGTTAAAAATTTCTGAAAATGTTGGTTCTAAACTCATGAGATTTTGTGTATGTACGCACCAGATGACGGAACAAATACAAATAATAAATAGTGTATGAATAAATGTTCGTCTGTGGGTTAAGCACAGGGAAGCCAGTGTTGCCATTTAGCAACTAGCAGTCACGTGACCTCAAGCAGTTGGTTTTGAGAGTAACAAAAGTCGCGCGTGTAGTAAATTAAAACCATGGTCAACTTCATGTAACCAGGGCAACGGTTGACATTGCGTGAACAACTTAACCGCTGTCCGTTGATGCAGAGCTGTACTACACTAACTGGACGGTAAGGCCAGCAGGAAAACGCTTGAAGTTTTGCTTTTGTTTCATTACAATATTAAACCTTGTAATTTTGACAGCCATTCATGCAGAAGACAGCCACTGCCATGTAAACACTTAACATAGTGTTATATATTTACATGGACACTGTGAACTCTAAACCACATAAACGCGTTTTAAAAATGTGTGTGGAATTAGTAAAAACAAAAATTCGTTCTCTCATAGGGGCAGGGAAGATCAACAAGAAAGGCAGATGCAGAAATAAGAAAATAATGGTCGAATATTGCGAATCATGACAGGCAAACACTGTCCTACTTTTTGTTGAGATGTTTGCTTCAGTCTGTATGGTAGATACAGGTCAGTGAATTCCCTCATGGTTGTCAACTTGGATGTGAAGTCTGTTTCTTGTCTGCTCTGAAAACTGATAAAAAGTCGACGCAAGCCACTCTTCATCCGATAAAATGTCGTTTATTTAAATTATTTAACTGAAAACTTTAACCACATGTTTGAAAAACTTTCATCAAAGAGTCATCGACTGCCAAGTTTCCATATGCAGAGAGAAAACGAAGAAACCTAACAAAATGGTGCAGAGAGAAAACAAAGAAACCTAACAAAATGATGCAGAGAGAAAACGAAGAAACCTAACAAAATGGTGCAGAGAGAAAACGAAGAAACCTAACAAAATGGTGCAGATATTGATGTAACTCACTGGGACTGCCAGCTAAATGTTCTTTGCAGCCGATGTTGTGCAGTGTTGAGACACAGCATGGTGTCGGATGGGGAGAAGATTACAGTGGTTTTTTAAAGCCCCTTAGTCGAACTAAAAAAGGAGTGGGTAAAATACTTCTTATTAGGAGTCTCCGTGTGGACTATAGCGACCCCCTGCCCTGTTAGCCTGGCTAGGTCTCTTACCGGGTGGGAGGGGGTACTATGAAGAGGTGGGACAGGGTCTTGACTGGCTCTGGTTCACTAGCCTTGACACTAGCATGTCAGCTAAGAATCCAAATCAGAGAGTGTCCTTACTCCTGGACTGACTGCTGGAATGAAAGTAAACTTGGGAAATGTAACAGAGCCATGATAACTGCTACAACCTTCGCCAAAATTATCACTTTTTCAACATCGACAATACACAGATATCTGCGCTGTTATCATCCAAGGAAGGCTTGATGAAATATCATTAGTCCAAAGAAAGCATGATGAAAGATCACTGGTCCAAAGAAAGCATGATGAAAGATCATTAATCCAAAGAAAGTATGATGAAAGATAATTAGTCCAAAGAAAGCATGACGAAAGATTATTAATTCAAAGAAAGCATGATGAAAGATCATTAATCCAAAGAAAGCATGATGAAAGATAATTAGCCCAAAGAAAGCATGATAAAAGATCATTAGTCCAAAGAAACCATGACGAAAAATTATTAGCCCAAAGAAAGCACGATGAAAGATCATTAGTCCAAAGAAAGCATGATGAAAGATCATTAGTCCAAAGAAAGCATGACGAAAGATCACTAGTCCAAAGAAAGCTTAACGAAAGACGATAATTACCTGAACACTCGATGCCCGGGACAGAAGACCTGTCACTTCCGGCATATCAGCCATGTCTGAAAGAAACAAGAGCAGACAAAAGATCGAAATTAGTTTTATAGAGTATAACATAAATAAAAAAAATATACGTCAAAAATTAAATATTTACAGAAATGTTTACAACGTTCTAGAAATCTTTACAACGTTCTAAAATGTTTACAACGTTCTAGAAATCTTTACAACGTTCTAGAAATCTTTACAACGTTCTAGAAATCTTTACAATGTTCTAGAAATCTTTACAACGTTCTAGAAATCTTTACAATGTTCGAGAAATCTTTACAACGTTCTAGAAATCTTTACAACGTTCTAGAAATCTTTACAACGTTCTAGAAATGTTTACAACGTTCTAGAAATCTTTACAACGTTCTAGAAATGTTTACAACGTTCTAGAAATCTTTACAACGTTCTAGAAATGTTTACAACGTTCTAGAAATCTTTACAACGTTCTAGAAATGTTTACAACGTTGTAGAAACCAAACCAG